>JAGFBS010000005.1:1200000-1846394 GCA_018397855.1 Boletus reticuloceps
CTTCGAGCCAGACCTTGTCTCCGAGGGTGAAGGGAGTGAATCCTCGGTTGTTCCGAGAAGTCATGACTTGTCAAGCGAGTTCATGAGAAGCTAATGCTTCTTCTCGAGCGGCGGAGAGGTCTTTGAGGCGGGTATTGATAGCGGGAAGGGAAGATTCAGCAAGTACTGAGGGAAGAGCACAGGGCTTCATATCCCATCATGAGATAGAACAGAGATTTACTGGTGACGGAGTGAGGGCGGTGGTTGTGAGCGAATTCCATGTGGGAGATCTTATCGGCCCATGAGGAGGGGTTACTGCCACAGAAGATGCGAAGGTATGTTTCAACCTCTTGGTTGACTCGTTCTGTTTCTGCATCGAATTGGGGATGGTATGCGGTGGAAAGGGAGATGTCGTAGTTCAGGAGTCGTCCTAGTTCTCGAGCGAAGGAGGATGCGAACTGAGGACCGCGATCAGAGATTATTTTATCATAGAGGCCGAAGCGGAGGTAGACCTTGTGGAAGAAAAGGGAAGTGACACCTTCGGTGGTAATAGTCTTCTTTGTGGGACAAATAATTATCCCCTTAGTAAGGCCATGTGTCAGAGGCCATATTTCTCCGAGGTCTAACTCCAGCGGAGATCCAGAGGGGTTGGGATTGGTGGACCGAAGTCCAGAGGTAGTGGACCGAAGCCCGAGGGTAGTGGACCGAAGTCCTGAGGGAGTGGACCAAGTCCAAAGGTAGTGGAACGAAGTCCTTTCGGAGATGATACATAGGGGTTCCAATGTTGGTCACTGACTAGCAGCGACGTATGGAGGTGTTGGAGGACTGGAGAGACCAAGGAGTGGAGGGGTGAGGATATCGGTGCAGGACTTATGTGTCGTGCCCTTGCCAGTCTCACGGATCCTCGTATTTCAGAGGTTCAGAGGATTATGGGAGACCATAGGGAGGGTTGGAAGTATATGGTATTAATGAGAATAACGAGATATTCGTACTGAAGGTACGACAGAGAAGTACAGGAGGTTTATATATGATGGAGACCTGGAAGAAGTCTGGGTCCGAACTACTGCGCGAAGGCAATGTACATAGGAATGACTGATGGAGGCGGAACACAGCCGGAACAGGCTGTACGGACTGGTACAGGGAATGCAGACTATGACTGAAGGAGATTAATGAAAGGTACAAGTTCGGAGATGCAACTCCGTGGATGTCCAATGGATCTGTACAAGTCCGAGGTTTCAGGATAGGGGCTAAGGAGATGATCTCTGGAGTTGAACTCCTAAGTGAACTCCTAAGGGTGGAGCTGAACTCCTAAGGTGGAGATGAACTCCTAAGGATGGAGACGAACTCCTAAGGGAGTTCTTTGTGGCCTTATTCGAGGAGTTAGTGGAGTTGGCTGGAGGTGTATGGATATGTACGGAGGTGACCAAATAGGGGTTGGAATGGGATATGACACCGTGGTCCACCACGACTAGAAGAGAATCAAATGAAGAAGAAGTGGAAGCGGGGAGATCCGTGATGAGATCACAGGAGACCTGTTGGAATGGGCGTGTGCAGGACGATTTGATCAGGGTGAGAGGAGGGACGGTAGGGTGCGTGTTCGACTTGTTCTGCTGGCAAACAGAACATCCTTTGACGTATTTCCGGACATATTGTGCGAGTCCGGGCCACTAGAACTCAGCTGCGACAAGCTGACAAGTCTTTAGGTAACCAGGGTGACCAGTAGACTCATGGTCATGACATTGTTCGAGGATGGAGTGGCGGAGGGTTTCATTGGGGGGTACGTAAACACGGCCTTTGTACGTAAGGACGCCTTCAGAGTGTTGCCAATCTGAGAGGTGGGAGCGGAAGGCGGGAGGAATAGTTCCATTGAGCGCCTGGAGTGCCTGAAGGACAAGCGGGTCGGAGGCCGAGGAGGAGGAGATATGGTGGGCCAATGTGGAGTCGATAAGGCAGACAAACATGGATGGGGGAAGAAGGGTGGTACCCTTATTCTCATCGGAGTCTGTAGGGACAAAGTCACGTCGATGTGATAGGGCATCCAGTCCGGAGAGTAGGGAACCAGGAACGTGTATCATCTTAAGATCGAAGTCCGCTAAATCTAATAGCCAGCAGGCTTGGCGATGGTTAAGGTCCTTGGGTTGATGGAAGTAGGTGAGGTTCTTATGATCGGTAAAGACTTGAACCGGGAAGGAAGCTCCATGGAGATAGTGTCACCATGCCTTAAGAGCGTGGATGATAGCGAGGAGTTCGCTGATCGTAGATGTCGTAGTTTCGTTCGGCGGGGGAGAAGGATTGGGAAAGGTATGAGCAGGGATGCCAGTCCCCGTTGGTATCAGTCTGGAGAAGGATAGCGCCAGTAGCGTATTTGGAGGTGTCGGTGGCAATGGTGAAGGGTTTGGAGTGATCAGGAAGCCGAAGGACTGGTTCAGCAAGGAAGAGTTCTTTGAGATGGGAGAAGCATCGGTCGCATTCATCGGACCATTTCCAAGGTTGGTTCTTCTTGGTAAGGTCGATAAGCGGTCTAGCGACGGTTGAGTAATCTGGGATGAAGCATCAGTAGAAGTTGGCAAATCCAAGGAAGGAGCGGACTTCTTTGGGGGTGGTTGGGGTAGGCCATTTGGAAATCCCATCAAGTTTGACGGGGTCCATAGCAATGTGGCCGGGTTCTACAATCATGCCGAGGTATTCCACAGTTTCTGTGGCAAATTGGCATTTCTCAAGTTTTAAATGGAGGTCTAGTTCCTGCATGTGCTGGAGAACTCGCTTTGTACGTTCCTCATGTGTGGCTTTGTCGGGAGAGAAGATGAGGAGGTCGTCCATGTAGATGACGAGCCATCCTTCTGCGATCATATCACAGAAGGAGTCATTCATGAATCGTTGGAAGGTGGCGGGGAATTACAGAGACCGAAGAACATGACAAGGGGTTTGAAGAGGCCTTTGTGGGTAATGAAGGCCGACTTCCATTGGTGTCCGTCTTTAATTCGGACGTTGTTGTATCCCCATCGGACATTGAACTTATTGAAGACTTTAGCGTCTTTGAGCTTGTCGACGAGATCAGAGATGAGCGGAAGTGGGTAAGCATCCCGAACAGTATGTTCGTTCAAGTAGCGGTAGTCTTGGCAAGGGTGTAGCTTGCCAACCTTTTTCTTGACGAAGAAGGAGGATGCTTGGGGGAGTTCGAGGGGTGGATCTTTCCGGTGGCGAGGTTCTCGTCTAGGAAGTCTTCCGTCGCCTTCTGTTCAGCAGGAGAGAGGGGATAGACCTTTCCGATCTTTGGGGAGAAGGAGTCATTAAGGTTGATCTCGTGGTCATAAGATCATGATGGGGGAAGGTGATCGGTGGCTTCTTTGGAGAAGACCGATGCATAATCACAGTATTCGGTGGGTAAGGATATTTTGGGCTTGGCTTTCTCAGCAGCAGCAGCTGAGTTCCGTGGCGGTGGTTAACTTGGCGATGACTGGAGAGTTGTTGGGGAGGTAATAGGAGCCGCAGTGGATGATGTGGTGAATGGCATAATTCTGACAGGCATGATGCATGTACTGTTGTTCGGTCTCATGCTCGAGGTATTCGTAGAGTCGGCTGTCATATATGGAGTCGATGTTGACATGACAAGGGGGACAGGAAGAGGTCATCTTGTTAAAGAAGGAATTATGTCGCTTTTGATCAGCAACATGCGTTTGGTAGAATTCGGTGGATTGGTCGGAGGATTCGGGGTGGAGAGAATTTGGGAGGTCCAGTTGATAGAGGGGTTGACTGCTCGGAGCCAAGGGAGTCCTAGGATGATGTTTTCACGTCCACAGTTCATGACATAGAGAAGGAGTTTATGAGCAATTCCTTCGATGTTGGCGAAGAGGGTGCAGGTGAATCGAATCTCGCCTTTTTGATTGGCGGATTGGTCAACATTTTGTACCTGGATGGGAACATCAAGTTTCGCGGTGGGGAGGGAGTTCTTTCGAACAAACTGCCAGTCAATGCAGTTGATATCAGCGCCACTATCAACCAGGGCGCGGGTGTCGACGACTTTCATAGTATGCAAATGATCAATGAGTTGAATGGGGATTTGCATTGATCTAGATGAATTCAATACTAGTACAGGAGCAACTGTAGCAATAGGAGGGATTCATGTCGACTGAGATCTCCTTTTTAAAAATCCTGCGAAGGGCAGGAGAATGAGACCTTTCTAACGGTGGTTTCATCGTCGTCATCCTCAATCTCTTGGAGTTGGGGAAGTTCTTCTTCGATCTTTGAACCTTTTGTTCTTTGGTGGAGGAAGAGGCGGAGGGGAAGTTGGGGCAGTCACCAGATCGGTGACCAGTCTTGCGGCAGCAGAAGCAGCATCCTTCCTTGATGCAGCGTTGGCGTTCTTCTGGAGTCATCTTAGAGACACGGATAGCATTGACGTCCATGGTGTTAGGGTCTCATTCTTTGCAATGGGTGGTAGTGGAAGGGGAATACGTGGTGGAAGGGGACTTTCCTCCTTGTTTGGTAAGTTCCTGGATGTGCTCATATTGACTTTGAAAGGTCTGGGCCTTTGTGACATATTCTGCGATAGTGGTAGGAATCTTTTCCATCATTTGGATGTTGCGCATAAGTCTGACGGGTATTCCGGCACTGAAGAGCTGGATGAGAACTGCATCGTCTGTCACTTTGGCGATGGAGGTTTGGTTCGCAAAGTTGGTGACGTAAGTGTCTAAGGAGACGTTCTCCTTCCCATTGTATCTTTTTTCCATTTTGGCTGTCATAAGCCAGTTGAGGGCGTTTCCTTTGGTATTGGCATGTTGGAATGCTGCGGTAAATTTCTTGGTAAACTCGGCGAACGTTCCGAGAGAGAGGGTGGTGGTGGTTCCAGCGGCTAGAGAGTCAAGGGAGGCTTGTCGAAAGGTAGAAGCCCAGGTAGCCGCCGTTCCTTTGGTCATGTAAGAAAGGGCAAATGGTATTTGTTTAGCATCAGTGTTATAAATCTCGTCGTTGACGAGAAGGTAGGTCATGATGGAGGCCATCCATGCGTTGGTTTTGTCATAGCTTCCATTGAAGGCTTCAGGGGTGCCGAGATGGAGTTCAGAGGGTTTCGAGGTGGTGTACATTCTTGGAGGAGCGGGAGGGATGGGAGGAAAAGGGTTTAGCGGTGGGAAGGAACCGAAAGGTGGTGGTGGTCGAGAGATAGGAGTGGGAGAGGGAGGAGTAGGAACGCGGGGAATGGAGAGAGAAACGGAGAGGTTCTGAGCTAGTTCTTGATCGGCAAGGAGTTCAGCTTCAGAAGAGAGCAGGATGTCTTGATCAAAGAGATGGATCAGGGGGTCTTCCTCAGATGAAGATTCTGAGGTGGAGGGGGCAATGGATGGGTGACGAAGGCCCCAGAGACTAGGTGGTAGTGGTGAGTTCGAAATGGTGGCGGCTTACAGCGATGGTAGCCGTTAGAGATATACTCTTGAGCTTTTGTTACGCTTGGACTGGGTAGGTACGAGCGTAGCCCTTGTGAGGCGAAGAACGAGGAGAGTGTTGACTCAGAAGCATGATGAGGTCTTATAGAAGTAATGTCCTTTAGAGTAGGACGAAGACTACAAGGGATCAAGGAGCTCGTGGGGTTGTCCACACGAGGTTCAAGGGTTCAAGGAGGTTGGGCTGATTACCAACAGGTTCAAGTGGGGACCACAAGCCTGAGAGCGATAGATTGTACAAGGTACAAGAATACAAGGGAGCTCAAGAGTAAGGAGAGTACATGAGCAATAAACGATGGTTTATATACTACATGGAAGAGAAGTTAAGGGTAGGCATAGAATGTGAGAGAAATAGATGGAACATGAAGGAAGGTACATGATGATAGAGCAAGTGGAGTACCATTGGGACGCCGACGGGAAGGGAATGGAGATAAGGGGAAGTCATTGTGGAAAAGGAATAGTGTCCGTAGTTCGCGGAGTACAAGGTAAGCGATAAGAAAAAGAGAAAGTCGTAACACACACCATTTACGTGGTACGGGCCTGATTTCAACAAAATGTTTGTTGATTCACATTTGCTAACCTGCACTTTAAAGGGGGCGCATAGCCATTGTCATTCGTTCAGGATTTGGATTGCTAGATGGCTAGGGAAATCTATGGGCAATTAATCCTCCAGGCCCAATCTGGCTATAAGCTGGTGATAGGACAACACTAACTACCAGATCAAACAGAAGAAAAGAAATAGAAACTGATCTGCTGAGTGAGTAAGAAAACTTAGCCAATTGGCTCCCCGGTCGTTCTTCCTTTTCTGATTATTTGTCTAAGGAAAAGGGTTGGTTTCTTCCTAGCTGAGTGTAGGTAATGGTGAGTAGCTAATGAACTACTAAGATACTAGTAATAACTAGGTAAAGGTAGCTAGATGTAAGTATTGTGGCTGTGTTAGGGGCTAAGTGCCGAAATGGGAGCTTGTCTTATGGTGTAATTTTACACAGACAAAGCACAGAAAGAATTCTGTTATTGGAATATGTATAGACAAAATGGTGATATAATGCCTAATAGAAAGTTAGCTATGTTTCCTGGGAAACTATGGTGGCTATGGTGTGGGAAAATACTAGATATGTCACTCAGTTCACACACAATATTGGTTATTTATAAACCTGCTATATTGGGCAACTGGAGTGAATACAAGTCAGCAAGGTTAGCAAGGTGATTTCTTTAAGCAAATATTCCCAAGTATTCCTAGGCTAGATTTACTTAGGTTACAATTGGCAAGTGATATGCCCACTTAGGGATATGCTTTAGATAATCTATTTGTATAGGTTGCCTTCTGTGGGCACTTGTTTTCTGCTTAGTACAAGCTACCTAATACAACTGACTAGCTAGTAGTAGTAGTGCTACTTAGTCTAGTCTAATGAGCTCTCTAGAGTTCTCTGCTCTAGATTTATTGGCTCTAGATACTTTGTTCTAGATATTAGCTGCTCCTTTTTGCTGGCAGAATCCACTCCTTATATACTGTTATTACATGAGGCTGTGCTCCCATATGTAGCTGCTTTTGGGCTATGTGCACAGCCAATCCACTCATTGAGGCTCTTATGCTATTGGCTGGCTGCTACAATGATCGGTAAGGATTGGCTTGGTGCTTACTCATCTGTTCCTTGAGGCTGTGCAAAAAACACAGAACTCTGCACAGCTTTAAGGCTGTGCATTTCCGTGGAAACACCCAAACCTTATAATTCCATACATAGAGTCACATAGGTTCAATGCCATGCAGCAGTGATCATGTGGCTCAAGGGCTGTGCAGATAAATGGTGGACTGTGTTAGCGGAGGCACGAAGCGAGCGCAGTATTTAGTCTATGCGTGAGAAGCGAAGAGATGCAGAACTCTTTCCTTTGCTTCTCTCGCATCCTTAGCTAGTCGCTACTTGTCGGTTTTGTTAGTCCTCGATTCATTCTTTTGCGCACTCTCCTTTCATCGTCGCTCTTTTACCTTCTGGCATGCACCCACACCAGAATCCTCACGACGTTCACCCACCTGACTTTCACTCTGACAAGTATGCTCCTTCATGCCAGAACCTAGTCAATACTTTCCACATCACCCAGGAATGGGACGACAAGCAAGAGCACATTGCTGCACAAGAGCTTCAGCAACGCGAACAAGCCTGCTGTTGCAATAACGTGTACCCGGTGTAAACACCAGGTACAGGGAAACTGCCCATGGGGCCTTACCTTTGGAGAGAGGGTACTCAGAGATGATAGCGGTAAGAGATCAAGAGAGTTATCTTGTAATTCAGACTCAGCAGAGTCTTATATACTACTATTTACTGATTACTTAAGCAGGTCACGTGACATCAAGTACGTGTCCTTTCAACACTCCCCCTTGTCTGGTATACGGTAGATACGTAGATAACAAGTGAGAAGTACATAGTAATGTAAAGAAACGTCCGCACATCTAAGGCGAGTTGAATTCCAAACCGAGCTGGGAGCGAAACTCCTTGAACTTGACATGTCCAAGGTTCTTGGTGAACATATCCGCGGGGTTGTCGGTCCCTGGGATAAAAAACAGTTCTACCTGCTTCCACAGCATCACAGCATCGCGTACAAAATGGTAGCGGATCTGGATGTGTTTGGATCGTTTTTCGGTAACAGGATTCTGTGCTATAAATAGCGATCCTTGATTGTCACCACAAACGGGGATAGGTCCAAGGTGGTAGCCGAGTTCCTGCATCATTTGATGTATCCAAATAGCTTGGCGCGTACAGTCGCTCAAAGCCATGTACTCAGCTTCAGTAGAAGACAGAGCGGTGGTCTTTTGTAGGTGTGAGTTCCACAAGAACACACCATCCGCGAATTTCAGGTAGAAACCTGTTTGCGAGTGAGACGTGACTTTGTCTTGTCCCCAATCAGAGTCGGTGCAGGCGATGATACCTTTACCGGATTTGCCATTGTAAACAAGAGAGTAATCTCGGGTACCTAGAAGGTACCGGCATATGTATAGAGCCTTGTTAAGATGCTCTTCTGAAGGGTTTGCAGACATGCGGGCGAGTTGGGTAACCGCATATGCAATGTCAGGTCTTGTACCGATCATGAGGTACAGTAGTGATCCAATTACTGTCTGGAATCGCGTCCGAAGTTCCGGGTTGACGGGTGAATCATTCTTCTCTGGGTAATAACCCTGAGGGAGAGGGGTGTTGGCGATTTTTGCGTTAGTCATACCGCATCGCTCTATGACTTTGTCGAGGTATTCTCGCTGGTCGATCTTAATGGTTTGACCGTCTCGACGTATGTTCATTCTTAGGAATTCGCGTGTTTCTCCTAAGTCACGACAGTCCCACTTCTTCATAAAGGCGGCTTTAACCTTGTCTACAAAAGGTTTGTTGGGGCCGCAGAAGATGGCGTCGTCTACGTAGACAATCGCTAGGACGAGTTCTTTTCCTTTGCGATAGATGAATAGGCCAGCGTCTGATTTGATGCGCGTGAAGCCGAGTTCTTTCATGGAGTGGTCTAGTTCGCGCCACCAAGCTAATCCGGCTTGCTTAAGGCCGTATAGTGCGCATAGTAACTTTAAGACTTTTCCCTTTAGATGAGCGGGCATGAAGCCTTCAGGGAAATCCATGTATAATTCTTCGTCCAGTTTGCCGTATAGGTAGGCGGATCGGACGTCGAGACCGGTGATGTACCAGTTCTCTAGTGCTGAGAGGGCGAGCATGCACCGCACTGTCTCAAAGCGTACGACAGGAGAGAATATTTGATCGAAATCAATCCCTTCTACTTGGGAGAACCCTTTGGCTACAAGCCGGGCTTTCTTTCTTCCGTCGGTTTTAACATCAAAGACCCATCGGTTTTTAATAACCTTTCTGTGTGCGGGTCGATCCACGATTTCATAGACCTTGCGATCTTTGAGCATTTGTAGCTCATCATGGCAGGCTTTACGCCATAGGGTTTGTTCGTCTAGGGGCAACTTTAAAATGTCGCGGTAGGTCCATTCCCGGTAGTTCACATTGGACTGTTCTTGTCCGATCGGAAATGCACGGCTGCAGAGGTATGAAACCAATGCGTCTCCCCCTTCCCTGGTTATGCGTTCAACGTCATCTTCCGACGGAGTCGGGGACGGAGGCATACCGCCAGGGATCACGGGTGAATCCGAAGGTCCAGCCGGTGCTTCTCCAACCAATCTACGCCAATCAGCGGTGCGTTCGATGTCTCGAAGCTGCTTGACCGGGTCGCGGCGCTCTCCATACACGTTTCCGGGTCTGAGAGGTGCGCGGCGTTCCCGCTGTGGGCGCGCTGGGCGAGCAGGCGGAGGCGGAGGCGGACGGCGAGGAGGTGTAACCGGGGGTGCCGGTGCTGCCGGAGGTGGAGTGGGAGGCCGGGGGGCCGATTGACGAGGAGCGAGTTCCGCATCGGACTCGTTATCATCCCCAGATGAATCGGACGAATCGTCATCATGAGAGTGAGAACGCGGCGGGTGGTTAACGGGCCGGTGAGGCGCAGCTTTGGAGCATCTGGGGAACAGATTCTCATCAAAGACGGCGTGCGCCGAAGTGTGTAGCGCATTGTTAGGGCGCATGAAAAGGTAGTTTGAATCACTACCGGTGGAGACACCTAGGTAGATCATCAGCTGCGATTTAGGTTGCAGTTTACCTTTGCGAGTCTCGACTGGAATGTGCACATAAGCGCCACAGCCAAATACCCGAAGATGTGATAAAGTAGGCTTTTGGCCGGTAAGCATCTCGGATGGCGTTTTCCAGTTGAGCCGAGCGGAAGGGGTGCGATTATACACATAAAGTGCATGAAGTACCGCGAACTCCCAATAGGAATCGGGCAGGCAAGCCTGCAGTCGCATGGGTTGTGCTTTGTCCATAAGAGTACGGATGAAGCGTTCCGCGTGTCCGTTTTGCTGGTGAGCGTAAGGGGCGGATTGTTGTATGTTTATGCCATTATCGCGCATATACTCAGTGAAAGCTTTGGAGGTATATTCGCCTCCAGCATCAGAGCGCCAGTGTTTTACGACGGTGTTGAACTGAGTACGCACATAGGCGTGAAACTGCTTGGTTGCTTTAAGCGTTTGGTCCTTTGTTTTAATGAGGACCACCCAAGCCATGGATGTAAAGTCATCATAAAAGACGACAGCGTACTTGTACTTGTGGTACGAATCGATTTCAAACGACTTGAGGTCAGAATGAATTAACTCAAAGGGAGCGCTTGCGCGCTTCTCGCTATGAGGAAAAGTACGGTTGTGTTGTTTGCCCAGTTCACAGCCGGGACAGATAGGAGGGTTGGACGGAATATCAACGTCCGGGAAATCCTTAATGTGCTTCTTTGCAGCGCGGAGCACATCACGCGAAGGGTGGCCTAATCGGCGGTGGAGGAGTTCATAATCCACAAGGGTTAATGACGCGAGGTCTGCCTTTGGATGAACTACTGGTGCACGAATCCAGTACATTGTGTCGCCATGTGAGTGGAAACTAAGTACCAGGTGGTTAGAACATTTATCATAAATGTCTATAGTGCGGGGACGGGTTTTAAGCGTCATACATTGATCAACTAGTAAGGTACCCATTGAAATGAGTTTTACAGAGCATGATGGCATGTAAATGACTGGCGATAACCGCACAAGTCTACCTTGGAACTCCACAACTGCGGTTCCTTTTCCTAGGATCTTTGCTTGGCCATTGGCCGTTTGAGAATAGGTGGGGGTACTGAATTCTTTATACTCGATCAGGTCGTCGAGATCACTGGTATAGTGGGATGAAGCCCCAGAGTCAAGGAGCCACATATCGGGTGGCATTCGGTGACTGTGTTCCTTTTCCTTTCCTTTTGAGGATGGCTTACAGCGATCACACATAGAGAAAGGTACGGAAGTAGTGATATTGTCCAATTTATCTACTACAGGTGTACGCGCGGAGAAGCTACATACTATCTGTGGCGAAGATATCCGCACATCAGTACCTGTGAGACGTGAACAAAGGAAGGTGGGAACTTGCCGTTTCGCCGAATACTCCATGAAGCGCTCGATATCTCGATCGATCTCCATGGGATCCCCCAAGCTCACAGCGTCTTCCTCATCGCCACCACCGTTGGATTCGGGGTCCGAATACCCGTCATAGTCATCGTCGCTGTCAAGCGGACGGAAAACCTGAGGGGTTTTCTCGATGCGTTCGAGGAGGGTGATGGAGGAGGGTTCGCCGAAAGGGCCCATCTCCAAAAAGGAGGAGTGGACACGCTTGTGGCGGCGTGTGGCGACCGGCTCAAGAGTGCGGATCACTTGCGGAGTGGGGGTGGCCCCAATGCGGCGAGCGAGGGCGACGGTCTCGAGGACCTGCGGGAAGGCGGGGGGACCGGGATACTGGATGCCGGCGGTGTGCGCGAGAGCGCGTGGGTCAGGGACCGGAGAGGAGAACTCTTCGGAGGCCGGGCTGTAGACAGCGGGCTCCTGGATGAAGTTCGCAAAAGCGAACGAGGCGGAGGACTGTTCCGCGGCCGTGTTGGCGCGGTCCTTCCGCTTCTTCTCCCCATCATCGGACCTCTTTCCCCGACGCTGCTTCTTCTTCCCCTTATCCTCGTCCTTCTTTTCAGAGGAGGAGGCGTCCGGCTGCTTCTGCTGCTGCTGGAACTGAGGGTCGCCCTTCTGGCGACGCATGTTGGTGATCTTATTCGCCTGCGCTTGCTGCGGCTTACGGCGGGTGAGGTAGTGCTGCCATGCAGCGGTGAGGGTCGTCTCCAACTCGGCCATGGTTAGGACCTTGTTGGGAGAGGCGGTAGTGGGGGCCAGATCGATGGCAGCGTTGAGCTGCGCGTGTAGCGTTTCCGCGTACTTTGGCAGCTTGGCCACCGTGATGAGGGCCTTGAGGTTGTCGGGAACCTTGTGTTGAAGTTCCTCGAGGAGAGAAAAGCTGGCGTTCAGCTTGGAGAAAGCTGGGCCAGGGTGCTGGTTGTCGGGGAAGGTAATCCCCAACATGTTCTTCCACTCCATGTAGGCGGAGGCGAGAGAGGCGGCGTTGTATTGCTGCTTGAGGGAGTCCCAAAGGGACTTGGCGGTGATGTTGCCAGCGAAGCGGGAGGCGATGTGGGGTTCGAGGCGGAGACGAATGGCCCCAAGGGCCCTGTCATCGTTCTCGTCCCACTTGTCCATTGCCTCCTCCTCGGTAGTGGTGACTACTGCGCCAGCGGCAAGTGGTCGCTTCTTCATCATGGCCTTCTGCCACGATCCGGAGGCGCGGATGTAGGACTCCATGTCCTGGGCCCAACGCTTGTAGTTGGTGCCGTTCATCTTGGGGATGGAAGTAAGGGTGGAGGTAGACATGTCGATAGTAGGATCTGAAAGGGTGACATGTCAGCATTAGTACCAGTGAAGGGAGCGGGAGAAAACCGCATCGCTGAACAGTCAGAGCTTTCAGAATGTAGGGTCATAGTGACCCCCTATATCTGTAGTCTGATGGCTGTTACCCTAGGGCGTTGCCGCACTACTAGGGTGTCCGGCGTTTCCGCTCAGGACGGCCGATGTCCAAAGGCATTCGCCCATGTGCAGATGACGAGCGGGCAAACCGCTCAGTCAGAGCTGCGGGGCTCATAACCTGTTGCAATAACGTGTACCCGGTGTAAACACCAGGTACAGGGAAACTGCCCATGGGGCCTTACCTTTGGAGAGAGGGTACTCAGAGATGATAGCGGTAAGAGATCAAGAGAGTTATCTTGTAATTCAGACTCAGCAGAGTCTTATATACTACTATTTACTGATTACTTAAGCAGGTCACGTGACATCAAGTACGTGTCCTTTCAACACCTGCCAGGAAAGAGAAGAAGCGGAACACCGCCAACAAGAGGAGGAGGATGAAGTGAGAAAGGAGGAGCGCAAGAAACACCGCACCAAGTTCTTGCCGTTCGCAGATGTTCCTCCACCTTTGACCATACCTATCACCCCCTCCCCACTTGCCCTCCGAAAGCTCCAAAAGGGCGAATACATTCCCCTTTATTTCTTCACCAACAAAGGGCTTGCAGACGCACAATCTGTATCCCACTCAGTCGATGATGAAGCATATGCAGTCAGACCAGAAGGCGAGGATGGGCTCCATGCTTTCGTCTCCATTGCTGCTGCCAAAATCAAACCGCACATCATCGTCGACCAAGACCTCACCTGGTTGCAGATAGACGAAGCTACCCATCGCATGCTTCAAGCCATGAAAGAGGCGCATTGGCCTGCTGACCGAGTCGATGCCATGTTTCAGTTCTGGATGAACCTTGCATCCCACAAATGGTGACACAACGCCAACGAAAATGCCCGTCAAGCTCTTATCCTCTACCAAGCCACATACCGCAGGCAGTGGCATGACACCCTTGGCACTGCGTCATCTTTCAACCCAAAGCACATTGATCAGGATGCTCTAATCCGAATCAAAGCCAAAATCACTGACCAGAAACACCAGGTGGCCGAGAAGCGGGCCCAAGAGGTGAGTACTCCCTCTGTCCGACAGCGCACTGAAACTAATTTAAATCATGCACATTTTTCTCCTACTTACCCCATTCCCTCCCGTTTTCTTTCTCTTTACCTTTCCATTTGGCTTCACGCCCACTGCACCCTTGGATGGATCCCACTACACGGCATACATCGCATGTGGCATCCCATCCATAACATGGTGCTCACGCTTACACGCGTCGGGTTTACACACCCATTGGCCCCAACGCCACCATGCTACACGCATTCCTAAACACTAGGCAACGGACAAACTGCTTGCCACCATTGCAGCACTCCAGTCCTCTAGTACTCACTCATCAAACAGTACCTCTGCCCACACCTCGGTACACCAACTTAGACAGACAATACCACCCAAATCCGTCTCCCACCCTCCCAATGATTCACAACAACACAGACGAACCTGCTCCTTTCGCCTGTATGACAAACCGGCAGACAACGGCCCCCTACCCCCATGCGCCGTCTGCCTCGGCATCGACCCCCATGAAGGACCGGTCATCTTCTGTGTTAAGGAAAGAACATGGGACAACAAGCACGACACCTTTGCCAAGCGTCTCAACTGCTCACTCGTTGTCAAATCCACCAACCAACGCATCTGCACACGCTGGCAACACCAAGAAGGCTGTTCCGACAACCACTCCCCTTCTCACATTTGCTCCGGCTGCGGATCGGCAACGCACGGAGCTCATGGCTGCCCTCGCGTCCAGAAGCGCCCAAGCGCAAACTCCATATAAACCGGATGCCTGGCGACACTTCATTCAAATTGCGAACCTATCTGAATGCTACGGTGATGTCCCTAATGGCCTTAATTATGGTTTCATAGTAATTTTCCCAACTTTACATACAATACAATCCCCCCCTAATACTCATTCTGTGGATACGTACCATGACCAATTTAACAACATACTACACAAAGAGATTAACAAAGGCAGATACATAGGACCCTACCCACTCTCTCTTATCCAAGAACTAATCTGACCTTTCCAATCCTCTCCATTATCAATAATCCCAAAGCCAGGATGTCCTGGAAAATTTAGATTAGTTCAAAATTTTTCTTTTCCGCTCACCCCCAACCCCAATTACCCTTACCCTTCAATTAACTCACACATTAACCCACACAATTTCCCTGCCACATGGGGCAAATTCTCTATTGTCTACCTACTAGCATCCCGCTTCCCCCCTGGCACTGAAGCTGCCACATGTGATGTAGCGGAAGCTTATCGCACCATACCTCTTCACCCATCCCAATGGCCAGCTGCCGTTGTACGTATCTCTCCTACACAGGGCTGCATTGACACATGCACAGCTTTTGGTGCTACACCCTCTGGAGGCAGTTACAGGCATGTTGCAGACACAGCAGTGGAAATTATGCGCTTCCACGGCATCAGGCCCATGGACAAATGGGTAGATGACCATATCTTCTTCCGCATCCAGCGAACATTCCGAGATGAATACAACCATGCACGAGCATCATGGTGCCAAGAGATAGCAACCTGTGGCAGAACCACCAAGGGCAGCCGCATTTGCTATGAAGGCTGACTCCTGCCAGATGGCTCCTACGAAGAGTTCAATGAAAACTGTGCTCATCCTATTGCTGACCTCGCACTGACATCAGCCCGATCTGAACACGATGCGCAATTCACATACGCGCTCCAGGACATAGATCACCTGTCACACACACTAGGTATTCCATGGGAAATCTCAAAAGATCAACCCTTTAGCCACACGACTACGTACATTGGGTTCCAATGGGACCTACAGTCCCGCACCGTGTCGCTAACTCCCGACAAGGCAGCTAAATACCTACAAGCCATTGAGGACTGGAACAGACGTCCCACTCACGTACTTGAGGACGTACAAAAACTATGTGGGAAATTACTTCACACTGCATTGTTGCTTCCTGCAGGACGGGCTTACCTTACGGGGCTTGAACGCATGCTTGCCGTCTGTGCGAAGAAGCCATTCATGCCCCACTGCCCAGATAAAACCATACGAGAGGACCTCGACTGGTGGAAAAACGCCATTTCGTCTGGCACCACTTCCCGCCCCATCGTACCACCCCCAACTTTTTCCGACCACCACGCTTATTCAGATGCTAGCTCTGGCATTGGCATTGGCATCGTCATTGGCCAATGATGGTGGGCATGGCACCTCCTCCCCGGATGGCAAACCCGCAACGGTAAACAGGACATTGCATGGGCAGAAGCCATTGGCTTCGAACTACTGCTCTTATCCCTCGGCTGCGTCGCTGTGGACAGTAGGCATGTCATCGCATACGGAGACAACACCAGCATCATCGAGAGCTGGTCTGTCGGACGTCACCGCAACCGTGCCATCAACGACATTTTCAAATGCATCCATCACCTCCTTCAATCCCCTGACTTCCCCATCGTTTCAGCCCTTGCCCGCTTCGTCCCCAGTGAACACAATCCTGCAGACCCCCCATCACGAGGCATCTATCCTCCCACCCATCTCTTGCTCCCTCCTATCCCAATCGCACACCATCTCCGCGACCTCATTGTTGACTACGATGCTCCACTCTCCACTCTCCCCCCTTGAGATCTGAGCCCTCAGCGACGGGCAATACTCACGTCCCGCCACTCAATTCATTGACCGCCTGTTACGACTCTATCTTTTCTTTTCTCTTATCGCTTATCTTGTACTATACGTACTGCGAACACTATTCCTTTTCTACGATGACTTCCCCTTATCTCCAGTTCCTTTCTGTCGGCGCCCCGACGGCACTCCACTTGCTTAATCATTGTATACCTTCCTCCACATTCTATCTCTTTCCTTCGCATTCTATGCCTACCCTTAACTTCTCTTCCATGTAGTATATAAACCGTCATTTATCGCCCCATGTACTTTCTTCACTCTTGAGCTCCCTTGTATTCTTGTACCTTGTACAATCTATCGCTCTTGTGGTCCCCACTTGAACCGTTGGTAATCAGCCCAACCTCCTTGAATCCTTGAACCTCGTGTGGACAACCCCACGAGCTCCTTGATCCCTTGTAGTCTTCATCCTACTCTGAAGGACGTTACTTCTATAAGACCTCGTCGTGCTTCTGAGTTGACACTCTCCTCGTTCTTCGCTTCACAAGGGCTACGCTCATACCTACCCGGTCCAAGCGTAACACCGCCTTCGACGCGACCAGGAGGTCAGAGAGTGAATCACAGCAATACAAGCACAACACAAGGACCTCATTACCCGCTCAACTCTCGAATAACCAGCCCTCCACCCGCTTCAACTCCACTATCAACGCCGACTCTTCCCCATATGCTGCACCCAAACCCCGCCCATACAAACCTGGTCTCACTCCAGCCCCATCCCCACTCCAACCTCACTGCCTCACACAACAACGCCTCCTCTTATGGCAACCATCGTCCACACCGCCACGTGCAGAAACCTCCCAAAATGACATCCAACTCATGGATGACAAACTTGACCGCATCCTCACGGTCATTGGCGCTTCCTGGGCGGACTCAACTAAGGAAGTATACGGCACGGGGCTACTCATTTTTCACGTATACTGTGACATGCAAAACATACCTGACAGTCAGCGCGTTCCCATGCGCCTGAACCTCCTTGCAGCTTTTCTCGCAAGCTGCGCAGGAGCCTACTCGGGCTCTACCATATCCAACTATGCTGCCGCTATACGAGCCTGGCACATCCTCCATGGCCTCGAATGGAACATCAACGAAGGAGAATACAAATCCCTGCTAGAAGGTGCGACCAAACTTGCGCCATCCCATTCCAAACAACCCAAACACCATTCACAGTAGATATTCTCGAAAGATTCAGGCTGGACCTACAGGATCCTTGCGACACAGCCACCTTCGCGTGCCTCACGTCAACTTTCTTTTGCATAGCACGTCTTGGTGAATTTACAGTCCCTGCCATCTCAAAATATAATCCTGACAAACACATCTCACGCTCTGGTCTCGTCCTCACAACCAATCACCAGGGCTTACAAGTCTACCGTTTCTCCCTACCAGCCACCAAAGCTGCACCAGATGGAGAAGACACCCACTGTGCCCCTCTAGACCTGAGCGCTCTCGCCGACCCCAAAACAGCAATCGACAACCATTTTCGCATCAACCCAGACTTTCCCAACGCCCACCTATTCTCATGGCAACATTCGTCTGGTTCAATGCACCCACTTTCCAAGAAAGAGGTCATCAAACGAATTGATTCCATCACCAAACTCCATGCCGACCTTCCGGACCTCAAAGGACACAGCCTGCACATCAGAGGTACCCTCCATTACCTCCTCCTAGGTATTCCGTTCGATGTAGTCAAAACAATGGGACACTGGTCCGGCGAATCCTTCACTCTCTACCTCTGTCACCATGCTATTGTTCTCACACCGTTTTTACAACACCGCCCCGAACTTATGGAAAATCTTCGTCAATACATACTTCCACCTGTCCGTTAATCCCCTCTGTACCATGGTCAGCACCCGCTCCTAATCACGGGGCTCCAGCTCACGCTGTCTGCGTCGCTAACTCCTACTCCCAGGGTCACAGCATGATCTCGCCCCGACGGGTTCGGGTCCAGCTTCGGGCTGGAAAAGCCTATAGCTTTCGCCCACACTTGTTCTACCATCCAACACATTCTCTCACTTCCTTTCTACACTCAAGTCGTGCAGCTACAATGCATAGATGGTGGACTGTGTTAGCGGAGGCATGAAGCGAGCGCAGTATTTAGTCTATGCGTGAGAAGCGAAGAGATGCAGAACTCTTTCCTTCGCTTCTCTCACATCCTTAGCTAGTTGCTACTTGTCGGTTTTGTTAGTCCTCGATGCATTCTTTTGCGCACCCACCCGCCTCTCCCACTCGCAGACCGTGAACATGATATTCACTTATCCGCTCATATCTGTCCGACGCTGCGTCACTCGGCACCCATTGTTCTGAGCTCGGCTGCTTCGGCGCCCAGCCCGCCCTCACAGCACGATCTCGCCCCAACAGGTTTGGGTCCAGCTTCGGGCCGGAAAAGCCTATAGCTTTTTGCCCACACTTGTTCTACCATCCAACACATTCTTTCACTTCCTTTCTACACTCAAGTTGTGCAGCTACAACGCATAGAGCAATGCAATACATGATAATGTAGTCTACATAGGGGCTTTCCTATATATGGGAAGCTAATAGAAGTGTACATAATGTTAGTGTAGTATACACTAGCGTAAGGGACTTCACAATGGTTTGTGAATATCTCCTTGAGGATTGGGGGTAAGAAAATGAAACATAGTGGTCTACCTGTACATGAGATACCAGAATATTCCAGCCATTGATTATGCTGGAAATCTAAGAGTTCATGTCCTGACTCAGCACAATACTAATTTCGTGCAGGTCACCATCTTTGTACATCCTCGTGCACCTATCCATTCTTGTTCCGGTGTGCGCTCACATCCACCTTCCTCCTTTCGTCATTTTCCTACAAGACCCTTTTCGCTCTCGTACCCGAAACGCCCAGCTGTTGCATCCGAGTCCGCGCACTCGCATTTGTCCACCTCCTTTCATCGTTGTCCTATGCGATCTTTTGCACACTTGCCCCCCAAGTGTCCCACCGTTGCATCCGAGTCCCACCCTCCACGCCCCTTGCTGCGATTAAAAATTTGTGTCAGCACTTTCAAGGCAAGTAACTAGACATCTAGCCACCTTCTAAATACTGATTTGTATTAGATGCCGATTGAATGGACCACCGACGAACAAAAAGCTTTTCTTCAAGAAGAGCTTGTCCTGTTCAAGCACATGGGTGGCAGGCGCTATACGAAGCATTGGTCTACCCTCTACCAGAAATGGTTTCAGAGGTGGCCGGAGCAGCCTCTCGTACTTCCAGATGTACCCGCTGACACCAGCCTGACTAAAGAGCAAGCTGATACCCTTTCGAAAGCCATTCTTGTACACCAGCAGCAACTCCGTCATTGGATGCACTGGCATGCTCAGGCTGGTGTGGGCCGGAACCATGCCGTTAATAACAAGACAGCAAAGATTATCAATGACCTCCTCAAACCCAAAATGCGCATGAAGAAACCTTGGGAAGTATACTCTAAAACTTACTATAAGACACATATTCAGCCCCAGATCCCAGCCGGTATGCCCATCGCTGATGTCAACAAGAAAATACGTGAAATGTTTGAGGACGAGATGGCTGAGATCAGGGCAGAGGTTTTCGGACTATGTGAGGAGCAAAAGCAAGATGCACAAAAGAGAACTGCTGATGGGGAGGACAAGGGGACCGCCAAAGCCAACAACAATACCGGCGAGGCGTCGCAGAGGGACCCAGACCTGCTCCAGGGGTGAGGAATGTTCTGGCTAGCACGTGAAAGTCAACAGTTTACCATTGCTCTGCAGTAATATCCAGCAGTGTGGTGCTGCCCTTCAACAGGTTTTGGAACATTTAGAAATCCAGACCGGGTGGAAATTTTCGGTCTTGATGGGAGGTCCTGATCCCTTGGATCCAGAAGGCGCAAATGTCATTGCAAGGTCAGGCCACTTTACAACAACCTAGTATGTATCTGCGGGATTGTCGGTCCCTGGGATAAAGAGCAGCTCAACCTGCTTCCATAGCATCACAGCATCGTGTACAAAATGATAGTGGATCTGGATGTGTTTGGATCGTTTTTCGGTAACAGGATTCTGTGCTATGAATAGCGATCCTTGGTTGTCACCACAAACGGGAATAGGTCCAAGGTGATAACCGAGTTCCTGCATCATTTGATGTATCCAAATAGCCTGGCGCATACAGTCGCTCAAGGCCATGTACTCAGCTTCAGTTGAAGACAGAGCAGTGGTCTTTTGTAAGTGTGAGTTCCACAAGAACACACCATCCGCGAATTTCGGGTAGAAACCTGTTTGCGAGTGAGACGTGACTTTGTCTTGTCCCCAATCAGAGTCGGTGCAGGCGATGATACCTTTACCGGATTTGCCATTGTAAACAAGAGAGTAATCTCGGGTGCCTAGGAGGTACCAGCAAATGTATAGAGCTTTGTTAATGTGCTCTTCTGATGGGTTTGTGGACATGCGGGCGAGTTGGGTAACCGCATATGCAATATCAGGTCTTGTACCGATCATGAGGTACAGTAATGATCCAATTACTGTCTGGAATCGCGTCCAAAGTTCCGGGTTGACAGGTGAATTATTCTTCTCTGGGTAATAACCCTGAGGGAGAGGGGTGTTGGCGATTTTTGTGTTAGTCATACCACATCGCTCTATGACTTTGTCGAGGTATTCTCGCTGGTCGATCTTAATGGTTTGACCGTCTCGATGTATGTTCATTCTTAGGAATTTGTGTGTTTCTCCTAAGTCGCGACAGTCCCATTTCTTCATAAAAGCGGCTTTAACCTTGTCTACAAAAGGTTTGTTTGGGCCGCAGAAGATGGCGTCGTCTACGTAGACAATCGCTAGGACGAGTTCTTTTCCTTTGCGATAGATGAATAGGCCAGCGTCTGATTTAATGCGTGTGAAGCCGAGTTCTTTCATGGATTGGTCTAGTTCGTGCCACCAAGATAATCCGGCTTGTTTAAGGCCATATAGTGCGTGTAGTAACTTTAAGACCTTTCCCTTGAGATGAGCGGGCATAAAGCCTTCGGGGAAGTCCATATATAGTTCTTCGTCCAGTTTGCCGTATAGGTAGGCGGATCGGATGTCGAGACTGGTGATGTACCAGTTCTCTAGTGCTGAGAGGGCGAGCATACACCACACTGTCTCAAAGTGTACGACAGGAGAGAATATTTGATCAAAGTCAATCCCTTCTACTTGGGAGAACCCTTTGGCTACAAGCCGGGCTTTCTTTCTTCCGTCGGTTTTAACATCAAAGACCCATTGGTTCTTAATAACCTTTCTGTGTGCAGGTCAATCCACGATTTCATAGACCTTGCGATCCTTGAGCATTTGTAACTCATCATGGCAGGCTTTACGCCATAGGGTTTGTTCGTCTAGGGGCAACTTTAAAATGTCGCGGTAGGTCCATTCCCGGTAGTTCACATTGGACTGTTCATGTCCGATCGGAAATGCACGGCTGCAGAGGTATGAAACCAATGTGTCTCACCCTTCCCTGGTTATGCGTTCAATGTCATCTTCCGACGGAGGCATACCACCAGGGATCACGGGTGAATCCGAAGGTCCAGCCGGTGCTTCTCCAACTAATCTGCACCAGTCAGAGGTGTGTTCAATGTCTCGAAGCTGCTTTACCGGGTCGCAGCGCTCTCCATACACATTTCTGGGTCGGAGAGGTGCGTGGCGTTCCCATTGTGGGCGCACTGGACGAGCAGGTGGAGGCGGAGGCGGACGGTGAGGAGGTGTAACCGGGGGTGCTGGTGCTGCCGGAGGTGGAGTGGGAGGCCAGGGGGCCTGTTGACAAGGAGTAGGGGGTCAAGGAGCGAGATCCACATCGGACTCGTTATCATCCCTGGATGAATTGGACGAATTGTCGTCATCATGAGAGTGAGAACGCAGCGGGTGGTTAACGGGCCAGTGAGGCGCTGCTTTGGAGTATCTGGGGAACAGATTCTCATCAAAAACGGTGTGCACCGAAGTGTGTAGCGCGTTGTTAGGGCGCATGAAAAGATAGTTTGAATCACTACCGGTGGAGACACCAAGGTAGATCATCAACTGCGATTTAGGTTCCAGTTTACCTTTGCGAGTCTCGACTGGAATGTGCACATAAGTGCCACAGCCAAATACCCGAAGATGCGATAAAGTAGGCCATTGGCCGGTAAGCATCTCGGATGGCGTTTTCCAGTTGAGCCGAGCGGAAGGGGTGCGATTATACACGTGAAGTGCATGGAGTACCGCGAACTCCCATAGGAATCAGGCAGGCAAGCCTGCAGTCGCATGGGTTGTGCTTTGTCCATAATAGTACGGATGAGGCGTTCCACGCGTCCGTTTTGCTGATGAGCGTAAGGGGCGGATTGTTGGATGTTGATGCCATTATCGTGCAGATACTCAGTGAAAGCTTTAGAGGTGTATTCTCCTCCAGCATCAGAGCACCAGTGTTTTACAACAGCCTTGAACTAAGTTCGCACATAGGCGTGGAACTGCTTGGTTGCTTTAAGTGTTTGGTCCTTTGTTTTAATGAGGACCACCCAAGCCATGGATGTAAAATCGTCATAAAAGACGACAGCGTACTTGTACTTGTGGTACGACTCGATTTCAAATGATTTGAGGTCAGAATGAATTAACTCAAAGGGAGCGCTTGCGCGCTTCTCGCTATGAGGAAAAGTACGGTTGTGTTGTTTGCCCAGCTCACAGCCAGGGCAGATAGGAGGGTTGGACGGAATTTCAACATCCGGGAAGTCCTTAATGTGCTTCTTTGCAGCGCGGAGCACATTGCGCAAGGGGTGGCCTAATCAGCGGTGGAGATGTTCATAGTCCACAAGGGTTAATGATGCAAGGTTAGCCTTGGGACGAACTATGGGTGCACGAATCCAGTACATTGTGTCGCCATGTGAGTGGAAACTTAGTACCAGACTGTTAGAATATTTGTCATAAATGTCTATGTGACGGGGACGGGTTTTAAGCGTCATGCATTGATCGACTAGTAAGGTGCCCATAGATATGAGCTTTACTTGGCATGATGGCATGTAAATGACTGGCAATAACCGCACAAGTCTACCTTGGAACTCCACAATTGCGGTTCCTTTACCTAGGATCATTGCTTGGCCATTGGCTGTTTGCGAGAAGGTGGGTGTACTGAATTCTTTATACTCGATCAGATCGTCGAGATCACTGGTGTAGTGGGATGAAGCCCCAGAGTCAAGGAGCCACATGTCTGGTGGCATACAGTGACTGTGTTCCTTTTCCTTTCCCTTGTTGGATGGCTTACAGCAATCACACATGGAGAGAGGTACAGTGGTAGTGATTTTGTCCAATTTATCTACTACAGGTGTACACACGGAGAAGCTACATACTATCTGTGGCAAAGAAATCTACACATCAGTACCTGCAAGACTTGGACAAAGGAAAGTAGGGACTTGCCAGTTGAGGGTGTCCTCAAAGAAACGTTCGACGTAGTCATCGACCTCCATCTCCTCGCCCAGACTTACCACGTCGTCGTCGTATTCATCATTGCTGTCAGGCAGCTCGACAATGCGAGGAGATTCCTCAATGCGCTCTAAGAGCGAGAGGGTGGTGGGCTCGCCAAAAGGACCATCCTCGGTGAAAGCCGAGTGGGTGCGCTGGTGGAGGCAGCGTGTGGCAACCGGTTCAAGGTTGCAGATGGTCTGGGGAGTGGGAGTGACCCCAATCCGGTGGGCGAGGGAAACGGTCTCAAGGACCTGCGGGAAGGTGGGGGGACCGGGATATTGAATGCCGGGAATGTGCGCGAGAGCGCACAGGTCAGGGACCAGAGAGGAGAACTCCATAGAGGCCAGGCTGTAAACAGCGGGCTCGTGGATGAAGTTTGCAAAGGCGAACGAGGCGGAGGACTGTTCCACTGCCGTATTGGCGCGGTCCTTTCACTTCTTCTCCCCATCGTCGGACCTCTTTCCTCGATGCTGCTTCTTCTTCCCCTTATCCTCGTCCTTCTTTTCAGAGGAGAAGGCGTCTGGCTGCTTCTGCTGCTGCTGGAACTGGGGGTCGCCCTTCTGGCGACACACATTGGAGATCTTGTTCGCCTGCGCTTGCTGCGGCTTACGGCGGGTGAGATAGTGCTGCCATGCAGCGGTGAGGGTGGTCTCCAACTCGGCCATGGTTAGGACTTTGTTGGGAGTGGTGGTAGTGGGGGCCAGGTCGATGGCAGCATTGAGCTGTGTGTGTAGCATTTCCGTGTACTTGGGTAGCTTGGCTACCATGATGAGGGCTTTGAGGTTGTCGGGAACCTTGTGTTGAAGTTCCTCGAGGAGGGAGAAGCTGGCGTTCAGCTTTGAGAAGGCTGGGCCAGGGTGTTGGTTGTCGGGGAAGATAATCCCCAACATGTTCTTCCACTCCGTGTAGGCGGAGGCAAGAGACGCGGCGTTGTACTGCTGTTTGAGTGAGTCCCAGAGGGACTTGGCGGTACGATTGTTGGCGAAGTGAGAAGCAATGTGGGGTTCGAGGCGGAGGCATATGGCCCCAAGGGCTCTGTCGTCGTTCTCGTCCCATTTATCTATTGCTTCGTCCTCGGCGGTGGTAGCGGTTGCGCCAGCTAGAGTCGGGCGTGTTTTCATCATGGCCTTTTGCCACGATCCGGTGGCGTGAATGTAGGACTCCATGTCCTGGGCCCAACACTTGTAGTTGGTGCCGTTCATCTTGGGGATGGAAGTAAGGGTGGAGGAAGACATGTTGATTTGTAGGATCTGAAAGGATGACGTGTCAGCATAAGGACCAATGAAGGGAGTGGGGAGAAACCACATCGCTGAACAGTCAGAGCTTTCAGAATATAGGGTCATAGCAACCCCCTACATCTGTAGTCTGATGGCTGTTACCCTAGGGCGTTGCCGCACTGCCAGGGTGTCCAGCGTTTCCGCTCAGGACGGCCAATGTCCAAAGGCATTCGCCCATGTGCAGATGACGAGCAGGCAAGCCGCTCAGTCAGAGCTGCGGGGCTCATAACCTGTTGCAATTGCATGTACCCGGTGTAAACACCAGGTACAGAGAAACTGCCCATGGGACCTTACCTTTGGAGAGAGGGTACTCAGAGATGATAGCGGTAAGAGATCAAGAGAATTCTGTTGTATTTCAGACTCAGCAGAGTCTTATATACTACTATTACTGATTACATAAGCAGGTCACGTGACATCAAGTACGTGTCCTTTCAACATGGACAAGGTCCGGCTCAATTGATTCCATCCAAGAGGTGATTGGACGAAGCTGAGACGGAGGCTGGGCCATCTACTAGGCGCCAACAAGGAGGTCAACTCAAACAAAGGCCTGGGGCCGCACTGGATAAACAATATTCACTTGTACTACGGTAAACTTGCATTCGACTCCA
This sequence comes from Boletus reticuloceps, assembly GCA_018397855.1. Lineage (NCBI taxonomy): Eukaryota > Fungi > Basidiomycota > Agaricomycetes > Boletales > Boletaceae > Boletus > Boletus reticuloceps. The sequence goes on from JAGFBS010000005.1 coordinate 1,225,796, forward strand.
AGTTGTTGTACCCAATAGATTCATTTGATGCGGAAATTGATCCTATCTACTACCTGAGAATGAGCTTGGCGGCACACGAAATATTAGTTGTTTCCATGCCACAATTTTGAATGTCGGAAGCGCTATGTATCAGTTGATAAAACATTGGGATTCACTGGCTGATTTCTCGTAGACCAAATGTCATCAATCAGCGTCAAGATCTGGCATAAATTTAAGTGATGGATGCTGATTTCCAACGAGGTTGACAATGATTCCTATTGATTTGGACACTAATCTACAGCGGCTTTACTATTTACAGTGAACAGATCCTTACAGCGACGCGTCAGCTGAACAAAACAAGGGCAAATTTTGTTGTCTGGGTGCCCTTGCTCGAGATCGTTTGTTGATCCCCGCACGTCGAGTTCAACTGGCGTCGTCCCATTCCATACTACAGCTCCTGTCGGTCTTATCACCACCATCGCCATCGTGGTGTACACTCTACACACATTGACGCGATGAAACGGGGATTCTTCAATACGCCGCGGTACAAGCGGGCGATCGACGAGGCGTATGCGCCTGCGCCCGTTCCTGAGCCCGAGGTGGCGCGTCGAGGGACACCCTCCGAGTCCTCGCCCGCGATGGACGTCGATCAACCGGGTGTCAAGGAGTTGTATGTCTTGATTTGCGTGCAGTGAGATGTTCCCTAACGTGCGTGCAATGTGCATTGCGTCTGGCCGCGGGTCACGGTGTTGCTGGTGTAGATATGCGGATGGGCGCGTGGTGCGGCCTACTGATGACACCAAGCCCGAAGGGGAGGTTGAGTGCGTTTCGTCGCGACTAGATCGCATATATGCAGCCTGCTGATGCTTGTTGTGTAGTGAGCCACATCCCACAGAGTCCACGTCCACGTCCAAGTCCGGAGAACCAAAGCCTGAGGGAAAAGGCAAAGGAAAGGCTATCGATATGGAAATTGATCCTACGGGTGATGGAAACGAGTATGTCTCGTCATGCCTGAACCGCATATACTCGGTCTTCTTAACGTTTTGTAGTGCTAATGGTCGGGATGAGCCGCCCAAGGAAAAGGGCAAGGAAAAGGCTATCGACACGGACGATGATGATGACCGGTACGTTAACCCCTGTGCCGTCATGCACCGTACCCTTCTCATCCCTCCTCACTAGAATACAAGGCAAATCTATAGGTGCGATTCCGCCTCGGCCTACCCCCAGGCGCCTGGGCTGGGGTCGAAGCCTTGAAGAAGAATTTTTCCACACCGTTCCTCAGTCGCACGGTCATCCTCCTAGAAAACGCGCTGTGCTCCGATTCTGGCCTCGCAAGCGCGGCAGCAAGCCCCTCGGGCCAGCCAAGCACAGGGGCACGTTGTCGCCAGACGGGTACTCGTGGGGCGAGACGCTGTATGACTTTTACTACGTCCACAGGTTGCCCACCAGGGACTATTTCGCGTCGATATCAACTTCGAGTATGTTACGCGAAGTGATGGAATCGACAGGGGAGCTGGAATGCTGCGGCGTCTGAGATTGAGTGGGCCAAGACTGAAGGACAACCGAGGGTGGAGGGTGTTGCGGATACGGAAGAGCAGATCAGGCGGATCGACGCAAAGTTATGGCAATCCGTCAACTCTTCCTCTCGAGACGCAGCGGGGGCGGAAGAATGGGACAGTGAACAATGCGAGCATGTCTCGGAAAGACCGTCATGGTGGTACGATGACGACAAGTTACCCACCTCTATTCCCCCTCCACCAACGATACCCGTCACATCGCCCTTCCACCCGAGTCATTATCCTAAACAATGGCCATTTACGCCATTTGAAAACTCTCTACCGATTTTACTCCAGGAGCGGATTCCGTTGTATCTGTTACCGGAAACATTGTACGTCCATGATCCGTTCTGGATCCTCCCCGCTCGCGAACGCCGATTTCGCAACACCTCGTGGACGTCCCGACCTGACATCGTCCGAACGTACAATCTAAATATCTCCGAGTCTGTGCGTTCGCAAATCGAAGAAGCGAGACGAACAGCGGAGGAACTGGAAGAATTCAAATCATGCACGCTTATCCTCTTGAGGTACAAGCGAACAGAGGAACAGATCAAGAACCAGGAGCCTATCATCGAGGTCCCGCTCCCACCTTTCCCCCGTCGCATGATGAAGCTCGAAGAGAGTCATTTGTATCTTTCCCCCGTCGCCAAGGTTGGAGATGGCCACCACTCGTTCGTGTACAAGGGCGAATGGGAGTTGCCACGCGATCTCTTTACAAAAGAAAGGATTTGTCAGTTCTGCTTCAAGGAAAGTGTGGACAAGGAAATCCGAAGATTGAAAGATACGGGGAGATGGGACGAGATGCTGAGAGCGGCCTCGTGGGGCCCAGATGGTTTTACGGGATGTCAACCAACGAAAGTGGAATTGGATGCGGTCAATGACCCGCCTAACCAGCAAGGGATGGGAATATCATCGAGCGAAAGTTCATTTGCAACGTTCCATCCAATGTGGTTCTTTCGCGGGTTGTTGAACTCCTGGACGACATCAATGTTTGGGGCCCGTTCATGAAGCGGGAAAGCACCAACATCGACGGACTTCATTTCGGAAGCGATGAGGATGGGGACGAGTCCGCAGATGGTTCCTACGTCCCCACCATTCGCATCGACCCACCGTTCTCGTACGAAAGCCACAAATCTTGTACTCACGTGGCGCACACTTTAGATGTGCCCACCCCACGCACGGCCAAGTTTACTGTCGTCGCCAAGCTCTCCTTTGAGGACGATCCTCATCTCGCACAGGAGGCGAAAAATTATGAGAATTTCCCTGAACATTTCTTCCACCATTATAATGGGTATACACTCATTAGCCAACTCAAAGCCATTGTCCCCGTCAACGCCGTTGTTCCACAATTCTACGGATACTACACACCGAAGAGGGAGGAAGGGGAGAACTATAGAGGATCATCCTACCTCAGTCCCATCCTTTTGCTAGAGCACTGCGGGAAGCCCATCGAGCCTATCAAGTTTCTCAACGAGGATCAAGAAGAATGTGCGAGTCTCTTGTTACGCTTCCAAAATGCCGGATGACTCCACGAGTCGTTCGCACCGCGCAATTTCCTCGTTCAATTGGGCAAACCGACCGAGTTCCCGATGACACGCATGGTTAAACCCGAGCCGAGTTTCCGGTTGATCGATTTTGGGCGGTCGCGCAAGTATACCACGGCGAAAGAGAAGCGGGACGAGGAGATTGAGGTGGTAAAGATGTTTGATACGTTAGCAAGGCAGATGAGGGTTACGTCGGAGTAGATCAGGGTGGCAATCATGATTTGTGCGCTCGGCGCGGAGCTGCAAGGACAGGGTTACTCGAACGCTGTTGTTGTTGTACATTAGGATTGATGACGAGCTGGTATATGCTCAGAACGCGAACGCTCAGCGAAAGAGATAGGAATACTCGCCCAGGAAACTTCCAGGTGGGTTGGACAAGCAGGGTCATGATACGGACGTGTCGTGAACGTCCAGCTGCGACGAGGACGGCAGGGGCAGGAAGAAGAACCTGCGAAACGCGTCAGAACGGCGTGTCGAACAGTTGGAGCAGCATGAAGAGAACTTACCGGTAGAGCTCAGGATGGGCCGGGCAACCCGGGAGACGAGATGTGGGTACCAGGATACGTCCACAGCAAATGGTAATGTTCCAGGGATGAGCGCGACGTCGAAACGAACGCGCTGCGTCGAGATACAAGGCCAGGAAACCAGGTGGGCGAGCAGGAAGTGATGGGCGACGTCGAGGGCGTTTGGAAGCGCGAGGACGATGACGTGGATACCAGACGGGTCAGCACAGGTGGTACGAGCGGACAACAAACCACGTACCTGCGCCATCCAAACCGATTCCCAACCACGCCAACCCACCGCTTCAATGATGTCAACTCAGAACGCGAGCGTGCAATTTTCCTCGTGGAGTCGCGTCTCTCCACCATCCTCACAGCGACGCGTCAGCTGAACAAAACAAGGGCAAATTTTGTTGTCTGGGTGCCCTTGCTCGAGATCGTTTGTTGATCCCCGCACGTCGAGTTCAACTGGCGTCATCCCATTCCATACTACAGCTCCTGTCGGTCTTATCACCACCATCGCCATCGTGGTGTACACTCTACACACATTGACGCGATGAAACGGGGATTCTTCAATACGCCGCGGTACAAGCGGGCGATCGACGAGGCGTATGCGCCTGCGCCCGTTCCTGAGCCCGAGGTGGCGCATCGAGGGAAGCCCCCCACGTCGCTGCCTGCGAGTCAAGACGCGATGGACGTCGACAAGGAAGTGTGCGTCTTTGTTCGTGTCCAGTGAGATCCTCACGTCTAACATGCGTGCTTTGCGCCTGGCCGCGGGTCATGGTGTCGCTGGTGTAGATATACAGATGGGCGCGTGGTGCGGCCTGCCGATGACACCAAGCCCGAGGGCGAGGTTGGGTGCGTTTCGTCATGGCCAGATCGCATATATGCAGTATGCTGACGATTTCGTGTCAGTGAGCCACATCCCACAGAGTCCAAGTCCAGGTCCAAGTCCGGAGATCCAAAGCCTGAGGGAAAAGGCAAAGGAAAGGCTATCGATATGGAAGATGATCCTATGGGTGATGGCAAACGAGTATGTCTCGCCTATGCCTGAACCGCATATACTCGGTCTTCTTACGTTTTGTAGTACTAATGCTAGGGATGAGTCACCCAAGAAACAGGGCAAGAAAAAGGCTATCGGCACAGACGATGATGATGACCCGTACGTTAACCCCTGTGCCGTCATGCACCGTCCCCTTCTCATCTGCCCTCACTAGAACACGGGGCAAATATGCCAGTATGATTCCCCCTCGGCCTACCCCCGGGCGCCTGGGCTGGGGTCGTTGCCCTGAAGAAGAATTTTTCCACACCGTTCCTCAATCGCACGGCGGTCCTTCTAAAAAACGCGTTGTGTTCCGATTCTGGCCTCGCAAGCGCAACAGCAAGCCCCTCCAGCCAACCAAGCTCAGAGGCACGTTGTCGCCCGACGGGTACGTGTGGGGCGAGACGCTGTATGACTTTTACTACGTCAACAGGTTGCCCAGCGTGGACAATTTCGTGTCGATCTCGACTGGGAGTATGTTACGTCAAGTGATGGAGTCGATGAGCGAGCTGGATGCCGCGGCGCCTGAGATTGAGTGGGCCAAGACTGAAGGACAACCGAGGGTGGAGGGTGTTGCGGATACGGAAGAGCAGATCAGGTTGCGGCTATGGGAATTCGCCAACCCTTCCTCTCAAGACAGAGCGGGAGCGGAAAAACAGTTCGGTGAACAAGACCAGCAAGACGAGCAGGTTTCGGAGAACAATGATGACGATGAAGCACAGGAGTACGGCGACGACGAGTTACCCACCTTCATTCCCTCTCCACCAACGATACCCGTCACGTCGCCCTTCCACCCAAGTCATTATCCTACATCATGGCCTTTAATTCCATTTGAAAACTCTCTACCGAGTCTACTCCAGGAGCGGATTCCGTTGTATCTGTTACCGGAAACATTGTACGTCCATGATCCGTTCTGCCTCCTCTCTGCTCGCGAACGCCGATTTCGCAACACCTCATGGGCGTCCCGATCTGACATCATCCGAACGTACAATCTCAATACCTCCGAGTCCGTGCGTTTGGAGATCGAAGACGCGAGACTAAAAGCCGTGGAACTGGAAGAATTCAAAGCACGCATGCGTATCCGCTTGAGGTACAAGCGAACAGAGGAACAGATCAAGAACCACGAGCCTATCATCGAAGTCCCGCTCCCACCTTATCCCCGTCGCATGATGAAGCTCGAAGAGAGTCATTTGTATCTTTCCCCCGTCGCCAAGGTTGGAAAGGGGCACCACTCTGTCGTGTACAAGGGTGAATGGGAGTTGCCGCGCGATCTCTTTACAAAAGAAAGGATTTGTCAGTTCTGCTTCAAGGAAAGTGTGGACAAGGAAATTCAAAGGTTGAAAGATACGGGGAGATGGGACGAGATGCTGAGAGCGGCATCGTGGGGCCCAGATGGTTTTACAGGAGGTCAACCAACGAAGGTGGAATTGGATGCAGTCCATGACCCGCCTAACCTAGCAAGGGATGGGGAGATCACTGGCACTTTCAACATTTCGTCCGATATAGCTCCTTCACGGATCGTTGAATTCCTGGACGAAATGACCGTTTGGGACCAGTCCATGAAGCGGGAAAGCACCTTGCAACTCCATTTCGGAAGTGATGAGGATGGGGACGGATCCGCAGATGGTTCCTACGTTCCCGTCTTTCGCATCGACCCACCGTTCTCGTACGAAAGCCAAAAAAAATCCTGTACCCACGCGGCGCACACTTTAGATGTCCCCACCCCACGCACAGCCAAGTTTACTGTCGTCGCCAAGCTCTCCCTCGAGAACGATCCTCATCTCGATGAGGAGGCGACAAACTATGAGAATTTCCCTGAACATTTCTTCCACCATTATAATGGGTATACACTCATTAGCCAACTCAAAGCCATTGTCCCCGTCAACGCCGTTGTTCCACAATTCTACGGATACTACACACCGAAGAGGGAGGAGGAGGAGAATTCAGGAGAACCATCCTACCTCAGTCCCATCCTTTTGCTAGAGCACTGCGGGAAGCCGATCGAGCCTGAAGAGCTCTCCCCCGAGGATCAAGAAGAATGTGCGAGTCTCTTGTTACGCTTCGAAAATGCCGGATGGCTCCACGAGTCGGTCGCACCGCGCAATTTCCTCGTCCAACTGGGCAAACCGACCGAGTTCCCGATGACACGCATGGTTAAACCCGAGCAGAGTTTCCGGTTGATCGATTTTGGGCGGTCGCGCAAGTATACCACGGCGACAGAGAAGCGGGAGGAGGAGATGCGGTTGTTTGAGATGTTTGAAAGCTTGAGCTTGCAGATGGGTGTTACGTTGGGAAGATAGGGTGGCCATCATGATTTGAGCGCTCGGACAGGGTGACTCGTTGTACATGAGGATTGTTGTACCCACCATGTAGGTTAGTTTCTTGTTAGACGTATGTGCTATGTCTTGGCTCAATGTATTCCTAAATAACTACCCGATACTAGATTTCTACCAACAAACCGTCCTCTGCAACTTGAAGAGCAGGTAATTGCGCGCCCAAGACAAGGGCACGGACACTTTTCCCGTTAGATACTATCTGCCGTTCGATTTGTATGAATATGAAGTATGTCTTGGCTCGATAGTAGACCTACGTTTCATGCTATGCGGATGGTGATCAACACAGGACGCCTACCAACAAACCATCCTCTGCAACTTGGAGAGCAGGCAGTGATTGCACATCCATGACGAGCCCTCAATTGAGTTGACAACTTCATGCAGACAATCAAGTTCTACATCGGCATTTCCCGAGTAGGCTGAACATGCTGCCGTCGCGTGACCACCGATCATCGATGCATCAAGGATGATGAAGCTACGCGTCGCACGTGTAGGGAAGACTTGGTTTGCACTGTGTTCACATCGATCTCTGTTCTTTAGTACCCTCAACACACTCACCTTGTATTTCAGCGTCGTTTGTTGGTTACCGACGTCGAACCACTTGAAGTTCAGTCAGCCGGTCTCAATCGTTTAACAGCTTCTTCTCATCGCCGCCATCACAAACTGTGGTGTTCTGGGTGGGGACATTGAAGGAGCTGCTTGCTGAGACGCTATAGACACTGGCAAGATGACCACGGCAGAGGACGCGCATGTCGACATACCTGGCGCATATCCTTTGGATACTACGTTCCCCGATGATGATGGGTACGTCGTTGTACACGTGCATACCCCCATTCCCACGCAGCACTCACGGTAGCCCCGTTCAACACATTCTACATAGCCGCCCGGGTCATTGTTCTGAACAACTATTCTCCAACACAGCCCATCAACCGTATCGTGCTGTGCTTCGCATTTGGCCACGTGATCCTAATGGGGCTGTTTTGGACGCAGAACAACCCAAGGGGACGTTGTCACCTGACGGTTACCCGTGGGGTGAATGACTAGATGACTTTGTGAATGTCAGCAGGGTCCCCAATGCTCCCTGGATAACGTCGATGATGACGAGGAGTGCAATATGTGAAGCGGTGGAGGCGCTGGGTGAGGTGGATATCGCCGCATCCGAGATCAATCTAGCCAAGTTGGAGGGTAGGCCAAAGGTGAAGCGTGTTGTGGATACAGAGAAGATGATCAGGCATCATGACTCGAGGTTGCGGCCTCGGCGGGCCAAATTAGTACGCTCTCAAGATAAAAAGGTGTTCTGTTTTTGGACCGGGGATCAAACGAGTCAGACAAGGACTCGGGGAGCGATGACAACACATTCCCTCCTATTCCCACTTCGACAATACCCGCCACGTCTCTTTTCAGCCCCGGTCATGCCAGTGATCCCAAACAAGAGCTGTTTATCCCCTTTCGAACTCCTTCCCCTTCGATTCTACTCAAGGAGCGGATTCCGTTGTATCTGTTACCGCGGAAATTGTATGTCCACGATCCATTTTGCCTCCTGCATGCTCGCGAACGACGATTTCATGATACCTTGTGGACGTCCCGACCTGACATTGTACGAACATACAATCTGCATATCTCCGGGTCAGTGCGTTCGCAGGCCGAAGAAGCGAAACGAAAAGCAGAGGAGCTGGAAGATTCAAAGCACGCACGCTGATCCTCTTGAGGTACAAGCGAACAAAGGAACAGATCAAGAACAACGAACCTATCATCGAGGTCCCGCTTCCACCTTCTCCGCGTCGCATGACGAAGCTCGAAGAGAGCCATTTGTACCTATCACCCGTCGCCAAGGTTGGAAAGGGCCACCATTCAGTTGTGTACAGGGGCGAATGGGTGTTACCACTTGATCTTTTCACGAAAGAATGGACTTGTCAGTTCTGCTTCGAGAAGAGTGTGGACAAGGAAATCCAAAGATTGAAATTTACGGGAAGATGGGACAAGATGTTGAGAGCGGCCTCGTGGAGCCCGAACGGTTTTACAGGACGTCTACCGACACAAGCAGAATTGGACGCAGTCAATGACCCGACTAACCTAGCGAGAGATGGTGAAAATATCGAACGGGAAATTACTTGCATCGTTCCGCCCCGTGTAACTCCATCGGAAATCCTGGAACTGCTGGATGAAGTCAATATTTGGGATACGCTCATGAAGAATAGAAGTGTCAATGCCATGCAAGTACAATTGGCAGGAGACATGCTAGATGACGCTGAATCCTATGTCGCTGTTATGCGCATCAATCCACCCCTTTCCCGTGAAAGCCAGAATTCCTGTGTACACCGAGCCTACACCTCTCATGCACCCAATTCACGCATGGTCATATTGTCGGTTATTGCGAAACTCTCTCTCGAGGACGATGATCAGCTCGCTAATGAGGGGAGCAATTACGAACGTTTTCCGGAACATTTTTTCCGCCATTATACCGGATACAACCTAATCGACCAGCTCCATGCCGTCGTACCCGTCAATGCTGTTGTACCACAATTCTATGGGTATTACACACCAGACTCGGAGGAGGACAAGGAACTACGGTATCCACCTTACATTAGTCCGATCCTCCTTCTGGAACACTGCGGGAAACCCATCAACCCCCAAACCTCTCTGTCGAGGAACAGGAAGAGTGCGCAAGCCTCTTGTTACGATTCCAACGTGCCGGATGGCTCCACGAGTCGGTCGCGCCACGTAATTTCCTTGTCCAGCGGGGCGCATTCCCTCTCATGGACCCCATGGTGCCCAGTTTTCGGTTGATTGATTTTGGGGGTCGCGAAAGTATGTCAAGGCAAATCAGAAAGCGGAGGAGGAGAAGGCAGCGTTGAGGATGCTTGACAAGCTGGGTAGTAAGATGACCATCACGTGTGGGCGTTTGCTGCCGCAATGATGTAGTGTGCCCGTATTCTACCCAGTTGTTTGTGTCGCTTTCCCTGACAAACTCATGTCTTTTTCTATATCACGGCGAGGCCATCAAGCTGATGCCATACTCTAGGCCTGTTCTCGATCTTTTCAGTTACAGGTAGCGAGGATGGTGATTGGATTATATCGTCTAGGCTCACTTTCATCCTAGGGACACTACGATAAAAGTACGTGGTGAATGCGAGTACTTTCTATAGAAAACTATAGTGAGCTAGTGGTGTGCGGCATACACGTTGAAGTTTCTTGGTATCGACGTCGCTTCCAAGCTGGCATCTGGAAAGCCTCGCTCGACGCATTCCACAATGCAAGCACGACCACGATATTGGGAACGTCTCATCGCTGTCAACGACGACTCGTATCCAGCACCCACATTGAGAAGCTACCACGCCTCTGCGCTGGTTGGGGTGCGTATATCAGCTGATACCATGCGACAGTATATATTCATGCGGGATGCATAGCCTCGGGTCGACTCGCCACTTTGCACGCCTACGATCCTCATCCGTTTTGGAGGTCAGTTCTATCTTCTCCCTTCCCAAATAGTATGCTCATACGAACTCCCTCAAGTTAAGTACATAGGGAACCTCGCCCGCTCGACGTCTACATACCCAGTATCGACACCTGGTCGACCGTCTACCCTGCCCCGATCCCGAACACGGCTTCCCAGGAGCCCGCCCAGTACACAGTCTCGTCCCCTTTGTCACACGTACAGACGCAACTCCGGAGCGCATCCCTGCCGCGCTGTTGGATCACGGCGAGAGGGACGCCTCATCAGTCAGACATCCCGGTGCGGGTGTCTTTTGGGACGACGCGTGGCTGCTCGTCGTCACGTCCACGTCCACACCGACCCCAAGTTTGGAATGAAAACAACTGCGGGTACGTAGCGCATCCCATCGTCCAATCGAGTACGCCGATGCGTTCTGTGCACTAGGCACCGCCTTGACCGACTCTCGCGGCTGATTCCTCCCCCCCGCGTCGTACGTCCGCGATGGAAAAACGAGGGTCGTACTCACCGGGGACTACTCTCGTCCAACGAACGGAGCGGTCAGGCCTATTGCGTGCACTGCATGTCCACACTGGTCCGAGCCTCCGAGGATTCAAGTACATTTAAGACAAGGAATTCCACAAACCCAACCCCTCCACGTCCTCGGAGTCGGCACATGCGCTCTACGTACAGGACGGTTTATAGCAGCATCAACATGATCCGGGTCCAAGCCAGCATCTGGAAATACTCATTCAAAGGACTCGACACTACTGACATGACCAGTTGATTACGATCTCCAGCAAGTGACACATCTCTACATTGATTGGAATACGTATCCCATACTCATCAATTCTCCAGTGTAGTGCAAATTCTACATGCATGATGGGCACCATCGCTGTCGTCCGCATTCTTCCGCATTCGACAGTGTAATACCCACTCGCCACTCGCACAAGAGACAGGCCGTCTGTCATCCGCTGCAGAACGATGGTCGCCGTCATGGTGAAATACAAGGACATATTTGATCCATTTCCCGTCAGGTACGTATCGGCCTTATGGGAAACGTTCAATGCAACAACCGAACACGCATGCAGTAACAGGTAGCCAAATCGTAATGAATGGGATCATCGTGCTGTTATTGAAGACTCCATTAAAGGCGTCGGTTGCACGAGGCGGCTTTCTGCATGCTGCAGAGCCGGCATGGTCGAGCAATAGAAGACTCTTGCGCATTGGAAAAGAGGGACCACAAAGTCCATTGAATCTCCAGGGATGAATGACAAGTGGTGGGATGCTAGAAGCACATGCGTATGTACGGAAGGATGGTGGGAACCTAGGACAAATCGTGATAAAGAGAACATGAAACCCAATCTCACCGATCGGGACTCACGGCAAGTATGGCATTTGACTGTACCAAATCGTCGTGTTCAAGCATCATGCGTTGTAGCGATCTCCACTAACGTCTCCGAGTCGTAGTGCGATAGAGCACGGCGGCAACCACCAACCCGAGCTTTCTTGTCGATAACGAGGTGTATCTCTTCCAAGTGCCATGTTGGGGCGACATGTTGGCGAAGAGGACCGATCTATATTCGGGATTAGCTTGAGGTTGGTAAGATCGAGTGGCATCTACAGCGATACTTGCTCAGGGAAATCGTTGAGGGATTGCAAGCACGTATCATGATAGAGGGAATACACCTTCCATCTTGCCAGTGGACCGAGTATAGGGACCAGGTGACAATCGGCCATCCCTCTCCCGACCTTGGTTCCGAATTCAAACGAAAGCAACAAGACCAGATCTGGGAGAAACTTCAAAAGCTGTGGAGCAACAAACGGCTCATGGCAAAGCCGTACTAGATCGACGAAACAGGTAGGAGCGAGTGAGAACGCGGCACAACAATATGCGCCTCGTCTCCCACTGTTGAGTCTTCAACTACTGTCATTCTTGACTGCAGCCATTGTTAGTGCAGCTATGTTTCATAGTGTTTGCTGCCATTCCGCCGGCGATTGTCTGCAATTCGGAAAGCCGTGGAAATACCAGCGCTTTGCTTGTTGGGAACGCCCGCAAAGCATCAATGGGAAACTGCTTATGAGCCATTCACTGACATGATTGCCCATCCTGTGGAGAATGAATAACGAAAATCGAAGACTCACGTTTGAGTCGGCGTCGACATCGATAAATCGCTCACATGCTTGCCCGCAACATACCCCGCACTCTCCCCGCCATGTGTCTTGATATAGTTAAACTCGTCCCCCATTCCGAGTGAGGTTTAATATCCAAACTAGAGTGTAAACACGGATGTAATCCCAATGCATGGATGTCCTGTTTGCCCGATGCACTTTTACCACAAAGATGTATATGTATAATCCATGTAGACACTTGCAACGCGATCGTCCCGGAGCGTTCTCTTCATCAAAACTTGACCTCAGACCTCTTCAAGATGCCGGTTTCAATGGCTATGATTTCTGCAACCTCTCTCAGTCATGAGATACCCCCGTCATGCACGCAGTCACTCACGGAGCGCAAGATGCGGCTGTGGAAACGCGCCAACTGGAAACTACCTTTTAAACAAGGCCACGTCAAAAAACGTGAAGCTCCATGCGAGATTGGTATGCGATGACGTACCGAGGGCGAACCATAGGCCATCATGCCCGCAGTCCCTGAAAATGCTATTCAAGTCCCCCTGCTCCGTGAGGCCCCACACCTTGTTCACCTTGTTGGCGACTTGAGGCCCACAGAGGTCGCGCATGCTGTCGCGCGGATCTCCATATCTTCAAGAAGCACGAGATACGCCTCAGATCGGTATTGGCACGTACTAAGGGGAAGTGTATATACTTACCCGGTCGCGAAGACCACGATGTCCGCTTCGAGCTCCGTCCCATCCGCGAACTTGAGCCCTTCTCAGTGAAACGCTCGATCGCGCTCCCGCTCTTGAGTTTAATATCGCCATTGATGACGTGTCTGGTCGTGCCAGTATCTTAGCGCCAAAAGAGGGTAAGAACATTGCATCCATCATCTTCAAGTGACTTGCCAACGTAGTACCCTCCTCCTCTCGTGACAAAAGATGAACAAGGCCAGCCCCATATGGTCCGAGATTTGTCTTGAACCCCGCTTTGGCGAGACCATCTAAAACATCTCTTTATTTGGGAGCTGTTGTTAAAGCGCATCTTATAGAATATTGAGGTTTCACACTCACTTATCGGTGGTTTGCGCACTGTAGGACACATTGCGTTGGCGAATCCGTCTCACTAAAGCATATGGCAGACTGGTGTGATAGACATCTGCGATCTCAGTCGGAGTAGTCTCGTTGTAGTTCACTTTTCAATCGCGGCCGTCAATGGGTGCCGTTTACCAGAATGGACAAAGCGACACACCACCAAGCATGTCTTTGACCGCTTTAACAGACATTATGTGCGTGGATGAACGCTGGTACCTAGAGAGGTGTAGCATAAGTCAGAATGCACTCTTGAATCTGATTTGATACGGTCTACATTGTGACATCAACACCGCAGTTGAAAAAGTCATCAGCAATGTCGTGACCTTGAGTCTGTATTAGACAAGACGCTCTTGGGTACCACACCTACATACCAGAGGTGCAAGTACCAACAACGACCGCCCTTTTTCCAATGTAATTTGCTGCTGAGGTGAATCCAGAAGAATGTATGACTTCGCCTTTGAAGTCCTCCTGCCAAAGAATATCATCAATATGACCTTGGGGACAACTTAAATTTTTACCTTGCCTGGAATATCCGGCGATTTTGGATGACCTCCAAAGCCGGTCGCAAAGACTAGGTGTTTCACCTTGAGAATCCGAGTGTCCTCTCCGTCCCTGTTAATCTCGACGGTCCACGTGTTCAGGTGATCGTTCCATTCCGTCTTGGTGATCACAGACGAGGTCCACACGTTGAGCTCAAGATAGTTGGCGTAACCCTCCAGCCAGTCAGCAAGCTAACCCAATCGCATCAGTAATTCAATGATAATATTGAGTTTGCTGGGTCGTACCTTTCGAGCTGGACTGTAGACAGGCCAGGTTGGCGGGAATCTAAAAAGACCATGGTAATGAGAACATAAACGCACATCTCAACCGATCGAGACTTACGGTATGTATGGCAGTTGAGTGTGCCAGACCGGAGTGTGCAAGCATAACGCGTTGTAGCGGTCCCTCCACTAACACCCCGTGAGTCCCGAGTTGTGGTGCGTCAGAGCACGGCAGCAACTCACGTTATCACCGACCCGAGCCTTCTTCTCGATGACGAGGTGCGGAACACCGAGGTATTTCAGTCTCGCAGCAACCTCAAGGCCAGAGTGGCCAGCGCCAATCACGAGCACGGTCGGATCGCCATCCGCAAGATCGACCTCTCGACATCGTCTCTCTTCCCAAGTGCCGTGTTCGGCGGTATGTCGACGGAGAAGACCGATCTATATTCCGGATCAGCCCGACAAGATCGACTCGAGCATCTACACTGTACCTGCTCAGGGAAATCGTTGAGGGACTGTAAGCAAGTATAGAGCGAATACGCCTTCCATCTCGAACCAGGTACAGGGACTAGGTGACAACGGCTGTGCCCCTCCCAACCTTGGTTCCGAATTCAAAGGAGAGCCTCAACAAGACCAGATCTGGGAAAAGCTTCAAAAGTTGTGGAGCAAGAAACGGCTCTTGGCTGAGCCGTAGGTCGACGAAACCGGTAGGCGCGAGGCGATGGTCAAGGAGGTTCCTGATCGCGTCCCTGCCCTCGATGGTTCTAAAGTCCCAGGTTAATGCCAATGTGTCCTTCCAGAATCCGTCATCGAGAAAGAGATCGAGGATCGCAGCGATGTCATACGATGCGACAGCGCTTGAGAATGTGTTGAACCAGGCTGTGGCGACCTCTGCAACCTCGGTAGCTGAGGTCAGTGTAGGCTCGCCTACGCCCAACCGCCCAAGGGTAGGAAGTTGCTGAGGGAAAGGGTCGTCGCTCATACTATGCAGGGATGGGGAGGATAGGATCAGTCAAACAAGGCACCCCAACTGATGATTGGACGTGTCGCTGATCTATAAATTCACCGAGAATTACTTAAAGAGCTTTATCACTAATGGTGAGTCACCAGTAAGCTCGGATCGAACCCATGGGGCTCACCGCGGCTGTGACCACCTGAGGATGCTCAGACGGTGCCAACTTGACAGACTATCCTGACATTTGTTCACTATCATTCTTGGGTCGGGATTGTTAGTCAATCAGCTATTCAACCTGGAACGGCGGCAAGTTCCAACGCACCAGTCGGACCCTAGTGGAACACCAACAAGCCCGCGAGCCACGAGTCGTAGGTCCAATTGCCGGCACGCGTATGATAGTCCCTGTGACACCCGGTTGTCCATGGAATTGCTGCATCATTGTTTGAAACTCCGACTCGACGCGCATACGCGTTCACCTTCATCGACATCGTCCACACCGTTGCACAACTTGCTTCTACCATGTCTGTCGCCCTCACAGACAACCAAACTCTCCTCGCCTTCAAAGCGGGCCGGTCCTTTAGACGCAGCGGAACCAACTTTGTCGACGCTGACCCCACCAAAGGCGCGATCGTGCTCTCTAACAGCGACGACGGTCTCTTGCATTTTACGTGGAAAGAACGCGCGACGGGGAATCTCGGCGATGATCTGATCCTCTTCCCCGGAGACGCGATATTTGAAAAAGTAGCACAGGCGCCGGGTGGGAGAACGTATATCCTCCGGTTTGAGAGTTCGGACCAGAAACACTTTGTGAGTCGTCTTGTGCTTTCTTGACTCGACTCGAGGCGTTGTGTTTTTGACGAGAATTTAGTTTTGGATGCAGGTGATGCGGTTTTTCAAGTCATGGTCACTCATGAGGATCTGACGGGCTTTTCTAGGATACGTCGTCTCGTCGGGATGATGAGTTTGTGCATAATCTCAATCGATTGCTTGCCGATCCGAACATTATTCCTGTCTGGGACTCGAGGACGGCCGAGCCCGAGGCGTCCACGTCGACACCCGGCGCATCTACCTCGCAGACACCCGCTGCCACGGCACCGTATGTCGCGCACCATCCCTTGTCCAGCTCACGTGATCTCACTCCCCCTTGTGCGTAGATCTGGCAACACGACCGCGTCAGTCCCGCCAGGGATGACACCCGAACAGCTGGCGCGTCTTCGGGCACTTGTCACCTCCATGGGCGCCAACGCCGACCCCAACCCAGGTCTGTAGCATCCTCTCTCTCCTTCCTTGGACTCACCCGCGTCCCCTGGTCTCAGACGACGAGGTCTCCCTGACAGACATCCTGACACCCTCGAATCTCCTTCCGCTCTTTACCTCCCATCCCGCACTCCTGTCCTCCCTTTTCCCTCACCTCCCGTCAGAACTGTTGCTCTCTGCCAACGGGCCATTGACACCCCAACAAACGGCCCAACTCACTGACGCACTCGAGCGCACGATCAACTCACCTCCGTTTCGCGCAGCAGTTTCTCAGCTCGACAGGGCACTCAGGACAGGCGCGTTAGGCGGATTTGTGAGCAGCCTCGGATTACCAGAGAGCGCAGGCACTGGCATTGGGGCGTTTTTGAGGGCGATCAACGAGCAAGCTAGGAGGGAAGGACAAGGTGGAAGCGGACAAGAGGATAGAATGGAAGAAGATTAGAGGTGTTTGTGCTACGATCGGACGCAGTTGTACCTGTATTGCTGTTGCATCGGGGCAAGAATTACATAGAGATGATATGCGATACAGGACAGGGAATATGCATGAGGCGGCAAGATAGAATCACCACTGCAGGAAATAAATCGAATGGTCGCGTCCTACTGCAAAAAACCGAGATGCCTATTTCCCTATGCCAGATGTCAGTGACCTCGCTCAGTCAACCAGCGAAGCACAATGTCCCTGTATATGTTGTATTAATCACTGGTCGCCACTCACATTGCCCTAGAACTCACAGATTGTGTTGACTTCGCATCGAACACTGACGAATGATGATGAGTAATGAAGTCAATCGTCGAACAGGTTCGCGTACCGAATAACACTAGAAATAGGTCAATTCATTATCCTGACATGACCGAGGAGAGCTCAAGTACTCACCGAAACAGGACGGTTCTGGATTTTGTCTAGTTGACTTTACGCGTGTGAGTCCAAAGCGTCAAGTTCTCTGGCGGACAAGCGCACTTACAGTTCGTGGATGAGATCTTTTACGCTTGCATGATGAGGCAAGTCATTTTTATTCCCAAGCTGGCATGATCAAACGATACACGACGGTCAACGTGGCTGTCTAAGATGCGTACAAGACATGATTAGACAATGGATACGCACGACAAGTAATGGAACGCCGACGAGACTGGGCTGCGAGAGTAATTGATGAAGCTCAAAGCGAACGGTATGAACTTGTCTTGCTACCATGATTACACAGCGTCAGCGATTGATGGCCAGGATAGTTGTGACGCATGGATACCCACGTCTGCAGAATCTACGACGAATCTTCATCGACACGATGAGCTTTTGCCTTTCCATAACACGAACGCAGAGTAGAAATGGGTCGAGTCATGGACACAGAACGAAGGAGAGACATGATGAAGGAACGTACACAACTGCATCGACACCATTACAATATCTCTCCCACATGGAACGGAACTTTGGTTGACCGGCAACGTCCCAAATCTTGAGCGTCACCGCGCCCTTGCGGACTTTTCGATAGTTGAAGGCGACGGTGGGCACAGTATCCTCTGTCCACTGTCGTTTATCATCATGACATGAGTTTGGTTCGGAAATGGTCGATGAGAGCAACAGACGCAACTTGTCCGGACCCAATGACGGCGACGAACGATGTCTTCCCCGATGCCTGCATACGTTCGAATAATCACGTTCGAGTGCTTCTACGTCCCTAGATACCCAGCGAAGCGCACCTGTAATCCCACCACCGAAATCTCGGCAGATTTGGCAAAGAAGATGCTATGGTGGTTGATACATCCTCTGTACCGTGCTTCGATGGCTGTATGGACACTCACCTGCTGAACCAGAGGAGAATGGAGGAGAAGAACGACATCGTTCAACGTCATCCACCGTCGCACACAATTGCGGGGCAGTGAGTTGAGAGGTCTGCGCCGCGGAGTTTAAAAATGTACTTTGCTTTGTCGTACTCGAATCGAAAACATCAATCTTGATAGGATTCGTGTCCGTCTCAACTTTCAAGGTGGAATGCTTTCATTAAAGCTTTCAGGATTTCTGCATCGTATCAATCAACATGAACACTTATCCCAGGAACCCTCTTGTGGCATGGTGACCTAGTGGCAACGTCACATGGTAGGTCACGATGTTACTTTTTTTCCGTGGGTTCGACTCCTCTCTTGGCCATCTTGCAAGAAAAGAATGCTAGTGAATATTTGACACCTTTTGATCTTATCTAGGAGTAGCTACAAGGTAAGCGGCTATCAATGATTGATGACATATTGACTGGTGGTCTAATAAAGCCACCCCTCCATGAATGCATTCTCTGTCGTTGGGTATGATACATGTCTTTGCGGGTTAATCCGTATGGTGGACTCCCGATCTCAGGCGTCATCGACACCAAGATATGGAACATCAATCAATACGTGTCGGTCTCGACTTGCTGTTTCTCTTCCAACGTTGGGACTGATATCTTGCCCGGGGTTGCTTTCTGACGCCATTTGTGTGGGTGTGTTCTACGTGCGTCACAGTCGATGGCTTCGTTCGGGTCTCTGGCTCACATTTGTCCAAGGTCACAAGACGACTTTGGCCACAGTCTTGCTACCACATATGGGCGCCCTCACTGAATGAGGCTCTGCCAGGTGAGACGCGCTCGCGGATTAGGGACGCAGCGGGGAAGCGGTCGGGTCTGAATGCAACAGGCGCTCGAGACAGGGACTGATTTTGTGCTCAGTGATAGTTTGGCAATTGAAACGACAGCATGATTAGGGGAAGTGAAGCGCGTGGTACACGTCGTCGGGGACCAACCAGCGTCTAGACTGTCTAATTTTGTTTATCCTCTCTCGTCTTGTTCTGTAATGACATTGACATGGATCCGGACACAAGCTTTCTCGCACATGTGGAATCGTCGATGTGCGTATGGACACCGGGTCTGGTACCCTGTCCGATCCATTTCTCCCATCAGTTCTTTTTTAAATATCATCTGTAAGGACCACTATGCACTCCTCTGACGCCATATTTGGGGCCCCACAGATGACTAAGCCACGCTCACACATTGTTTCGCCGGTGGTGCAACCGAGGCCCGATTTAGGACTATTATTCCAGGCCGATACCTGTGGTGTACCACCACATCACTGATTTCCTGATGATGGCGCGAAGTATCATCGCCCTACTAGTAGCGTTGCTGTGTCCACAAATCCTCTCTTGCTCACACCCATGTCCTCCTCAGTCATGACACCTCGCAGGCGGTCCTCTGCAGCAGGTTTGCAAACAGAAGATTGTCCATCAACATCTCCGCCCCTCACCGGCACTTCCGAGGTCCTCATTGGAGCTCGCGTGTCTACCCCCGAGCCACAGGAAGCGAACACAGAGTCGATTTACACCTATCCCCATCCAATTGATTACCGGCCCAGTGTGAATGGGCGTCGTAGGACTCGTTTCACTCTTCACCGATTGCTCTCTGCGGTCATCCCTATGGTCTTTGTCGCATCAAAGTTCATCGATGGCTTTCATGGGAAAGCTTTGACGCTGGGCCTCCTTGATTTGATTCCAGCGGTCCTAGTATCCATGTCTCTATTCCGTTCAATCATTATATCTGAACTAATTATTTGTTGTTGCTTTTCAGATTGTCTGTTTTCTCCTGGTTCGAATCCGACACACCCCCGTACTTGGGGTGGCTCTTCGCCACAGACTGGGATTATTTGCTTGACATGACTAAGCAGGGGGTCAAGGACTTGGTACGGAGAGCGAAAAATAACCCTTCCGCATCATTGGGCATCATTTTCGGGGTGATTTCTGTTTTTCTTACAATCGCCAGAGCAATTTTGCTGTCACGGAATTATCAACCTGGTGGCTACATTGATTTTTTGGTCCAATTGCCTACACGGGTTAGGTACGCCTTCACATGCATACACCATCTCACTTCAATGAGTTGTTGCATAACGACAGGGTATATCTCCTTGCCTGCGAGCTGGATGGTCGTGGGTGGCGATCGACATCAGAGGAATGCATACAAGTATGCATTTTTTATATCGGCGATTTTAACACAGCTAGCAACGCTGGCATCATGGACCATGGATCTCTGGTTCCGAGACAGACCTCGAATCTCATTGACTTTGTGTAATTGCGGGATTTACTTGTGGTGTATCACATGTGCTCTTGGATGGTTCACTGGACATTGGGGAAAACCGACGCAAGCCAAATGTGAGCTCAACAATTTCATAGCCTTAAAAATGGATATGCCTCACATCCCATTGCAGTCTATTTACCCTGGTCGTCATTCATGTTAGTTTGCATTATCATTACCTCTGGGCGGGAGACCACAAAGCTTGCTGAACAATCGTGGTGATCCCAAATTTCGTCGCGACCTAATCATCGCCGTTGTGTCATGGGCGTTTGGTGTGTTCGCGCAGGGGGCAGGTGTATTTTTGTCTTTGGTGGCTGAACGCCATTCGTACCAAACCTTTAGACCATTCACATACGATGTAAACTACTTCCCCGTTTATCCCAACGTCTTATATTCCCGAATCACCAAAAAAAATAAGCAAAACGGAAAAGCGAAAGTGTTGGATAGCGTAACGACAAAACTACTACAATGTCTAAAAAAACGTGATGCTGACAACGACACTAACGTTGCGGAGCTGCTATACTCGCTCCGACAAGCTCTCCTTGTCCACGTAGTTGTCGGTCTGTCGGTGGGTTGAGCAACAGTCATACGCGGGTCGTAATAACGAGCGAAAGACAGACGGACCTGCGACTGTGTCGAGCCTGTGCCAGTGGACACATGTGCATACACATTCTACCCAACCCGTCAACGTAACAGTAATAAAATGAACACATACCCCCGCGGTCGTCTTGGCAAGTCTTTCTCAACTCAAGCCCTACGCCATCACTCTCCGTGTCCGTATTTCGCGTGGCGAGATTGATGGATTGTGTCGTCTACACTTACATCGCTCAGTAGACATGAAACGAGCGCTCTGCCAAGAACGTATAGCTTTGACGTCGGTCCACATTCAATCGGATTGACGTAGGGAACGGCCCGTCCGAAGGCGCTTTGCGATCGGTAAGCGTATGTTCTTGAAAAATAAATGCCGAACATGACGCGAGTTGAGGCTGGATCCATTCATGTCAGTGCTCGAACGGAGAGAAAGCAACTAGGAACGTACTGCGCAAGCAAGGTATTCACATAGACTAGAACATCGATCAGTCCTGGTATCCATTGCTACTTTGATGGAGCTATTATGAACTACGAGGCTTTCAGAACTCGATCCGTCGTCCACAAAACTGGTACTTACGATGCAAAAATATGCCATTTGGGATGTCAGCCCCCGGCCAACGAGCATTGTGGCGACAGTTTGCAAAATCCCATCGGGTCCACAAGACAAATGAATTGTCTAAGTGCATAAAATGAAGAACGCAGATATGAGAACACACACCACCATCTCCGGGTAGCGCGCTCGACGTGACGAGCAACACATTGTGGCAAATATGATCATGTCCACGGCCGAACGACATCGTTCACTGTCATCGTCTCGCACACGCCTGCGCCGCGGAGTTTAAAAGTGTACTTTGCTCCACGGCAAGCTCGTTCATGCAAACAACCAAACCCATCGCGCTTGAATCGAGAATATCAATCAATTCGTGTCCGTCTCAACTTTCAAGGTAGAACGCTTTTCATTACAGCTTTCGGGATTTCTGCGTCGTATCACGTGATATATGTACATGAATACTATACCAAGATTTATCCCAGGAACCCTCTTCTGGCGGCATGATGGCCTAGTGGCAACGTCACAAAAGGAGGCCGCCATGCCGTCGTCTTTTTCCATGTGTTCGACTCCTGTCTTGGCCATCTTGCAAGAAAGAATGCTAGTGCGTATTTGACACCTTTTGATCTTATCTGGAGCTACAAGGTAAGTTGCTATCAATGTATTTATGACATATTGACTGGTGGTCTAATAAAGCCACCCCTCCATGAAAGCATTCTCTGTCGTGGGTATGATGCATGTCTTTGCGGGTTAAGGTGGACTCCCGATCTCAGAGTCATCGACACCAAGACATGGAACGTCAATCAATTCAATACGCGTCGGTCTCGACTTGCTGTCTCTCCTCCAACGTCAGGAGTGATGTCCTCCGTATTTTGCCCGGGGTTGCTGTCTGTTGAGTTGACGCCCTTTGCGCGGGTATGTTCTACGTGCGTGACAGTCGATGGCTTCGTTCGGGTCTCTAGTTCACATTTGTCCAAGGTAACAAGACGACTTTGGACACAGTCCTTGCTACCACGTATTGGCGTTCTCACTGAGTACGTCGTCCGGTCGCTCAGGCGTCTCGTTCTTGCTATCGCCGGCACAACTTGAAGGATGTACCCGTGTTCAATGCGCCGTCGCTGATTGCATTGCTTGCGACGAGCTTCCTGTCACCGGTCTCCAGTGCCGCGGGATGAATGAGTACCGCTCTGCCAGGTGAGACGCGCTCGCGAAATAGGGACGCAGCGGGGAAGCGGTCGGGTCTGAATGCAACAGGCGCTCGAGACAGGCACTGATTTTGTGCTCAGGGATAATTTGGCAATTGAAACGACAGCATGATTAGGGGAAGTGAAGCGCGCGGTACACGTCGTTGGAGGACCAACCAGCGTCTAGACCATCCAATTTTGTGTCTCCTCTCTCGTCTTGTCCTGCATTGACGTTGACATGGGTCGATCGGGACACAAGCTTTCTCGCACATGTGGAATCGTCGATGTGCGTATGGACACCGGGTCTAGTACCCTGTCCGATCCATTTCTCCTACCAGTTCTTTTTTTAATATCCTCTGTCTTGGAACCATTACGTCCTCGACCCTGTTCGCAAGGTGAGTTTGTTGTCTTTTATCGTACTACTCCCCGAGACCGACCATATGGGACATAGTCCAGGACGACCTGCATCATACACACCGCGTCGCTTCAGCGTGGTGCCAAAGACCCCTCGATGTAAAGTCTACGTTGACGGCAGGCGTCTAAAAGTTGGTTTACACCAGCTCAGCAGGGGTCGCGCTCGACGGAAAAGACGTAGAGCGTGCACCCTACCCTGAAAAACTGTGGAGAACGTAAATGGCACAAGTGCCGAAGTGTCGTGAACGGGGCGGCAGTCATTGTGACTTTGTAGTGACGGGTGTGCCGCGTCAAAGAGGGCAAGGTTAGCACACGGAAATCGAAATTGTATGGAAGAACTTACATACTTTGACGAGCTCAGTCGTGGTCGGGTAAGTGCCTCGCGTGAGGAACATATAGAGCGATTGCAATGCACGGGGGGTTCGTGCGAGCGTCGCGCGAGGCTCTAAGCTAAACGGCCAAGGTCCTGAGGGACCCATTTTGGAACTTTGAGGCGAGCGGAACGAGTGGGGAGGGTCTGACTGACGAGTTTTGCTTGTTTGTAGTTGATAAATGGTCTATGCGTGCGGTGGAGCCACGGAAAAGTGCTGCCAAGGTGTTCGATCTGAGATACCGGCCTATGAGACATCTTACGCTGATGTAAGACTACAACGTTGTCCGGAAATTGTAAGATACAGACGAGTCAATGTGGTATGTACACTACACTCGAACTTGAAACTTCTTTCAGCTGAGAAAGCCACGTTCTTTCGCCGGTGGCGCATCCGAGGCCTGCCGATTTAGGACTATTCTTCTACGTGTATGTAAGTATCACCATCACTGACTTCCTGATGATGGCCGCGGCGCGAAGTATCATCGCACGGATACTAAAATTAGTGTTGCTGTGTCCACAGGCCCTCTCTTGCTCACACCCATGTCCTCCTCAGTCATGACACCTCGGCAGTCCTCTGCAACAGGTTTGGAAACAGAAGATTGTCCATCAACATCTCCGCACCTCACTGGCAACTCGATCCTCATTGGAGCTCGCGTGTCTACCTCCGAGCTACAGGCACTTGAAACGAACACAGAGTCGAACAACACCCATCCCCCCCGTCCAATTGATTACCAGCCCAGTTTTAATGGGTGCCGTAGGACTCGTTTCACTCTTTCCCGATTGCTCTGTGCGGCCATCCCCACTGTCTTTGCCGCATCAAAGTTCATCGATAGCGTTCATGGGAAAGCTTTGATGCTAAACCTCCTTGATTTGATTGCAGCAATCCTAGTATTCATGTCTCTATTCCGTTCAATTATTATACCTGAACTGATTATTTGTTGTTGCTTTTCAGATTGTTTGTATTCTCCTGGTTCAAATCCGACCCACCCCCGTCGTACTTGGGATGGCTCTTCGACACAGACTGGGAGTATTTGCTTGACATGACTAAGCGGAGGGTCTTGCTTACTAAGGACTTGGCACGGAGAGCGAAAAAGAACCCTTCCTGCATCATTGGGTATCATTTTCGGGGCGTTTTCTGTTTTGCTTGCAATCACCAGTGCAATTTTGCTGTCATGGAATCACGATCCTGATGGCTACATTGTTTTTTTTGGTTTCGATTGCATACTGTTAGGTACGTCTTCACATGCATACACCATCTCACTTTAAGTAATGACTTGTTGCATAACGACAGCGCTTATCTCCCTCCCCGCGAGCTTGATGGTCGTGGGTGGCGATCGACATCAGAGGAATGCATACAAGTATGCATTTTTCATGTCGGCGATTTCAACACAATTAGCAATGCTGGCATCATGGACCATGCGTCACTGGTTCCCAGGCAGACCTCGAATCTCAATGGCTTTATCTGATATCTTGATTTGCTTGTGGTGCATCACATGTGCTCTTGGATGGTTCACTGGACATTGGGGAAAATTGATGCAAGCCAAATCATGTGAGCTCAACAATTTCATAGCTTTAAAAATGGATATTCCTCACATCCCATTGCAGTCATTTTAGCCTGGTCGTCATACTCATTAATTTGCATATCCATTTCCTATGGCGGCACATTAAGACGCTTGCTGAACAATCGTGGTGATCCCAATTTTCATCACGCGCTCACCATCACCATTGAAATGTGGGCATGCAATGTGTTCGCGCATGGACTATGGATATACATCATGCGGTGAAATTCCGTGCGGACCAAACCTTTGTAGACCATTCACAACCCTATAGCTACCTCACCTAACAAGCAGTCATACTACAGACCTCATGTCGAGTATAATATTACTCCCGCGACGTCATTCCCCTCCCCGTTTATCCCAACGTTTATATTCCCGATTTACATACATCACCAAAAAAGAAGCAAAAACGAAAAAAAGAAAGTTTTGGGTAGTGTACTGACAAAACTACTACGGACGAATGAGTACTGCTCTGCCAGGTGAGACGCGCTCGCAGGATTAGGGACGCAGCGGGGAAGCGGTCGGGTCTGAATTCAGCAGGCGCTCGAGACAGGGACTGATTTTGTGATTGGGGGAAGTGAAGCGCGGCACACGTCGTTGGGGACCAACCAGCGTCTAGACTGTCCAATTTTGTTTTTTCTCTCTCGTCTTGCCCTGTATTGACGAAATTTGACGTTGATATGGATCGATCCGGACACTCGCACGACGCACATGTGGAATCGTCGATGTGCGCATGGACACCGGGTCTGGTACCCTGTCCGATCCATTTCTCCCACCAGTTCTTTATTAATATCCTCTGTAAGGACCACTACGCGCTCCTCTGACGCCACATTTGGTCACCTCGAGGACGCGGCCGCACACGTGGTCTCACTCGCACTCGGCCCGTCGTCAATTGACAACTTCCTTGCGAGTGTGACGAGCGCCGCAGTCTTGGGAGAAGGTGATATCTCCAATGTACGTAGCAGCTGGTAGAGGGAAGGAATGTCTTGGGGACGTACGCGGGCCCAATCTCTCTCGCATCCATTAAACCCTGCTTCAGCCTCGACACCGTATATCACAGTATTCCTGCCTACCGCGAAGCACACGAAAGTTCACGACGGTATTCAAAACTGCTGCTCAACTCATCTGTCGGAGCGCAAAGAGTCTAGTGTCATACAAGCATGAAACATACTCATAGTGGAAAACACTGTTCTTTCAGGTTCCATCGCTCCAACACCTATTGTTGAAGAGCTCGTCGCGCATGGCGATATCGTCTCTGTCTTGGGCATCGGATGCCACGATGTACCATTCTATTCGGGAGACATTACTGAGCTAAACGTCATCCTTGACCTTATTCGCAAGGTGAGTTTCACCGCATCGCCTCAGCGTGGTGCCGAAGTCCCCCCAATGTAAAGTCTACGTTGACGGCAGGGGTCTAAAAGTTGGTTTACACCAGCTCAGCAGGGGTCGTGCTCGACGGAAAAGACGTAACCTCGACGAGCGTGCACGGCGGTGCACCCTGCCCTGAAAAACTGTTCGACGCTTGCGACGATTCGAAAGCCAAAGGGGAGACGCTCATCCTCGCGGCCAACGGCAAAGGTGATCTCCTAACCGTTTCCCTGCGGCCCGCTGGCATCTTTGGGTATCTCGTCTCTGTTCACTACCCCATCCAGTACTCACACGTGAGTGGAGAACGTAAAGGGCACAAGGGCTGAAGTGTCGTGAACGTTCGCTGGGGGGAGTGGAGGGCTGACTCGGTACATACAGCGTTGACATGTGTTGATATCGGGGGGGGCGTCGGGTCATTGAGACTGTGGTTTCCAGTGATGGGCGCATATCGCAGCCAGACTTATAGGGAACAGAGCACTGACACATGTCATTGACTTGTGTTGATATCGGGGGCGGCGGTCATTGTGACTTTGTATAGAGACTTGAAATTTCTTTCAGCTCGCGGATGCCACAGTGACAGCCTGAGAATTCAGCCAATTTAGGACTGTTCTTAGTACCACCATCACTGGTTTCCTGATGATGGCCCGAAGTATCATCGCCCCACTAATAGTGTTGCTGTGTCGACACATCCTCTCTTACTCACACCCGTGTCCTCCTCGGTCATGACACTTCGCAGGCAGTCCTCTGCAACAGGTTTTTTTTTTCAAACAGAAGATTGTCCATCAACATCTCCGCCCGACACCTCTCCCCACCGTCCAATTGATTACCAGGCCAGTGTTAATGGGCGCCATAGGACTCGTTTCACTCTTCACCGATTGCTCTGTGCGGCCATCCCCGCTGTCTTTACCGCATCAAAGTTCATCGATGGCTTTCATGGGAAAGCCTTGACGCTGGGCCTCCTTGATTTGATTCCAGCGATCCTAGTATTCATGTCTCTATTCCGTTCAATTATTATATCTGAATTAATTATTTGTTGTTGCTTTTCAGGTTGAATGTGTTATCCTGGTTCGAATCTGACCCACCCCCGTCGTACTTGGGATGGCTCTTCGACACAGACTGGGATTATTTGCTTGACATCACTAAGCGGGGGGTGAAGGACTTGCCACGGAGAGCGAAAAATGACCCTTTCACATCATTGGGTATCATTTTCGGGGCGTTTTCTGTTTTGCTTGCAATCACCAGTGTAATTTTGCTGTCACGGAATCAGTATCCTGGTGGCTACAACATTGACTGTTTTCATGGCGATTCCCTAGCGTTTGGTACGTCTTCACATGCATACACCATCTCACTTTAATGAGTTGTTGCATGATGACAGGGCTTATCCTCCTCCCTGCGACCTTGATGGTCGTGGGTGGCGATCGACATCAGAGGAATGCATACAAGTATGCATTTTTTATGTCGGCGAATTTAACACAGCTAGCAACACTGGCATCATGGACCATGGAGATCTGGTCCCGAGACAGATCTCGAATCTCATTGACTTTATTTTGTATTGGGATCTGCTTGTGGTGCATCACATGTGGTCTTGGATGCTTCACTGGACATTCAAGAAAACTGATGCAACCCAAATGTGAGCTCAACAATTTCATAGCTTTAGAAATGGATATTCCTCACATCCCATTGCAGTTGTTTTCGTCTGTTCGTCATACATATTTGTTTGCTCATCCATTGTCAATGTCGGCCATCTAATACGCTGGCTGAACAATCGTGGTGATCCCAAATTTCATCACGAGTAATCATCACCATTGGATTATGGGCGTACAATGTACTCGTGCATGGACTAGGTATATACTTATATCTTTGGTGGTAAGTGCATAAAATGAAGAACACAGATATGAGAACTCACACCGCCATCTCCGGGTAGCGCACTCGAGGGTAGTAATGAGTTGTGTAATTGGAATGGCCAAACTTCCGTCGTTCTTGAAGAAGCCTGGGAACATGCTACGGCACCAGCCTGAGTGTTGCAAACACTTTTGATGTAAAGTCTATATTCGATAGATTGAAACTAAAATATATATATGGAGAGGTGGGAGAAAATTCACAAGAAGAATGATGGTTGAATATATGGTAATGCTGAGTCCCCTTCCCTTCAGCACCTCATCGACCGTGCCACTGCCAGTTCAGACCGACCATATGCGACATAGTCCGGGACGACCTGCATCATAATCATACACACCGCGTCGCCTCAGCGTGGTGCCAAGGGCCCCTCGATGTAAAGTCTACGTTGACGGCACCCAGGCGATGATATCATTGCCTCACTGGCAGCAGGGGTCGTGCTCGACGGAAAAGACGTAACCTCAACGAGCGTGCACCTTACCCTGAAAAACTGTTCGACCCTTGCAACGACTCGAAAGCCAAAGGGGACTCGGAGGCGCTCATCCTCGTGGCAAACGGCAAAGGTGATCTCCTAACCGTTTCCCTGCGGCCCGCTGGCATCTTTGGGTATGTCGTTTCTGTTCACTACCCCATCCTAATTGCCAAGTACTCACACGTGCACAACACCACCACAGTACTGGAGAATGCCAAGCCTACTGGCGTGGCCAGACACATTTTCAAGTTGGAGACAATAACCTACATCTATGTCGGGAAGATTGCCGAAGCACCTTGCCGCCGACAAACTCGTCGACCCGACCACGTCGGACAGCACGTTGACCGCTTCTGCTTCGACGGACGCCACCTTTGTCGACTCGTTGCTCTGTGCGTCCCTTCACCGAGTACTCCCGCCTATCGCCGCCATGACCGGCTGCCGACGCGGGCCCACCCCCAAGACCCGTCTGCTTGGTCCATACGACACACCACCCCCAAACGCCGCCATCGAGGGCACTTTCAACGCGCTTTTAATCCCCCCCAAACTCACTCTCCCCCAAACTCACGCACGCTATCGTCTGAAATCGCTTTGATCAGTTCTCAGAAAATGTCCTTGATGTCGCCCCTCCGAACCCACTTCAAGGCGCTGGACAGGCGTTCTTCATCGCCAACGGCGAACTTGTCTACTTTGGGACTTTATGCGCATCATTTGGCTAGCGCTCGATCCCTCGGCCGAGGAGTCGCGGAAGTGGGCACAGAAGACGCCGTGGGTGATACCGAGGGCGTTTGGGTGTTGGGCGGCGCTGATTAACTAGGAGGCGGGTTTTGCGCGGTGTCATAATATCGAAAAGGCACGACGGGCGCTTGGGTATGAGCTCGAGGCGACTCAAGGAGGGTGTATGGCGAATGGTTGAGGCAAGTTTCGTGTCGGTTTGCCTCTCAACGCGGCAACCTCATAGACGGTCTGGTCACCAGACTACTTGGAACTACCCACGATGATGTTTCCGACGGAGGTATGTACTAGTAAGATGGTCGCTGATGGCCCTACAGATCTAGACGTTCTAGGAAAACTACAGTTCATTTACTCAGGGCTGTGCTGCTGCCAGCTGCTCGCGCACTCTTAGCGTATCCGTTGCCATCATTGCTCATTGACACCAATCACCGATGGCTGCAGCACCACACAACATTCACGTTCGCCTTGTCACCTTGGAATACAGCAAAAGACAGCGTCGATACTTACGAGGGGATTAGCCGGGAGTAAAAGTAATTCAAATTGTGAGTACACGGGTCGCGAGGTACATCATCGCCTTAGTTTTGCTGTGTCCCTACATAGGTCCTCTCAGCCTGCCCACAGAATTCTTCATCAACATCTCCGCCCCCCAACTCGAATCGTAGCCGTACACGCCGCACGTGTACTGCTGAGCCACTGGAAGCGAACATGGAGCCGCCGGTGTTGGACAACACCTACCGTCCAATGAAGAACCTGCCCAGTGATAGCGGACACCCTAGTAGGACTCGTTTCACTCTTCACCGAATACTCTCCGCAGTCACCGCCATTGCCTTTGCCATATCAAAGTTCATTGTTAGCCTTCATGGGGCGACTTTTACGTCTGGCCTATTTGATGTGGTTTTAGCAACCCTAGGAACAATGTCCGTATTACTTTCTAATCATTATACTTGAACTAACTTGAACGTTATCTTTTCAGACTGTTTGCATCTTGCTGGTACGAACCCAGTCCACGCTTGCGATGGCTGTTCGATACGGACTGGGACTATTTGCTTGACGCGACTGCGTGGGGGCGCAGTTCCATTCTTCGGCTTACTAGAGCCTTGGCAGAGATTGCGAAAAATAACTATTGAGCATCCTCTTGTGGTCCTTTTCTGCTGTGTTTGCATTCGCCAGGGGAATTCGGCTGTTTCGGGATGATCAGCCTAATAGTAGCGTTGTTGAATTCTTTAGTGTTGATTGTGTGTTCTCGGGTATGTCTTCACAATGCATACACTATCTCACTTTAATGAATTGTTCTGTAATGGCAGCGCTTATCTTCAACAATATGGCCTTGGTGGTCATGGGCGGTGACGGACATCAAAGAAACACACGCACTCATGCACTTGTTGATGGGTTGGCGATTTTGGCACAGCTAGGGTTTCTGGCATCGTGGACTATGCTTGTCTCGTCACTCTCGTCACCGGACGAATACCAATTCCCAACATGGACTGCAGTTCTTTTCTTGACTGCCTTGATGGAGATGGTCACATTTTATCTGGGCGATTCTACTGGACACTTTGACAGACTGCTTGAAGCTAAAGCGGGTAGGCTCAACGATTTCGTAGCTCCAGAAATGGATGATTCTCATCTCCCGTTACAGTCAACTTGGCCTGGACATCATACAGATTAGTTTGCATACACGTTGCCTTTGGTAGCTTCACCAAACACCTGCTCAGCAAAGACGGTGATCCCAATTATCATCGCGACCTTGCCATCATCATTGGATTTTGGGCATTTGCCACGCTCGTCTTTGGGTTTAGAATTTATTGTCATTCCCGTGAGTATGCTAGCTTTGCTGCAAGATCTTTGGCAAGGTGGCTCCATGCACAACAATAGACCGTTCGCACAATATGTAACCCCATAGCTGTACTGCATGACCTAGCAAAAGTTGTACTACAGAACTGTGACTCGTGTAAAAGTATCGGTTGTGCTTCTTCTTCCCGCAATGTTACTGCACTCCTCCTGTATCCCGATGCCATATACGTTCTCGACGACTTACATACATCATTGAACAAGAAGCAGGAAAATGAAAACAAAGCAATGGATAGATAGCCTAACGACAAAGTATTACTACAAGCGTACAGAAACATGATACCGAAACGATACGTCGACCACATAGTTGTCGGTCTGTCGGTGGGATGAGTAGCTGTTGTATGTAGATCGGATAGGTTACATGAAAGGGACGGCCCCGCGACTGCGTTGAACCCGTGCGACCAGACGCGAGCCACTGGCAGAAATGACAAGCAAAAAACCATACCTCGCGGTCGTCTTGGCAAGTCTTTCTCGACTCGACTCTGTCGTGTGGCGACTCGGTTAACGGATGATTCTATATGCGCATCGCTCAGTAGGCGTTGCAACGTTTCTGCGGAATGATGTGAAGAACGCAACTTCTCGGAAGCAATAGACGGGGGCGGGTCAATGGTTTATTGCCTACAAAGGAAAGCCTCCGAATTGTATTTTCTCTCGCACCATTACCCACTCGCGCGGACCAGCCGGTCACGAAGGGTTTTGGTCTCCACTTCTCAAGTCCAATTGTACAAGTAGTGCTACAGAGTGCAATGTAGGCTACGTAGAAACTGTTGGTACTACAGCCATAATCTTTTTTTCCAGTTGAACCCGCCCCCGAGACAAGCGGAAAACCCAAACGTTCGCACATGTTTGATGGGCAAGCTGTCAAGCGCCGTCGACTCACGCAAAGGCTTGAAAAGCTCATTGCGAAAACACCACTTTCACCTCAAGGAGGCCCGTCAGACACTTTTGACTTCAATTCCGAGGACCAGGTCTTCAATCAGCCAGCTTGATGGGGATCAGGATGCTGTGCAATTCGATCAATATTTCATCCCCGACGATGCCCGTTTTCGATGTGAGAGAATACCTACACTCACCTAGATTTACATACCGTACAACAGATCTCATTTCCAATTGTAGAGACAATGCCCAAGCCACCAAGTTCACGATTTGATGGTACAACTTCAAGACTACAACGTTGTCCAGAAATTGTAAGACACAGATAAATAAATGATATCAACCTGCCAGGGATCAAACCTGATGAATTAGTGGTATGTACACTATACTCGAACTCAGAATTTCTTTCAGCTCGGACGCCACAGCCTGAAAATTCAGCCACGCTCAAATGTTTTGCCGGTGGTGCAACCGAGGCCCGTATGTATTCTTCCAGGCCGATGCCTGCGGTGTATCACCTCACCGATTCCCTGATGATGGCGCGAAGTATCGCCCATATACTGTGTTGCTGTGTCTACAGGTCCTCTCTTGCTCACATCCATGTCTTCCTCAGTCATGACAACTCGCAGGCAGTCCTCTGAAACAGGTTTGCAAACAGAAGATTGTTCATCAGCTTCTCCGCCCCTCACTGGCACCTCGATCCTCATTTGGGCTCGCGTGTCTACCCCCGAGCTACAGGAACTTGAAGCGAACACAGAGTCGAACAACACCTATCCCCATCCAATTGATTACCGGCCCAGTGTGATTGGGCGTCGTAGGACTCGTTTCACTCTTCACCGATTGCTCTCTGCGGTCATCCCTATGGTCTTTGTCGCATCAAAGTTCATCGATGGCTTTCATGGGAGAGCTTTGATGCTGAGCATCCTTGATTTGATTGCAGCGATCCTAGTATTCACGTCTCTATTCCGTTCAATTATTATACCTGGACTAATCATTTGTTGTTGCTTTTCAGGTTGAGTGTGTTCTCCTGGTTTGAATCTGACCCACCCCCGTACTTGGGATGGCTCTTCGACACAGACTGGGATTATTTGCTTGACATCATTAAGCGGGGGGTCTTGCTTACTAAGGACTTGGCACGGAGAGCGAAAAATAACCCTTTCGTATCATTGGGTATCATTTTCGAGGTGTTTTCTGTTTTGCTTGCAATCACCAGTGCAATTTTTCTGTCACGGAATCACCATCCTGGTGGCTATATTGATTTTTTCCGTGTCGATTGTCTAGCCTTAGGTACGTCTTCACGTGCATACACCATCTCACTTTGATGAGTTGTTGCATAACGACAGGGCTTATCTTCCTCCCTGCGATCTTGATGGTCGTGGGTGGCAATCGACATCAAAGGAAGGCATACAAGCATGCATTTTTTATATCGGCGATTTTAACACAACTTGCAATGCTGGCATCATGGACCATGCATCTCTGGTTCCCAGACAGACCTGGAATCTCATTGACTTTATTATGTAGCGGGTTTTGCTTGTGGTCTATCACATGTGGTTTTGGATGGTTCACTGG
Organism: Boletus reticuloceps; assembly: GCA_018397855.1. Taxonomy (NCBI): domain Eukaryota; kingdom Fungi; phylum Basidiomycota; class Agaricomycetes; order Boletales; family Boletaceae; genus Boletus; species Boletus reticuloceps. Next base: position 1,259,858 of record JAGFBS010000005.1, read on the forward strand.
ACATTCAAGAAAACTGCTGCAAGCCAAATGTGAGCTCAACTATTTCATAGCTTTAGAAACGGATATTCCTCACATCCCATTGCAGTCGTTTTCGCTTGGTTGTCATACACATTGGTTTGCACATCCGTGGTCTCTGTCGGCACAATACAACGCTTGCTGAACAATCCTGGTGATCCCAATTCCCGTCGCGACCTAACCATCGACATTGGATATTGTGCATGCAGTGTGTTCGTCCTTGGACTGGGTATATACTTTTATCTTTGGTGGTGGAACTCCGTGCGTACCAGACCTTTGTAGACCATCCACATACGATGTAAACCATAGCTACCTCACCCAGCAAGCAGTCATACTATCCTTCATCCCGCGACGTCACTCCCTCCCCGTTTATCCCAACGTCTTATATTCCCGATTTACATACATCACCAAAAAAAAAAGCAAGAACGAAAAAATGAAAGTGTTGGATGGCGTAATGACAAAACTATGTACTACCGTTACAAAAACGTGATGCTGACAACGACACCAAGCATGCGCCAGCGTGCTCTGCTCACTCTGCTATACTCGCTCCGACAAGCACTCCTTGTCCATATAGTTGTCGGTCTGTTGGTGGGTTGAGCAACAGTCATACGCAGGTCGCACAGTAATGAGCGAAAGACAGACGGACGGGCCTGCGACTGTCGAGCTTGTGCCAGTGGTGACGCATGTGCATACATACACGTTCTACCTGACCCGTCAACGCGAGCGAGAGGGCAATAATGAAGCGAACACATACCCCGCGGTTGTCTTTCTCGACACGAGCCTACGCCATCACTCTCCGTGTCCGTTTTTCGCGTGGCGAGCCTGGCGGATTGCGTCGTCTAAACGTGGATCAGTCGTGGATCGCTCAGTAGGCATGAAACGACTTTGCCGAGAACGTACAGCTTTGACATCAGTGACGCTTAATTGGATTGAAGCAGGGAACAGCCGTTGGAAGGCGCTTTGCAATCGGTCAGCGATTCTTCTCCTGAACATCCAACGCAACTGCGCTCAACGACGACCGGACACGTTCTTGCGAGATATTCCTGTTTTTTTTTTTGCTTTCACTGCGTTGGCGCACGTCCAACATCCGGATCAGCTATGTCATCGTCCACAACTCCTCTACGCACCGCATCGGACAGCCTGGCATACTCAGAGACAAGACGCAGAATTTCGGAACAACCTCATGGCTGCATGGGTCTGATTACGTTGGGACACCTCGGAGACGGCATGCCATGGAGAGACTCAATGCAGCACAGGTTTGTGCCAACTGTTGTTCACAACTTAGTGTCCGACGGGCTTTACGTGATGCTCACTGATGCCTATAGATCTGGGCGTTCTAGGATGTTACAGTTCAGAGACTCGGGGCTGTGCTGCTGCAGGCCACCCTCGCATCATTGGTCTATTCACCACCGATAGTCGTCGACACAAACCGTCGAGGATCGCCAGTCGCATGCGCCACCCGACCTTCTCTCCCTTGTATCCAGGGCTACAGCCTCAATGCACAGCAGCGACATAATCTACAGCACACATGTAATTGGAAAGATGTGTCATGAGGTAATTATTATAATTTATTATAATAAGTTCTCGGTTTGTTTTACCAAACATTCTTGCCCTATGATACTGACGTCCTCAATCATAACAACTTCCAATCCGCTCGTGCAACGAATCCGCAAATAACCAACTCTTTGTTGACACCTCCCCTCCCCTCACCTTGATTCTCAATGGTATTAATACGCCCGCCATCTTGGTTGCTGAGCCAATGGAAGCAAATTCGGAGTCGACGTTGCACAACGCCTATTCCCCACATCTAATTGAGGACCAGCCAGTAGTGATGGGCGCTATATGACCCGTTTCACTCTGCACAGAATACCATCCGCCTTCGTCGCATCAAAGTTCGGCGATAGCCTTCATGGGGCAGCTTTGACGCTGCGCCTCCTGGATTTGATTCCAGCGATCCTAGGATTCGTGTATCTACTCCGTCCAATCATTATACCTGAACTAACTTGTATGTCACTTTTTAGATTGTATGTGTGTTCCTGCTAAGTACGACTCCGACCCACGCGTGCGATGGCTGCTCCGCACGGACTGGCATATTTGCTTGACATGTCTAAGCGGGGGCCAGTAAGCCGATCTCTCCCGATCTCTTCCATCCTTTCGCTGACTAGGACCGTGGTAGAGACGCTGAAAAGAAACCCTACCACAGCATTGTGTATCCTTGTTGAGACCTTTGCCGTTCTGCTCGTGCTCACTAAACCAACCCGGCTGAACATGTGGGGTTATCCAGCTGGTGACATTGTTACCTGGTTCGGTATAGATTGCATCTTGTTGGGTACGTCTTCACACTGTACACCAATGTACCATCTCATTTCATGCATTACCGCACAGTGATAGGGCTATCTTGATGATCATGGGCATCATCTCGAGTGATGTGTATCGGTACAAGAAGGCATTTGTTGTGTGGCTTGCGATTTTGGCACAACTAGGACTTCTGGCATGTTGGACCGTCGCTATCTGGTCATTGGACAGATCTCCGAATGCGTTGCTTGTAGCTTTACTTTTGATGTTAGTCGCACTTTTGCTTTTCGCGATCACTAAAGATCTCGTGAAAATGTTTCAAGTTTTTCCAATCAGAGCAGAAGAAGTCGTCAACATGGATTGCGACAATGACCGTTTGGCCCGGCAAGGGAGCGATAGTAGATGCAGTAAGGTAATATCATAGCTTTAGAAATGGAGATGCCTCACTTCCTGTCTCAGTCTGCAGAGCTGTCTTGTTACTCTATTCATTCAGTTGGCGCCTTCTTTTTGACTCGGTTCCGCCATATACTCGCTACACGCTTCGTCCCCTTCCTTATCGCCTCCGTTGGAATTTTTGCATATGGCACGGTACGCACGTTTGGATTTACACTCTAGTATGTAAGCTTCGTTGTAAAGGCTTTGACGTCTCGTGCAAAAATGGACAGTGCGTACCCCCTCAGCTACAGAATTGAATTGCTGGCAGCAGCAAGTCATACATGCCTCGAGGATCACTTCCCGCGACGTCACTCCCCTCCCCGTTTATCCCAACGTCTTGTATTCCCGATTTACATACATCATCACCAAAAAATAGAAGCGAAAACGAAAAAGCGAAAGTGTTGGATAGCGTAACGACAAAACTACTACAATGTCTACAAAAACAGGATGCTGACAACGAAACCAATGTTACGGAACATGCGCTCTGCTATACTCGCTCCGACAAGCACTCCTTGTCCACATGGTTGTCGGTCTGTCGATGGGTTGAGCAACAAGTCATACGCAGGTCGCAATAACGAGCGAAAGAACAGACGGACCTGCGACTGTATCGAGCCTGTGCCAGTGGACACATGTGCATACACATTCTACCCGACCCGTCAACGCAAGCGAGAAAACAATGTTAAAGCGAACACATACCCCACGGTCGTCTTGGCAAGTCTTTCTCGACTCGAGCCCTACGCCATCACTCTCCGTGTCCGTGTTTCGCGTGGCGAGGTTGATGGATTGCGTCGTCTACACGTGCATCGCTTAGTAGACATGAAACGAGCGCTCTGCAATGAACGTACCGCTTTGACGTCGGCAACGTTCAATCGGATTGACATAGGGAACGGCGCGTTCGAAGGCGCTTTGCGATCGGTAAGCGTATGTTCTTCAAACAGACCCTGGCCCTGCCTAACATGACGCGAGTTGAGGCTGAATCCACTCATGTCAGTGCTCGAACGGAGAGAAAGCAACTCGGAACGTACTGCGCAAGCAAGGTATTGACGTAGACTAGAACGACGGTCAGTCCTGGGATCCAAGTACAGCGCACATTTCACCTACGCTTGCTTGCAACCATTTGCAATGGTATCCAGTACTGCTTTGATGGAGCTATTATGAACTACGAGGCTTTCAGAACTCGATCCGTCGTCTACAAAACCGGTACTTACGATGCAAAAGTATGCCATTTGGGCGATACTGAGTGAGAAGCTTCTCTGTGAGTATCCTCGGGTCAAGGTATCCAGGAAACGTACGTGAATGTCAGCCCCCGGCCAACGAGCATTGTGACGACAGTCTGCGAAAACCCATCGGGTCTACATGATAAATTGGGTAAAATGAACATAAAATGAAGGACACAGATATGAGAACTCACACCGCCATCTCCGGGTAACGCGCTCGACGTAACGAGTAACACATTGTGGCAAATATGATCACGTCCGCGACCACGCTCGTAATTAGACTAATTGCAGTGGTAATCTGGAATAGTTGTGTAAACGGAATGACCAAACTTCCGTCGCTCTTGAAGAAGCCTGGAAAAAGAGTACGAACCTCCATCAGCAGTGAACCGAATGCCGAAAGTCTTCGGTGTGCAAACCTAGTAATGTTGTCAGCAAATTGCTGAAATTGAGGTGGCGGCTTATCACCAACATTTGCACACATGCAGCTATGCGGTAAATAAGTTGATTGATTAGTGCACGGTGGGATTTATAGGTGGCTTCAGGGACTTACCAAATCCGAACGCTTTGGGTGTTCTCCCGTGTCAAGAAAAGTGGAGAACAAATGAAAACGATCACTTACTCAGCGCGATGAATGACATAAGAATCTTTTTCGTATATAGTCAGAAGATGGAATTTATATGGAATGGTATAAACGTACCAGTATCAGCCTCAGTGACCCTGATCCTCCAGTGACTGTCATGAGAACAGTCAGTATTTGGCTCACATTTGGTCGACAAGACACTTTTGGCCAGACGGACCTTGAAAAACACGATGCGTGAAGAAGCTACAATCCAACAAGTCACCTTGGGAGTCAGTTTAAGCGAAAAAAGTTTACTCACAGTTGTGAGATAAACGTGAGAAGGACCTATAACAGTGACGGATATGTCGATAAGAGGTTCTACATTGAAGACTCGGATTACACACCGATAGCATGTACTGAAGCTTTAGATTGGAGAGCATCAGAATAAGTCGAGTGCACGGCAAGAACGCCTGAAACTCACACAAAAAGTGCTGCGGGAACACGTGAACAACCTGCACAAGATGTGGGAATGAACGACTTACGTAGTTGCGTATAATACGTCCATATTAGCATCAAACATGATGATCAGATAGTAGTATAGTCTGAAAAGTGTGGGAGAAAGGGATGGCACAGTGTGAGAGGAGCGTACATTTCCGAGACTGTGTCATTGGAGTGAGACGGACGGTTTAGAGGATGGATCGGAGGACCTACTTAGAGCCGTGGCTGTTGTATCCAGCGTACTGATTCAAGGCAACTCAGGGACCGGAAAATAACATAATCGCAAACGATACACACCACAGCGTCGCAACCTGGAGAAAGGGACTTGAGAGATGGAAAGCAAAAGAGAAAAAGACCACGTACGAGGTATCTTGTCCATGGATCATCTCTCGGATAACGTGAGTAGTAGATGTATGTTTCTGGAGGTACAGTTGAGTCGTTTTCAGTCAATGTGATAAATCGCGATGTGCGAGAGCTTGAAGACGTACGAAAGAAGGTGAGGCCATAGAGGACAGTCGAAGCCACGAACCCGATGAAAAGAAGACCCAAATTCTCGAGTTCTGCGGGGGAGGGGAGGTTGGAGGACGCAGTGTTCATAGTTGTTGACTGGAGAAGCTGGGAGCGAGTGACATGGAAGTGTGTGTACCCCACGCGTGGTTATATCATGACAGTCAATTCAATTCGTAGTAAGATTGGCAAAGTTATGCTATATCTATATCAGGCAAGACGGACAGGGTCATGAAATTTCGATAGGGCCGCAAGGAAAAATAACTAAATCACGTTGCTCGCAAGTTATTCGCTGTGTAGCCTGCGACCCATACTTCAAGGGTCCCATTCAAATTTACCCATCCAGCAACGAGCCGATTGCCACGCCGGTGATCACGGATGATGATCAATCACCACTACGACGAGTTTAGTTAGTGGCGTTTAAGTTCTGTGTTTCCAGGGACCTATCGCCCTCAAGTTATAAGCTGGCGAGATGGCGAGAGTCGTTGCCTACTCCGATGGACACTGTAAAGGCAGTTAGGGTTGAATAATGTTGATACTGACCTCCCTGGGGCGCGATTGCCCTCGATCATAGCGCCGCGTTCGGTGCCGATCGCCCTCCAGGTTTACGATCATTCTTGACATTCTTGACTTGTTCGTCATTTGATTTGTGCCCTCTGGCCTGACTCGCAGAGCCTCCGGGAGTACAGTTGTCATACGCACTCGCTCGTAGTACGTTCCATCTTCCTCCTGCTCAATCGGCGTGCACCTTTGCTCGCATGCAAAATCCCGCCACCTCGTCGGCCACCTTCTCCACTCGCCTTGTCTGTTTGTCTCCGAGTCCATTCATGGTGACTCGACCAGACCCTCCGGTTCGACGTTGGACACCGATCGGACCATTCATGGGGTTGATTTGCTCCGCAGGCAGTGGCGCCTTCCACCTCCCGGTTCATGCGATCCACCAAGTTCTTCGACATGTCTGTGGTTTCGTCGGATGGCTCTGAGGCCTCATCTGGCCCCGCTCTTCGTGGCAGAATGTGTCATGAGCGTCTTTTGACACGTTTAGCTCGTCAATGGGATTCGTCGTTGCCTAAATGATTCGTACTCGCTGTCGTTCTTGCCCATGGTTGTTGTTGTTCGCACTGGAGGAGGTCAGGTGTGTGATCTGGTCAGACCTATCTCCCATGATGAGATAATCAAGTAAATGTGGAATCGGGTAGAACCGGTATCAAACCATCAATGATGGCTGTCAACAGCACCCATTGAATGCGATGCGTAGTGAGTAAGAGAGTGCGCGTCAACTGTTATTAGAACCTATGAACACATGACAACTCACTTGGGCTTGGCTAGCCCTCAAACGTGCCTTCTAAGACCTTCGATGACACCATCGATATCATCAAGCCACGTAAGTGATACGCTTGGGTTTGGACTACCTCCCCAACTAATGTCCTCCGTCAGGAATATTTCATCCATGCGAGTAACGAGGGGAAGCTGATCTGCCATCGACGACTGCACAAGATAAAATTGCATATTGTCTTGGTGGCAAAAGGAGAAAAGTGTGTGAACAGGTGACACCGCCTGAGACCTTGGCATCACTTTGCTGGCAAGCGCTGCGGGTTCTTGGCAACCCGTGCATGTGAATAAAATTACATCTGCGTGCCACAGTTCAGTGAGTGGATGCAACGTGCAGCTGCGCAATGGAATCCCAGTTGACCTTGCCTTGAATCAGTGTGGCGAGACTCTGAGCTCTTCCAGCTCAACCAACAAGCAGAAAGTTGTCGGTAATACGGCGGGTCTGTACCGGGATACGGAATTACCTAATGCGGAGGTCGCTTTAGCTGCGTCTTCTCCGTCGCAGCGGCTTGGACACTACCACACACGACGAGATCTCCGAGTCTCTCAGAATTGTACGTGATTACTTCTGCTTAATTAAACTAGCGATCAGTGACCGCGTTGCACTATCTAGCTATGGTACGATGGGCGGTGTCAAGGATGTAAACGTGAGTAGCGTGCCGAGTTCGCCAAGGACCTCAGGCTGTCGTCCTTTGTCCCTCCTCTCCTTCCCCGTGATTTGATATTCCCCGTTTTCTTGTCACCTTTTCGAGACACGCTTGGCTGACCCAGCCACTCCGCGTAACTCTTAACCCTCAGGTAAGCTCCACCCCCTTGTTTCAAAACACTCCCTTCTTTCCGCTCCTGCCACTTGTGCCACTTCTCGTTTTCTCTCATCATGGTCGAACTTCCTACAACCGTCCCGTCCCTCACCCGTCCCCGCCGAGCCAGTTGGTTGTGGCCTGGGCATCAGAAGATCCCATCCACAGATCTTACACAAGCGCCACCAGATCCTGTGCTACCTTCCCCAAGGGAAGGTTCCAAGCATGATTCATCGAGACCGAGCACACCCAGACGGCTTTCTACAGCCTCTCTTTCCCAGCTCCTTTCATTTCAGTCTTCCCAACGCACTACAATATCTTATGGTATTCAGCAGGTTTACCAGTCATCTTCCACACCCAATAGTGGCTCTGCGCAAATATCAACACGGTCGGAGCTGAGCGCTCGTACCAGTGGTTCGTTTGGGAAAATGGCTTTCAATTCCATGATCGGCGGCCTCACCTCCCTTTCCCTCTCCCGCACAACCACCAGCAATGACGAGAAGGATAAAGAGAAAGAATCCCGCGGGCGCAGTTCCTCGAGAAGCAAACCGCGTTCTTCCTCGTTTGGTTTTCCTGCCACCCCAAAGGACAAGGACAAAGACAGAGAGACCGCTTCTCTGACTTCCAAGGAGTCTTCCCGTGTACGTTCGCAGTCGCCGTTTACTCTGCGCCGCTTTCGCTCTCGTGAGCAGTCGCCAGCGCCACTGCCCCTCGAGGAATCGGACAGCGAATCGATCACTTCTCGGCGTTCACTTGGTATCCGCCCTCGCAATGCGTTTACCGATGATGCGGATTCGGGTTCGGAGAATGCCGGTGAAGATACAGAGGACGACGAGGACGATTGGAGTGATGAGGATGGCTTGTTCGACACTGTCACGGAGCGCAACACGGAGAAGAATGCACAGATCGCTGTCATGGGCGGCGAGGTCGATGGCGATGGCGATGCGGATGCAGCGATGGATCCCGATCCTTTGGGTGAAGGGGTCAACGTCGTCGTGCCATCTGAACCATACTTCCCCTCTACCCTGAACCGGCCGAGTTTTGGTTCCGCCCGAGGGAAACGCGGTCCGAAGAAAAGGAAATCAAAGAATCACGAATTTCTCCCACTCACCACCTCGCGGCCACTGTTCCAACGTGACCGATGTACCATCACGCTCACTCATGGCCACCCCGAATCTTCCGGAAGAAGAAAGAGAAGATACCTCGTTGCGAGTGATCTCAGTGACGAAAGCAGATATGCCGTTGAGTGGGGTATTGGGACGGTGCTTCGTGATGGTGATGAACTGTACGCTTCTTGATCTCATCCACATCTGATTACGTAACTAACCACCCTTGCACCTTAGGCTTATTGTTACCGTAGTGGAAAACGAGAACAAGGGTGGGTGGAGGGTGACACTTGTTGATCAGAGTCTGATGGTTACCGATAGTCGACCCACTCATTCCGAATCCCGCAGACCGAGCTACGAAGCTGCGTAGCCAACAGGAGGTGTGATCATATACCTCTTGGTTTCTGATCGTGCATCTTACCCAACTCACAGCGTCAAGGGCTCGCCTACATCCTGCTCCGTCAAGTAATATCACTCCTCCAGCGCACTAGATTACATGTTTCCGTCTCGTGTCAAGCTTGGCATGCAAAAAATGCCCGCCATATGCTTCTCGACATCGTCGATCATACTCAGCCCACCATGATGATCGTTGGCTCACGCGGCATGGGCCGACTCAAGGGGTGCGTTTTGACCTCATCTCGCTGATGCTTGCCCGCTCACGGTCACGACATCCCAGTGTCCTCTTGGGATCGACATCACATTATCTCATCCAGGTTGATATTCCACTTTTTCTGTTTGCTCATTGTTTGACATTACTTTCCTTTTTCCTTGTTTCCGTTTACGCTCATGCGACGTCGTGACTTTTTTTCGCGCGTCGTTGCGATCGTCTTCGTCTCTATCGATGACCATCTCTACGTGTGATGCACCGTGTGCGGCATACAGCGGTGTTCCGTCCCTATCATGGTCGCCCGTCGTCGCCTCAAACGGCCCCCGAAACGGTCCGCGCATCTCGCCAAACACCGTGCGCACGTGTCGCTCGCGGAAGCAGCTATCGATCGTGTTGCGACCAAGGTGGATCACGACGTGGCGGTCATGCGCGATGAGATGCAGCGGGAGGACGAGCGGAGGATTGAAGGGGCTGCGCGTGCGATTGCCGAAGCTGCGGAGGGCGAAGACAGTGAGGGTGAGGGTGAAGGTGAGGGTGAGGGTGAAGGCGAGGGCGAGGGCAATGGTAGTGGTAGTGGTAGCGGTAAGGCGAAAGGTCAGGGCGAAGGGGATGGAGACGGGGCAGAAGGCGAGGGGTTTTTGAGCACCAAGATCGTGAGGGGATAGGGCGTGTGTTTTGGGGGCCACACGTGCACGCCACCTGGCAGAAGCACACGTGTCTTCTCTGGATTCTGGAGTGTCGGATCTTTTTATTTGCCTCGAACTTGTACTGTCCTCGATTGACAGCGTCTCTTGGGATTCTTCTACACATATTTATGTTTGTTTCTTGTTCTACCCATCTCACGTCGACAAGGCATTCTTGCATGCACCGCAATCAATAGAACTTACAAGGCAGCTGTGCGGAGGTCTCGGTTAGCCAGGGGTGATGCATGTACAACACGACGCATCGTCTGTTTGGCACGTTTAGTGTTCGTATGTTTTACATGTAGAAGTTCCCCAACCGGGATGCGCACGGTCTCTGGATTCCCCTCGTCCTAGTCACGCTTCCCCAATTTACAACGTGTCTGCTTGCATGCGCGAGCTGCGAGGGGGACTCGAAGAGGACACGACATGTGCGTCTGGAATCACATACGACAAAACGAAATGCAGATGTGGGACGCCCACCTTGAACTCACCTTTGCGTCTATCTGTATGATCTTGGATGCGGAGATAGACCATCGGGAGAAGATCGGATGGTTGATGCTGCTTAGATCGAGAGAGACCATTGAGCTGTAGTAAACGTATGAAAAGTGCAACACAAAAGTGGAAGTGAAACACAAAGACACAACGCTGCAAAGTCGACTAGTGTTCTAAAGCGTGCGCATCACGTCTGGCTTAACACATCCGAGTGGTTCAAATGTATTCCATGACAAGAAGGAACATACAAAAGTACAGATGTATCAACGATGTGTCTCCTCGAGACTGTTCAGGCATCACTGTAGAGTTTCTTGAACAAGTGGGGATCGGCATCGTCCGCAACCGAAGACAGCGTCAGTGCACTCCACTTGTCCACGTCCTTCGTGATTTCATTGAGCTTATTGAGAACGAGCCACTGTGAGTCAGCACCCAAAGGCAACCTAAGAGGAGGGTCGGCCACCCAAGAGATGGTGATGACCTGCGCGGCTGACTGTCAACGAATATGATCGTCAGTGGTCGACGCATGTAGAAAGTCGAGGGGAGGGAACATACGCTTGATGGCGTCCCCTGTGGGCGGGTTAGACTTGACAAAGTGGCGCATTCTGTTGGCAGGGCTGCCAGGGGCGTCATACGCAGGAGGCAAGGGGTGATCGGCCATGTTGCTCTTGACCCACTCCGTCCTTACCCCTCCAATCTGGATGAGGATAACTTTGATGTTCCATTCAGGGAGAAGCTCTCTGTGAAGGGCTTCGCTAAATCCCTCCAGAGCTGTAGGGCAACTTCAGCGAAAGGTTCTTTTCTGACATGGGGCAGCCAGGTACGTACCGAACATGCTCGCAGAGTGGAAAGCAAGGGTGGGGTTCCCGACGAAACCACCAACGGTGGAAACGTTGATGATACGACCGGCTGGGATCTTGTTTTCGCGAAAGTACTTGACGGCCTACAAAAGTGATCAGAGACACGAATGCATGTGGTCGACACGGTAAAACACCCACCTCGCGACTGATGCGAACCGCGCCCCAAAAGTTGACGTCGAATTGCCTGCGTGCGTCTTCTTCGCTGATGCTCTCGACGACGCCGCTCAGCGCGTACCCGGCCTTGTTGACCACGAACGTCAATGCGGCCAAAGTGCGCGTGGACCTTGTCAAAGAGTACTTGAGCGCTGTGGGCGGGGTTTCCAACGTCGTGTTCGACGACGAGTAATTTATTGGAGGGGTAAGCTGCTGAGAGCTTGGAGACACTGGATGCCGTGCGTGTGATCGCGGCAACACGTTCACCGGCTGCAATCGCCTCCTTGACCAAGACTTGGCTGATACCAACCGAAGTACCAGTGACTAGCACACATATGGGTCAGGGGCGGCGAGAGCAGTGGGAAAATTGTGTACTCACTGAGCCAAACGCGAGAATCAGACATGATGGACGACATGGGAATGGATGATGCTCATGCTAGAGTTCCGCGCTCATTTGAGAATGACCCCGTGACACAGAGCCCAGGACCTAGAGCTTGCCGTGTACTATGTCGAGCTTGGACTCATGACCAGTCGTCTAAAAGAGGATATCCGTTGGAGAACGTCTTGCCTCTGCCTCTTTTAGACGGACTGGTCACGAGTCTACTCTGGACCGGTTGACATCCTCAATCACTGCAAAGACCAAAGACCCGATGCAATGCGTTGATTGTTCTTCCCGACGTCGATCATGTCATTCATGTCTCACTTCCTAATCTTGATCACTTACCAAAAGATCCGCTAATCTGATCTTTAGAACACTTCTGAAACGCTTCCTTCGTCACGCTCGGGAACAGTTCTGATTGAAGGGACGGGAGACGTGTACCATGGGACAACGCAAGTTGGGAATCCTTCCTATCTCCCTTGTGGACGCATGTATCCAGGACTGACTCATGCATCATCGAACCAGTCATGGATGCATTCGCTTTCTCTATACGTGTTTATCAATACAGTATTGTGCTCATTGATCCTGCCAACCTCAGAATCAGCCACCGCTTACCTAATAACTGTACAGTACCACAGCTTATCACATCTTCAGTAGCTTTGTCCGTTATCGCGAATAACATCTGCCGCTCCGTCCCGCATCGCTCGCTCACGTTCTCGGCATACGATTTTTTAACATCGAGCGGTTCCATCTATCCCGCGCGAGGACAGGTAACCATATCAGAGTGTACTTATTATCTCGACGATAGCATTTGCAGAGTTGCTCTTGCGTTTGCACGTTGCTCGTATTCCAGTCAACGTACGGCAGGACTGCTCAGGCTCGGTCAATGCCGTCGGGCCCGTGCGATACGGTAGGTCTCCGTTCAATGATGCATGACAACATGACATTGTCCATTTGGTACATTCAGTATCAGTGTTCGCAAGTATTACACATATGTAGTCGCCACCTAACCCAAACCCGAGAGACAGTTCAAAACATTACAGCGATCATCATCGATTCCCTCGCGCGCCAGAGACCCCCTTCATCCTTGCTACGCTTTCCCAAAAAAAGTGACGTTACGCCTTCAAGTCGCTCTGCACACGTTCGCTGCAGGGAGAAACCGAACGCACGCGAATCAATCACAAAGACAAAACATGAGCATGAACATGAGTGCCACTCACACTTCACTCCCCTCCTTGTCCTCGGTATGGTCTCGGACGCGGTAGTAGACCATTGGGAAGGCAAACACCATCCCGGCTGCAGTCAATGCCCATGTCGAGAGGAAGATGTTGATGTATCTTGAAGTAAAGTGGCGTCAAGTCAAGATAGGAAAGGAGATGTAAGATTCGAAGACGCACGGTAACCCGACGCCATCGGCACGCCATACACCCGCCGCACCAGCAGATTGGAGGGACTTGTCTGCGGGAAGTACAAAAAAAGGCAGATAAAGCCCCGTATCGAGTGAGCTCGCCACTCTGAATGGGGGGAAATGTGATGGCCGGGCGTCACTCACAGAATCCGGTAAAGACGGCAAGCGTGGACAGATTATTGGACATGGCGCCCATGAGCCAGTACGCATACGTTTGCCACATGGAATCGAGGAAGCCGCAAAAGATCATAAGCCATACGTGTGCAGGATAGTTTGAACTATAAATGTCAATGTTGGTCGCTGGCGAGACACTCTGGCGGGTGTACGTTCTGGCGAAGGGGGGCACATGGGGTGAGGATAATGACTGGTAGACATTATTGTTCGCTCACATTTGGTAAAAGTAGGCCCAGATATGCACGACGAATACCATGGCGAAGACAAGGACCCAACCAATAAAGGCACGCACTCTTCGCCGGTACAATTTTTGGTCAAGGATGACATAACCGATGAAGACAGAACCAAAGATCTGAGCCGTCCAGTACACGAGATTGTTCAAGCCGCGCGCGCGAATGGTGAAGATGGCTCCGTTATAATCATTGAATTCTGTATCATTCCCAAAGGTAACGAATAAGCTCTAGACAAATCTCCAAGCCTTGGTGGACAGGGGCTGAAACACTCACGCCAGGTGGTGAAATAATTGGAGGCGACGAACATGGGGAAGAGCAGCACAATCCACGCATCTTTTTTTAAAGCAACGAAGAGGTTGACAAATTCAGCTTTCCAAGAAGGGTAGCTAGGTCGGACCACTTTCGTGCCATCGGTACGGATCATCTTGTTTGGATCGGCCATGAAAAACGTAAGGACGACCCCGATGAGCGAAAGGACGATGAAAGTGATCTACAAAAAAGCCCGTTAAATTGTTGTATCTGCTTTCTTAGATATCATGATACCCACGTAAGTTGCGTTCCCGACTGGGATCGACGAGATCGCATCAGTTGAGAATTTATATGGCAGTTGAAACGTACCTTTGCCGGCCTGCAAGAAGTATGAGTCATGAGATTAATTTTCCGGAGGATTTGACGTACTGTCGAGTTGAAATTCTGCGCAAACGCGACCGCAGAACCGACTACACCACCCAAGTTGAAAATTGCCCAGAAAATGCCAATAAAAACGCCCTTTTGAGCCTCAGTTGGATAGGACATCATCAAGGAACCTTGGGCAGTCCATAGCAAGGAAGCGCAGACCCCAAGGATAGCGCCTGCAACGATTACGAAAGTACCTGCACCAGGGTGAATATTCACGACCCTAATCGGCAGCTAAGCGAAACGCTGTTGACGGTGACAACAAGGAAATCGCACAAGTAGGACGCGATGTATAAAGAGTATCCCCACGTCCCTAGTGTGAGGGTGAGTCGTGGCCCAAGACGATTATTGACGGTACTTTCACAGATGGTTAATTACTGCCGATTTGAAGCAGAGGACGTAAGCAACCACCGACTCACCCGGAGAAGAATCCGAAGAAGGCAAAGGTCGCATATACCGCGGAATTGGCGTTGGCTGAAACCGTTGTGGTCAATTGCCCGGCTCCACCAAGGCCGTTGATCGCGTTAAACATGCCAGGACACATAAAACAGACAAAGCCTAGCAGTGCGACCTGGAGAGTGGGATGGTAATAGAGCTTTCGCCATCCGGTCGGGCGATCGAATATCGCAGGCTGCTCTGACTGTGAGCCAGAGTCTTCGGAGCTACGGTCACTACCGAGCTTTTCAGCCTCTACCTGTGCATCAGACATGGTGTGGTTTCAGCGAGAGCAAGCTAAGAGGAACAACGGGGTATTTATGTGATCGCGAAAAGCCGGGGGTGGAAGAAGGTGGCTTTTCAATACACGTGGTCAAACCATGCATACAATCTAAAAAAGGCGTAACCATGTTCCGGAGAACCACCAACGGCAGACGAATTGGTCACGGACACCGGTATCGTTGGTGTCGCTGCTGAACGAGAAGGTGACAATCACGGTGGGGTATACCAGTGCACATAGTGAGAGATATGGTCCATTTGGCGAGCCCACTATTGTTGAGCGTTGGACGCACCATATGGATGTGTGCCATGGGGAAGCGTGCCACCATCACGCCATGCAATTATAGACTCGCATTGCGGCGCTGATAAGAATCGTTTATGTAGTAAGGAAGGTCGCCATATGGTGCAACTCATCGATTCGGCCCATCGACGTAGTTTCAAAGTCCGCGAATCCAATCCTCGAAAAGAGCCTATTGAATGTAGTGCCACTATCATGTATTCGACACAGCCAGGCATGCCTGGTGTTTCCCAGACAAAAGGGACGCTGTATGTTGATCCAAATCCGTCGTCCCTCAAGGCCATCACAAGCCGGCGTGGACAGTGCGGTCCCCAAGCACCGGTCCTGGGCTAGACATTCATGTTGGACGGCAGCTGAGAGATTGCGGACACGGTGACCGATCGCCGGATTGGTCATTTCATATTATCCAGCGGCCATCAGTCCTCCCGATTGGGCATTGCTGAATAAACTTGGAACCCGCGATATGTTCGCGTCTATGCTCAGGTTGTTCCTGTCGATAACTTGCTGTTAGGAAAGAGGAGACCGGTAATCAGGAAAGAGTCAACGCTCTGCAACGAAATATTGAAAGTCGATACGTGCCCGGTTTCCATTTGTCGAGCAGACCATTTTCTAGCACGGTAGCACCCATTTCGTCCATCCATGAAAGCGCGAACATCTCGGCTTGAGTTGAATCGTGTTGGAGGGTTGAGTGGGCGTGATTGAAAAGCAGCTTCTGGGCAGGGAAGCATATGTTAGGGATGGACGACTCGATGCACGGGATATCAGAGACGCTTGGTTGGTTGTTTTTCTCAATGTTGGCCGTGAAGTCCTCAAATGTTGGTAGATCGACGACAAGCTACATTTGTGTGGTCGGCCATATTCTGTTCAAACAGATAGCGAATATAGCCAGTGTGCAAATTTGAGGGATAGTAGTACACAGGGAGCAGCAGAAAACGAACTTGATCTCCAGAAAACCACCTGCCAAAGGTAAGTCGTGCTATGCTAGCATCCCGACGAAAGACGATCAATCAATCACGCCATTTATCAACAAAAAATTAGGCTTACTTTGCCCCTTCACTTAGTCTTCACCTTGCCTACCAAATAGAGGTCGGCTGGGATGTGCAACCCGGACGTCTTGTCAATGTCGATCACTTGCTTGTCGTCAGGAAAGAGGAGATTGGTAGTCAGGAAAAAGTTGACGCTCTCAAGTGGCAGTTCGAAATTAGGCAGATCGAAATGCAGACTCTTCACCCAATCCGGAACCACCCCACGCTTTCCCACCCATTCCTCCCATCCACTTGGATCATCGGCTTCGAAGTTGTCACCCCAGTCGTCCTTTGATACGGAGCACTCCAGCTTGAAGCTGTAATCATCTAAGAATGTCACCAGCTTGGCACGTTTGTCACTATCCTTTGGTATCGTATGGGTGGCCTTGACCGTGCCAAACCGGGGGGGAGGCGTGGTGCCAACCGCTGGCAGGACTTGGATGGCCCATTCGAACGTGTAGTCGAACTCCCAAGCAAGTGTATATACCGCAGCGTCTGCATGCTAGGATCACTTCCGTGAGCCATGGTGGCGAAAAGAAAACACCTAGCTGACAAACCTCGCTCAATGTCAATACGAGTGGCGGAAGCTTCACAGAAACTTTTTCTGCGTAGTACCGAACTCTACCGAGTTTAGCATCAACAAAGTTGTCCACCGTGGCGCGCTCAGCGGTCTTGCCAGTATCGATCTTTATCTTCATGCTGCCTTTGCTGTCTTCTAGAGTACCCGTGAACTTTTTGGCCTCGATTGCGGGTTTGAACACGACTTCATGTATCATATCCTTAGAGAGGATGATGCTCGCGGTCTTATCCTTTGGATCGGTGAGCATTTCAGCCTATTACGCCACAGATACTCCCACTCCGTGGCTAATTCCTTTTCTCTCCCTTGATTGACGCTTCTGGTTTGGATGAATAATGTGAGGACGCCGGCATCGTTGGAGTTCTTGGATTCAGATGGAAGAAACGCATGGAATCGGAAAGATATCGCTTTGAGCTGAATCGTGCCGGAGGGTGGGGAATCGCCTTGACGCGGGCTATTTCATAGCGGATGGCTTTGTCGGGGACACGAAAAAACTTCTCGATTTCAAGGCACACATTAGGGATGAACGGATCGAGGATCGGGATTTCAGGAACGCTCGAATTCTTGTCGACCTTGATGTCGACTGTGAGGTCCTTAGACGTTGGTAGATCGATGACGACGCAACCTTGTTTGCTACCTTGATCAGGGATGACAAATGGGTCGTCGTAAGGTTTCGTATCAGGGTCTGCAGCTCCTTTGGCAGTGGCAAGCTTGAGCGTCCCAAGGACCAGAGAGTAACGACCGGGGCGAATGATTACAAGTTCACCGCCCTCTGGCTGCACAGTCCCGTCAATGATGGGCAAGGTCAAGTTGCAGGAGGGACCTTGAGCGCTCCGTGAGTTGAAGTTGAGAAGTGGCGCGGCCAACTTGAAGTCATAATGGACATATATGAAATTCGTCGGATTCGTAATATCAAGCACTTTGATTTTACTGCAGAAAACCGTCGGTGAAATCAACTACCCCTAGAGGCGCACTAGAACAAGCCCACCATTTGATCTCGGTGATCTGTTCTTTCGACTTGTCCTTGAATGTCTCATAAAGAAGATTGTTGATGTCCGACTCGCTGCAATGCAGGGTGAGTATCTGAGACGAGAATGAGCGGGCTACAAACGTGTAGTTTACGACAACATCCCAGCCAAGAGTTACTGATGTCTCCTTCTTCATCCCCTCGACAGTGTCGGTAACGCTCTTGGGATAAGCCATGTTGCGTGGATGGTCTCCTAGAGGGCCTGGATATGGTGTTTGTGTCCAGCAGGCGGTTTATCAATGCAGCCGCTTCAGGTCTCCACCCGAACAGGTTCTGTAGCATTCTCCCTGTGAAGCAGTGTCCCTGAACAATTTATTCTGCCAATGCTATTCGCTCTTCCGAAAGGAGTATGTATGTAGGCGTGACTGATGAGTCCCAGTTAACGCAATCTGAACCCGGCGTATACCCGCACTTAAGTCGGGTGCGCGGTATGGAAGATGTCGGCTCTGTTTCGTAAGGAGGCACGAGTGCAGCAACAGAGCACGGTCTTTGGCCGAGCGCCCAGAAGTGGCGCGGCACCTTTCTTTCTTCCGCGCCACTTCCTGCGTGCTTCAGCGGGCCAGAGCGCAGCTCGTCGTCAGTTTTTCATTTCTCTGCGCTTTCTAGCACTGCTATTCAACTCTCATTTTTCTCATCTATTCATTCCTTTCATTTCTTTCTTCCGTCTCTCCATCCGCATCTACCATGTCTGACCCGAGACTCGAACTACCCCCCGACTATGCCGGTGTCGATTTCGCTGCCATCCGGGTTGGCCTTAGCGCTGCACATGGGGAAGAGGACCATCAGGCTGTCCAGAGGCTTTTGGACGCCTGGGAAACCAACCGCGCCCGGAGAGCGCAGGTTTGGGTTGAAGCGCAGGAAGACGCAGCACGCGTAGCTGAAGATGCTGAGCGCGAACTTAGGCACCTGGAGGAAGAAGCTGAAAGGCTGGCCACTGAGGAAGCGGAACGCGAGAAGCGAGAAGCCGAGAAGAAAAAACCAAAGATGAATGTCTTCGAACCAGAGTCATCGGTCGGGAACGTCCTGATTCCCCGCCCATCGCAATACGCACTACAAAAATTAAGTTCTTTCGACTTCGTCGAACTTTGGTATTTCTCTCCAGAAGGTTGTGCTGATGCAGCTCGCAATAACAGCAAATCGCATGCGGACGATACATTCGGCCTTTCTAGGACTGATGACGTCCTCACGGTCAAATCAGTCGCTGCTGTCAGAGCCTCGCGCTTCGCCCTTGCTGACCATCAACTCTCCTTCGAGAGTTTCCTTCAAGCGAGGAACAACTTCCTCGTCTATGCCAGGAAGGCCAACTGGCCCGCCGAGAACCTTGATTCCCTAGCGGAATTCTTCTGGAAGATCGAGACGCACTCCATTCGCAAAAACCAGCTGGGTAACAAAATCGCCCTTACCTACGCGGCGAGGGTGCGTCGTGACTGGCATGACGAAATCAAGGCCAACAATGGGTACAACATTGCCATCATCAATGATAGTCTCTTGCGAGACATCGCCTTCGAGATCCAAGCCGCCGACCAACAAAGGTCTCAATCGAGGGTATGTTGTTTTTTCCTCCCTCCAGCTGTATCCCTTTTCTTATGTTCCTTCTTCCCCATCTTCCCTTCCTCCTAATTGTCGTGTTTCTTCCACCAATCTCTCCCACCGGGTGCCGCGGATTTTATCCCCACCAACTCTCCCTCTGGCGGCTCCCGTGGACCCTTTCCCCACTGCCCCAATTGGCACCCCTGCCTGTGCCCCTCTCCCGTGGCTTGCCACACCCCTCTTTCCTCCTCGCAGATAGAGGACCTACTATCCCTTTGTGAGGATTCATCGAGCCGATCCTGGCGAGGCTCTGCCTCCAAGCCGTCCCGAGGCGAATTTCGTAGCTCTCGCACATCACGCAGATCCCGCTCCGCCTCACCCCCCCGCTCCCGCAACCCAGAAGGGCAACCCTCCACTGAATCGCAACCCTCCCCACACTCGTTTCGCAAACACTCAAAGAGCGGGAATTCCAGATCGGCCTGCCCCAAATGTCTCGGCCGCTTCCCACATCAGGTCAACAAGTGCCGTTCCTCGGACCTCTGGGATGGCTCCCCAGCCCGTTGCCGCCGCAACGCGGATGGTTACCTCGTTAACCCCGATGGCCGATCGGTCTGCACAGACTGGCAGCGCCCCCTCGGCTGCAAGTTCTCCCACTCAGCGGTCCTCCATGAATGCTCAGGCTGCGGCAGCGCCGATCATGGGGCTCAATCCTGCCATAAGGCTCAGAAGAGCTAAGGCCCTCACTCCTTATATTCCGGAGGCCTGGGACTCGTTTCTCACCAAGGCTGGTTTGCTGGACAGATACCCTACAATCCCTGATGGCCTGCGCCACGGCTTCAAGGCCGGCCTCCCTAATCTCCAAATCTCATACCTCCCTCGTAATAGCCCCTCCATTGAGGAGCATAAGATCATTTTCGACGACATAGTAAATAGTGAATTGGCCAAAGGCCGCTATATTGGTCCCTTTAATTGTAAGACTCTGGAAGATATCATAGGCCCGTTCCAGACTGCCCCTTTGTCGCTAGTCCCCAAACCTGGAAAACCAGGCAAATTCCGCCTCGTCCAGAACTTATCTTTCCCCTACAAACCCTCCCCTCCCTTTATCTCTTCGCCAAACTCACGGGTAAACCCAGATAATTTCCCAGCCCACTACAGTACTTTCCAGATAACTTCTCTCATAATTTCGTCCCTCCCTCCTGGTTCCCAGGCAGCAGTTCGTGATGTCGCCGAGGCCTACCGCACGATTCCCTCCCACCCCTCACAATGGCCATCCCTCACTGTTGGTATCAGCAATGACCAATTCGTAATTGACACTTCCCTCTGCTTTGGTTTCGGCCCCTCAGGAGGCATATACGGACAAGTAGGTGCAGCTGGGGTGGACATAATGAGACACCTCGGCATTGGCCCCATTGCCAGATGGGTTGATGACCATCTTTTCTTTCGGATCCGGCGTGAATTTCTCATACCTTTCAACCAATCACGTGCCTCTTGTGCCAAGAGAATATCGAGGATGGGGGGTTTCACCACTCAAGGTGGACGTGCATGGTTCCAGGGCAACGTACTGCCCAGTGGCGATCGTGAGGAGTTTGACGAGGACATGGCTTTTCCTATCAAAGATCTGTCTATGAGCTCAGCCCGCCCTATCTCTGATTCTCCCTTTTGCTACAATATTGATGACATCGACCGCATTTCCGATTCACTCGGGATCCCATGGGAACGCTCCAAAGATATCCCTTTCTCAGACACCCCCACTTTTATTGGCCTCATATGGGACCTGACTCGTCGGACAGTTTCACTAACTGAGAATAAGCGGCAGAAGTATCTCCTGGCCATATCTGATTGGGAGCGTCGACGAACCCACACACTGCAGGATGTTCAGAAGCTGCACGGAAAATTGCTGCATGCTTCCTTAGTGATCCCGCCTGGCCGGGCGTATCTCGTCAACATTGAAGCAATGTTGTCCATTTTCGGCAATAGTCCCTTCAAGCCGAGGACGCCACCTCGTGACACTCCAAGCGACCTCAAATGGTGGAAACACACCTTGTCTTCGTCCCCCATTCCCTCCATTCCCATTCCCAGCCCCCAGCCCTTGGTCGACTTTTCAGCCTTCTCGGATGCCAGCTCAGGAGTCGGAATTGCCATCACCATTGGCCAGCGCTGGCGAGCCTGGAGTCTCGTGGGAAACTGGCAAAAGGACGGCCGTGATATCGCCTGGGTCGAAAGCATTGGTTTCGAACTTCTCGTCCAAACAATCCTCGAGGCTGGAGCCTCCCATCTTCATCTCAAGGTTTTCGGAGACAACTCCGGTGTGGTGCAGGGCTGGGCAAACGGCCGCAGTAGGAACAAGCAGGTCAACAATTGCTTCAAACGCATCCATTCTATTGTACAAAACTCTCGGTGCAAAGTTATCGCCCGATATGTCCCCAGTGGCAGCAATCCGGCCGATGCCCCCTCCAGAGGAGTATATCCCCCCACACATCTCCTCCTCCCAGATACCCGCCTCCCAGACAGTGTCCAACCTTTCCTCCAGACCCCAGCCATCATCCTCAACGAGTCGCGCAAGCCACTCCCGCTTGATCTCCGTGGCCCTGGCCCACTTAACTGAATCGGCAGTCCCTCAGGCTAGCCTCCCACCCCTGCACCCTCCTAGCCAGGCTTCCACCATCTCTGGTGGTCCTGTCGCTGGTAAGCAGCATCCTCTTTCTGATCCGATCGCCGAACTTCAGACCTTAGTACTAACCATTCTTTTCTTTTCCGCAGGGCACCTTGCCCCCAACCGTCTACTATCTCCCTCTCCCCTCCGCCCTGCCTGTAAAGCAAGGGATCGTCTGCTCATCTGGTCTCCCTCCCGCCCTCGCCCGTGCAGCACCGGCTCAACCAACCTTGCGCACGCGGACATTCAGCGCATTTACAACGTCATCTCTCAGGCATGGGCCGATAGTACTAGGACAACCTATGGCTCTGGCCTATTGACATTCCACATCTTTTGTGACAAGAAGGGCATCCCTGAACCCGACCGTGCCCCTGCTAATTCCGTTTTGCTTGCAGCCTTTGTTTCGACCCTAGCTGGCTCATACTCCGCTAGCGCGGCCTCAAATTACCTGGCTGGTGTCAAGGCGTGGCACACCATCCATGGCCTCAATTGGGCCCTTAGTGACACTGAGGCCGATGCTCTACTCAAAGCCACTGCTTCCCTTGCTCCCCCTCTTTCCAAGAGGCCTCCGAGAGACCCTTACACTGTAGATACCATCATTGCCATTCGTAATCAGCTGGACCCCTCCCTCCCCCTTCACGCTGCCGTTTTTGCCTGCCTCACAACCCTCTTTTACGCCACTGCCCGCACAGGTGAATTCACCACTCGAACCCTCACTTCCTTTGATCCCAACACCCACATCAAACCCTCTGACGTCTGTGTGGTCCGTGATAGGAATGGCATCTCAGTTACAAACTTTCACCTGCCTCGCACTAAATCAGCCCCGGGCGGTGAGGACGTCAGCTGGGCGAAACAGACAGGCCCTTCCGACCCTTTCTCCGCACTCGAAAACCATCTCAACACCAATGCCCCTCCTCCGAGTGGCCCGCTTTTCGCCTACCGGCATGGCAAAAGCCATCGTCCCCTCACCAAGACGAAATTCCTCTCCACACTCAACACCTGTCTCCGCTCGGCTGGCCTTCCTCCTCTCCAAGGCCACGGTATCCGCATCGGATCCACCCTCGAATACTTGCTGCGCAACATCCCCTTCGAGGTCGTCAAGGTCAAAGGGAGATGGGCCAGCGACGCCTTTCTTCTTTATCTGCGCCGTCACACTCAAATCCTCGCCCCGTATATACAGGCTCAACCAAACCTGCAAGAATCCTTCCTCCGCCTAACACTCCCTCCCGTCCGTTAATGTCGTAAGTCCCCTTCTCGTGTTCCCCTCCTAGTCCCCGGGCTTGTAGCATTCGCTGCATGCGTCGCGGAACAACTAGTTTCTGGGTTAGCAGCTCACCAACAGCCCCAGGACCATTCGTGGAGCCGGACAGCGCTTCGCGCTGCCACCCGCCTTCCCCCTTTCGCTCCCTTCATTCTCTCTTTCATGTATTTCTCGTGGGTACTAGACAATACATTGATGCGCACACTCTCCGAGTCTTCTTCTCATTCTCTCCTCGTTTCCACTCGTCCGCTTTGCTTCCCGGTGCGACGTCCAAAGACTGTTGGGTGACGGCAATGATGGAAACTTTCAGGAGATTCAGTCCGGCCCGGGTGTAACGACGACGGCCTCAACGACGGAAAAAAAAACTTACGCTCTTGCACTTGCCGGCATCGCTAGTCCACGCTGGGGCAGTGCTGCCAGTGCATCTCATTAGACTTCCATTATCCATGATATTGAGCCGAACTTACTGGAACCGAACTTGAATATATGTTCATTGTTGTCGAGTTGACAGTTTGAATGGACCCAGGCTCCTACACAACCGTCAGGGTAAGTGCAAGGCTTTCATCACAAAAATTACAAATGTCATACACGACCGTATATACATCTGTTGGGCAAAATATGGCTAGACAGTCACCCCACGGGGTCTTGGAGTATGAGGGGAATACATGGGAAAGTGTAGGACATCAAAGTACGACGGATCTTTGGGTATCGATTAGAATCGTCGAGCTCGTATATTCTTCTCGTCGTGATACTGGCACAGACAATGCAATATATTGCTCGTCTATAACCATACAGTGCAATATACTCCTACACTCTTTCTACTGGTACCCTCCAATCCCGATTCTAATCCATTGCACTGAGACACGACGACCAACTTGAAAGGCTGACGCGACTGTGACTTCCGGGAGAGCAAACGAGTGATATCGGGCGCCGATGCGACCGTGACGAGCAACAACAATAAAAATGAATCTGCGGAGTAAGAGGGTTAGCAAGATCGTAAAAGGTATTAGGTGAACAGACCGAGCTACGCGCGACTGCGCTTGGACCTCTTCGGGCGACTAGCACTGGCCACGTCGTCGCCTTGATTTGCGGGCCGTTTACCTTTTCCTTTCACGGCTTTCGTTTGCTTTCCTTTCTTGTTTGTGATCGGAGTCAGTGGCAGCATATCTTCTTCCAACTCCGTCAATGGGGTGACTTCACGGCGAGGAGGTGTAATGTTGATGCCCCTGGACTCGGGAGTACTGGTAACCGGCGTCGGTGCACGAGGGACAGAAGTCGAAGCGCCAGCACGCCCACTGGAGACGACGGATCCGGATACGAGTGGGGGACCAAAGCTGAACTCGGTACTGGTATCCGGCGTCGGTGCACGAGGGACAGAAGTCGAAGCGCCAGCACGCCCACTGGAGACAACAGATCCGGATACGAGTGGGGGACCAAAGCTGAACTCGGTACTGGTATCCGGCGTCGGTGCACGAGGGACAGAAGTCGAAGCGCCAGCACGCCCACTGGAGACGACGGATCCGGATACGAGTGAGGGATCGATTGCGAAAGAACTTGATGGAGTTGGTGCGGCGAGACGTGCCTTCATTTGAGCTTGAAGCCTCTGTATCGTACTCATCTGTTCGGGTGCTGCAGAGTCTGATCGCTCGTCAATCCGTGTTCGTGTTTCACTGCGGCCTTTTTCGTCCCCGAAAAGCTCCCTTGGAACAGTTTAGCATGGTGGTCCAGATTATAAAGAGACTCACTTGTTCCACCATCTCAACAGCTCGTCTCTCCATTTCTGATCAGGAGAATCTCGAATGAAGTGGACGATGTTGTGATACATCTTGAAATAACTCAGGTTACCATCCTTCTCCCCCCACTGACTTCTGGAAGAGATCGCAAAGCGTGCCTAGGACTCCTGTGAGAAGGACAGTAGAGCATTGCCAAGAGCCCACCTGAATACAAATATATCCGATATGCTCGGCTTGGACTGTCGACATGTTATGCAACACTGCATTACAGGAACGGGTTGTGCGTGTGTCTCCTCCGAATGCGCTCGATGGCCCTAAAAATATGTGTCGTCCAACCTTGTCCAAGTCAGCTTTAGTTCACCACGTCCGACCAGACATGACACCTACCCGAACAAGGAAGTAGCTTTTGAATAGCCCGTGCAACATGTTATCTGCATCGTAGTCTTGCCCAGGCATCTCTCCTGACCAGAATAAACATGGGAAATCCTCGCTTCTCATTGGCATTACACCAGAAGCGAGGTCCTTTCGTGCTCTAGAACATAGAGGAGTCAATCAATGTCATTACCAAGCGGAGACGTACTGTCCAGGATCCTTGTCAAACCGGTCGAGTTGATCTGCGGGGCAAAGCCATCGAGCAAGGATAGGATGGTTTAGACCCAATTCGGCCCTCCCATTTGTGACGACGATAGGTGGGTTCAGTGATCCAGGTTTGTGGGGGTCCGGAGATGCATACTGAGCGATGTAAGTCTTAAGGCGAGTTGCATCGTTTGAGCGGACGGCCTTGATTGTTGCATTCATCTAGAGGACGACCAAAAGCTCAATATATGCGCATAGAAACAATGAATACTTGCCTTTTGATTGATAACTCCCACCTCGGCTTTCTTTTCGGGGTTCTCGACGAGTGATTGTAACCCAGGCACCAGTTGGACAATCTTGTAGTATGTTCGAGTTACATGCTCCTTCAAATCAGGCGAGCTGACAACTAATAGTCAGTATGGAACTTTGTATGTGAAAGGCATGTACATGTTCCTCAGCAACTCTTCACGGACTTGTCTTGCAGCGTCCTCTTCATCTAAGTCACCAAGTTTACTCGCTTCGTCTTGCTGAATAAGCTGAATGGTACTGATAACTTGATCCATGTTGCACCAAAGGTCGATGCATCGAGTGATGGTGCGTGCCGCTGCATTGTATGTCTCATATGGGTCGACCTGTTGACGCTTCCTGTAAAGTGGTGGAGTTGGGGTAGACTTTTTGCCGTTCTTGGTTTCGTTGTTGTCCTCAATGTCAGTTGTGTCGTCACTGGGGTGTGTCATGATGGTGGTGAAGGAAAGAGCTAAAGATAGTAAGTTGTGAAGTAAAGTTGCGACTCATGTGACAGCTGGGTTAGGGTTGACCTCTTTGTATGCGCGGTGTCACTCAGCCTTATCTCTGGCACCAACACGATGTCGTCTGAAGACAATCTCCTAGGCTCCGCTATGATCCCGGTCGCTCAAGACAACACGATTGTACTCGAGGTCGACAACCTGCTTGCTGATTGGCCGACATACGTGATCAAACTTACACCTGACCATCCTGGCCCTCTTGTATGCGCTTTCTTGGTTAAACCTATGGTAATTCTACACTAAAGATGCACCATAGAAAATCATCCTTCGCCTCAAAGATGTCACTAAACAAGCACTGCCAGCCGACGGCTTCGAAGAGATGTGTGAAGCAGCGAAAGCACGGGCCAAAGGGACATCAATCACCCTAGATCTCGCCTCTTCGTAAGCATTGTTTTTGCCATCAAACGGTTTACAAACCATTCCCTTAAATCTTAGCGATGAGGTCATCAACCATGATAAGACTGTTCTAGCCAATGCTGTCCCGGTAGCTTTCCATGGTATTCCCAAGGACACGCCTCCCCCTAAACCCAAGTTCCTGGATAACGATCATCCTTGGCCACCTGTCCGGCGTCCCCGCAGTCTACGTCCCATCGATGCTAAGGAGTCAGTGTCGCTTTTCACTGTGCTCAGGACCGTTCCAGTTTCCGTCAAGGCAATTGCTTGGGAAGAGCACTATGGGTGAGCGTAGTCGGTGGAGACAATTGTATTATTAATTTGTCAAGCAAACATGTTCTTCTCATCACGGTATTTGATGGCCGATGTTCTAAACTCGTGACTGTCTCTTATCGATAACAGGACGACTGTGAGCTCTTAATCCGATGCTTAGAGGCAGTGTCCTCATCGTGATATAAGGGGGCCATTCGCATCTCATACGTGCTATCAAAGCCCTCTCCCTCTCAAGCTTACAATGCAGGGTGCTCACCGCTGCTTTGGCTGTCGCAGGGAATTCGGCACACTGAAAGGACTTCATGTTCACCAGCCGAAATGTGACGCTCACGAGCAACTGAAATCCAAACTCGTTCAACAACCTCAAAAGCGACTCAGAAGGACGCTCAACAATGCTGATATGGATGATCGACCTCATCCAGAGCAACAGCAGTCGGTTGATCTCGGTATCTCCACAGGCCCCTCTTTTGACTTGCAAGATGATTTTGTGCGTAATCAAACCATCTATTCTCACTCTGGTTGAAACTCTACTTCCTACAGGTTGGAGATGATGCCGGTCCTTCATGGTCCACTTCCGAGCGAGATATTCCCATGTCTCCACCTCTAGAGCAACCCAGCAGAACCTCTCGCTCTAGACGGTCTATCCGTATGCCCGCACGATATACCGACTATCTACCAACCAGTGTTGGTTTGCGACACGCTCCACCACCTGTTTCCTTCGCTTCACCTGAGCCGCGCATCTGTTCTCCGGGTCTCTCATCCGAGCCAGCTGCTCAACCCACTCCCCCACTCATCGAGTATCGGACGCAGCCCAACGATATGGGTCTCTTTCGTGTCTATCCTCATCAGCCGACCCATATCCCATCGAGATTAGAGACTATCCAGTCTTTTGTTGATGCACCCACCCTAGAGGCGAATGACACTCCATCAGCGACAATTCGCGGCCTAGCGGATGCCCAGATTACACGACAGAACTTATATTCAGCATTTAGCAGTCCGACGGCTGGGATTCTTATGTGTTGGCAATACACAGGGACAACTGCAAAGTCCGGCGCTGAGCTCAATCGATTATGGTCATTCATCAAGGACCGTCAGTTCCAACCATCCACGCATGATACCTTTAATCACGAGCGCGAGAAAAAGCTCGTTGAGAAGTACCTTCATGCTGAATACAATCCATTCAAGACTAACCATGGTTGGAGCATGTCATCCGTGACAGTGAAGTTACCGCATGAACAATCAAGCTGGTCGCTTGGTGAAAATGATCCTTCCATCCCACTTCTCAAGGTCAATGGGGTACATCACCGCGATCTTGTCGATATCATCACCACGGTGCTGCAAGACCATATCGCTTCAACGTTTCACATGACTCCCTTTGCGGAGTATTGGCAGCCCGATGCTACCTCTAACCCCATCAGAGTGTTCGGGGAAGTCTATTCGTCCCCGGAACATCTTGACTTGTATCGGAAGATACACTCCCTCCCGCGAGACCCTGGCGATGACCTCGAACGTATCGTCATACCCCTAATGATGTGGTCCGATGCCACGCAACTCGCAAACTTTGGTGATGCGTCTCTTTGGCCAATATATCTCTTTTTCGGCAACCAGTCTAAGTATACCCGAGGCAAGCCAACGTCGGCTGCATGTCAACATGTCGCCTACATTCCTAAGGTATGTCACTGTCACTGACGACACCACATTCAGGTACTGATGCTAATATACAGCTACCCGACAACTTTCAGGACCAATATGGCGAAGCCTTTGGTCACGGAGCATCGAATGATGTCATTACTCACTGCAAGCGTGAGTTAATGCAAGTGATATGGAAGCTTCTCCTCAACGACAAGTTTGTGGACGCTTATCGGGATGGCCTAGTCATCGTCTGCTTCGACGGAGTCACTCGTCGGATATTTCCCCGATTTTACACATACTCGGCGGATTATCCAGAGAAGTAAGTTCCTGATAATCAATATTTTTATTTTTCGTGTTCTAATCTCAATCTTAGAGTATTAATTGTATGTATCAAATTTCTTGGGGTGTGTCTTTGTCCCTGCTGTTTGGCCGAAAAAGCAAAGGTATTGCAGATGGGCACCTCGTCGGACATGATGACGCGCAAGGACGATCTTCGTGTGGATAACAAAAACCACCAACGAAAGATACGCAAGGCTCGCCACCTCATCTTTAAATGTGGAGCAAGTATCAATGGTGTTCGCATCAAGAGTCTCCTACATGATGAATCCCTTGTGCCGACTTATGTACGTGATATAAATCTAATCAAATTTCCAGCTAAATACGTCCTAGAATGCTTTTTCCGAGCGGATTCGAGCTACAGACGAAGACTTTAATGTATTCTGCATGCTGGTTGTCGACCTTTTACACGAGTTTGAGCTGGGAGTGTGGAAGGCGGTCTTCACACACTTGATGCGAATCTTGTATGCAGCAGGAGGTACTGCAGTTCAAGACATAAACTACAGGTACATATTTCCCAGTATTCGATTCGCGCACTGATTCGATTGCGTACTCAGGTACCGAAGAGTTCCCACATTCGGTCGGGGAACAATCCGTCGCTTTCACAAGAATGCATCAGCAATGAAACGGCTGGCTGCACGAGACTTTGAGGACCTACTCCAGGTACATGATGATTCTCTTGCTTGCAATGCTCCATTGATACTGTCATCAAGTGCGCGCTGCCAGTTTTCGAAGGCCTCTTGCCAGCGCAACACAATGATATCGTCCTTGACCTTCTTTTCGACCTTGCAACCTGGCACGCCTTTGCAAAACTTCATCTCCATACCGAGAAGACACTTGACTTCTTTGATTCTGCCACAATATACCTCGGAAAGTCCATCCGCAAGTTTCAGAACACGACATGCGAGTATTTTTTGACGACCGAGCTTCCTCAAGAACACGCAGCACGTGGTCGTCGTACGGCTGCACTAGTGGCCAAGCAGAACCGTCCAGTCAAAGCAGGGACATCGAAGCCCAAAGTGAAGAAGCTTAACCTGGCAACCTACAAGTTTCACGCTCTCGGGGACTATCCAGACACGATACGGCGCTATGGAACTACGGACAATTATTCGACACAATTAGTATGTACCATATACTTCCTTGCCATGTTAGTTAAACATTGTATAGGGCGAGCTTGAGCACCGCTGTTGCAAGCGACGATTCCCGCGTTCAGGAAAGAAGAAGGACACCATGGTCAAGAGCATTGCAAACCAAGAAGCAATCGAGCGCTTCATCAGGAAGGTTGATGAAGCACGCAAACAGCTCAACATTGAGGAAAACCCGCTGCCGCCGCGACGTACCCGCACTTCACCGTCCGAACACTACCATATTGCGGAATCCTCCCGCAACAAGAAAGACCTTACCGAATGGCTGGGAGCACGTTGGAATGATCCGGCATTCATGGTAAGATGGCATTCACAAGAAAGTAACAGAAATAACCCAAGTTTGTAGCATTTTTTGCCACAACTCAAGGACCATTTGTTAGCACGAGTGCGCAATCTCGCATATGAAGGCGATGAGCACGAATTTTCAGACAACGATCGTCAATGCATCAACATCAAAGACAATTTTCTCTATTTCCACAGCATGCTTCGAGTTAATTACACTACGTACGACCTACGACGCGAGCAAGACACCATCAATCCTCTGACTCGGCCCGACATCCTTGTTCTTTCGCATGAAGACGAGAAAACACATCCGTATTGGTATGCTCGTGTCGTCCATATTTTCCACGTGATGGTACAACATCGCAATGATCCGTCCATGGTGTTTTCTGCACCCACTCAGATGAATGTTCTGTTCGTGCGGTGGTTTCGTCGGGATATCAATTATCCCTCGGGGTGGAACGAAAAGCGGCTCCATAGACTCCAATTCTTTGACCAGGAAAGCCCGTCGGATGCCTTCGGTTTTCTCGATCCCAGGTCAGTTGTGCGTGGAATACACATTATCCCGGCCTTTGGCTATTCCCGCACATACGACTTACTCGCAGGAGGATCGGATGGACGCCGTTTGCTAGATGAAGATGCCCCAAATGCAGATTGGAAATACTATTATGTGAACATGTACGTGTACTACAGGAATTACCTTCATGATGGGCTACTGAATTCGTTCTAGGTTTGCCGACCGTGATCTATTTATGAGGCTGCGGGGGGGCGGTATTGGACACAAGGTGACCCGTGAATGGGACGAGATTCTTTTTGCAGATCCAGGCAAGGCAGTGGTCGAAGACGAGGAGGAGCTGATGGATGATGAAGACAGGAGCAACCTCGACGAAGACATTCAAGAAGAGGACAGAGCTGATGCAGACGAAGAGGAGAGCGGGGAAGAGGAAGGAGAACTGCAAGCATGGGGATATGCCAAGGCGCAGGAAGGTGACGAGAACCCTGATGGAGGAAACGGAGATAGCGATCCCGATGAGGATCCAGACCGTGTTGTTGCGGACGAAGGAGAGGAGCTGGACGACGATGTTTATAGGCGCGAGGGATACGACACACTGTAAGCAGGTAGTATATGGTCATGTATTTGCATTGCTCGTCTCGTTTGGCCGATATCTTGTGCAGAGGGATCTCATTTGTATAATATATTGTTCGCTTGTCACCTCGCTCAACGATATATAGCACTACTCGACTTTCGACGCTACTGTAGAAAGTATATTGAGATATTTTATTTTTGCAATTTTTGTGATGTTATCCTAGGGGCTAAAGGACTCAATTTTGAAACTCCGTAACTTTAAGAGTCCTTGCACTTACCACGACGGCTGCAAGATAACATTTACAAATAGACACCGCCACCACTGTACATCCCTTCGGACTACAAATTTTAGAGTATTTAGATACACCGAACTTAGGGTTAATATTATTTTATGGTACAGTGGAGGGTTGTCTAACAGTGATGTATTTTCGCTGACAAGGGCTGGTTACTATTGCCGGTAAGTTGATCAATGACCCCTTCAAGGTCTATTTCGTCCACTTCGTTCCACAAGGCATCGGCGCTATCTGTCCACGGGTCCTCTCTATCCTGGTCAAGACTTTCAAAGCTCCTTGACTCGCTCAACCCTGCCACTGCTTCGCCTGAAGCAGTGACTCAAGCATGTTCCACGTCCGTGGGGCATGGATCTCCATGGTATGTGCTGTCTCCTCGACTCGGAACTCCTTGTCAGCGAAAATACATCACTGTTAGACAACCCTCCACTGTACCATAAAATAATATTAACCCTAAGTTCGGTGTATCTAAATACTCTAAAATTTGTAGTCCGAAGGGATGTACAGTGGTGGCGGTGTCTATTTGTAAATGTTATCTTGCAGCCGTCGTGGTAAGTGCAAGGACTCTTAAAGTTACGGAGTTTCAAAATTGAGTCCTTTAGCCCCTAGGATAAAGCCTTGCACTTACCCTGACGGTTGTGTAGGAGCCTGGAATGGACCAACCTAACCTTCTAGCCTGACAAATTTAGCCAATCTTGCATACGGCGTCCATAGGGTTTGATGCTGATGGATGTTTTGGGGGAACTCCACCTCATGGCGAGCTGAGGAGTGGGAAACTTGAGCTTGGGCCTGACATTCCATTTTCGGCTACTCCGGGAACCCTACTTGACCGGTGGCCGCTCATGTGATCGCTGCCAGCAGATCTCGGATCTCAGAGACTAAGACTTTTGCCTGTTCGGGTGCACAACAGGCGACAGGAATGATGGAAGTTTGGGACGGTGACGGCGATGCTCGATGGGGGCTGTCCAGGCTGGACCTGCCACGTCGACTCAGTGATAAGAAGTTTCCAAGGTGTGGATGAGCAAATGGAGGCCCGGATAGTGGAAGCGGCGGTGCGGGTAGTATGCCAATGGGCGAGGGCGACGGGGAAGAGAACTCAAAGTGCTACCACTAATGATGATGTCTTCGGACATGAGCTGGTGTAGGAGGCACACATTCGCCAATAGAAGATGGTCAGCCGAATCGTGTGGTTGTCTGTCGCATTGCTCGACAGGGAGTGCTTCTCCGTCCAACCCCCCAACATTCGAAATCAACGCCGTAGCAAATCATGCTGGACCCAATTTATAACCATCTTGTGGCACGAGACGAACAATCGGACATCATTTCTGTTGTTTCTTCGTCTATACTACACACAAGTTACATAGAACTTTCCTCCGCGGGTCAAATGTAAGCATAATTCGTTCCACATAAATCGAAAAAGGCGTCAGTAACGTCACTAAAATCAAGCTTGTCAAATTCCGTGCCATCCAGTTCTACCTTCCATTCGGCAAATGGTCCAGGTGGTGCATAAGATGTGGCAGTATGGTTGATATCAGATTCGGCGATGTTGCCATTGTCCAAGACGGACATCTTGCCATTGTTGTGCAAGTAGTACGAGTATATCGTCGCAATGGGACTGTGTTCGAACTCGACGGCTTCGTTTGAGCGATTTACAATGGTTTCGTGACCGTTATGGGTCAGTTGCACATGAACAAAGACTTCCTCTCCATCCTTCACGTCGGCCGCAGTCTTCAGACCGGTGAATTTGAACCGGGCCCGGTACACCCGCACGTTACAGCATCCCTTGAAGTCTCCGGAGGTATCCTCACAGTGACCTTGTTGAATGCCTCATGAAGAAATCGAACATAATGACGACTGAGGGACCTACCGAGCAATTATTGAAGAGTTGCTCCCGCTCGTTCTTGTTTAGATGGTAGTGTTTGCCTGTATCGCGGTCGAAGTTTCCTGGGAAACGTATCGGCTCGGCACCCCATTCTTCAACCTCGTTGTTAAATATG
This sequence comes from Boletus reticuloceps, assembly GCA_018397855.1. NCBI lineage: Eukaryota > Fungi > Basidiomycota > Agaricomycetes > Boletales > Boletaceae > Boletus > Boletus reticuloceps. Next base: position 1,293,915 of record JAGFBS010000005.1, read on the forward strand.
TCTTCGATTCCACTACGGGCTGCAGTCAACACGGTAGAGGTGAGAGATAATGGTACTGTATCCGGTTCGGGGTCTTCACTGTCAAATGCGAAGGCAACGATATCACGCGAGCGCAACATGCGGAAACTGAGCGAGCGTAACAGGACCTCCAGTAGCTTCGTGACGCGTAGGCGAGAAGATTGATAAATCGACTCGACGTAGGCAGTGATTGCAGGAAGATCGGGGTCGGTATGTTCAACCTGCCTATTCTCCAATTCCTTTTTCTTCTGTTCATATTCCAGTTTCTCGTCGGTCTTCTGCTGGAGAAGTTTGATATTGACATTGTACTGAAAGATCAAGTCGTTCCGCTTCGTCACTTCATTTATATACGCGTCGAATTTTTCTCTCAAGTCCCTGCGTGTCTCCTCGTCATCAAGGTCGGTGAGCGCCGCATTGGAAAAATTATCGAGCTGAGAAAGCATCTGTTCCTTTTCGACTATGAGACGTTTGGTGAAAGCCTCGTCGAGCTCGTATGAGCCATCGATCTTCTGCTTCAGCTCGGTCGAGATCTTTGCAAAGGTAGCTTCGCTCTCGTTGATTTGCGAAGCAAGATACTCGTTGGTGACGGTACCCCCGCTGATATTTGGAACAGTGGTAAAACCTGGGAGGACGACATCGCCTACTCTCTTGACAAGTGATTCCAGATTTGGTGCAAACGCGATGCTTGTGAACGCATTGATGCTGAAAGGACCATTAGCGGACTGTTTTTTGATCGACAGGTCAGACATACACTTGGAGGATGCTCAACCCAAACGCATTTCGTATCTTCGTCTTCTCCTTTTCGTAAGCCTCCATCAGTTGCTTATGCGCCTTCTCGACGACGGGTGTCATGTCTGTGATGGCCCTGTTTAGATCTTGCAAGCCTGACCAGATATCCCCTCTGTCTTTGTCCAAGCTGGAGGTAATTCTAGACGTCTTGCTGTATGCCAGCTCGAGCTTGTCGTTCAGATCTTCCTGCTCATCGAGCGCAGCGTGGTACTGGATATACGCATTTTCGAAGGATTCAAGGTCTGTGAGTGCTTCATCCAGGACATGTTTGTAGAAGTTGTAGCTAGCCCTCGGCACCCATCGTGCCGAGTAACCGTAATAGTCCTAAATATACACGTCAGTTGCTGGGAAACGGAGACTTTGTCTGGTGTAGTGCTCACCGTTTTCCCGGAATTTAGTCGAATCAGCTGTGCGTTCGCAGACTCCCGAATGCCAGCTAGGTCCTTTAGACTGGTTGACGGGATGATTCCTTTCTTCTGGTAGGTTTCATACACTTGATAGAGTGGGTCAGAAGGCTTGAGGGATAGGAAGCCCAAACGCTCAATGATACGCTGATATAAGGACTGTGCACGTAGGCGTAATTTCGGAGAGTTCATGTAGAAAAAGAGGTTGGCGCGTTCGAGGAGCATGGCGCATTGCTCAGGATGAGCGAATGGTAGCTGTGCGTTGGGCAAGTCGATGGTAGATATTTCGAGAAATGTTTGGGTTTGTTCACCGTCTGCGCCCATTTTCCCTGGTGGGACAACCACACCTACGCCAGCGCCCGGATATCCTCCGCGTGTATAGTCTTTGTCGGGTGCAACGAGGATAAGCTGTCGAGTAATTTGGGCGGAGAGGGCGAGTATTGCGGTCATGGCGGCATAGTGCAGATCCTTTACGGTGGTTGTCTCCCCTAGTTCGATCCTTTCCACCTCGAGGGAGAGTTTGGCGAATATTTCGCTGATCTTGTCTGGGCTCGCTGAAAGATTTTGACCCATTATAAGCACTTCCTGCGTGGCGTAATAGAGAGCATCGCCGTAAGTGACTAGAATACGATCCTGCGGGACATCGCCAATGCGGAACTCTGGACGAGCAAGGTATCCTTGACGAAGTTCATCACTCGAAGGTATGTGGGCTGTAGCACGCTGGTGATCACCCCACCGTCCCCCCATCTCCAACGCTGGCTTTGGAATCAAAGTATCGCCACCATCACCACCACGTGCTAGGAAGGTAAATGCCCTGGCAGCGTCATCGTCAAGATCTTGGATATACACCCCGAGGTTACCTCCAGGACCGCCCGAATATCCGCTAGGGTGTCCCCCAGTGCCGAAATCACCTGGAAGACCAGAGCAGTCCAACACCGTGCCTTCAGGGCCACTGAGATTTGACGTGGCCACCATCAACCCGCAGGGAGCCTGGATGGTTGACGTCGCAGTAAGGTTTTCCGTGAAGATGTATACTCCATCGGTGTAATCGGTGTCCTTGAACGTTGAGTATTCTGTCCCTGTGCCAACGCGGATACCATCCTCCGCGACGGAAAGAATGACCAAGCGTTGAGCTCTCTTGTAGATACGAAGGGACTGGTCTGGAGGGAGATCCGGGGATTGCATGATGCTTGATGAGGGAGGATCACTGTCCCACTGGCGATCAACTTATTCATAATAGATGGCGTTGTGAGCATTCAAGCGGTATCGCGACAGAATGACGACCCACCTGTCCACTGGGTAAGTTGCTGTTCGGTTGTGAACCCTCCGCGGCGCTATACATACTTCTCGTGTAATACTTCCCTGAGGTGTCCCGAATACGAAAGTAGCTTCGATACAAAAACATTCATCACGTCAACAAAGCGGTGACCTAGTTTCGAACCAGACGTTCGGGGAACCGGTAGTTACCTTTCGTAACGGACCGCTTCCTAGTACATGTTTCCGAAACCCGACCAAAATAGGCGGGTGGGGACTGATTCCGGTTGGCTAATGTGGCATCCGAGCAGTTGGAAATGGAATGGTCGCGGAACACTAGCAGTGAGCCGGATTCAGCCTCACGCCTTGAAATCTCCAACCCACTTGCTACGAGGTCACGTACCTCAAAAAATCTACAAACACCACAAAGCACGGCCCCAGCATTGCCGCTGCAGCGCAGACTAGCGCTATGGATCATTTCCGTTTGGAATATGGGATTGGAGTAGTCAGAAAATGGAATGGTCGTGGAACATTGGCAGTAGATCGTCTGAGCCTCGTTCGCCATTGGCAGGTGGCGTTACAAACGTACGGAAGTCCGGATCGGGTTGAAACAGCGGATGAGAGTAATGGAAGTTTCCGGGAGGCGAGTTTGCCGATTGCCGGAAACACTTGTCCAATCCGACTTCCATAGAGTCCCGGAGCAGGTTATCCGTGCCTGTGGTCTCTAGAGTCTACCCCACTGTGCAGTTCTCCTGCTTCACCTGATAGTATTCTACCTATGGCACCCGAACAAGCAAAGTGGTTCTGAGTAGCCAGGGGTAGTAGAATAGCGACACTGAATGGCATGACTCGGCCCCGAGACTCACTTCAGCATTCACGCCACCCGACAGGCGGCCCGTCTTCCATACCATGCACGCGAATTAGTGCAGGTAAGGTTCAGTTGGCATTAACTTGGACTTATATTAGTCTGGCCACTACTCCATTTCGGAGGAGCGAATAGCGCTGACAGCATAATTTGTTCAGGGACACTTGCTCCACAGGAAGAATGTTACAGAACCCATCCGAGCCGAGACCCGAAGGCTGCCTTGATAAACTCCCTCCTGTGTCCATGCTCCTTGTCCAGGTCCTCTAGGAGACCATTCACGCAATATGGCTTATCCCAAGAGCGTTACCGACACTGGAGGAGATGAAGAAGGAATCATCTGTAACTCTTGACTGGGATGTTGTCGTAAATTACACGTTTGTGGGCCGTCTCTTTCTCGTCTCGGACGCTCACCTTTCATCCAGCGAGTCGGATATCAACGATCTTCTTTATGAAACATTCCAGGACAAGTCGAAAGCACAGCTCACGGAGATCAAATGGTGAGCTTGTTCTAGGCATTGTTTCAACTTTCGCTCACAGTTTTTTGTAGTCGAATCAAGATACCTGATATTTTCAATCCATCGAAATACGTCTATATCAATTACGACTTCAAGTTAGCAGCCCCACTCCTCAACTTCAACTCACGGAACGCCAAAGGTCCCTCCTGCAACTTGTCCTTTCCGGTCGTAGACGGGACTGTGAGAGCAGAAGGTGGTGAACCTGCAATCATCCACCCTGGTCGTTACTCTCTGGTACTTGGAACGCTCAAGCTTGCCACTGCCAAAGGAGCTGCGGACCCTGATACGAAATCTTATGACCAACCATTTGTCATTCCTAATGAAGGTAGCAAACAAGGCTGTGTCGTCATCGATCTACCAACTTCCGAGGACCTCACGGTCGACATCAAGGTCGACAGAAATTCAAGCGTTCCTGAAATTCCCATCCTCGATTCGTTCATCCCCAATGTGTGCGCTGCCATCAAGGAGCTGCTTACTGCCCCCGGCAAAGCCATCCGCTATGAAATAGCTCGCGTCAAGGCGATTCCCCCACCCTCCGGCACGATTCAGCTCAAACCGAAATCTTTCCGATTCCATGCTTTTCTTCCCTCGGAAGCCCCGAAACCCACCGATGCTGGTGTACTCACTCTATTCATCCAAACTAGAACCAAGAACGACGGGATGAAAGAAGGATTAGCCACGGAGTGGGAGCGCCTGTGGCGTAATACGCTGAATGCTCGCCGATCCCAACAAGCCAGACTGCGAGTATCATCTTCTCTAAAGATATGATATATGAAATCGTGTTCAAACCCGCTATCGAAGCCAAGAAGTACACAGGCACCCTAGAAAACAGCAAAGGCGGCATGAAGATGAAGATCGACACTGGCGAAACCGCTAAACGCTACGGCGTGGACAAAATCGTGAAGGGTAAAATCGGTAGTCGTGTCCGGTACTACACGGCAGCAGTTTCGAAAGATCTTCCCCCACTCGAACTGATATTGAGCGAGGTCAGCGGTGTTTCTCTTTCGCTACCGTGGCTCACAGACGGGTATCCAGCATGCAGACGCCGCAGGTATACACACTCGCTTGGAAGTTCGACTACACATTCGAATGGGCCACTCAAGCCTTGCCAGCGATTGGCACGCCGCCTGCCCCCACGTATGGCACAGTCAAGGCCACCTATACGATACCAAAGGATAGTGACAAACGTGCCAAGCTGGTGACATTCTTGGATGATTACAGCTTCAAGCTGGATTGCTCTGTATCAAAGGATGATTGGGGCGACAAGTTTGAAGCCGAGGATCCGAGTGGATGGGAGGGATGGCTGGGGAAGAGTGGTGTGCTTCCGGATTGGGTGAAGAGTGTCCATGTCGATTTGCCTACTTTCGATCTTCCACTTCAGAGCGTCAACTTTTTCCTCACCACTAACCTCCTCTTTCCGGGCGACAAGCAGGTCATCGACATTAACAAGACGTCCGGGTTGCACATTCCAGCCGACCTTTACCTAGTCGGTAAGGTGAAGATGAGTGAGAAAGCGAAGTAAGCCAAGTTTTCCGTAGTAACCGGCCTGGCTGAATGTTGACTTCCACAGTGCTAGTATGTAACGATTCGAGGTTAGCAGAGGATTTAAGATCCAGTTCATGTTCTCTCGCGCGAATTGTATTATCATCTCCGTTACCGTCGAATTTTCAGAGAACTTGTACTACTAAGTTGCCACGTTCGCCTGTCCTGAAGTTGGAGAATCGCCCAACCAGCGACGCGAATTCATCGCTGCATTGCATCGTTGGCGCACGTCTGGCCAAAGAGTGTTGGTCGTAAGATAGAATATGATTGATTGGACGGCGAGGATGGTATTCTCTCCACGCATTCCATTGTGGTGATGCACGATACAAAGGGACGATTCAACCAGTTTGGTTTGTCCAAGTGGTGCTGTTTAGCCTCAGAAGTCGGGAACAGTATCGTGGCACGACACGGACAGGTACGCGTAACGGCCCAACAGACTAAGATACCAAGGTATAGCCTCGTTCAACTTTGCGGTACCAATCATCATTATATATTCTATGCTGCAACGTTGCATGTAGAATTGTTTCTCAAAAGTTGTCGTTGAAATGTGAGATGATTCGTCTGGAGGCCCAGGGTAGGCTACCCTGTTGACATCGGGCCTTGTCATCAGTGGTCTCCCGCTCCCCGTGCATCAACCCAAGCGCAGACACACCTGCTCCAACACCCTCCCCCGCACCTATCCCATCGTTCACTCCAACACCGGTGACCCCCTACCAACCACCACCCTGCCTACTTCTCGCTCCTTTACACCCGGCAACGTCCCATCACCCAATACAGGTCCAGGTCCAGGACAATCCTGATCCCCGTCGCGGTCATCACCCCCCTCCGCCTGCCGCACCTGCGCCTCCGGCCACGAATCCACCGAACCCCAAACTACTTTTTCGCGACCCTCGGCTTCCTCGCGTAACGTCTCTTGTCGACCTTGAAGTGCAAGCAGACGGAGTTGCTTGATGTTCTTGCTGGGTTCGCGGAAGCTGAGCAAGGAGGAGAGGTAAGACGATGGACGGGGAGATTGGGATGAGGACGGGGAATCAGACGAGGGCAAGGCAAGAGAAGGTGTTTCTTGTGGGGCTTCGTCTGGGGACGATGTATGCGCAGCGGAGCTCTTATTCTGGGTCGTTAGTTGCTGCTCAGACGCCAACCCGTTCTTCCCGCTCACAGGTCGTTCATCCAAGGCAGTATCATCTCTGTCAAGAGTAAAATAGTGTCTGGGTCAACACAGGTTGGGAAAGGGGAAAAAAGTGGCAGAAGAGAAAATGGACGGGAACTCACTTGGAATGCGAACCAAGTTCTTTCATCGCGGCGATAATCTCCTGCGTGACCTGCTTGCCCCCAAAATCAATTTTCGCCCAGATCTTTTCCATCTCCTCGATCGTCTTGATGCCCGCAGGGAAATTGAGCGCTCTAAACTGGCGATCACATGCGCCATCAAGTCGCCGACGAATCTCAGCCTCGTCCAGAGCAGATTCGGTCAGCGTCCACTGGAGTACCCCTGTCATAGAGAACGGGGTGAGCCAGTTCATAGAATAAAATGTGGCAATTTCGCTCACATCCACGACCGTCTGAAACTGCTGTTGCACCATTTACCTCCTCGCCATCGAGGTAACTCACCACTCCAACGTCGATCTCCGTGATTGGACATGGTTTCCCCTCTACCTGTTCATCCCATTCGACCGGCTGAATCCAGACGTTCAGCTCCTGACTCAGTTCGCGTGTCTCGAACGTGCATTTGACGCTCTGCAGAAGAGGGTGAGCACACATTGTCAGGGGGACGACGGAAACTGGAACAAGCCTACCCGTTCACCATATACTGACACGACGTCGCTCAATATTCTCTCGAGCAAAGACACGCATTTGTTGAACACCCTTGTGCCGTTCCCCGAACCATATAACCTCTCCTCCATCTCCTCAAGAGACACATATTGGAAGCCAAAAATCCGCGCCGTATTGTGGTATGCGACCAGAACACCGTCCATGTTGCCAATGCGTGCTTGGAAGCTGGTTGGGAAGGATGTGAGCTGTGTTTGAAGGATAAAGAGAGACGGATTCACCTGTATTTCAAGAAAGCACTTCGAATTAGATCGTAATATTCTTTTTCAATGCTCTCAAGAGGACCAGTCAGCGTCTTGATCAAGTATCCCGAGTTTTCCTATCAATGCACAACCGTCAACCACATAGTATTGATTGCGAAGAATGGATTTGGGTTTTACCTCGTAGTTGAGAATATCCAACCGTATAGGCACAGCAGCACGCGTCTTGATGTCAAAAACACCAGTTCCAGGTAGCCGGGGATCAACACAGTCAAGTTGAGAGCGCATGACAAACCGATCCGACTGTGCAGATCATGTACCACATAAGAAATAAATAAATAAATCTAGAGCAACTAAAAACCACTCACCATCGCATACCGATATGCTTCTCGCCTCGTATCAGATTCTTCCTCAACCATAGATGCAGAACGCAATAGCTTCTTGAACTCTCCTTCGGAGACGGTCAAAAATTTCTCCAGCATCGTCCCCTGAATTGCAGGGATTAACATAACTTGTACGGCATTCCAGGATCGGCCGAAAAACTAAAATAGCGCTTACCATCCAAGTTAGCACGTTCTTCTCGGCCAACTCTTGCGTTTTATCAGAGTCGACTAACCACACCCCTTCCTTATAGTCGAGCACCACGGATGTAGGCATGCGCTGACCGGGTGTAAAATTCGTTGGCTAACAAATGCTCGTTAGTTCCGATGGTCAACAGTTACAGGACAGTGATATAGCTTGCAAACCTGCTTTTGCGCATGTGACGTCCGAATACACTCACCTGGTGGAGAAACGCGCGACTCAACGAACTGGTATCCACTTCCTTGTCTCCAGAGATCAGAAAATAACAATGACTCAAGAGACCTGTCAGCGAAGATGTCGACCCTGCAAACGGCCGTTTGTATTGTTTTGCAATCTTCCAAAGATCCTAGATGATGCGAACAGGACGATCAAAAGGAGGAGTGGTGAATAGGAAGACCTATGAATGCACGTACGTTATCCATCGAGCTCTTGACAAATCCTGTCACCCGCTCAAAGGCGAAATCAGTGACTGCGGGTATGGGTTCTAGCCATGGCGTAAAGTTGTAAATGCGAGAGCGAGGATCTCGGAGCCAATATACGCCTGGGCTGGTACGAGACCGCGAGGTTGAAAACGATGCCGATACAAATTCAATCGAGTGAGAGAGAACGAGAAATCGAAACCTCACTGACTTGAATAACACACGGTCGAGGCCATGTGCAAGCTGAGCGATAGGTTTATGCTCGGAAGGAGATTCGACGTCTACAACACATGGTTGCGGCAAAGTTGATTTTGATTGTACTCTCACGTCAAGGAATGTCGTGACGCACCTCGGAGGACACTGTTACATTGTTCGGTATCGTCGGAGATGTAACCTTCCGTGCGGCGCACATAAGGAATACGATGTGGGGGAAGTGCACGACTGGATGACGATGACTTGGACGGGACTGGCACAATCTCCTTTCTGGGCCGAAGCTTGGATGCACTGCGATCCTTCGTTGGCGGCGCTAGCTCTATGCAATGGCATAGGTCACATTGGGATGTCCAACAAAGCAAGCGTACCATCCTTCCCCCACTCATCTGAGGTAAAACCACTCCCATTTCGCGCCTGTTCTTCGGCAGACACCCCCTTGGTCCTGCGCATGTTTTTCTGACGTTTCAGCTGCGAGTCTCGGGCGACAATCTGCGTGGGCTTGGATTTCTTGTGAGTCACGGAAGCGGGTTTCTTTCCTTTGGGCTTTGCAGAGGTACTCTTCTTCTTCTTGACTTTCTTCGACTCTGGCAAGATAGCATCACTGTGATGAGCAGCCAATGGTGGTGTCGGCGGGTGGGGGATGAGCTCTGCCCTGGAAGGCAGCAAGATGCGCAGCGTCCGAGCGTGGAATGGCTGCACGACGCGTCTCCCGGCGACGATCAACGCAAGTCGTGGCCATGTCATTCGCTGCATTCGCGTCAAAACAAAGCTCGAGTTTTGTTTTCGCTGTCAAGTGTTCTACCGGTCACGTGACAAATACCCTGTAGGAAAACCCTAAGCGGTGCTCGCTGTTGAGAACGTCGAGCAAGGCAGCGTCGAGCGCGTCGAGGACGTCGATCAGCACACCGAAACTGACAGCTACATGACACGGACGCTTCATCGACATGAAAGTACCCAAATCGACACGTAAATACACACCCGAAGAGAAGCAGCAGCTCATCAAGAACCTCGACATTGAAGGTATGGACACTGTTTGTTTCCTCCGCATCGTGTATCGTCCTCAACCAGCTCGTGCTTCTACGCTACATGATCCTCGCCCTCTTACGTGTGGTCGACAACCATTGACGTCGTCTCTTATCGCGATGCCACGTAGTCGAACACCGTGTCCGACAGCTCGAAGAATGGCTCGCCGTCGCACTCGAAAACTTTCGGCTCCACCAAGAAGGGCTTATCTCACGCATCCCCAAGCTTGTTCGAGGGGTAACCATGGGCGAGTTTGCCGATAAATACAACGGGGATATTCAGACTTGTTTGCGAGGACTGCAGAGCGAAAGGGTGGGGGGGACCGAATTTGAGATCGATAGAGATACACGGAAGCGAAAGTGGGCGGCTGCGCAGGAGGAGGCAGAGCCGTCTGGATCTCAGGAAGCAGACCAAGCGAGGGCTACAAAGAATGGTGAGTTTTCGTTCGCGCCTTTTTTTCTCGAGCCGGATTGACCGAAACCATACCGCACAGCGCGCATGATGACCGCGACGCCGAAAAAACCGGTTGCTGGGCCATCGAACGCGTCGCGCGCAGTGGGCAACCGCACGCCAGGCACACTCCGAACGACAACGACACGTCCACCTGTCCCAAAACCTTCTCCGGCTCTCCAGAAGCCCAGTAAACCACATTCATTTGTCCTCGCTCGGACTACATCTCCCGCTAAACAACCCCATTCAAATGCGACCACCACCCAACGTACCCGTCCACCCTCTAGTGCAACCTTCAACCCGACCATGTTACCCCCCAAAGCACCCACATATCCAACATTGCGTGCACCTCGACGCGACGAAAGCATGCTTAGTGTCAACGGATCACCGCTTACGAATCCATATACTCTCGGGCTAGGCTGGTTCACCGGAGAAGAGATAGAAGAAGAGGAATCGCATCTCGTAGGAAAAGGCAAGGAAAAGCAAAAAGACAACCCAGCATCCAAGACGCTACAACGCGTCAACAGCATTGTCATCCGGTCCGATTCCTCCGTCAACCTCGCTTCGTCCTCGTCCTCTTCCCAACCCCAACCGCAGCCAAATGGGACTACGCACGCGCGCACCAATTCACAGACGCGAAACGCCGCTCCCCACTCTGCCGCACACTCGCGTTCCAATTCACGAACGCAGCTCTTGGCGTCATCTGACAATGTGCCACCGTCCTCGAACAATGCTCCAGTCCCGCTGGCGCCCTCGAGTTCTGCTTCCGCCCTCGTGTCTATACCTACGAAAGATGGTCATCTACTCGAGTTCGACCCCCTCGTGACATCCCCGCGTGCGCTGGACAAGCTAGTCGGTATCACAGACAGCGCAAAGAAGCAGGCCAAAGAGGAAATGGTCAGACTCGTGAAAGAAGCCGTCCGGAAATGGGTCATTGAATAGAACGAATCCCTCTCGGGTGAGCCTGGAATGGTCTTCTTGGTAGTGCGCGTTGCATTGAACGTACCCATTTACTCATGGACATGGACTTGATTTTTCGCATAGTTTCGAGACAGTGTTGGTACTCATCGTTGCAGATCCTATTTATTCAGTCCTCGCAACTCACATTTTCTCTCTGCTCGCATGATCATCGATGTACATCTGCTTCGTTTGTAGCATCCAGGTAATCTAATCGTGTCACCGGTGGCACCCATCGCAGATGAGTCAAGTCCATTGTGTTAAAACCCTGCCTGCAAGCGACCTAGAGTTGTTCAGCGAGAGTCAGCGTGGCCGACGGACTCGCTGCTTCGTTTTTACCGGACCTTGCCCTGACCGCCAGTTCCAGCTCTTAAGCTGGCACTTGGACAATACGACCTTGCTCAGTGGATGGAACTGTCATCTCAAGGATATCAATGTAGAGCGTGGATACGATTCTTACCGCAAAGTTCAAACTCGCAGACCTCATCTAGGCTTGGGAACTCAAAAACGCTCAACTATCATGGCTTCCATACATCCATATGTCAATGACACCTGTTTCGCCTGAGGGGACAGCAAATGCGGTGCAGACTTGGAATACAGGGGTATCACCAGCTGTTAACCAGTTCGAATAGGAATACAAACCCCTTCGTCACCTACTACGATGTCGCAGCTTTCGACCTCGACAGAAATGGGTACACTCCAACCCGTTTTCGACAACCCCGCCATCCATGTTGACGACCAAATCATAAACGCGCCCGGGGGGGTTCACAATCTCTCCCGGAGGCAGGTGAAGAAGTTGAAGAAGAAGGCGAAGAAGGCGATCGCGCGAGCAATAAACGACTATCTCCAGCAACAGGTTGTCACCGCGGACATGTTGGAAGCGCGGCTTTATCGTACGTTTGACTAGTCTTGTGTGCTATGTTGGACTTATGAAGAGGGTATAGATGCCGCGGACGACCAACAGCCCGTGGCTCTGTGTATGATTGTGGCGCCCGCACCGTCACATATGGACCGCATTCGGGCATATTTAGAGACCAGGGGCCTCGAACAAGTGGCGGACATCGTTCCAGGAGATGACACAACAGAACGCCTCAGTGAGACCGAATCGGCGATCTAGAGGGCACCTCTTTTAGATCGGGGACTGGAGGTATGTCACCGCAGTATGTTTCTCACTAGTCTGACACCGTTTTCTGCAGCAAATGGGGAATCCACCTTCGCATCTTACTCGACTTCGCCAAAATGCAAGTCGCAACAAAGTTGGGTCATCAAAACGTGGAACGCCTTCCGCAAACCTAGACAAGGCTTGGAGCTTGCAATCGACGATGAAGTTTATCTACGACTGGTTCACTCGACACCCTCAGCAGAACTCGGTTATACAACAAGACAATGTCGTGCCTTTGCGGCTTGTCATGGGGCAGCATGCAGGGCTTGTAAATTCGAGACGCACTCATGTTTGTCCCGGACGATGACGATACTATAAAGCTGAATAACTCAAGGACTGTATAGATTTACATTTGTAGCGATAGACAACGACAGCAGAGACGATCAATATATTTCCTGTACTCCACATACTCGTCCCCACACTATCGCGCCTCCCTCGCAGCCCACGTTTCTCTCTCTCATCTCTACACGATCACCACTGATATACATTTACTCCGTTTGTAGCATCCAGGTAATCTACTAATCGCGTCACCCATTGCAGACGAGTCAAGCTAGTCAAGCCTGAGTCCATTAATATATTGATGGAAGCCAAGATTTTGAGGGAGCATGACGGACTTCAACGATGACGACGATGATCCCAACGCGTCGTGAGGCACTCAGGGCCGCCTTTGCTCTCAAGGGGTATCTCGGCATCCCCGATGACGACTTGCCATTTGCCCATAAGCTGAAAGGTGATGTTATCATTATGTTGAGCGCAGCATGACAGAAACCAAGTTGACAGACTTTTTTGCTCCTAAATAACTTCGTTGTACTTGGTTGTCGTAGAAGTGACTACATAAAAAATTAGTGTGCCCCATACCTCATGGGCACTCCAAAGGGGTATGGGTTATAAGGGTTTTGACTATAGTCCACATTCACTGTCGTCGAAAAACTCAAATGTCTTGACATTCTCCTTCAACCAGTTTACTTCCTCGTCGTCCAGCCTGGAAGCTCGATTCACGTAGAGAGAGCTAAGAGGGACCCGGCCTGCTACCTTTCTCTGTAAAACAAGCCTGCGGAGAGCAATCCCGGATCCCCCAGAGACATGGAGTGTCGCGAGTCGAGGGAGCCAAATATCATCACGCCCGGGTAACGTGCAGGGTGTGGAAAGGATATCGAGGAAGATAGGTTCGTAATCCATTGAAATGTCGAGCGACCTAAGGTTATGAAGCTCGCTGTAGAGCGTCTCGATGCATTCCACGTGACATGGAAGTGAGGGTATTTTGAGACTTTCAAGGCGACTCGCCAAGCTGCGCGGCTGTTCTTGGACAGGAGATGCTGGTCTGGTGAGTTCACGGATGAGGTCACCGAAATCTTCACCGATGTCACTGTAACAATTCAGAGTTAGGTGTTTGAGCGCGGGCAGATAGAGGTTGCGGAGTAAGTGGATGGGACACTCCTGTGTATAGAACGCGAGGATGAAATGTGTGACCCGAACAAGTTGAATGGGGGCATTAGGGATGATGGACCATGTTGATTCCTAATACGGTCCTGATTGACGTAGAGTAAGCTTCTGGAGGGCAGAGGCACCACGCAGGATTGTGGAAAACTGAGCCCAAGATGGACGGACGTCTTCAGCGTGATAGGCAAGCTCGAGGTCTGTGAGATTCGACGCAGAGGCGACCCATGGTTGATCCCAATCGACATGCACTCCCCAGAGGACTATCCTGGTAAGCAAAGGGGCCGAACCAGCGAAAAGGGTGAAATGCTTCCCCAAGGTGGGATATGGAAACCATTCAGGGTCGTCTTCTGGGTCTTCGCAGAAATGGAGTTCAAGGGTCGTGAGTTGGGGAGCTGCGGAAACGGAAGAGTCGGAGACCGCGCCTAGAAACGTATACATGTGGTAGTACATGGAGACCGTGACTTTTATTGTTCGCCAGCGATGGATGTGGGGAATGAGCATAGCGAACGGGATTTCCAGGTCACCATAATTGAAGGTGATGTCTATGGGGAGATTTTTACTCCGTTCCAATAGCGTCGATACGCGCTCGTACGGTGGTCGTTCCTCCGGGGTGACTACAATAGTCGTCCAGAGAGATGGCATCGAGAGTGCGACGTTGCGCCAGTGCTGGCAGACATATGAAACGACGAATGCGAATGGAACAGCGGTAGCAGAGGATCCAGTGTCATTGGAGGCACTCTCGCCATCGCCTTCTTTGTTCTCACCTCGCTGCGCCATTTCGGCGTCGCGGGCACGGGTATCTTTTTCACTGGTCGTCTTTGCGTCGAGCTGGTCTGAGCCGAGCTCGAATATGTGCGAGAGGGTCTCAGGAGGCAGTTCATTGATGAAGCAGACGCCCCCAAATTTCTGAGTAACGAAGGAGTCATCGGGGAGTACATGGGTTTCCATCCTAACAGTGGGACTACCAAACATGAGGAATGGGTGGAGACAAACCGATGAAACTCACCAGCTTCGAAGAGAGGGTGGTGGTTGCGCAACAAAATAACCTGTTAACTGGCCAAAGTTGAAGTTGCCACATACGAGCTTGTTATGTACCACCTCCTCAAGGGCCTACACGAATACCTCACTCGGTGAGCGCTCCGTTGGCGTCCTCGACCTCGTCACAAAACGCCACAGGAAAGAAGAATTTTCGATCATCATCATCGGTCTCGACGGTGCTGGGAAAACGGTAAGCTGGCAACCGCATTGGCTTTGCCCACGTCAAATTGTCCCAGCTCTGACAATGGTACGCGCAGACGTTGCTTGAGAAAATCAAAACGTTCTATAATGACACGATCCGTCCAAGATAGGACCGACCGTTGGACAGAACAGTACGTCCCGCCCTGCTGGACTTACCGCACACGTTCAACATGGCGTTTGTCGTCAGTGGGCAAAGTGTCTCTCCCTTCGACGATTCTCAGCTTTTTCGACCTCGGAGGGCAGAGAGGCATGAGGTCAATATGGCACCGATATTACGACGACTGTCATGCTGTCGTGTACGTGATCGACGCCCAGGACAGGGAGAGGCTTGGGGAAGGGTGGGAAGTGTTTGGTGCGTTGAACGGTCCACGGGGACACTCCCTATTCGCTGACAACTATCCTGTCTATGTCTTATATACACTCGATATGCGCAAGCAGACTCGGTCCTTTCTTCGCCTCGAATTCTCAACGTACCGCTCCTCCTTCTCGCGAACAAACAAGATACATCCACGAGTATGTCGGCGACGGAGATTCGTCAAGACTACGAAGTTTGGGACCACCATCGACGGGACAGCGCACGCAGGCGGTACGCAGAGGAAGAAGGCGAGGAAGAGGAAAGGAAGAAGAGGCGGATTGCAGCCGTCCGGGCTATCTACGACGCCTTGCGGCTCTTCTTCCCGAGTGCGTCAGCACGTCGCTCGAGGGGGAGCGAGAGGATGCACTGCGAGCGATCCCCACTGACTTACGTATGGCGGCGGACGGGCTTCGCTCTGCGCCGTGATGTACGTCGCACGCTCAGTCATGTTTGTCATCAGTCTCCACGACCCGTACTCGGTCGTCGCAGGTTCCCTCGGACGGCACGTTCGAGTGGATGAGGTGCCTGGGGAGCAATGGATGATGTGCGCTGAGCCCTCCGTGGTCTCGCGTTCGTCGTCCTGGTTGCTCGTTGTTGCTGCGAGGCGCACGCCGTCATTTCCATGTAGCTTCTTCGCCCGACCTTCTTGACGCAGTTCCGTGCTCGGCAGTCATCTCTGCGGCTTTCTCGGGCATCCGACTTGTCACATTCGAAGCTATGAGTGTCGCGTCTTCGTTCGCGGCGCCTCCTACGGCTCAGCTCTTCGACTTTCCATCCGACGTCCAGAGGGCGAGGGCAAATGGGCTGGCGCGTCATGCGGGTTCGGAAGTGGGCACCACCGGCGAAACAAAAGTCTATATGGTTCCTATTTACTTACGCCTGAAGATCGCCCATAAATAATCGGAGTCGGTACGTATACATGGTGATGAAGTGAACGTCTCTGTACGAATTAACAATTAGCAGAGACCATTTGCGATGTCCGATAGCTATGTGCCGGTGATCGTGCTGCCCTGAGAACCGTCGACGCGACCCGTTGGCCATCCATAGGGACAGCAGAGGCGGATGTCCTTGTCTGTAAATCCGTGCTTCGTCTGGCATTGCAGAAGGTGCAATCTATGTGATTGATATTCAAATCCTAGGAACGGGACGATATTTGAGTATTCTAACCCTCTCCGGATCCTGAATTCTCCATCATCTGGAGAAAGAAATCAGGAGCAGTGGAGGGCTGATCAGCACCGCGGATACCTTCTGGACCTCGACCTTCGCCTAACGTAAAAGGTTTCACCGCAACGGTACGCCATAAATGGATGTCCAGACGTCCATGTCCGAACCTCCACTAGTCCTGCATCACTGTCGTATTGTATTTACAAACGTCACCGAACGCGCCTGCTAGGTGGCACTGGCCTTCTGATTTGATGATCTTGTCGGAGAAGTTCGCAAGTGTTGCGAGTGCATCGCCCGGGCTGCGAACAGCAGTGTTTCAGCGTCAGTAGGATGTGTAGTAGTCGCAACTACTAAGGCGAATAAACGATCGAGAGGTTTTAAACACAGGCAGAGCATGAGTAAGTTGAGACGACTGCTAAAGATAAAGCTATCTGGACTGGCTTCATCTGAGCTGCCAGTGATTTAGGAGTGTTTTATTTGGCCAGCGTACGTGGGCGAAAGCGGTCTATGGATTTGAATTTAGGTGTAACGAACGCCCATCATAAATAATGATTTGAACTCACGGAAGAGTCCCTCGTTCAAAACCGTCTGTCCCCGCGACATCATCAAACGATGCAGACACGTAAACCGAAGCGTAGTCAGGAAGACGTGGACCATTCTAAGATCACGAAGGCTCTGAATAACTTCGAAAGCCTCAGTGATGACTTAGAGGGAATCGATGAGACCGAGACGGTGATAGCGTCCATCATGAATCATGGCAAGGCATAATTCTCAAGGGCAAGAAGTGACCGGTGGGCATCACATGTCATCAGGCCGTTTCCGTGTTCTCACTATCTTCGTTTGTGATCTCCTAGAAGACTAGCTTTTCCAACTTGAAAGAAGAACATGAGAGAAAATTCCTGTCGTTTGTTGCTTCAAAACTTGGTGGCCTGACGAAGAAGGACGGCGTGGAAGAGGCTTCCAGCAGGTTAAAGGACCAGCTTCTGGAGATCTATGACCGGGTGAACATGGATGTAAGGGCGAATGTTCTCGGTGTTGCCTTGCCCTAATCCTGGTGGTCTTATACAGTGCGAGGCTGGGTCGCGTGTGGTTCTCGATGCTGTACTGATGACTTTGGCGAGGGTCACCCGGAAATGGAACTCGGGTTTAGAAGTTGCGATCTTTCTGGAACTGAAGATCGCCTCCGGGTCGGAAGAGGGAGTCTTGTTGAAAAACGACGAGTACTACGAGCTGTTGTTGGCGGGCAGCGTCGACTATACTGTGATACAGTATAAAAGCGAACTGGACAACAAAGGTCAGCAGCTCGGTACATCAATAAAAAGTGACTTCACATTGTTTGGTCCCAGAGCGACTACTCGGCGTCGGCGGTGTAAGATATATTCGAGTTTTCGGAAGGGCACCTGTTTCTTGTCAAGGCGGAAGGACCAAACGCAAGTTCCCTCCGGCCACATATACCTGAAGCTGTCGGTTAAGCAGTTGCCCTGGCAGTCACAACAAAGTCTGTACCGCCGTTGTCTAAGTCCGACTGTCCTTGACACGTTTCTAGACAAGACACGGCTCGTTTTTGTCTTTCCAATGGACAGACATGGCTCTTCTTTGTCTTGAAAAACGAGGACGGCAAATGGGTTTATTATGAATCAGCCCCGCAACAGCTCGGTCAGGCCCTGCTTTCGTATCCAAGTGGAGTCGAAAATGTGTCTGAACCGCTAGTGCTCATCCTCGAATGGGTAGGTTTGATTTTACTTTGGTTCCACATGCCAATGTACTCATGTCGCTTCTAGTTGTCTCCCTCTGTTACAGATTTGTTTTGTATGTGTTGCGTTAGTAGTAACTGGTCAAGCACTTCGAATCCATTCCGGGCAGTTACGGACATTGCCAAGCGATTCTTGAGCAATCATTAATCAGCGCCTGTGTGGTCCACAGCCTTCTGGGCACCCTCGGTCAACACAATAGACCCATCCGACTGGAAAGGGGTAGTTAAGGCGGTTTTCGGGCCAATGGGGGACGCAGCTTGCCAAGTCCACGGGGAAGTGAGGACACGAGAAGATAACCATCCTTGGTGCGCATTGACACGAAAACAGAGTCAGGACCCGAGCGATCCAAGCCTAGGTCCTATTAGCACTCACGGCTGAAGATTGACGTCGTGTTCTACTAGCCTAGGACATGTTCACAGTAGCTACATTGATTACAGTAAAATGTTTCCAGATTCTCCTGGAACCACAACAGGCAGTCTTTTGGGAACGTACCCCTCCAAACGCACATAAAAATTATTGTTCTCAGAGGGATATTCATATCCTTTCTATGCCATGCAAGGGCACAGATGTGTCGAACACGCGAAGAGCGTATGGGAGAAGAAACGGAGAGCGTTTTAAGCCGTGGAAGCTTGGCATCACAGAGTTGTCCTGTCGGTGTGAAAAGAAGATCGATGAATGCAGGGACATGAGGGCCACCAAGTGAAAGCGATGTGAGCTGGTTCGCAATGCAGTATATTGAATCAATGTGTTTAGTGCTCCAAATCTGAAATCTGTGGTTGATGTGGAGTTGCTCAACACTAGCGAGCAAGCTGTGTGACTGGTTCTGTGTGTGGAGAAGCTGAACCTCTGAAGACTTGGAAGCCAGAGGGCAAGTGACTGCCTGTGGTCCAATGAGTTGGGCGACAAGCGCATCAACAACCTCCTGGCTATTGTGGTAGTAAGAGGATATTGTGAGCTTTTTGAGGGTAGGGATGTGACACTTGCGGTATATTTGGACTGCCATGGCATTTGGCAAGGAGATATGCAATTGTCTAAGCTTGGGAAGCCTGATTGGATCTGTACCATTATCTCCATGAGTGTTCCCCACGTCTAGATCATTCCAGCCAACGTCTTTGCCCAGATGCCATGTGTCATCGTTAAAAACAAGAACTTGTAAATTTGGAGCGCCACGCAAGATGGTGGCAAATTGGGTCCAGGATGGCACGTTACTGACATTAATCTCGAGAGTCATAAGGTTGGATGCAGAAGAGATGCAAAGTTGGTTCCAGTCAATGTTGACCCAGATGAGGGAAATGGTTTTCAGATGAGGAGCTGAACCACCAAATAGCATGAATCGTTTCGACTTGATGTAGTCATTTGAAGAGTCAAGCATGTTACCGTGGCAGATCAGCACAACTGATGCAAGTTGGGGTGCAGTTGAGATACATGCTTTGGAAATTGCATCAAGAATTTCGTACATGTGCTCGGTCTTAGCGACCTGCACCTCAATGGAGCGCCAGCGATGAATATGTGCAAGAAGTGTATTGAAAACCATGGGGAAGAAGATGCTTGGATACCCACAAAACCTATCCAGATTGATCCGGATATCTAATGGAAACCCTTTGCTGCGTTCCAATTGCGTTGCAACGCAGCGGAAAGGTGGACACCGTGACCGGGTGGAGAAAGGGATATGGATGACTGCCCAAAGTGATGGGGTCGAGATTGCTATATCATGCCAGTAACGGCACACTTGAGAAACTGGTAACCACGGCGTCAAAGCGCCTAACATGAATTTGGAGATGTTGCAACTTGGTTTATGGTTGTCAAGGACCTCGTCCGTGAGCACCTCATGTCTCGTGGTTGCATTGCGCCAGCCGTCAGCCACGATCTCGAATAGATACGAGAGGATATCGACAGGGAGCTTCTGAATAGGGCATGAATCTCTAGTTGAATGAAGGAAAGGATTGTTCAAGTTGACTCGGATTCCAAACTTCTCTCTCAACACAGTTTCAGGATTTGTCAGTAGGCGACCGTCCATGTTTCCTACATATCTGTGTGAGAATCAGTGAGATATGTTTCATGCAAAACGAGAATAAGTTACATACAGGGCGCGGAGAGGTGTTGACTGCAAGATGGCAAGGGGTGATAGGGGCCTCCTTCGAGAGGTGCGAGAGGTGAGGCAGTGACCCCTTGTGAGGGGCGAGATGCAAGGTGAGAAAACGCTGACTAAAATCCGAGCTCGGCACGTGAAAGGACCACTGTATTGATTACACGAGCTATATAGGTTGAGCAGTAGTATAGGGGTGCTCAGTATCTAACCATTACCCTCACGAGCCAGCCCTGGACCTTAGATACATGAACATCTTGTTCTCGACGGGAGCGTTCACCGCAGCTGGGATGGTGTTGCTTCCGATGATCTATCTCTGCGTCCAAGACCATACTGAGGATGAGGAGAAGAGCAAGAGGTGAGTGGTATGCATGCGTCATGTTCACCTCTGGTTTTGTTTTTGTGATTGAATCTGGACGCTCACCTCGTCACGGTGTCCTCTATGCAGCGCGCGTATGCAAAATGTGAGGCCTGACGTTGAACGTTTTGGGAAAGTGGACAAGGTGGGAGAATGATACCTTGTTATCCCTAGTCGCTCAAGTCGAGTTTGGCCCCCCAAAAAAGAAGGAAGTAATGCGTCCGGGTAACCCGACGCCATGGGCGGGCCACACACCCGCTGCACCATCAGATTGGAGAGACTCGTCTGCATGGAAGGAGTGGCAGACGATGTCCTGTATTGTGTGAGCTCGCCACTCTGAAAGCGGGAGAAAGAAGGTGGACCGAACGGGTCACTTACAGAATCCGGTATACATGGCAAGCTTGGTTAGATGTTCGCTCCGAGGTTATATAATAGGGGTGCAAACTTGCCCATTCATGCGGTACAATTCACTCGACTCCTTCGGCTGTCAGTTACTAACTCTTTGCCATGTTTCCGTTCGTCCGCGCTGCCCTCATCCTCGTCCAGGCATTGAGCGCTGCAGTAATCATCGGGCTTTCTGGCTTCCTAACAAGATCTCTGATAGTGGGCGTTATCATACCGAAGAACCATATGTATTGCAAATAGCCCCCTCGATCTTCAAGTAACTCTCCCTTCTATTTACTCATTGAACTGACACTGAAGATATCATAGCTTCACACTGTGCTTTTGTGGTGTATCACTGTATTCGAAGTTGTTTGTGCACTCAACCATTACTTTGGAGCAACTTTCTCCCCATCCCTATCCACACGCCTCGATACAGTCATTTGTCCAATCCCTCGATCTCACATAGTCACACCCCTGTTTGTGATAGGCGTGCTCACGACCGTCATCGGGATCCACATCCAATGTTTTCGAGAACTCGGGCAGCTCCTCACCTTTGACCCTAGCATCCTTCCTGGTCACAAGTTGGTGACGTCCGAATGCTACGGTTACGTTCGCCATCCCTCTTACACAAGTTCCATGCCCATCGTCCGAGTCGCCGGTCTCGCATTTTCGCACTTGACCGCTGGGAGCTTGGCGGCGAAGTGCAGCGTCCTAAGACCAGCAGCGTAGTCCGTTTCGTCAGCAGCGTCATGCTCCAGCAGTTATGCAAGGCGCATAGTACTTGCCGTGACAACTCTGTTCCAGATCCTGTTGTTACTAAGAGGTACACACGCGACAGCAGCCAGAAATAATGGAATTGCTTTTGATGGCTAACTCAGCGGGAGTCGTTGAGGATGTGAGTTCGGTAAGGTTACCCACTGGTTACTTCCTGGTACTAGCTGGCAGGAATCAGAGGTTAGGTTTGACCAAAAGGCAAAAGATTTGCTCAGTTTAGCAGAGCCGACCGAGTATAAGCGGGGGGCTGTTCTTTCGAAGGTGTAGGATAGTATCGGCATATGCAGTGGGGCCCAAACTTAGTCTGGGAATGATAGAAGTCACTTCCAGGGTCAGGACAAATCAAGTCCAAACGTGTTCCTGATGGAGCTCGGAGGGTAGAGTAATCTGTCAGACGAGCACATTTTTTACTAATGACGGTTGATGATCACCCGTAGCTGTAGAAGTAGTGTAGAGCAAACTGTAATAGCAGGTTTTCATGTTGTTCTCTATCTGTTGCTTTAAAGTAGTGCATCACATACCTTTCAGTACAACGGCCGAATAAAGGTCGACGATCCCTGCACGACGAGTCTCTCCCACTCGTGCTCACTCGTTCCACCTTTGGTACCATCTGCGTGATTGAGATCGGGTAATGCAGAAGCTCACGTGAGCAAAGAGTACATTGTCCGTAGATCGTAGCCACAGTCGTAGATCATGTACAAATGGGTGGGGTAATTCCAGCTTCGCTGAGATGATCTTCCTGTCCTTTCATACGCACGAGGCTAGGCACATCGCTCCACTTCTTTTCGCACAACGCCTTCAGTTCAGCAAAGAGAGCAACTTGCCAACTGCAATATGCTGCGAAGCCCTCCTTCATATCGACATCCCAAATGTCACGCCGGCCAGACTGTTCTCGCCACCATTCTGCTTTCCAGTTGAAAAATTGTTTGACACAGCGCATCTCTTCCAGGAGCAAGACGACTTCCTCAATCCACCAATTGCTCCTTGCCCGTGCTTTACACCACTCCACGCGCAATGCTGGAGCAGAAATCAGCTCGCCGTTCCGCATCATGGTGGAATACTCACCGTCCTGTAAGTCCTCGTCTTGATTTTCCGTCACACCTAGCGGCGTTTGCCAGATCCAAGAAAGCGTGTGTCGCCCTTCCGTCTGCCCCTCCAGCCCTACGTTCAACGAGCGAATATTGTCATCTTGCAGCGCACGGACAATAGCTTCCCATCCAGCCTTCTCAAGAGCAGGGCTTAAAGACACCAGCGCGGCATGTGCGGTACGATACTTCTTGACATTTCCATCCAGCCTATCTTTCACAGCATTTAGTGTGTTCTGCGCGTGCGTGTTTGCAGCCTGGCCCCGAATATTTGTCTTCTTGAACTTCAAAAGGTAGGAGCGGAGGCAGAGGTTCTGTTGGATGTCTTCCAGGGCATCCAATGCCTGTGCAAATCGTAACTTCCACTCATACTCTCTCAGACGATGCATGCTGAATGACGTCAGGCATTGCGATGGAAGTAGGAGACTGAATAAGTGGGGGCGAACCTCTTGCGATGGGTTGAGCTTGCTGAGTTCAGTTGCACGTCGACGGGCAACTAACGGCATGTACAACATTTGATAGGTGGTCCAACTTGTTGCAATAGCGTGTACCCGGTGTAAACACCAGGTACAGGGAAACTGCCCATGGGGCCTTACCTTTGGAGAGAGGGTACTCAGAGATGATAGTGGTAAGAGATCAAGAGAGTTATTTTGTAATTCAGACTCAGCAGAGTCTTATATACTACTATTTACTGATTACTTAAGCAGGTCACGTGAC
This sequence comes from Boletus reticuloceps, assembly GCA_018397855.1. Classification (NCBI taxonomy): domain Eukaryota; kingdom Fungi; phylum Basidiomycota; class Agaricomycetes; order Boletales; family Boletaceae; genus Boletus; species Boletus reticuloceps. Next base: position 1,317,494 of record JAGFBS010000005.1, read on the forward strand.
ATCAAGTACATGTCCTTTCAACACTCCCCCTTGTCTGGTATACGGTAGATACGTAGATAACAAGTGAGAAGTTCATAGTAATGTAAAGAACGTCCGCACATTTAAGGCAAGTTGAATTCCAAACCGAGCTGGGAGCAAAACTCCTTGAACTTGACATGTCCAAGGTTCTTAGTGAACATATCCGCGGGATTGTCGGTCCCTGGGATAAAGAGCAGCTCAACCTGCTTCCATAGCATCACAGCATCACGTACAAAGTGGTAGCGGATCTGGATGTGTTTGGATCGTTTTTCGGTAACAGGATTCTGTGCTATAAATAGCAATCCTTGGTTGTCACCACAAACAGGAATAGGTCCAAGGCGATAGCTGAGTTCCTCCATCATTTGATGTATCCAAATAGCCTGGCGCGTGCAGTCGCTCAAGGCCATGTACTCAGCTTCAGTGGAAGACAGAGCGGTGGTCTTTTGTAAGTGTGAGTTCCACAAGAACACACCATCCGCGAATTTCAGGTAGAAACCTATTTGCGAGTGAGACATGACTTTGTCTTGTCCCCAATCAGAGTCGGTGCAGGTGATGATACCTTTACCAGATTTGCCATTGTAAACAAGAGAGTAATCTCGGGTACCTAGGAGGTACCGGCATATGTATAGAGCCTTGTTAAGGTGCTCTTCTGATGGGTTTGCGGACATGCGGGCGAGTTGGGTAACCGCATATGCAATGTCAGGTCTTGTACCGATCATGAGGTACAGTAATGATCCGATTACTGTCTGGAATCGCGTCCAAAGTTCCGGGTTGACAGGTAAATCATTCTTCTCTGGGTAATAACCCTGAGGGAGAGAGGTGTTGGCGATTTTTGCGTTAGTCATACTGCATCGCTCTATGACTTTGTCGAGGTATTCTCGCTGGTCGATCTTAATGGTTTGACCGTCTCGATGTATGTTCATTCTTACGAATTCGCGTGTTTCTCCTAAGTCGCGACAGTCCCACTTCTTCATAAAAGCGGCTTTAACCTTGTCTACAAAAGGTTTGTTGGGGCCGCAGAAGATGGCGTCGTCTACATAGACAATCGCTAGGACGAGTTCTTTTCCTTTGCGATAGATGAATAGGCCAGCGTCTGATTTGATGCGCGTGAAGCCAAGTTCTGTCATGGAGTGGTCTAGTTCGCGCCACCAAGCTAATCCGGCTTGTTTAAGGCCATATAGTGCGCGTAGTAACTTTAAGACCTTTCCCTTGAGATGAGTGGGCATAAAGCCTTCTGGGAAGTCCATATATAGTTCTTCGTCCAGTTTGCCATATAGATAGGCAGATCGGACGTCGAGACCGGTGATGTACCAGTTCTCTATTGCTGAGAGGGCGAGCATACACCGCACTGTCTCAAAGCGTACGACAGGAGAGAATATTTGATCAAAGTCAATCCCTTCTACTTGGGAGAACCCTTTGGCTACGAGCCGTGCTTTCTTTCTTCCGTCGGTTTTAACATCAAAGACCCATCGGTTTTTTATAACCTTTCTGTGTGTGGGTTGATCCACGATTTCATAGACCTTGCGATCTTTGAGCATTTGTAGCTCATCGTGGCAGGCTTTACGCCATAGGGTTTGTTCATCTAGGGGTAACTTTAAAATGTCGCGGTAGGTCCATTCCTGGTAGTTCACATTGGACTGTTCATGTCCGATCGGAAATGCACGGCTGCAGAGGTATGAAACCAATGCGTCTCCCCCTTCCCTGGTTATGCGCTCAACGTCATCTTCTGACGGAGGCATACCGCCAGGGATTACGGGTGAATCCGAAGGTCCAGCCGGTGCTTCTCCAACCAATCTGCGCCAATCAGTGGTGCGTTCGATGTCTCGAAGCTGCTTGATCAGGTCGCGGCACTCTCCATACATGTTTCCGGGTCTGAGAGGTGCGCAGTGTTCCCGTTGTGGGCGCGCTGGGCGAGCAGGTGGAGGCGGAGGCGAACGGCGAGGAGGTGTAACCGGGGGTGCTGGTGCTGCCGGAGGTGGAGTGGGAGGCCGGGGGGCCTGTTGACGAGGGGTAGGGGGTCGAGGAGCGAGATCCACATCAGACTCGTTATCATCCCCTGATGAATCGGACGAATCGTCATCATGTGAGTGAGAACACGGCAGGTGGTTAACGGGCCGGTGAGGCGCTGCTTTGGAGCATCTGGGGAACAGATTCTCATCAAAGACAGCGTGCGCTGAAGTGTGTAGCACGTTGTTAGGGCGCATGAAGAGGTAATTTGAATCACTACCGGTGGAAACACCAAGGTAGATCATCAGCTGCGATTTAGGTTGCAGTTTACCTTTGCGAGTCTCAACTGGAATGTGCACATAAGCGCCACAGCCGAATACCCGAAGATGCGATAGAGTAGGCTTTTGGCCAGTAAGTATCTCAGATGGCGTTTTCCAGTTGAGGCGAGCCGAAGGGGTGCGGTTATACATGTGAAGTGCATGGAGTACCGCGAACTCCCAGTAGGAATCGGGCAGGCAAGCCTGCAGTCGCATGGGTTGTGCTTTGTCCATAAGAGTACGGATGAAGCGTTCCGCACGTCCGTTTTGCTGGTGAGCGTAAGGGGCGGATTGTTGGATGTTTATGCCATTATCGCGCATATACTCAGTGAAAGCTTTGGAGGTGTATTCTCCTCCAGCATCAGAGCGCCAGTGTTTTACAACGGCGTTGAACTGAGTTCGCACATAGGCGTGGAACTGTTTAGTGGCTTTAAGGGTTTGATCCTTTGTTTTAATAAGGACCACCCAAGCCATAGATGTAAAGTCATCATAAAAGACGACAGCGTACTTGTACTTGTGGTACGATTCGATTTCAAATGATTTGAGGTCAGAATGAATTAACTCAAAGGGAGCGCTTGCGCGCTTCTCGCTATGAGGAAAAGTACGGTTGTGTTGTTTGCCCAGCTCACAGCCAGGGCAGATAGGAGGGTTGGACGGAATATCAACGTCCGGGAAGTCCTTAATGTACTTCTTTGCAGCGCGGAGCACATCGCGCGAGGGGTGGCCTAATCGGCGGTGAAGAAGTTCATAATCCACAAGGGTCAACGACGCAAGGTCGGCCTTGGGATGAACTACTGGTGCATGAATCCAGTACATTGTGTCGCCATGTGAATGGAAACTAAGTACCAGATGATTAGAACATTTGTCATAAATGTCTATAGTGCGGGGACGGGTTTTAAGTGTCATGCATTGATCAACTAGTAAGGTGCCCATTGAAATGAGCTTTACTGAGCATGATGGCATGTAAATGACTGGCGATAACCGCACAAGTCTACCTTGGAACTCCACAACTGCGGTTCCTTTTCCTAGGATCTTTGCTCGGCCATTGGCCGTTTGAGTGAAGGTTGGTGAACTGAATTCTTTATACTCGATCAGATCGTCGAGATCACTGGTATAGTGGGATGAAGCCCCAGAGTCAAGGAGCCACATGTCTGGTGGCATGCAATGACTGTGTTCCTTTTCCTTTCCCTTAGAGGATGGCTTACAGCGATCACACATGGAGAAAGGTACAGTTGTAGTGATATTGTCCAATTTATCTACTACAGGTGTACGCGCGGAGAAGCTACATACAATCTGTGGCGAAAAAATCCGCACATCAGTATCTACAAGACATGGACAAAGGAAAGTGGGGACTTGCCAGTTGAGGGTGTCCTCAAAGAAATGTTCGACGTAGTCGTCGACCTCCATTTCCTCACCCAGACTCACCACATCATCGTCGTATTCGTCGTCGCTATCAGGCGACAACTCTACGATACGAGGGGTCTCCTCAATACGCTCTAGGAGCGAGAGGGTGGCGGGCTCTCCAAATGGACCGTCCTCGGTGAAGGCCGAGTGGGTGCGCTGGTGGAGGCGGCGTGTGGCAACCGGTTCGAGGTTGCGGATGGTCTGAGGAGTGGGAGTGACCCCAATCCGGTGGGCGAGGGAAACGGTCTCAAGGACCTGCGGGAAGGCGGGGGGACCGGGATACTGGATGCCGGCGGTGTGCGCGAGAGCGTGCGGGTCAGGGACTGGAGAGGAGAACTCCACGGAGGCCGGGCTGTAAACAGCAGGCTCGTGGATGAAGTTCGCGAAAGCGAACGAGGCGGAGGACTGTTCCGCGGCCGTATTGGCGCGGTCCTTTTGCTTCTTCTCCCCATCGTCGGACCTCTTTCCTCGACGCTGCTTCTTCTTCCCCTTATCCTCGTCCTTCTTATCGGAGGAGGAGGTGTCCGGCTGCTTTTGTTGCTGCTGGAACTGGGGGTCGCCCTTCTGGCGACGCACGTTGGTGATCTTATTCGCCTGCGCTTGTTGCGGCTTATGGCGGGTGAGATAATGCTGCCATGCAGCGGTGAGAGTGGTCTCCAACTCGGCCATGGTTAGGACTTTGTTGGGAGTGGTGGTCGTGGGGGCCAGATCGATGGCAGCGTTGAGCTGCGCGTGTAGCGTCTCTGCGTACTTTGGCAGCTTGGTGACCGTGATCAGCACCTTGAGGTTGTCGGGAACCTTGTGTTGAAGTTCCTCGAGGAGGGAGAAACTGGCATTCAGCTTGGAAAAAGCTGGGCCAGGGTGCTGGTTGTCAGGGAAGGTAATCCCCAACATGTTCTTCCACTCCGTGTAGGCAGAGGCGAGAGAGGCAGTGTTGTATTGTTGCTTGAGGGAGTCCCAGAGGGACTTGGCGGTAATGTTGCTGGCGAAGCGGGAACCGATGTGGGGTTCGAGGCAGAGACGGATGGCCCCAAGGGCCCTATCGTTGTTCTCGTCCCACTTCTCCATGGCTTCGTCCTCAGCGGTGGCAGCCACTGCGCCAGCGGTGAGTGGATGTTGCTTCATCATGGCCTTCTGCCAGGATCCGGAGGCACAGATGTAGGACTCCATGTCCTGGGCCCAACACTTGTAGTTGGTGCCGTTCATCTTGGGGATGGAAGTAAGGGTGGAGGAAGACATGTTGATTGTAGGATCTGAAAAGATGACGTGTCAGTATTAGTACCAATAAAGGGAGCAGGGGAAAACCGCATCGCTGAACAGTCAGAGCTTCCAGAATGTAGGGTCATAGTGACCCCCTACATCTGTAGTCTGATGGCTGTTACCCCAGGGCGTTGCCACACTGCCAGGGTGTCCGGCGTTGCCGCTCAGGACGGCCTATGTCCAAAGGCATTCGCCCATGTGCAGATGACGAGCGGGTAAACCGCTCAGTCAGAGCTGCGGGGCTCATAACCTGTTGCAATAGCGTGTACCCGGTGTAAACACCAGGTACAGGGAAACTGCCCATGGGGCCTTACCTTTGGAGAGAGGGTACTCAGAGATGATAGCGGTAAGAGATCAAGAGAGTTATATTGTAATTCAGACTCAGCAGAGTCTTATATACTACTATTTACTGATTACTTAAGCAGGTCACGTGACATCAAGTACGTGTCCTTTCAACAGTTTCATCCAGTCCCGCTGGATCATGGGCACGCCCCGAATGCTTGAGTAATTTGAGGTTGCACCACTCGCAAATCATGCGCACAAACTCATCATAGCGGTCCTGTAACTATGTAAGGCACAAATAGTTTTGCATTAACCTGACGACACACCCGAGGCTTCCAAGTACCTGAATTGTCAGTAAGTCATGCAAGAACCGAGTAAAATTCATATGCAGATGCCTTGGACTCGAAGGAGAGAATGTGGAATTGCTGTAATACTTGGAACGTAGCAGCCGTACGAGGGTCACGAACTGTTGCAGGATACAGACGTGCACGAAGCAATTGCTTCATTCGAGACTGGGCGGTTTCACATCCACAGAAGTCCAGCCCGACCTCGTGAATGCCATTAATATCGACAACAACGAAGTCGTCACTTGCAGAAGCAGGCACGGGCCTGATGCACGACTGACTTGCTGGGTGGCCTAACTGAATACGCAATCCAAGAGACTTGAGGGTGATTCGCACGAAGAAGGAACCATTCCATTTCTGTTGCAGAAGTTTTAGCATGATACCAGACTGAAAGCTTAATGCAAACCTTGATACAATGGAACGGCAACAGGCCATGGAGTTTGATGATGCATCCGAGGCAATGCAATTCGCTCGAGAAGCAGTTTTTACAACGATAAACACTGTCTTGCTTCTGACAGTGGGCGCATGTGTCAGGAGCACCACACCACCCTTCATGCCGAACAAACTCTTCTAAGAAAGTGGCGCGGTGGGGAATCCAAGCAAGAAATGGTCGGTCCTGCAAGCACGCTGCTTAGTTAGTCCATCCACATGACTCAGATTGATAGACTCACGCTGGCATATGCTTGTCGCTTCAATGGTTCGGATGTTATGCTTGTAGTCCGCGGGATTGCTTCACCCATGGCCTCTGACGATTCGGTCATCCACGTCGTGTCAGCCTCAGTTGCTTCGTGGTTGGTGGACCCCTGTGTTGCCTTGATGAATTGACGTGACACAGTCACAGAACCCCCTTGAGTATGATAGCTGATATGGGGGACGTGTGAAGACGCTGGCTCAGATTCATGTGAAAAAACATTGTCAGGATGTACGTGAACCTTCGGCTTTGCGCGACATTTGGGAGGCTTAACTGGCATAGGGAAAAGTGTGGGATCGAACACAATACTCGAAGCAAAAGATACAATTGTGTACTATGTACTTAAGTAACTTGGGAATGCTGCCTCTATTGCACAGTGGTGAACTAATCCACATCGGCATCTTTACCATCGTGCAAAAGGCCAGGTTTCTCGCACTAAGTGGAATTAGTATGCCAGTTCGGAGATGACCGATCTGATTGAATCACTTACATTGGGTAAAATCTCAGTAAAGCCACGGAGGACATTAGAAATGTTCCTCTTATGCTCAGAGTCCGGTAGGTGTTCGACGTTGTACGCAATCAACTTGAAAGCTGTAGTGAAGAAATTGACCACCTTATCGTCGTCAACACCGTTGATGATAGAGGACCATGCTGGCACGTTGGCAGCACCAGGTGTGAGATCGGGACCATGAGGTAAGGATTGCACCCTGCATTTGCGCTTACGTGCGGGAGCCAAAGTGAATGATGGGGTGGGAGGGCTACCAGTGACGTAGACAACTGTTGGATAAGTATGTACAGTGGGTTAACACCGCAATGAAATAGTATCCTAGACTTACCTGAACCGCCTGGATTGGGCAACCAGACACTTGGGACGCCTTTCCCAATAGTGATGGAATGGCGTTTTTTGGACTCGGACTTGGGCATCTTTGGATGTACGCCGGTCATGTTGACCATGAGTTTATTAATATGAGATATGAGTGCGGCGGACACGGCTTACCAGAATATTTCTGTGGATCCCCATGTGAGTCTTCACTGGATATGGATAGCACTTTGAAGAGACGACAAAGTGTAGGAGCAGCATAAATTGAAGCGAGCTAAGGGAGCGGCAAGGCGTTGAGTCTTCCATCTTAACTCCTACCAGCTTTCACTGTGACTATGGCCCAGAATGTGAGTGTGCCTGTCTCCCCTGACTCTGAGCCAAGGGCAAGAACTCACACTCGGGGCGGTGCGACCGGCGCAAGGGCAGGAAACATTGTGAGCCGCTCCTCACTTAAGCATTCCAAAAATGGATTAATGAAGATAACTACAGGGCGAATTGATTACTAACATTACCAACATCCACATCTCAAACTCTACCTTTATCTTCCTCTTTGACGAGGATTTAGCAGCCCCTGCTTCCAGGTCCTCCACCGACCCCGATGAAGCCGCAGCTGACACGACTCCACCTCCTTCACCAACTCCACCTCCTTCACCAACTCCACCTCCTTCACCAACTCCACCTCCTTCACCAACTCCACCTCCTTCACCGTTGCCTGACTGCTCCAGCTCATCCGAGAGTGAATTCGACCTCGCTGATCTTCCAACAACCCCCAGTCTCTCTCTCAATAGCAGGAGCGCGCCTGTTCCAGCCTCAAACCCTGCGCATCCTCACATTCTCCCCCATGAATGGTATAGGATCCATCATGGATATCGTTACTGTGTTCCTGCCCCCACAGCGCCACCGCCATACTATTTGGTAACCAAGGGCCTCCGCGTCGGTGTTTTCTCGGGTTGGTGAGTATCAATTTTCTGATTGGTCTCACTTCTTTTACATTGTTCTTGTACAGGGAAGCTGCAGCTGCATTCACTAGCAAAATCAGCAGCTCAGTTCAGCGTAGAGTTACAAGTGTCGAGTATGGGTACAACTTATTTGAACAGGCCCTCGATGGCAGGAAAGTTGAGGTGTTGACTACCGGTGGGATTAACAAGTAGTATTGTATGTATGGCTAGCAAAAAACATGTGTTTTTGTCATGTCTATGAGCCAATCCTTCTTGATTTGAAGCTGAGCAACGATGTCACGACAGAGTAATATCAGCTACCATAGCCTCCAGCCATTGCACCAACGTGTACATAGTCTACTCGAAAGTCGAATTGACCAATGTCGACTACCAGTAATGATTGTCCACAACCAATACAATCAAAACCCGTGTACTCTGTACTGTTCAAATGTACGCATATTAATGTATCTGTTCAAAAAGAAGGTATCTGCAGCATTCATACTGTCCCCGCGACGCCAGCGAGTGTCGACGATGCCACTTGGAAACCGGGGGACCAGGTGACAGGGCTGGACAAGATCAGTGATTGGTACGACTACTGCATTTGGAACATGGTTCCGCGTTGAGCGGCCGAAATAGAACATCTTGACGTTGTGGTCAAACATGCAAAGTGGCTTGAACAAGTGGACAATGGACATATGCGAGCGGGTGTGGGTAATGGCCAAGATGAGGGGTGAGGTCGAGGTCGAGTGAGGAGACACCAAGGGTGAGGGCGAGGGTGAAGGCGATCTGGGCGCGCAGGGTGCGGGAGATGTCGACGATGATGGGACTCGCCCAGAGGAGCCCAAGGAACCATCCGACATGCTGTACGACGCAGCGCGCGACCCCACGCATGTCCATATCGACCTGGGTGGACCGTACAATGGTGATGGGCCAGCGCTCGCCAGTGCAGCGAAAGGGTTGGCGGTATCTGTCGACTTCTTTGTTGTGTATGTACCTGGGCCGTGTCAGCGGTGTGGCTGTGGTGTGAACTGATTGAGTAAGCAATTGTTGAAATTTCTCCAAGTCCCCACAGCGTTGGTGTCACTTGAACCACCACTGGCTCACCCTCACTGGCCTACCTCTAGGCCTTCTGAGATGATGGATGGGTGGTTTGGACCCCTCAGGTACGTCCGTCGTCGTGCGCTTCCATTTTCCGTGCTGACTCGACTGGTTTTCAGCTAGTAGCGCGTCCGTTTCGAGTCGTTTCGAGTCGCGGCGTGCTGCGCTCGTTGCGGCGGTCATTCCGCATCCTTTCCCATCTGTATGGACGCCATCTGCATCGTTCTCGCGCTTGCAATTGCGCTCAATGCCTCTCCTCGCCTCCTGGACCACTATCAGGCCTCCTGGCCCTCTAACTCGACGTAGCGCGCTCATTTCGACGACGCGCTCGTTCCTGTTGCTCCTGGGATCTATCCCATCGATCCCGCCGCCCTCGACAACGTTTCCGCGGCCTGTATCACCCTCGACGACTCTCGACTCCCCCTGCTTGCCCCTATGGACTCCTGGGGGTCTATGTCGACGTAGCGTGTTCGCATCGACGCCGCGCTCGTTCCCATCGCTCTTGGGGTGTCCCTGAATGATGTGGGACTCGCACTGCACGACCGCTTCGCGTCCCGGCTCGGTTAGCTCAATTCGAGCCCTCCTAGGTGAGTTCTCCTGCTCCCTTGTCTTTGAGTGTTCGTGCTCGAGTTCTGACTCGTTTGGCAGCTCGTTTGGGTCGTCCCTGACGTCCTCATCACTCCCCGACACTCCCTCCATCCCCTCGCCATCCGAGTCACTGTTGCCTCTCGCCCGCGGGCCGCGACACAATGACGACGGCACAATGTGACACGTCACGTTGTTGTTGTGCCGTCACCAGTGCACGACGACGACACCACACAACAACGTTGCGCCAGCACCCACGGGTGCGAGTACGGGTATGGGTACACCTCTGGGGGTATACCCGTGCCATTCCCTACTTACGATACTTGGAATGTATGTATGCTACGGTAAATAAGTAATGTGGAGATTTGCTGTGTAGTGTTTTTTGCCAATTAATTTGGTTCAACCACGACTATAGACTGAATGGAACTAAATGGCAAATCACAACAACAGACTACAGTAAGCTATGTCGATGCTGACCCTTATGTTACAGCATGCTACTGTAGTACAGCATAGAAATTAAGTACATTACATCATCTATGTTACAGGGGGATGTTAATGGGTACTCAACATGTTCTGGGGCGGTATAGAGGCGCATACATGCACCACATACGCGACCAGAGAGTACACTGCACAGCTCATGAACCTACCAACAACTTGGGAGCACCGAGTAGAGGCATGCAAGGCTACACCACTTGAAGTCCATGGGGTCTCGTATCTGCCAAAGAGTTGTGAAGATAAGGCAAGTCTGCATGATTTTTACAGTCCACCCTCAGCGCATCGAACATTACTTGGAGAATCTTCCAAGGGGGAGCGACTGGCGAGAATTTTGTGCCACAACGCCGGCTCACTTCCTTGGGATGGAGTTCCCAGGTGCCCAGGAATGTTTCCAATACGTGCGTTGTAACTGAAATTGCATGGGAGACACTGAACGATTTCCGCATACTTGCAGAACTTGGGAACGTACGGCCACTGGGAAATCGGTGACACGAGCTGTCAGTGAAAGCCGCCACATTGTCGCTGTCACTTCCTCGTTCAGTAAGATTTCAGGGTTAAATGGTAACCTCTTGTCGATACGTGCAGACTTATGTACGAATTTTTGTGCACTCGATTGTTGGTTTTCCTACAAGCTTACCTTTTCCAATTCGTGTGCGCCCTTCAAGTTACACTGGACAACGAATCTGCGTTGCTGACAAGGTCGTGGGTGTGTCTTCAAGTTGCAACGCGTGCCACAAGCAAGTCCAGCTGAGTGGACGTACTGTTCTGTTGGACGGTCGGTCCTATCTTGGACGGATTGAGACCAGGTGTATCATTATAAATGCCTTGATCTTTTCCAGCAACGTCTATCAATGCGTATGGAGTCAGCGCTGAGACGTGCGCGACAATCTCACCAGACTGCTTGTGGTGATTGCCAGCTTACTTGTTTTCCCAGCACCGTCGAGACCGATGATAATAATCGAATATTCTTCGTTCCCGTGGCGTTTTGTGCGTTGCGCGCAACTTGAACAAGTGGTACATCATCCGGGCTCTGATCGTGTCGCTCTGAAACACCCACTCACAACCCCACAAACACCATGGTCATGCCCGCCGCGATATGGATCGCCTCGACCGAGAGGCACATGTCCGTCGCATGCGGAGAGACGAGTCAAAATGCTGAGAAGCTGACTAAGACACCTGAAAGAGGCTCCTATCCCCTCCTCTGCATTCGTGCCACCCCCAATGTGTCTCCAAGGTAAGCAGATTCACTATCCTTGGAAATAATCGTCCAATTGAGAGCGGAACGTGCGAGCCTCCGCGTTACCTGGACAGCCAGCGAGCAAAGGGTGCAAACTTGACGGCTTCAGACGGTCGTACATGTGACTGACATACTCACCTACAGGGCAACTCTACTGCACGCTAACTGAATCTGGTCTGGTACAAGGCTGAGAGTTGCCGACAGCTCGAGGGGTCAACTCTATCGTTTTAAAGCACTGAATGTCCATGTTCGTACTGGGACGATCAAGGAGGTGGAAACAACGCGGGCCAAGTTTCGTTTGGGAGGCAAGTACTGCATGCAAGAGATAAACGCCTAAATTGTGCTGACTTGGACAGTTTCAGGGACGATGCTACTTCAAGCAAATGATCTGTGAGCGAGAACGGGCTGGCGTCTGAGGGCAAACATTGAATATTGAACCAGGAAATTTGAAGGGACGTACGAGTGAATCGACGGTCCACAGACGAAGCCAAATTCAAGTGGCTCGCCTTTGAAGATGCTGACTAAGCACTGGTTTTGCAGCTTCATCCTTGCTCTTGAACGTTTGAACGTTCAACACCCTCCTGTGATGGACTGCCTTATTCCAATGCTACCAGTCGATTGTGATCTCTGCAGACGTACCATGGCTCTATAAGCCGCACATGGTGCGATTGGCACACCTACCCAGGGCCTCAAGTGCGTCCAACGTTCAACAATGAGCCTCGCCAAATTGTTTTCTAAAGGTTCATGTTGCGAATTCAATGACCATCGTGCTGGTGATTTCTTTTTTAGATTGATTATATGAATGGTTTGAGCACGTGTATGCGTTTAAAGCCACCTTCTCTTAGCTTGGCCATATAAATACCCCACCATTCCTTCTTAGCCCACTCTTGCTCGAACCACCATGGCTGACGCACAGGCAGAAGCTGCAAAGCTCGAGAGTAACCTTGGCTCTGAAGACTCTCAGCGGCCTGCAATATTCGAACGCCCGACGGTATGGCAAAGAATCTATTACCACCCGGTCCTTCAAGTCGCACTGCTGGGCTTGGTCTGTTTTATGTGTCCTGGCATGTTCAATGCGCTCACCGGCCTCGGCGGAGGTGGGCAATTGACCACAACGATTCAAGCCAATGCCAACTCCGCGCTGTACTCGACCTTTGCCTTCTTTGGATTCTTCTCCGGGTGAGTTGGTGGTTGTTTACGTCCTCTGCTTTGAATCGACAGTACATCTATGAAAGTACCATCAATAACCGTCTTGGGCCACGACTCACCCTCACGCTCGGGACATCGGGATACTGTTTATACATCGCTTCCTTCTTGTGCGGCTTCGATTTTGTACCACTGTCAGCATCGTTTCGCTCAGTTGGTAATCAGAATCGCGAAAATCTACCCCGGTGCAGGTTCTTTTGTGGTCACCTCGGGCGCCATCCTTGGAGTTTGTGCTTCCTTGCTATGGACTGCGCAAGGTTCCTTGATGATGTCCTATCCAACTGAGGCTCAGAAAGGCGTTTTCATCGGTATGTTCTGGGCAATCCTTAGCTTGGGTGGTGTGGTTGGTTCTGCGGTTGCATTCGGGCAGAATTTCAACTCGACAGTAAGTCGAGTCCTCCGGCAAATTAATTCAGTGCTCATGTGTCTTGCAGGCTGGTTCAGGTACGTTTTCACCCGCCATATAAAACTCTCAGCTGATGCGATTTCGTCGACCCCAGTCGGGAATGGGACATACGTGAGTGCGACAGTATTTACGAAGGATAATACAACGATCTGATGGGATTTCTGGTAGATTACTTTCATGATCCTTTCAGTCGTTGGGGTCGTCCTTACGTTTTTCATGGCCGATCCAAACAAGATGATCCGTACCGATGGCACGAAAGTTGCTCAGCCTAGCCATCCTTCCTGGAAAACTGAATTTGTCAACCTCTTCGTCGCTCTTAAAAAAGATCCGTGGATTGTGCTGCTCTTCCCCATGTTCTTTGCCTCCAACTATTTCTACACCTGGCGTGAGTATTTCAGCCTCCACCTGCCGGTGCTCGGCGATTTGCCTAGAGTTCGTTCCTCACCCTTGGAATGACACAGAATTTAACGACTATAACGCAGCCATCTTCACCATTCGTGCGCGTGGCTTGAACAATCTCGTGTACTCGACGGCTCAGATCTTTAGTTCTATCTTCATCGGCTATGTTATCCTCGACCAGAAACGGTACCGGCGCAGGGTACGTGCCTTTATTGGTTGGGTCCTTGTCTTCGCCATGGTATTCGTCGTGCATATTTGGGCCTACTTTTACCAAAGGTGAGCGAACGACAATGCCCATCAGTCATTGTCCTCATCCCATGTGCCCCTCCGCCAGGACGTACACCCGCCAGAGTGTCTCGCCAGCGACCGACATTGACATCTACAGTTCAGATTATCCTGCACACGTATGCATCATGATCTTTTACGGTTTCCTCGATTCCATGTGGCAAACGTATGCATACTGGCTCATGGGCACCATGTCCAACAATCTGACCAAGCTTGCCGTCTTTACCGGATTCTGTGAGTGACGGGTTGATTCCATCCCCTTTGCTCCCGCATTCAGCACGGTGAGCTCATACAATACGGGCGCTGTCTGCCTGTCTCTCCATGTAGACAAGTCCCTCCAATCGAGTGGCGCGGCGGGTGTGTGGCGCGCCGATGGCGTCGGGTTACCGTACGTCTCTTGCATCTGCTTCCTTCTTTAAATTCAACTCGAGCGACTCTACCTGGACTTAGATACATGAACATCTTGCTCTCGACGTGGACGTTGACCGCAGCCGGGATGGTGTTTGCCCTCCCGGTGGTCTATTTCCGCGTCCAAGATCATACAGAGGAGGAGAAGAGTGAGAGGTTAGTGATGCTCATGCGTCATGTCTGCCGAATCACGCTCACGTTCGTTTCCGTTTCCGTGTCCTCTGCAGTGCGCGTGTGCAAGACGACTTGAAGATGTAACATAATTTTTTTGGGAAGCATGGACGATGTGATATGAACGGTACTTATGTTTGGTTCTGTGTATCATCGATGGACGTTTGAACTGTTGTTCGGGTTTCGATTGAGCAACTTCTATAGGTAATACATACGAACACTAGTACTGCCAAACGTACCAAAGGAACAATGCCATGCTGCCAGTACTAGCATCATTCGTCGGAGACATAGCGCTCTTTGCTATCATAGACGCGCTCGCACCGCCCGCTTTGAAAGGCAGCGACCATGTCTCTTCGTTGGTTGGAGTATGGTCGAGGGCAACGTGCACGCGCGAGAGCACATGATGTCGGATAAGTATGCGCAAGTGTTGCTCGCTGGCGCGACAGACTGTTCTCTGTCGGACATGTGCCAGCGCCTCGGATGCCATGGCGTCCAGTCTGCCTTTTTCACTGGCATGAGCGCGACTCCCGGCTGCGCGAGTACATTGTCGAGGATTCCGAAATGGTGGTACTTGCTGAAGGTGGATTCCCGATGATCTCCCTGATGAACGTGGTTGACGAACAAGTCATCGCTAGATGTGCTGACTAAGACACTCATTTACTCGAAGAAGGCCCCTATCACCTCTACATTCGTTCCCCTCAGCTAGATTCGTAGTCAACACCCCGTATGTGACTTATTCTCGTTTTCATTCAACATATCTCACGAATGTAAGGTGTAAGAAGAATGGACAATCACACACTGACAAATGCCGAAGCCTTGCCGAGAGGGAAGTTTTGGGACAACAATCCTTTCCTCGATCCAACTGGAGATTCATGTCCTATTCACAAGCTCCCTGTCGAAGTCCTTTCATATCTGTTTGAAGTTGTGGCTGATGACTTGCGCAGCACAACTTCGAGACATAATGCATTCACGGACGAGATCCTTGACAATCATAAACCAAATGACACCTCTGAATTCAAGTCCGACTGGGAGTCAGTTGCTCTAACGCCGTGGTTACCAGTTTCTCAAGTTTGTCGTTACTGGTACGATATAGCAATCTCGACCCCATCCCTTTGGGCAGTCATCCATATCCCTCCCTGGTCATATCCACCTTTGCCCTACATTGCGACGCAATTGGAACGTAGCAAAGACCATCCAATAGATATCCGAATCGGTCTGGAGTACTGTGAATATCTCAGCGTATTCCTCTGCACGGTTTGGAATACTCTTCTTGTGCAGGTTTGTCGCTGGCGCTCCATTGAGGTGGAGGTTACTCGGGTCGGGGACATGTATAAAATCCTTGATGCAATATCCAAAGCATGCATCCCAGTTGTACCCCAACTCGCATCAGTTGTGCTGATTTGCGGTGCCAACATGTCCCACTCTTTCGAAGACTACATCAAGTCGAAGCACTTCGTGCTATTCGGTGGTTCAGCTCCTCATCTGAAAAACATTTCCCTACACGGGGTCAACATTGACTGGAATCAACCTTGGATCACTTCTGCATCCGATCTCGTGACTCTTGAGATTGATGTCAGTAACATGCCATCCTGGACCCAATTTGCCACCATCTTGCATGGCGCTCCAAATCTACAAGTCCTTATGTTTGGCGATACTACACATCTAGACACGGACGCTGCATGGAATGATCCAAATGTTGGGAGCACTTCTGGAGATAATAGTATGGTTCCGATCAAGCTCCCCAAGCTTAGACAATTAGATGTCTTGTTGCCAAATGCCATGGCGCTACAAATATATCGCAACTGTTACATCCCTGCCCTCAAAAGGCTCACATTCTCCCCTTACCATCACACCAGTTGGGAGGACGTTGATGCGCTCGTTGCCCAGCTCGCTGGGCCGCAGCCAGTCATTTGTACTCTGGCTTCTTCGGAAGCTCAACTTTTCGACACACGAAACCAGTCGCACAGCTCAGTGCTCGCTGGCATCGAGCAACTCTGCATCAATCACTATTATCTGGATTGGAGCACGGCCAGTGAATGCATCGATTCGGCATACTGCAATCTGCACCAGCTCACATCTCTTTCGCTCAGGGGCACGTATGTCCCTGCATTCATTAATCTTCTGTTCGCGCCAACAGGACGACGCTGTGATCTTAGGCTACCACAGCTCAAAACGCTCGCCATCAAGATGAATAATTGTGACCATCCGTATATTCGACACGTCTGTGCACTTGCATGGCATAGAAAGGAAATGGGTGTCCCTCTGAGAGCATTGATTTTCAGAGGGGTTCGAAGGGGCAGGTTTCCGGAAGAGTGTCTGTGGTGGTGCCGGGAGAATCTCGAAACGAGTATTTATTTTGAATACTAGTTTTTTTTTGGGGGGCATAAACAATGTCGATGAGTGCATGACACTGCGACGCCGCCTTACGCGCGCTATGAGCCAGGAAATTACCCGGTGTATCCGACAGACGTGACAATGCCGGTGCCCGTCGCCCTTGGATATGACGAGGAAATTTATCCCCGACGATGACTTGAATGATGATTCTTCGTCGTTTTTTCAGATCCTACGAGCGAGAGTGCTATATGCTCGCTATCTACATGCAGCACGCACGACTTGCCCTTTTGGAACCACCACTGGCCTTTGGTCGATGCTGAACCGACCCGGCAGGAGTCAATCCACTCAAAGAGATATGGAATAAGCATCGAGCATGCTGCACTCACGCATCCGCAGGGGTCTCGAACTCCTTTTCACGGACCCACATGGAGGACATGACCGTCAGGTTTGTTCGTCTCCTGGCTGTATATGGGTGGATATTTAGCATCGCACTCGTCAACGTATGTCTAGAACTCGGGATCGTAGACGTTTCCTTCAATGTCCAACGCGCCTGTATCGGCGTTGATGAACCCGTACGAGCCAACCTGTAGTATATCCATGTCATGGATCGCGCGTGGCACCGTGACGACCGGTTGAGCGCACCTTTGGGCCCTCGGCGGGATCCCAGACGTCCCAGCACGTAAAGTTTTGGTTGCAGATATCGGCGTAGCGGCGGGGTGCGTCTTTGTGGTGGTGAGCGATGAGGGCAATGGTGGAGGTTTGAACATATGCAGTATATCATCGTGGTTCCAGGCGTAACGTCATAAGATACCATGGCGCTATACCCTATAGGAGAATAATACTACGATTGACATCGTCCAATAGGCCCCGTTTGACTGGTTTGGAAGTGGTATCGTGTGGTGGTTGCTGTTGGCCAAAGTTGAAGTTGCCACATACGAGCTTGTTATGTACCACCTCCTCAAGGGCCTACACGAATACCTCACTCGGTGAGCGCTCTGTTGGCGTCCTCGACCTCGTCACAAAACGCCACAGGAAAGAAGAATTTTCGATCATCATCATCGGTCTCGACGGTGCTGGGAAAACGGTAAGCTGGCAACCGCCACTGCCTTTGCCCACGTCAGATTGTCTCAGCAGTGACAATGGTACGCGCAGACGTTGCTGGAGAAAATCAAAACGTTCTATAATGACACGCCCGGCCTCGATCCGTCCAAGATAGGACCGACTGTTGGACAGAACAGTACGTCCCGCCCTGCTGGACTCGCTTAATATGGCACACGTTCAACATGACGTTTGTCGTCAGTGGGCAAAGTGTCTCTCCCTTCGACGATTCTCAGCTTTTTCGACCTCGGAGGGCAGAGAGGCATGAGGTCAATATGGCACCGATACTACGACGACTGTCACGCTGTCGTGTACGTGATAGACGCGCAGGACAGGGAGAGGCTTGGGGAAGGGTGGGAAGTGTTTGGTGCGTTGAACGGTCCACGGGGACACTGCTTATTCGCTGACAACTATCCGGTTTGTGTCTTATATACACTCGATACGCGCAAGCAGACTCGGTCCTTTCTTCGCCTCGAATCCTCAACGTACCGCTCCTCCTTCTCGCTAACAAACAGGATACATCCACGAGTATGTCGGCGACGGAGATTCGTCAAGACTACGAAGTTTGGGACCACCATCGACGGGACAGCGCACGCAGGCGGTACGCAGAGGAAGAAGGCGAGGAAGAGGAAAGGAAGAAGAGGCGGATTGCAAGCCTAGAGGTACTGGGCGTGTCGGCATTGGAAGGGTGCGTTTGGCTGCTCTGTTGTCTGCTGTTGGCTGAGCTTATGGGTTATACAGTCAAGGCGTGCGTGAAGCCGTCGACTGGTTATTCTTGCGCGTCCAGAATAGTCGGCAGTGAGTATACTTTCCGCTTGTTCCTGGCGTACGACTGATGTTTGGTTTTAGGGACCTTGGAGACCGTGCGACGAGGACAGGCTGGTGGTCAAGATAATCACCAATGACATTTTGCCATCATATGCAGCATTTCCCCCATTCGTCGCCATGTCAATCCAGGATAGCGAAAGCCACTTTGCCATATACAGCACCGCATCCACAATGCCTGGTAGAAACTACTTTTGAGCAGGGCATGATTATGGGAGTGATTTTACTATTTGCAGTGACATGTTACCAGGGATTGACTATACCACTATAGTATACATTGTATGTATGCCTACAATGAACACAGAATTGCCGGCTACCTGATGTTTTTTCTTCCCCCGCGCTGCCTTGAACAGAACCTCCTTTAGATCATTGATTTTTTGTTCTGCGTCATGTTCTGCTGGGTAAATCGCTTTGGTGTTGGTAAGTTCAAAGCCCGCAACTGGATCGTTGAGGCGGGTCGGCATCGCGGCAAGAGTGGTCGACTGGTTACAACTCGCACTCGGCCAGCGTCTTCGCAAAAATAAAAATAAAAAAGCACCCGCCACTGCTTCTAAGGCTCCTTTGACCACAGCAGCGTGTTCAAGTTGGAGCTTACCGTGTATGAAGCGTCTCCAGCTCCGCTGGGTGTACTAACGCCAATCGCTGTCTCTGCATCGCTCAGCCATATCATGATGGAGACTCGGGAGATAAAGAAAGAGTTTATCCCAATCATCCACAGATTCACCACGGGCGCAGCTCAGTTGCAGCCCGAATAAAATGATTGTGCGGACGGTTCCGCCAACATGGGTAGGGGGGTCCTTGGTATCGTGCGGGATGAATGGTTGCCTGAATACTAAGCCTGGTTGTAGGGTGAAAATGCGATGGTATCATATATGTACCGACCAATCTCCCCGAAATGCAATGTGCACCCGGGTGTACCCAGGCATACTCGCGACTTTTTTTGCTAATGCCCTGGGCCAGCTGTAGTGTAGTATGCTGATCCGAGATGTGGTCATGACATACATACTTTCTATGTATTCCTTTACGACCGTCGTAGTTTAAGTTTAAGGCGTTGTATGGACTTTTTTAAAAAAAAGGCATTGTTAGCGCATGTTGCGGTCGATGTCGCACAACGGATCACCCCACTTCCGAAGAATCCGAACGTCAGCATATGGGTGTGGAAAATGGCTCCAAGTAGTACATGGCAAGGAAATTTCCATGATAAGTCAAAGAGTAGACTGGTATGATCCTGACCAGTCGTCACACGGTCTCCAAGGTCCCTAATGAATTAGTTGCGTCCCAGAAGCAACCCAGAAGCAAGAAAAAAGTCCCTCGAATGTGGACATGTAAGAACAACCGGTCGACCGCCTCGCGCACTCCTCGTCTGTATAACCCATATGCACAACCAACAACGGACAGCAAAGCAGCCTTCCAATGGCGACACGCCAAACACTTCCAGGCTTGCAAATTACTTCTTCTTCCTTTCCTCTTCCTCGCCTTCCTCCTCTGCGTACCACCTGCAAGCGCTGCCCCGTCGATGGTGGTCCCCTACTTCGTAATCTTGACGAATCTGTATCCTGTTTGTTCGCGAGAAGGAGGATCAGAACATTGAAAATTCGAGGCGAAGAAATGGCCGAGTCTGTTTGCGCGTATCGAGTGTATGGGCAAGACGCATAAAACGGATAGTGGTCAGCGAATGGGCACAGTGGCCCTATGAACCGTTTAACGCACCAAACACTTCGGCCCCCGCCCTTTCCCAAGTCTCTCCCTGTCCTGCACGCTGAGAAGACGCACCCCGCCGATACCACCAAAACGTTACGCGATGGGGCATCTAAGACCTCAACAAAGACCCAAAGCTGCGCCCAGCAACGTCTCACTGGTCAATCCGTGACGCGATTCACGATATGGATATTGACATGGACACGCATAGATTGGCTCGTGCAGGTTTATCAACGTCAATATTGGTGGGTTGGACGCCGAGGAAAACATTTACGACTACGAGTTCTAGATGTATATTGACGAGTGTGATGGGATAAAGCTTGCCGATCATCAGTACGAGGTCAACTCACTAATAAAACTGAGCAAGCCCAGCATGCTTCCAAACACCACGACGAGGACTTTGACAAACAGGATGGACCACGAAGAACAGGGTAAAGCCTTGAAGAAATATGCAATATTGGTAGGGAGATAATAAACGCTAGGGTGGTGTCGACATGGGTCTTGCGGTGTAGTAGTTCATCGGGTACTGCTTGTAGTTTTGCACACAAAACGATGCAGAGGATTTATATATAACATCAAGTTACTTTGAGACCACGACAAAACGTGTTGCTTTACGTACCGTTCTACCACTCTGTAGATGGCCACGATTTTGCAGGCAATGACGCTAGACGAGGGTGGATGCGAAGTAGTCTGGTGACCAGACCATCTATGAGGCAAACCGCGATGCGAAATGCAGGATGAGAATATGACTGCAACACAGAAGGTGCTATAATACCTCCTAAACAGGGTCTTCTTCTAGTTCGTGCCATTCGGACGCCTACCGTAGATCAAAGTCCCGGTCAAGAAAACATCCTTACTTACAAGCGATAATACACGACAGCACGCCGCGGCGCGCGATGACGTGAAATTAAGTGTTGGTCCGAATAAGTGACAAACCATTCAGCTCAAGGACACTCAGACCGATACAATATGACCGATCGGAGAGAACTCAAGACAAATGGACTCGTTTCTTCGAGAGCGCGATTGATATTGGATGCTTCACCTGGGCTGGAGAGTCGACCGGGTGAGTGATAATGTTGTGGTTCGAGCTGAACATGAACGGACTTGTGAACAAGATATTCCTGGACCCGAAGGGGGAAGGTTTACGGAGATGGCTGACTTTTGATCGCGATGTTGGGAAATTTTTTCGATCGTTGGTAATCAGTTCTGAGGGGTCCTTCCATCAGCAACTTTACATAGAACGTATATATGAGTATGTGTTAATATAACCTACATAATCCCTGTAGAGGATGTCATCTCCATAGGGGATGGATAGTAGTATATCACAAAATGTGGTTTCCGATTGCAGGAGCTCGTCCAGATCAGTTCTGCTCCATGTGACATGTACTGACGTGCCCGATCAATACTTATAACAATAGATAATGTTTATCACACCATATATTACTTATCGCCAACGACAAGTGTCTATAACCGACGAAACTTACATGCTGTGCACGTTCGTCGAGTTTGTCGGATTCCGCCGGAGAATCCCGGGGTCGCCCTCGCTTACCGGATTCGGCAACCGCGCAGGCGATGGCGGCGGGCTCGACACTCGTCGACACTCGTTCTCAACGAGCACGAGCCCTCAGACGAGTCCTCTCATGTGGGGATCATGTTTGACTGTGTGGAATAGAGAGGGAACAAAAAAAAACACTGTACTTTTAGATATTAACTACTGTAATAATCATATGGAAGTCTTCTTGACCCCAGGGCATGGCCTGGCTTGTAGGACATATGCAACAAGTATCCAGTACATCGAAGTGCCGGGAGGGGGAGCGTCGGAGCGAGTGCACTCGCTCGGCAACAGCTTCCAAGTTGCTGATTAGCCGACGCAGGTGGAGAAAAAAAATTGAAGACAAACAAAAAAACAAACGGCACGGCAGGCAAACAAACAAAACAAATGTGTCAGCCAATCGGAGCACAGGCACGGCCGTAAGTTTTTCGGTGTAAAGTACTTTACTGCACTTTACACACTTTACTGCATGTTTTCTCACTTTACGCCCCATTCCGAGGGCATACGCAGTCAAGCGTCTATCTAGATAGAGAGCCCCATGTCCGAGAGTGTTCCCAGTATTTTATTTTATTTTTTCCACTGTCGTGCGCCGCTCGTTGTGCCCTCGACGGCTCGAGCTCCATCGACTGAACCACCGTGAGGGAACGATTAGGTAAGCGGCGCGCGAGCGCGGGGCGACCCGAGGGAACCCCAAGTCACGTGGTGACAACGTCCGGCCAATGGGAGCGCGCACCGCACGTTTGTTTTCCGACATAAGTACATATTATTGACAATATGGTAGTACAGACTCTGTTGGTGGTATCATCACTGAAACTCACGGTCCGTGCCATTCCCTTGCGACAAATGTTCATCAATACCGAAAATAGACGAATGGCACAAGGAATATATGTAAATATAATGTCTTTGCCTACCTACACATTATCCCAGTAGTTCTACAATCCGTGGTACATTCACACCTGGGTGCATCAGCAAACCTACATTTTTTCTGGGTGATTGAGATCAATGACAAGACTGACAGGCCTGAATGGACTGATCACTGATAGATTGACCTGACTGACTGAACTGATTTACTGACCAGCTGACAAAATGATATATTGAATGGACTGGTTGACTAACCAACTACCTAGCTGATAAACTGACAACATTGACAAACCTGACTGACTGACCAACTGACCAACTGATGTGACTGACAGAAATGACTAACTGGCCAGCTGATGGCCTGATAGACTGAATTGGCTGAATTGACTGACAACCTGGCTGGCTGATAGACTGATATGACTGACTGACTGGTTGACTGACTGACTGGTGAGATGATAAGACTGACAAGACTGACCAGATGATCAATTGACTTACTGGGTGAACTAATGGGACTGATATCACTGGTTAATTGACAAGCTGATATGTTGATAGCCCTAAGGATGCTGATGGAAATGAATTATTTATGAACTGAGAGACTGAAAGCACTGATAGAACTGCTGTCAGTCATATTAGACAACACAGAAAGGTCATTGATTTTGATAACTCAGAAAAAATGTAGGTTTGCTGATGTGACGTAAATTGCCAAAGGATTATAATCTAGTTACAATTCTCGTACAAAGAGATTGGACGAGTGCGAGGCACACTCATTTTCTCTATGAAATGTATTGGTTTGCATTCCATTGCGCACGACACGTATGATTACCCTACTAGCGGCAGGCTCATCGAATGAAAACCAAATCTGTTCGCTGTTTGGCATACCCATTACCATCTTAGAGAGGTCCTGCAAGGTCTTATACAGGTCGTGGCGGAAACACCAACCCTAGCTAACATTCACATTTCGAAGTAAGGATGCGCAAAAGTAGTAAGGGTTTGGGAGTGACGAGGAGTATTATAGTAGCAATAGAAACTACTACATAGCAGTACGATAAACCTACTGGGTGATCCTTAGTCCGGTTGACAGGTGGGTATGTCTCGTCGACTCCCAAGATTGCCTAGGCATTTGGCGGTCTCGTTGCTAATAATCCTTGACTTATGTAAACCGAGCATGTGAATGCCATGGATGAATGGCTTCAGTGACTGAAAGGGTGAGGAGATGAAGGTGGCCAGCATGGCCCAGATTCACATGGCGGTATGAAGTACCACGATGGTGGAGATTCAGAAGACAGATTAGTACAACATGTACAGCATAACAGATGGTAACCAAGTGATTTTAGAAGGAAAAATAGTTCACATCACTGCCGTATGAAACCTCTGAGTCACCCTCGATACTGTCTGAAATCTCTCCTTCATTGTCACTGGCAGTATTGTTGTCCTCCATCTCGTTGACCACACCGGAAGAGGGGTCCCAACCCTCTGTCAGTTCAAGTTCTTCACCGCTCGAGGTCTCCTCATTGTCGTCCTGAGACTGTTCTTCGACCCCAAAATCTTCTGCAGGCTCGTTTGTAGGCCGCCGAGCCCAGGGAGGGTTCTGAACATCATGCCCGACACCACAAAGGGTGAACCGCACATACATGTCCCGATCAGCAAATCTAGTTGGATTTAGGTAAGAAGAAGACTGTGAATAAGAAGATGCTTACATGTTGACGTAGTATGCCACCCAGTCGTCGACATCATTGTTTGCATGACCAGCTGAGTGCCCGTGGCGAAGAAGCGAGTCTGTTCGGCCTTCAGCGAATACAGGGATAAGATGACAAGCTCGAATGACGAGCGCTGGGTCAATGAAACCAAATGCTCCTGGCGACTGGGGAACAAACCCTATCTTCGGAAGCCGCGCGTTCTGAATGCTCCAGCAGTGGCCAGGCACTACTCCCATCCAGCGAATCCAAAGCACATCCTTAGTGTGCTCCCGCCCATCATGACAAACACTGAACACGAAAGCAGCCAATATCTGTGCATACCAGAAAGGGTGAGCATCACCACCATCCTCGCAGGAGTGCAGGATCACCACTCCACCATGACCTGGGCGTAGAGTATCATATTCCCACTGTATGTCATAAGTAGTAAAGTGGATCTGCAGGCGCCTGGGCATAGGTATACAGTTGAGAGCCTTGACGAAGTGAACAGTGTTTCACTTGTCTGGGGTGAATACATGTTCGTCGCCGTCATAATCTAGGTTGCACAGACGAGCGAGAAGGTGATCTTTGAGCTTGGGAACAAAGTCCTAGTGATTGTCGGGTTTGTGAAAAATCCATGGCCGACAGATAAGGTACTCACTTGAACTGCAGGATCACCGGTGTGATCCATCAGGAACTGATGTAAATTGATGGTGTGTCGGGTGTTGCGAGCCAGGTAGTACCGTTCTGATAGATTTGCCGACTCACTTTCTTCAGGCCCAGCTTCCGGAAAGTAAGTTCCATCAGGGTCGATCTCACGGCGTGCACGTGTCAACCGTCTTTCTTGCTTGGCGAGTTGCCTGAATGTATCCTGCTTGTTCGTGCTCTGGTAAAACCTCTTCAACTGCCAATGTGCGAGTTCTCCCTTGAAAAAGGGATCGATGTCAGGACTGAGGCTCTCGATGCCATAGCAGCTGTACTTACAATCTGAGTGGTATATGAATCGGTGGTTCCCAACGTCCTGATTGTGTTCACGTAGTGACCGAGTGCATGGATCTTGTACGTTGATAGGTTGAATGTCTTCGGATGTGCTGCACTGCTCGCACCAGCACGCGGTGCCTTGGACGCATCGTCATTCTGCGCTTTCATTTTGGCTTCTGCTTGTCTCTGACGTGCAGCAGTTTCCGAAGGTAATTCAGTGGTCTGGAAAGCTGAACAGGTATATTTTTGAAACCTGCGTAATTGCTGGCCCAAGTGTCTGGTGGCTTGCTCCAGGCAGGTGACCGAGGATTCTGTGTGCATCCGAAGCTTTGCGAGAGCGTGCCACTGTGCCAGCCGGAACAACAAAACTCGCACAACATCATCGTGTTCGTGTGGAAACAGGCCCTCGAAGACCGGGATGGCACACTAGAGTAACAAGGTGTCTTGAAATGACTGAATTAATCAGTATAACAACCGCTTACTTGTAGTACATTCTCGAAATGCCATGCGGCTCGCCATCACATCTCAGAGACATCGGGAGGAAACCGTCGAATGGATTCGAAGCCGAATGACGGTATTTCGCGGTACCTAGTATGATGTTTGCCATTTGCCATTCGATGAGAAGTCCTGAATGATATTTACATTGACTCACCGGGTATTGAGGACTTCAATGGCCTCACGGTTGACGGTATACATCAAACGCAGGAGATGTTGCAAGACTGACATGAAAACCCCCAGTTCGACCTCATGCATGAGGTCGACCGTTAACATCTGGAATACATTACACCTGAGGGGCGCCAGAAGTTCGGCGAATGTGTTCTTGGGGTGTCTCTCAGTGTCGTTAGATGACAGGTGGGTCAAACTTCACTTACCAAAGTTGGTACCAGTGAAAAAGCCTTGAGGTAATGTTCCGGCATTGTACCTTTGATGGGAGCCCCCCATTTATAGATGGCATCCCGGGCTGCTGTGATGCGGTCACGGAAATATTGGCGAATCTTGGCCGCCCTCGCAGACAAATCAGATAGGAGTCCAAGTCGTGCAAACTTGCTTTTCAGTATGAGACAAGTAGGACACGGGCAAATGCCCTTATCACGGATGGTGGCCAGGAGCACTCTATCAAGCAATGTTAGTGAGTTGGGGTGTATGCAGAGAAAAAAAAAATACTTTTCTGGGTAGTCAGCGGAATAGGTAAATATACGAGGGAACACATGGCAATACATGCTGTCATGACATTTAACCACAATGCCATTCTTGTAGGCGTCCAAAAACTCGTCGTCCAATAGGATCTTCCAAATGGCCTGCATGAGTTCGCGCTTGCAGTGTGTCAGGATATCACTCAGATTCTTCTTGTTCGTCAATCAAGAGATAAAACCTTCGATGGAAGGCAGAAGCTGTCGGGTTGTGAACCTCAGTGTTGTAAGATGTATAGTTTCGGAGCGGCGCTTACCTTTGGAATGAGAGCCACAAGGAGGCATGAATCAGACATATTTGCACGAGCTCGGAGGTACTTTGACAGGTTGCCAAAGGACATGTAGATGGGCCACGCAGATGCATGGCCGAACTGCGTTAGATGGGTTGAATCCGAGGAGAACATGAGGCCCGCGATTACCCGCTCCAGGGTACAGCCATCTGTACGGTGCTGCTTCTGAAGGTCGTTGTGAGCCTTGATCCATGCGTCCAAAGTATATAGTTCATCATAGATCCGTTCTTCTTTGCCACTCGAAGGGGATTTCCATATGCGTTTGAAAGGGACCAGATGAAACCACCTCGACGAAGGGACCGAAAAGGCGGCGCGCACAACAGCCGTCAAATTGCGATGGAAAAAACCAGGGACCATGAAGTCTTGCCCATTCCCTTCTGGATTGCATTCGCATGTTGGCACCGTGATAGAGATAGATGTTTCCGTCCAACCATCCTTGCGAAAGGGGTTTTCAGGATCGAGTTCCTTTTCCGAGCCGTCCAAGTGCCTCAACTCCGTATTGGCATTGAAACCTATTAGCTCCTCAGGTGCAAAGTTGTCAGCTGTTAAAACAGATCTGGCAAGGCGGGTCACTTCAGCCGCTGACTTCTGCCTGCTTCCAGATACCATCCAGCTCATTAATCTCCAGATGGACATCGATTCCCATGGCCATGGAGGGAGTGGAGGGCCGCCCGGGGCCTTCAGAGCCTCATCGGCATTAACATCCGAGTTTTTGTTGGACAGTTCGTCAAGCGTGAGGAAAGCGTCGGGATCGTACGTTGGACAGTGCCGGTATTCCCGAGCTATGCCAAATGTATTGAAGGCCGTGCGAAAAGAGTCGAATACATGTAAGATGACGTGAGGAATAAGCGGCATGGGAGGAGGTTGTACAGGAACAGGTAGTGGAGGTTCTGGCAATATATCCCTAAAGCGAGCAGGTAAATGGTGGGTCCAAACAGGACGGTGAGGAGATGCGGCATCCAATGCTGGTCCTGCGCTTTGACCGGTGTTTGAGCATTCTATAGCCCTGGCGCTGGACTCAGTAGGGGGATGCGAGAGCAATGAAGTCTCTGTGTTGGATGGGGTTGCATGACCGCTCGGCTCAACTATGAGGGAATTCTTGTCCTCCTCGCGTGCTTTCTTGGATGGTAGCTCAGAGGATTCGGGCAGGCCCTGCTTCTCCCAAGGCTGTCTGGTGTACACCTCATAATGTAGACATGACAACCGATGCAAAGAGACAGCCCAGCTGCTGTCGAAGGAATGCTGACATGTATCAGCTCCACACCTAAAACGACCATTCATTAATAAAACAGTGAGCAATACATAAATTGAGAAGGCCCAGAAGATATGTTGTAGTGCACGCCGGCAATGCATATGCAACGGCGGGCAGAGTCGGTGGTGGTCAATGCGAAGGGCAGCGTTGGTGCTTGTCCCAGCCGTGGGAACGAACTCTATCTTCCGGACCAAGAGCACACAAGTAACGTAGGCAAAGCCCATCGCATGCATGGAGGCTTACTCGTTGTTACAGACACGTTGAACACAACGCCCAATGTA
Source organism: Boletus reticuloceps (assembly GCA_018397855.1). Taxonomy (NCBI): domain Eukaryota; kingdom Fungi; phylum Basidiomycota; class Agaricomycetes; order Boletales; family Boletaceae; genus Boletus; species Boletus reticuloceps. The sequence continues at coordinate 1,345,837 of JAGFBS010000005.1, forward strand.
TCCACAATATGGTGTACAAATATCATATCACTAGTATTACAGGTACGCATCCCTGTTCTCACATGACTTTCCCCTAAGTTGATTCATCCTCAGCCTCGTTGCCTAAGATGCTCTCGTTCGATTCCATGTGAGACTCATCATCTGACTCACTCTCGTTTGATCCCACAGACTGCTCTGCCGAGTGACTGGAGTCGACCTCAGTCCTCACCTCCCACTCAACAACTGAATGGAACTCGCCATCAGCTGGTGTTGCAATGTATGGCACAATCCAGTCAATGTCTTCGTTGGATGGAGTAGCTAAAGTGGACGATCAAACAGGGTGTCATGGGCTATCAAGCGCGAATGAATACTTACCTTCCCCATGCTCACGTCGTTCAATAAGACGCTCTGCATATCCCCAGAAGTTATCATCTAGCATGTGGTGCCGAAAGTAGTCCGCATCCACAACAATGACACGCTTGTCCTCAAGCCCAGATTTGGCAAGGAAGCTGTGCACAGCATTGTAGGAAACGAATGGTCTCTTCCAAAGGACCAGCGCTACGAGATTCTCGTGGTCCAGAATCTGCCTCAAGAGAGTCGGCAGTGCACCCGTACCCGTAAAAGTTGTTGAAAGGACACGTACTTGATGTCACGTGACCTGATTAAGTAATCAGTAAATAGTACTATATAAGACTCTGCTGAGTCTGAAATAGAATAGAACTCTCTTGATCTCTTACCGCTATCATCTCTGAGTACCCTCTCTCCAAAGGTAAGGCCCCATGGGCATTTTCCCTGTATCTGTGCGGTAACGCCGGATACACGCTATTGCAACAGGTTATGAGCCCCGCAGCTCTGACTGAGCGGTTTGCCCGCTCGTCATCTGCACATGGGCGAATGCCTTTGGACATCGGCCGTCCTGAGCGGAAACGCCGGACACCCTGGTAGTGCGGCAACGCCCTGGGGTAACAGCCATCAGACTACAGATGTAGGGGGTCGCTATGACCCTACATTCTGGAAGCTCTGACTGTTCAGCGATGCGGTTTTCTCCCGCTCCCTTCACTGGTACTAATGCTGACACGTCACCCTTTCAGATCCTACTATCGACATGTCTACCTCCACCCTTACTTCCATCCCCAAGATGAACGGGACCAACTACAAGCGATGGGCCCAGGACATGGAGTCCTACATCCGCGCCTCCGGATCCTGGCAGAAGGCCATGATGAAAGCGCGCCCGCAACAAGTTGGCGCAGTTGCCACCACTGCCGAGGAAGAAGCGATGGACAAGTGGGACGAGAACGACGACAGGGCCCTTGGAGCCATCCGTCTCCGCCTCGAGCCTCACATCGCATCCCGCTTCGCCAGCAACGTCACCGCCAAGTCCCTCTGGGACTCTCTCAAGCAACAATACAACGCCGCCTCTCTCGCCTCCGCCTATACGGAGTGGAAGAATATGTTGGGGATTACCTTCCCCGACAACCAGCACCCTGGCCCAGCCTTCTCGAAGCTGAACGCCAGCTTCTCTCTCCTCGAGGAACTTCAACACAAGGTTCCCGACAACCTCAAGGCGCTGATCACAGTCGCCAAGTTGCCCAAGTACGCGGAAACGCTACACGCGCAGCTCAACGCTGCCATCGATCTGGCCCCCACCACCGCCTCTCCCAACAAGGTCCTAACCATGGCCGAGTTGGAGACCACCCTCACCGCTGCATGGCAGCACTACCTCACCCGCCGTAAGCCGCAGCAAGCGCAGGCGAATAAAATCACCAACGTGCGTCGCCAGAAGGGCGACCCCCAGTTCCAGCAGCAGCAGAAGCAGCCGGACGCCTCCTCCTCTGAAAAGAAGGACGAGGATAAGGGGAAGAAGAAGCAGCGTCGGGGAAAGAGGTCCGACGATGGGGAGAAGAAGCGGAAGGACCGCGCCAACACGGCCGCGGAACAATCCTCCGCCTCGTTCGCTTTTGCGAACTTCATCCAGGAGCCCGCTGTTTACAGCCCGGCCTCCACGGAGTTCTCCTCTCCGGTCCCTGACCCGCGCGCTCTCGCGCACACCGCCGGCATCCAGTATCCCGGTCCCCCCGCCTTCCCGCAGGTCGTTGAGACCGTCGCCCTCGCTCGCCGCATTGGGGCCACCCCCACTCCGCAAGTGATCCGCACTCTTGAGCCGGTCGCCACACGCCGCCACAAGCGCGTCCACTCCTCCTTTTTGGAGATGGGCCCTTTCGGCGAGCCCTCCTCCATCACCCTCCTCGAACGCATCGAGGAGACCCCTCAAGTCTTCCGTCCGCTTGACAGCGACGATGACTATGACGGGTATTCGGACCCCGAATCCAACGGTGGTGGCGAGGAGGAAGACGCTGTGAGCCTGGGGGATCCCATGGAGATCGATCGAGACATCGAGCGCTTCATGGAGTATTCGGCGAAACGGCAAGTCCCCACCTTCCTTTGTCCACGTCTCGCAGGTACTGATGTGCGGATATCTTCGCCACAGATAGTATGTAGCTTCTCCGCGCGTACACCTGTAGTAGATAAATTGGACAATATCACTACTTCTGTACCTTTCTCTATGTGTGATCGCTGTAAGCCATCCTCAAAAGGAAAGGAAAAGGAACACAGTCATCGTATGCCACCTGATATGTGGCTCCTTGACTCTGGGGCTTCATCCCACTACACCAGTGATCTCGACGACCTGATCGAGTATAAAGAATTCAGTGCACCCACCTATTCTCAAACGGCCAATGGCCGCGCAAAGATCCTAGGAAAAGGAACCGCTGTTGTGGAGTTCCAAGGTAGACTTGTGCGGTTATCGCCGGTCATTTACATGCCATCGTGCTCTGTAAAGCTCATCTCAATGGGCACCTTACTAGTTAATCAATGCATGACGCTTAAAACCCGTCCCCAAACTATAGACATTTATGATAAATGCTCTAACCATCTGGTACTAAGTTTCCATTCACATGGTGACACAATGTACTGGATTCGTGCACCAGTAGTTCATCCCAAGGCAGACCTTGCGTCAATGACCCTTGTAGATTATGAACTACTCCACCGCCGATTAGGCCACCCTTCGCGCGACGTGCTCCGCGCTGCAAAGAAGCACATTAAGGATTTCCCGGACGTTGATATTCCGTCCAACCCTCCTATCTGCCCCGGCTGTGAGCTGGGCAAACAACACAACCGTACTTTTCCTCATAGCGAGAAGCACGCAAGCGCTCCCTTTGAATTAATTCATTCTGACCTCAAGTCGTTTGAAATAGAATCGTACCACAAGTACAAGTACGCTGTCGTCTTTTATGATGACTTTACATCCATGGCTTGGGTGGTCCTCATTAAAACAAAGGATCAAACACTTAAAGCGACCAAGCAATTTCACGCCTATGTGCGTACTCAGTTCAACGCCGTCGTAAAACACTGGCGCTCTGATGCTGGAGGCGAATACACCTCTAAAGCTTTCACTGAGTATATGCGCGATAATGGCATAAACATCCAACAATCCGCCCCTTACGCTCACCAGCAAAACGGACGCGCGGAACGCTTCATCCGTACTCTTATGGACAAAGCACAACCCATGCGACTGCAGGCTTGCCTGCCCGATTCCTACTGGGAGTTCGCGGTACTTCATGCACTTCATGTGTATAATCGCACCCCTTCTGCTCGGCTCAACTGGAAAACGCCATCCGAGATGCTTACTGGCCAAAAGCCTACTTTATCGCATCTTCGGGTTTTTGGCTGTGGCGCTTATGTGCACATTCCAGTCGAGACTCGCAAAGGTAAACTGCAACCTAAATCGCAGCTGATGATCTACCTTGGTGTCTCCACCGGTAGTGATTCAAACTACCTATTCATGCGCCCTAACAACGCGCTACACACTTCGGCGCACGCCGTCTTTGATGAGAATCTGTTCCCCAGATGCTCCAAAGCAGCGCCTCACCGGCCCGTTAACCACCCGCCGCGTTCTCACTCTCATGATGACGATTCGTCCGATTCATCTGGGGATGATAACGAGTCCGATGCGGAACTCGCTCCTCGACCCCCTACTCATCGTCAACAGGCCCCCCGGCCTCCCACTCCACCTCCGGCAGCACCGGCACCCCCGGTTACACCTCCTCGCCGTCCGCCTCCGCCTCCACCTGCTCGCCCAGCGCGCCCACAGCGGGAACGCCGCGCACCTCTCAGACCCGGAAACGTGTATGGAGAGCGCCGCGACCCGGTCAAGCAGCTTCGAGACATCGAACGCACCGCTGATTGGCGCAGACTGGTTGGAGAAGCACCGGCTGGACCTTCGGATTCACCCGTGATCCCTGGCGGTATGCCCCCGTCCCCGACTCCGTCGGAAGATGACGTTGAACGCATAACCAGGGAAGGGGGAGACGCATTGGTTTCATACCTCTGCAGCCGTGCATTTCCGATCGGACATGAACAGTCCAACGTGAACTACCGGGAATGGACCTACCGCGACATTTTAAAGTTGCCCCTAGACGAACAAACACTATGGCGTAAAGCCTGCCACGATGAGCTACAAATGCTCAAAGATCGCAAGGTCTATGAAATCGTGGATCGACCCGCACACAGAAAGGTTATTAAAAACCGATGGGTCTTTGATGTTAAAACCGACGGAAGAAAGAAAGCCCGGCTTGTAGCCAAAGGGTTCTCCCAAGTAGAAGGGATTGACTTCGATCAAATATTCTCTCCTGTCGTACGCTTTGAGACAGTGCGGTGTATGCTCGCCCTCTCAGCACTAGAGAACTGGTACATCACCGGTCTCGACGTCCGATCCGCCTACCTATACGGCAAACTGGACGAAGAACTATATATGGACTTCCCTGAAGGCTTTATGCCCGCTCATCTCAAGGGAAAGGTCTTAAAGTTACTACGCGCACTATATGGCCTTAAGCAAGCCGGATTAGCTTGGTGGCGCGAACTAGACCACTCCATGAAAGAACTCGGCTTCACGCGCATCAAATCAGACGCTGGCCTATTCATTTATCGCAAAGGAAAAGAACTCGTCCTAGCGATTGTCTACGTAGACGACGCCATCTTCTGCGGCCCCAACAAACCTTTTGTAGACAAGGTTAAAGCCGCCTTTATGAAGAAGTGGGACTGTCGTGACTTAGGAGAAACACGCGAATTCCTAAGAATGAACATACGTCGAGACGGTCAAATCATTAAGATCGACCAGCGAGAATACCTCGACAAAGTCATAGAGCGATGCGGTATGACTAACGCAAAAATCGCCAACACCCCTCTCCCTCAGGGTTATTACCCAGAGAAGAATGATTCACCTGTCAACCCGGAACTTCGGACGCGATTCCAGACAGTGATCGGATCACTACTGTACCTCATGATCGGTACAAGACCTGACATTGCATATGTGGTTACCCAACTCGCCCGCATGTCTGCAAACCCATCAGAAGAGCACCTTAACAAGGCTCTATACATTTGCCGGTACCTCCTAGGTACCCGAGATTATTCTCTTGTTTACAATGGCAAATCAGGCAAAGGCATCATCGCCTGCACCGACTCTGATTGGGGACAAGACAAAGTCACGTCTCACTCGCAAACAGGTTTCTACCTGAAATTCGCGGATGGTGTGTTCTTGTGGAACTCACACTTACAAAAGACCACCGCTCTGTCTTCAACTGAAGCTGAGTACATGGCTTTGAGCGACTGTACGCGCCAAGCTATTTGGATACATCAAATGATGCAGGAACTCGGCTACCGCCTTGGACCTATCCCCGTTTGTGGTGACAATCAAGGATCGCTATTTATAGCACAGAATCCTGTTACCGAAAAACGATCCAAACATATACAGATCCGTTATCACTTTGTACGCAATGCTGTGATGCTGTGGAAACAGGTAGAACTGTTTTTTATCCCAGGAACCGACAATCCTGCGGATATGTTCACCAAGAACCTTGGACATGTCAAGTTCAAAGAGTTTCGCTCCCAGCTCGGTTTGGAATTCAACTCGCCTTAAATGTGCGGACGTTTCTTTACATTACTATGTACTTCTCACTTGTTATCTACGTATCTACCGTATACCAGACAAGGGGGAGTGTTGAAAGGACACGTACTTGATGTCACGTGACCTGATTAAGTAATCAGTAAATAGTACTATATAAGACTCTGCTGAGTCTGAAATAGAATAGAACTCTCTTGATCTCTTACCGCTATCATCTCTGAGTACCCTCTCTCCAAAGGTAAGGCCCCATGGGCATTTTCCCTGTATCTGTGCGGTAACGCCGGATACACGCTATTGCAACAAAAGTTGTGCAATACATCCTGTACTAGCAGATTTTACCGTCGTGCACAAGCATTTGCTCCCTACTAGGCAATACTCATGCACAATTTATCCCTCGTTCAGCTGCATCACCGTAGCAAGATCAAACACATCTGAGATACACTACATGCAACATCGTTTGTACTCCATGCAGATGTGTCGCCGATACCGATCAGGTACCAATGGGTGGGGTGATGGTGGACCCTTCCCGCCATCCCTCGAGAACCATCTGGGGAACGCCCACCCACTTCTTTTCACATGAAACCTTCAAATCAGCGAATAGCGCGGTTTGTCGTCGACAGTAAGCCACAAGGCCCTCTTGTACACTTGCGTCCTGCACTTCACGACCGCTGGCCTGCTCCCGCCACCACCACGCTTTCCAGTCGAAAAACTCCTTAACGCGTCGCATTTCTTCCAGCAGCAGGATAACTTCTTTGGCCCATCGATGTGCTCTTGCTCGTGCTTTGCACCACTCAACGCGTAGTGCTATACATCACTGTTAGTTCCCCATGTTCAGGTTACGACAACCTGAAAGCTTACTTACCATCTTGTAAGTCCTCGTCCTGATTATCTGACACACCGGGTGCCTGCCAGATCCAAGAGAGCGTGCGCCGCCCCTCCGTCTGCCCATCAACTGCCATGGTCAGCGCGCGAATATCTTCATCCTTCAACACACAAATGACCGCATCCCATCCCATCTTCTCAAGTGCAGGGCTCAAAGATGTCAGTGCCGTATGTGCAGCACGATATTTACTGACACTAGCCCTGATTTTCTCTTCCACAGCGTTTAACATGTTGCGGGCACGTGTACATGCTCCCTGGCCCCTAATATTGCCGTCTTTGAACCGCCAGAGATAGGAACGAAGGCGCAGGTTCTGTCGAATCTCTTCGAGTGCGTCTAATCCCTGTGCATAGCGTAGCTTCCATTCATACTCTCTTAGACGACGGTCGCTGAATGATAGGGGACACTGAGACGGCAGGAGGAGGTTGAAGAGATGAGGTCGTGCTTCTTCGGATGGTTCAGCACCCCTGGTGTCGTTTGTGCGTTGACGCGCGACTAATGGCATATACAGTATCTGAAAGGAGGTCCAGGCCTCAATCTTGCGCTGCAGTACATTTGTTCAGTTTTGTATTTTCATTCTTTGTTGGTCTGTAGCATCTGAGGCAAGTGAGGCCAATTCCACCCGTAACCGATGCCTAAGGTTCATCAATAATACACTATATGCCCCTGACAATATTGACGTACTGTTGGTCCTCAAGATCCACCCCTGTGATGACTAAGACACTTGGGGGCACTTCGGGGTCCAGCGATACGTCATTCCCTTCTTGCAGGAGCTTTGCCTCGTCTTTGGCAAGTTCGAGGCGAATCTGAGACTGCGTAACCACTACAACATTTTAGAATGAATATGGGAACATTGAGGTACCCTCACCTGCTTCTCGTTTGCGGCGATATGGATTCAATGTTTCCTGGCGATTCAATTCCCAAACCTCGACCTCGTTCGTCCATTCAGATACCTTTCCCGGAGGTAATGCACCCTTGAGTTCTTGAAGTGCTGCATATTGTTCCCACTTTTGCATCACGGCCTCCCTCATCTTGGTAAGTAATGCATCACCTTGCACGACACGACCTGTTAATTTTCCCTATGAGGACCAGGTGATGCACGACCACTTACCCAAACTGATGACCTTCTTCCAATTCCAATCACCAAAGAAGTCATCCAATGTATCCCTTCGGCAGCCTGGACCCATTTCCTTGGTACTTGATGCCACAGGGTTGATATTCGCCCATCCCCGCTCTGGTGCTTCGCCATCTGTGCGTCCGACCTGAGGCGTCAAGTTGAACGAATAATTCAGCTGACAGGCTTCTTTGTGTGCGGGGAGATGAAACTTAGGCACGCCAAAATCCACACATCCAAATTCACGGTCAAACCGAAGACTTGATGGGAGTGAATCCATCCTTTCCCATAGCTTTTTGTTCCACTGACATGCAATATCGTAAGACGCAAAGATGCGCGGGAGTGAAGGGAAATTTTTGATAGCCGAGAAAAATAGGTAGTCCATGTTGACGTATCTATGACATGTTCATGAATTAAATGCCGCGGCAACGTGTAATCGAACTTACCTTTCGCCCTTCTGCAGATCTCTGACGGCTGTTGGGAGCTTCATGTTGTGACGTGCACAATCTACTGTCCCTACTCCGGTGGGCCACGGCGAGCCCATATGACTTCTTTGTATTGGCCAGATTGACGGCGGTATGTCCTGAGCAGGCACTTTTCTTGATCCATGAGTTAGTCATGAAACGGAATGAAAAAAGGGAACAGTAAAAACCTCCTGCGAATCACCTGCATGGAGCAAGAGGTGCGCCTTGAACGCATTCTCCTCCACGAAGTACGCCCAACCGCAATTCAGGCAGGGGTCGACAGCATCACTTGAAACATTGTGGCGCTTTAAACGGAAGTTCGCATCAATCCCCACAAAAAGAGTGTATATCCAGCTGAATAAAGGATCGTCTGCAACCAAATACACATGTAGAAGCAATATTACGATACCTTTGTGGTAATGGGACCTTATAGAAGTCAGGGAGGATGTTCTTTCCCGGTTGCGGACATGCTGGACAGAGAACAGCACACTGACCAGCCATTGTCCCTTCCGGTCCTGTCAGGTCATGTGCACACCCCGTACGCTTGAGCAATTTGAGGTTCCGCCACTCACGGATCATACGCATGAATTCCTCGTATCGGTCCTAGTATAGCGGAGCTGAGCACGTACTCTGTCTTGCATAACTTGCCACTTACCTGTGGCTTCTGAGTCCCGGTGTTATCAGTAAGTCGTGCAAGAGCAGAATAGAATTCATATGCGGAGGTCTTGGACTCGAACGAAAGGAGATGGAATTGCTGCAAAACTCGGAATGTAGCCGCAGATCGTGGATCACGGACAGTTGCTGGATACAGTCGTGCTCGGAGGAGCTGCTTTGTGCGTGACTGGGCACCTTCGCACCCGCAAAAGTCCAGGCCAACTTCGTGAATTCCATTGTTATCGATGATAAGAAAGTCGTCATCCGTGGAGACAGGGAGCGGCCTAATGCAAGACTGCTTCGTTGGGTGGCCTAACTGGATACGAAGTCCAAGCGACTTGAGTGAGATTCGCCTGAAAAAGGCACCATCCCATTGCTATTGCAAATATATCAGTATGGTGATATTGGATTATATCAACCACAAACCTTGATGTGATGGAACGGTGATCCCACGTGTAGTGCAAGAATGCATTCAAGGCAATGGAGTTCTACGGTAAAGCAGTCGTCACAGCAATAGACTCCACTGTGCTTCTGACAGCGAATACACATGCCGTTAAGAGAACCACACCGGCCTTCATGGCGTATAAGCTCATCTAAGAACATAGAGCGGTGTGGCATCCATGCCAAAAGTGGCCGGTCCTACCAAGTTATTTCAGTCTGAGAGGGGTAAACAATATTCAAATGACTCACACTAGTGTATACTTTGCGTTTCCAGGACTCAGATGTCGTGCTGGTAGCCCCCGGCGCTGCTTGATCTGGGTTGTCCGCCGGTGCAAGTATGGCAGAGAACCCAAATTGCATCTCTTCGGCGGGATCTGGTTCGCTGTCGAATGGATTCTCCCGACTTCTCTGGATGAATTGCCGTGAAACTGAAATAGAATTGTGCTGTGAGTGATAGCTGATGTGTGCGATGGGCATTGAAGTCGGTATGCGGGCCTGGGAGGTTCCCACGTCAGCGCTGTCACTGTACATCTGGACTTTGGGCTTCCCACGACGCTTGGGTCCCGCCATATTGTAGGAACTGAGAGCACAATGTTTGGAGGTGGGATGGAGACAGATATATGTATGTACTTTATGTAGGTAAAATAATTCCCTCACTCCCTATAGCCTTGAGGACGCCTGTGGGAATTAACGTTCTAGGAGGTAATCTAAACACCCGACTTGGAAGCCAAAATGTAATTGGACGTACTTTAATGTTAACGTTAATGTTGCTGGGTGGAATTCTCATCTCCGTCGACAGGGACACCAAACTATTGCACAGTTAGGTCAGCGAATTCAGGGTAATCCGATAGCATCTGTCAGTGATCACTTACCTTGAGCAACAGTGCAGAGAAGCTAGCGAGGATATTTGTGAGCTTATTTTTGTTTTCGGAGTCTGAGAGCTGGGAGACGCTGTCGGAGAGAAGCCTGAAGGCTTCAGTGAGGAGGTGCGCAATCTCCTGGTCTTCAGCGTCGTGTGAACCGGGCATGTTGGAGGGGTGAGGGCCGCGAGGCAAAGATTTTGCCCCCCTTTTGCGCTTGCGTGAGGGGGTGGGAGTGGCACTTGGAGAACCTTGGGACAGTGAGGTCAATGTCGCAGAAGCAGGACCTCCGGCAATGTAGGTGACTGTACAAATCTGTAGCAAGTGTTATCGCCGATGCAAGCAAGCAAGTCGGACATTACCTGTACCACCAGGATTGGGTAACCAAATACTTGGAACGTTCATTCCAGTGAGACTAGCACGGGCGTGGCTTTTCTGCGACTTGGGAGCGTGCATTTTGGGGTGCAGGGTACGTCGTGGGCGTGTATTAATATGTAATGGTCCGTTGGAGATCTAAAACTCACTTACCTGCAAAGCCAGCTTGAGGATCCGCCCCAGAACCTTGCCGCGAGCGATGACAATGGCTCAGAACCTTTTTAGGGAATGTAAAATACATGCAGCTTGCTTAAAGTCCGAGCAGTGAGGCGACGCCAGCGAGTCTTGAACCCACTCAGCTCAGCATGGTCCAGAAACCGTCCCCCTCCGTCGAAACAGACTCCTTGTCAGCAAGCGAGTATGTTCCAACTGAACAGGAACATCTTGAGGTTGGTAAGTCATAGTTTGTGCACTGCCAGACTTTGGGGTTCTGTGCTGATTAGTTGCCTGAAGCTGATTTGATTGCTCGGTTCGCAAATATCCATATGTCCAAAAATACTCTGGCCCGGCTTGTCTCTGTGCTGCTTGCGGACCAAGCGGCGTCATCTGCTCAGGATCAAATTGCTCCGAATGATGCTTCTTCGAATTCAAGCCTCGTGTCTGCCACAGATGGCACCAGTGAGAATGACTCAGAAGACGAACACGTGAATGACTTACCGTCCCCTCCTGTGACATCTTCAGTTCCTTCCCTTGCCATCGAATTGCCCAACACCTTGCCCAACACCTTGCCCAGTCCTGGGGTTGCTGTTCTCTCTGGTCCACATGCGCCTTCTGTCTTAATCCCTCCTTCCGCGCAGTCTACTCCACCATTGTGGTATAGGCTTTATCGTGGATACTATTATTGCGTTCCAGCCCCCACTGCGCCACCGCCATTCTATATGGTGAGTAAAGGGCTCCGTGTGGGTATCTTCTCGGGTTGGTAAGGGCATCCGTCTCCTATGACTCAACGCCCACTCCTAATGTCTTCTGTTCAGGCAAAATGCCGGGCCGCTGACCTCTAAAGTGGGCGGCGCTATTCATCGCAAGGTTCCATCTGTAGAGGATGGGGTGAAGATTTTTGAGGATGCCCTTGAGGATGTGAACGTTGTAGTCTTGACCTAACCGTATGAAGTTGTTATGTATACGTGTCTCTTGTCAAATGTCACCTGCTGTTTCATCGCGTATATCTCGAGTGAAAGTAAATTAGAACCTAATCATACAGAGCAAGGACGTCCAAAGCTGACATTGTGAGTGGGCGCTGTGATGAATGACTAATGAAACATGTGGTGGTCGTCACTAATACATGCCCGTGCTAAACCTACCCATGAATGTGGCACTTGATCCCACTGGCATGCCTCATGCAATCTAGACGAATGTCACCCATCAAACCAGCACAAGCATCACGGAGTACATCAGTGTATTGATACTTTGGCTGTCCGGGGCATGATTGCAACATCAGAACACTTGTTATTGCCAAGTTATCCCATAAGTATCCTATAAATTTCATTGTGACCGACTACGACCCAACAAAACCTTATGTCAGCAAACTCAGATCGGTGTTTCACCTTCAGCGTCACTAGTAGTGGCTACAGCCACAACAACAAACACCCGGCCCTTTCACTGTATGGGACGTCCAACTATCCACCACACCACGGAGGACCGCATTACCGCTGCTCATGCTGCTCAACAGCGATACTATGAACGGTAGGTCATTTTCTCCATAGAATTACACTGGCGGCTCTTACTTGAAGCATAGTAATTGAAAATCAATATCCAAGAAAATGAAGCTTAAATACAGGGCTAGAAAAGCCGTTTCATCGCCGTAGGTCAACCTTCAACATTGTTCTTTCCGATTTGACAGACAGGACGTGCGCAGCCATACAGTTGATGTGCTATCCACTGAGAAGACGGGAAAGGCTGTGAATCACAAGAGAAAAGTATACCAACCGTATGTTATCACTTTCTTCGTGAATCTGCGATATCTAATCACTCCCTCAGGCAGGATGAGCTACGGGCAGTCGAGGGTGAGCTGCTTCACCTCGTAGATGGCTCATTGAGGTCCCTCTTGGACAATATTCTGTCGGCTCCGGATGCTGGAGAGAGACTCGATGTGGTTGTTGAGGAGCTAATTCTACAAGCAGCTGACATGCAAAAGTCAGCGAGGGAGATTGAAGGTAACATACTGCAGTCCCATGGCACTGGGCCACTCCTAGCCGCCGCACAGAAAGTCATGTGTTCCATTTCCATGGCAATCACCAACCTCGAGGACGTGATCATGGCCAGCATGGCAGGAAATGTGGCAACATTGTACAGAAGCGGGGGTCTGCTTTACCAGAAGGCGACCGACATTAGCTACGAGACCGCCATATTCCAAGCCATGGCTAATCGTTCGAGGTAGACTAATTGTTTCGTGTTCCAACAAAGAAGTACCCTGATGTCTGGCGAATCATGCAATGCAATAGGCCTTGTTTTAACAGTACCCTCTTAAGGATGGCATCCGCCTCATGGTCACAGTCCCCCTTGCTTCGCTTTCCCTCTATCTTGTTCCGTGCACCACACAACCCCACGGTTGCCCACCTGTCACTTATGCCGACAAGCTTACCACACCGTCAGTTTATTTTTCATTCTCGCATTGGTCGCTTAATGATGTTTGCCTTAGTTCTATTCTCTTCACACCGCATTCATTTCATAAAAACAGTTTGTAGTTTATTTGATGTGAGATCATGCTCTGACATTCGCAGATGGGCGGCAAGGAATGGGCTACTGATGAGCAAAAGTCCTGGCTCGGGAACTACTACGATCAACACTATGTTAAGTGTTTACTGAACCGGGACTATACGGAATTCAAGCCCGTTTTTTTTGCGGCATTCTTTGCCAAATGGCCCGAGATCGCGTCACAGGAGGCCGGATTTCCCTCAGGCACGGCGCTTGACTCATTGACAGGTATTCAGCGCGAACATCTTTCGTGTTGTATCGCAAACCGTGAAAGGGTAAGTCTTGCATTACTACCGAGTTCTTCGACATTGATTATATTCTAATCCCCCGAAGCAATTGCTCAATCACATGAGGTGGAAAGCCAACAAGGCGCGCGAGAAACGGGCAGTGTTGGTCATGGGTCCATTCAAGGCCATTAACCAGCTCACCAAGGATAGCATGAAGCGGACCCGCAAGTTGAGTGAAGAACAAGTCTATTTGAAGATGTACTACGAGGAGGAAGTCAAACCAAAGTTTGAGGCTGAATGCGGTCGACTTGGCCTTGATTCCAATGCGAAGTCGGAGTGCATGGCCATTCGGCGGAAGCTGACGAAAGAAGCTTGGGATGTGTCGGCTCAAGATGAGCAGCGGCGACGTCATATTCTGGAAGAGAAAGCACGACTTGAAGACACAAACGCCAGGGCTGAGGCAGACGCTCGTACTGGTGCCACTGGGGAGAACTTGAACGTCAAGGCGAGGTGGGTCTGAAATACATTATCTTATGCACGTGCTGACTCTATTGCGTGACTTCAAGGGCGGTCAATGATTTACCGGCCATGATCACAAGGCTTCTTGACGGTCTCAAAGATAAAACGGACTGGACGTTTACTGTTCTCGCCGGTGGACCAGACTATGCTCACAACAGAAAGATCAAGACCTTCAGGTAGGCCTTCAGAAAATTCGTGCTAGAGTAATGGCTCATCCTTGGTAGCGTCCATGTCGGGGAGACTTCTTTAGGGTTGAACTTCATGCAGTCGCACAGTGCCTTCAATGAGCAAGTCATGCAGCCGTTCAATTCGTTTGTCCGTCACATGCATGCCAGTGGTAAGTTTCTTTCTTTTTTGCGTTGTTCTCTGCCACTCATCAAACGGCTGCTTCAGTTGGTCAGTCACAAAACCATCCAGCAACCCAACCGCCAGCAGCTCAGCCCGATAATCAGTCAACGTCAGCTCAGCCCACCGAGGAAGGTTCCCCAGTGGCTGATGTTTCCATGGATCCGAGTGGTGCAAGTTCTGAAGACGATGCTGTCTCCGTGCATTCCGACGTTTCCATGCTCAGCTCGTGGTCCCTCAGCACTGAGCCTGAGGACAATTTTCGGACTGATGACCCTCCTCATGGTGTATATTTACCTCCGGCCCCGTCCACCACAAATGTTCCATTCACAGGGACTCAGACATTCATGCCTCCGCTTCCCCCCAGTTACTCTTTCCTCGACAACCTAAACAATTCGTCTGATTTTGATCTCCCCCTCAGAGTCACTTACGGCGACACGGAGAGTCTTGGGTCGATTTCTAGGAGAACCTCTTTTTCCTCTAATGGCTCGTCTTCCCACCTGTCATCTGGCTTGTCCACCCTGGCCGTTTCCTCCGCTGTCCCCCCATTCCTGCCTTCGACTCCTCTTGAGCGAGCGAGTTCTGGCTCTGGTCAAGCGGGGAACCTCATTCCCACGACGTAGAATGTCGGTCACGAAGCATCAGCTGCTCTAAATCCGTATGCACCGTCAAACTCCAATTTATCTCAGGTACATCACATTCAATGGACAATCTCTGTTGTTGTCGCTGATGCACCATTAGTTTGTGCCGACTCAGTCTGGTAATGTCGTGCAACACATCAACACAGCTGCTGCTATCTATGGTAGCCATCTTATGGCTGATCCGCCCACATCCTTCGTTAGGGTTCGTGAGATGTGTTCTGACCCCTTCCCTTCCTTGCCACCTGCCCCTCGAATGACCGCCACCATCCTGCTTGCATCCTGCACCGCTTCCACTGTCCCGCTTCCACCTCCACCTCCACCTCACACTGCTCCCGCCATCCCATCTGCGCCTCACACCGCTGCCGCCATCCTGTCTGAGCCCAATGACTCTGCAACAGGGCCGTGGAATTTCACAGTATCCTCATGCCTTTGGTCGGTGCTTCAAGCAGCACAACCCAGAGTGCTGCTACACAAGGCACGAATGATGCCGCGCCTCACACTCCAGCAGCCCCAGTCGTGAGCGCAGCACCACCTACCGTCACACCCGCAAGCATTCCCACTCCCCTCTCGTCTGAGCAACAGGCTCCACCAAAAAAACGGGGGGCAAGCGAGCCCAAGCCCGAGCCCAATCTACGGCTGTCACCAATCCCACTCCCCCATCTCCCATGCAGCTTCTCGAGGCTTCAAGTCCACTGGGTCTTTGCAGGTTGGGTCGCTCCGTGGTCCCTTCAACTCATAATGCCAGTGCGAATCAAATCGGAGTAGACGGTGCGGCGCATGCTCGTGGTCGGAGGAATCATTGAGTTTTCTTTCAGTCATTATCAATCATTGTTCGTGTTTCTTGCCTTGTGGACGTGCATGTAGTGTAGTATTGTGAATACAATGCCAGTGTCGTCATCCTGTCTCTGTTTATTGACGGATTCAACAACTCAACCACAAAGGGACTGTTGTCATGGTGATAGAGTCGTGCATCAGTGATGCATCATGCAAGACACATTGTAAGGTGATGCATCACTTGTTCTCTCGCTCTCTTAGTGACTTCGCATGCCTGATGGAGTTGGTTGTGTCACTAAGTCTCGTTCATACATGCAATATTATCTACCATAATGGTAGCTAAGTGTATCTGGCTGAACTACCTATCCAAAGAGGTGCGCCCGAAACTGCACGATAACGGAACGAGAGCGAGTGCACGTGAAGATTAGTGAAAAAAAAGTGGGAAGTGCACATACCTGAACACGGAATCGAGTAACAAGACAAAACGGTTGATGGGATGAGATTGAAAAACGGGACCGCATGCGAACGCGAGACTGGAGTAGCAGTAAGTGGAAGGTGAGCCATGGGGCATGTAAAGGTAAAGAAGATAGGTGCGACGAGGGTGTAGAGAAGGGGCGCAGGTCCCAGCAGAGAGAAACCGCTGAAGCCAAGAGTGGAAGGCGCGGAATAAAGAACCGGAACGATGCTGCGCGACGTCATTGAGAGCATTATAGCGGGCAATAGATGGACCGAATTGGGATTGAAAATGTCAATGCCTGGAAGAAAGAATCGGTCGATCGTCAGGTCAGAATGAGCAGCAGTGAGTGAAAACGGAAAGAAGAGACAAGAAGCCTCTGACGTGCCTGGAAAAGGACAGTGTTCGAGGCCAAAACCAGCCCGGGGTGCAGGATCCAGCAGAGGGAAACCGCTGAAGCCAAGAGCGAAAGGCACGGAATAAAGAACCTGGAACGATGCCGCGCGATGTCATTGAGAGCATTATAGCGGGTGATAGATGGACCGAATTGGGATTGAAAATGTGCCCGGAAGAAAGAATCAGTCGATCGTCAGGTCAGAACGAGCAGCGGTGAGTGAAATGGAAAGAAGAGACGAGAAGCCTCTGACGTGCCTGGGAAGGGACAGTGTTCGAGGCCAAAACCAGCCCGTTGGAAACGTAGGTACAGGAAGACAAGAACCAATCAACGAAGGGGACCGGAGGCTTCGAGATTTGGAGAGGCGATAATAGCTAAATTGAGAAGGGAAAGAAGCATGCATGGATGCTACAAGTGTGATGCACAAGTCGTGCACAAGTGATGCACAACCCTCGCACCAACGAGTGTTGCACAATTTTTGTATTGTTATTACAATTGATTCCTTGCATCAAAACTACAGGGTGGCCTCGGCAGTGTGTGAACAGTCAAGAGATAAAGCGACAGGTGTGTGATCTGCTTAAGCTCGTGGAGACCAATTGACCTGGCTACAGTACTCCAAGTGGCCCAGGCGTTAGACAGGTGAAGGTGTGTCACTTGATGGAAAACGGAGACGTTCGGTAAGTAGATATCCCTGTGGTTGAAGATTGACGAAAGGTCCACATAGAGAGCTTCAAGACAAGAGAGTTTGCTGAGCGGGTCGAGAACGGGGTTTTTGGCGCCAAAGCGATGACAAGGAAAACACATGTTGAGAAACTTCAGCCCAGCACTCAATTTGAGTATAGATGCTCCCATCTCCAGTTTGATAGAAGCGTTGAGGCACAGAGCCTCAATGACAGACGTCGCAAACTCAGGGCGATGCTCCATGGACAACAAGAACTTTTGTGCCCGGCTCTCATTCGTCAGGCACACCACCCGGTAGAGGTTTCGCTCTAGCCTGTGAACCGCTCATTAGGTATGTCCTCTGTCACATCCTGACCAAAAATCTGACGCACCACCCTTGGACTCGTTTCGCCACCAACAGACAACTATGCGCAGTTCTGCGTGGAACAAGCAAGAAGATCATCCGTTCAAGCTCCAAAGGGAGCTTGGGAACTGACATGGAGAGAAATTTGGGACTCAGTGAGCACTGTCCAGGCTCTCTTCTACGATTTACCCTAAATCACAAAATATTTCCTCCATTTGTGTCCTTCTGCAATGCCACTGTGGCTACGTAGCCACAGCCCGCAGTACGTTGTTTATATTCACCTAATCTTTTCTTTTGGCTGACACATGCAACAGGGCAGACGGCCACCTCGAAATATAAGATATTATTGCACCGACTGAACACTACACCTTCCTATTTAGTGAGTGAGTCATGAAAACCTTATACTCTATTGACGGCACCTATTAATCTGACAGGTTACAATGATATATGTTCGCCGTCCTCCCTGTGGTGTACCCAAAAGAGATTATCTTGAGTTGGTACCTATAGACGTGTCAGCCCGCTTTTGGATGCGTCCATTGTCAAAGCTTATTGATTTCTGACATCCATTACTCTGTAGGTCTCTCGATCTGATATTGACATATGTTCGCCGTCCACCCTATCATGTGCCCAAATAGAATTAGCTTGCATCAGTACCTATGGACTCATCGGACCTTATTGGCCTCCTTTTCCCTTACGCAGTTTGCCCATTGTGATCAAAAAAATGGACAGATGGTCTCCGACTCTCCATTTCAAGGCCATGTGTCCATTCAGCGTACACTCTGCTTGTTCGCAACAGCGCTGTAGGTAACTAAGGGTTGCTGATAACCTTCCTGGACTAAGCCGATCAGGTCACAAGCTACAGAAAAATGGGTGAGGGTGCGATGGGTTCGACCCTAAAGGGATTCAAACGTGAGTAGAAGAATGGGAGGACAAGAAACAGGAAGTCCGAGGCTCCTAGACGAAGTCCGGAGTTTCGGACAGGTGAGAGAAGTGGATGCAAGGACACCCGAGAGACACCTGAGCGTCGGGTTGTGGAGCGCGAGATGTATGAGAGTGCGAGACGTGAGTGAGAGCGATGGTAAGTCGTGCAACGGGCACCGGACTTCGTATTAGAGACGTTTAGGACGACGTGGACGAGAAAAGATGATCAACACCGACTGGGCGAAAGATGTATTCAGATGTCCGAATACAAAGGTTTATAGTCTCGGAGCATATTCCGGACTTAATGGTAACCAGGGATAAAGATATAAAGATGAAACAAAACAAACAAACTAGATCCGTGTGACATGTCGTTCCTTAAATCCGAGGATAATATGATCAGGAACAAACGCGAGATTGTCACTACGAATGACGATGCTCATGAAACGAGCCTGTAATTTTAGTTTAGAAGTCATGTAATTGATTACGAACCAATATGAAGAACACCCGATATGATCTGGACGGACATAGGACATAGGACATGGCTCGGACTTGCGATGCGAAGGTTTGGACTTGAGATGCGAGGGCAAACACGTCGGACTTCGTTCGGGTTTGATGAAGGAGCTTCGGACTTGGATGAGACGTGATGAATATGGTGTTGGGTACTGGTTATGAGTGATGGGGTGGCTATATGACATCGTACCAGGTTAGGGAGCGTAGCTTCCCTACATCCGCGGGGGACTTAGATACTGACTGTCCCCAGTCAGTCAAGTCACGTGATTGTGGGACTACCTGTGAGCCGCGACCTGTTGTGTGGACCGTGCGAAGTTCGGATCACGAATCGGATAAAAAGAACACCGCGCGACGCGACTCGCGTCTTGTCTTTCCATCACCCATCCCATACTTCCATTCACCAATATGTCAAACGCTCTCGATAAACTGCTCGCGCTCGCTGCGCCCGACCCTAATGCCGCGAAGAAGGAGGCACTCCTCGCCACGTACAACGACGCCGCCGGCCACCTCGTCGACTTGCTCAAGTGTGCACCCGACAACAAGTCGGAGCTCATGGACGAACAAGAGATGTAGATAGCGCAGTGGGAGAAGGCGATGGTGAGTACCCGCCGAGATCGCGGATTGCGAACACGCTAACCATCCACCTAGGAAACGCTCTTGTCGACGAGCCTGGCCATCTCCGAGGCCGGGCTTGTACTCCCCCTCGAGGAGGACGTGCGTCAGGCCGTCAGACAGGGGGAGAGATGGACCGAGTTGTGGAAGGCTCACCTCGATCTCGCGGACGCGCTAGAGGCGGCTGTCGACGCGGAGAAGGAGAAGGCCCAGGCAGAAGCGGGAGCGTCGCAACCCGAGGCCGAGGCTCGGCATATCAACACCGAGGGCTCGCAACACAAAGGCGAACCGGCCTCGACAACAACGACAACAACGACAACAACGGTGACGACAACAACGGCGACAACAACAACGGCGACAACAACAACGGCGACAACAACAACGGCGACAACAACAACGGCGACAACAACGATGTTGGAGAAGGAGATGGACGGAGGGAAGGGGACCGAGAAGGAGGCACCTCGCGCAAGCCCGTCCGAGACCGAGTCGAGGGGCGCGAAGAGGCAGCGGCTCGTCATGGAGGTTTCGGTACCCCTCCGCAAGGTGAGTGCGAGGTCGGTTGTTAAGTCCGAGGTACTAACGGTGATAACAGCGAGTGAAGTGCGTGGAGGAGGAAGAGCCAATCAAGAGGCAGGACGAGAGCGAGGAGGAGGAAGAAGACGAGGTCGAGGAACGACACGTGTCCCCGTGCGAGTCCTGCGCTCGGAAGAGGCTGCCCTGTGTAGGGCGCCCTTCTTTGGCATGCAGGGCTTGCGCGAGTTCGTGCATCAAGTGTTCGATGTCCACCGGCAAGGGCAAGGTCAAGATGAAGGCCACGTCGACGAGCGGGGCGAAGGCCAAGCCTTCGATTAAGGTGGCGCCAGGTAAGTCCGGAAGTCAATCATGCGAAGTCCGATCTAACGCGTTCACAGTGCAACGCCCGATTCGCAACAAGCCACGTCGTCAGGCCTCTCCAGAGGTGCTGACGATCTCGGAGGATGAGGAGGGAGGATGTGCGGCGCCGCCCAAGATGAGCAAGGGCAAGGCGAAAGCGTCCGGGTCAGGCGGCGGAGATGCGAAGGCTGCGGTGGGTGAGGCCATCAGCATGCTGATGGACCTCCAGGAGCGAGGGCTGGGTCTGCGAAAGAAGCAGAAGGGAGTAGAGGCCGAGCTGGAGAAGTGGTCGCAAGAGGTGGAGAGCATGGAGCGTCGCCTCCGCTCCCTCAAGGACAAATTGTAAATAGTCCATTCCTCGCCTGTAGATAGTCTGTACCTCGTCTGTGTACGCCTGTAAAATATAAAAATCGCGTGTCCGTTTCGCACCAAGACCGAGCGAGATCTGAATAAGTCCAAACGAAGCGCAATGTCCTAACCGATGTCCAAGTCCGATGTCCAAGTCCGAGATCTGTCGTGGTGTCTGTACATAAGAGAATGCAGTAGATAAGCGATGTGAAATAACATTAGAATGAGAACGGGAATATGTTGCGATACTTTGCGAGTATCCATTGGGCTTATTTTCATCGTACTCCTTTTTGCGTCTTGTTCTTCTTTTTCCCCAAAACAAAACGTACCGAGCACGAAGTCCCATCACGTCGGACTTGCCGGATCATGATGCGAAACGTACCGGACTTCCGAAAGACAGCATGTAAAAGGCGTGGCGTCTCTTCACGCGATAGAAGGTGAATGTGTTTGTAGTTGATTGATAGAGACGCTGTAGTTTAAAGATGAGATGGCGTTGAAATGAAATGGTTGACTTGTTCTTTGTGTTTTGTTAGTATTGTAATCGTTTGTGTAGTGAGTGACGTTGTTGGATGTTTTTAGACTTTGTTTCGCTTGATTGGATAGAGTCACCGGACTAAACCCAGGGTGAAATAGAGATCGTCGGACTAATGCCGAGGTTGAATGGACGTCGCCGGACTAATCCCGGGGTAAAATAGAGATGTATCGTAAGATGGCTTTGTTTGTTTTTAGTCGAAATCAATGGATCCTGTATCTTCTTCGTCTGGTTCAATCACGTCTTCTCCTACCAAATTGTCCAAGTGTGCTTCGTCAAGTCCGGTGATATCTGTAACGGAGATAATAGTCTCGGACCGAGGATAATAAGGGATAAGGCGAAAGGCTGCATAACGAAGCTTGGAGACCGAGCCGTCCAACTCAGCCAGCAGGTAGGATCCTCCAGTGGTGCGTCGAACGACCACCATCGGACCTAAGTATCTGGGCTTCGTTTTCCGATTGAGTTCCTTTTTGACTCATGAGTTTCGGACTAGCACTAGATTTCCGGACTTGAAATCGTAGTCCTTGATCTGATTCTTAAACTCGGCGATGAAGTGTTTAATAGATGCGAACCGAGACTCAAGGACTCGCTCCCGAATGGATGCGAGGTCCTCGTGACGCTTCTGGAGCTGTCGCGCTCTCCAGGCGATAAGTCCGGTCGCGGAGGATGGATCTATATCGGGTAGAGGAACAAGAAAGGTAGCTTCGAGGAGATTGAAAGGGAAAAGAGGTTCGACACCGTGGACCATATAATACGGTGATAACCCGACGGACTTGATAATGGTCACTCGTTCAGCCCAGAAAACTGAGTGAGTGGAACGAGGCCAATGGGACTCCTCCCCCAGGCAACTTTTCATGATGGCCTCCCGGACATCATAGTGACGTCGTTCGACGATACCATTCGCTTGAGAGTTGTAGGGGGAGATTCGGATATGCCGAATATGATATTTCGCTGTGAGATAGTCAAGTGCTTGGATAAAAGCGGGACCATTGTCAGTTACGATCTCGGATATGGCACCCCAACGACAGAGGATGTCCTCGAAAAT
The DNA here is from genome assembly GCA_018397855.1 of Boletus reticuloceps. Classification (NCBI taxonomy): domain Eukaryota; kingdom Fungi; phylum Basidiomycota; class Agaricomycetes; order Boletales; family Boletaceae; genus Boletus; species Boletus reticuloceps. Next base: position 1,368,476 of record JAGFBS010000005.1, read on the forward strand.
AAAGGATGCGAGAGCGTGCGCGTTCTCAGAGCGAAGCACACGCCATTCTGGATACGCGGTCAACGCGCACCGAGCCTGGACAATGTAACGGTAGCCCCCTGCTCGAGGCATGACCATGGTGTCAAGGTGGGCCTTGTGAAAAAGACCACCTATGACAGGCACAGTCGGAGGGATATGAAGCTTTTGGGTTTGTCGGACTTGACATTCGTGACAAGTCCTGACAAACCATTTAATGTCGTGAAGGATAAGGGGCCACCAGAAGCGCAACAGAAGGCACGTCCGGACAGTGTAGACACCTTTGTGTCCGAGGTCATTGTGTGCCTCCTTTATAAGTCCGTAGCGCCTTTCGTACGGAACGACCAATTGGTGACGTCCGTGAGGCTCCCGGCGCCAAAGATTATTGTTTAGAAAGAAGAATTTCGTCGCAGCATTGACGAAGGTAATCCAGTCTGAGTCTAAGATATCAGCGGGGCGGGTACGGGTGTGAAGGAAATCGCGAATGTGATTCAACCAAGCGTCCTTTTCGACAGACTTGGTGGATCGGGGAAGGGCAGAGGCAATCGGACTTGAAGGCGCGACGTCGGTGTCGTCGCCTTCCAAAGTCCGAAAGCATGATAAGTAAACCGGGTGAAGTCCAGAGAGATAGGAAGTAGACGTGTCAGCAACTTGTGCGCGAGGAAGAGGAGTTCGTTGAGAAGGACGACAGAAAAGGAATATGCTTCGTCTAACCAATCTTCGAGATCATCGGTCTCGGGAGGGTCAAACTCGGAGGGAGGTCGACGGGAAAGACCATCCGCACCGGTATGTTTGTCCGCGGGGACTGTGTACCAATCTGAAGGAGAACAACAAGATCCCAGCGATCCATCGATTAATGGTCGCGTTTGGCTGGAGATCCGGATTGTTGATCATGCCCTTCACGTACTTTGCATCCATTTCGACAGTGAAATTAGCAAGTCCGAAAATAAAAATGCGAGCTGCGCGAAGAGAACGAAACAAGCCATGGAGCTCGAGTTTCGCTTGGGAGTAACGGCTCTCAACCTGTGTAAGGCTGATGGACCCTGAAACGATTCGGATAACGCTTGCCATTGTCCCCCACTTGTAACAGAATATACCCGACGGCCACGACGGAAGTGTCGACCGCCAGGATGACCTCGCGACCACATTCGTAGTCGATGCGAAGAAGCGCGGGGGACTTCATGATTTCGTCCTTCAGACGTTGCATCGCGTTCCTCTGGGGTTCTTCCCAGGTGAAAGGAACCCCTTCCGAGTCTGATCGACCAAGGGACGAGCAATCTTCGCATAGTCTTTTATAAAAATTCGGACTACACCGCAGGTACCCAAGAATCCTCGGACATGGGTGAGCGTTTGACACTTGGGCCAGTCTCGGATCTTCTGGACCTTGTCTTCGTGAGGGACGCGACCCTCGGAGGTACATTTATGACCAATGACAGTTGCGTCAGGGGCCGCGAGAACGAATTTCTTCGCGGATATGGTAATCCCCACATTTTGTAAGCGCTGTATGATGCGGTGAACAACAACCAGATGATTCCAAATGAAACGGCGAATGCCAGGATTCTCGGGTATGGTTTCGTACAAACCATCCTCAAGCTGGTGTCGCGAAGTTTCGGACTTGATCGGGAGATCATCCAGGAAGGGCATAGTGTGCTCGGGGATCTCGTCTTGCAAGATAAAGCACATATCACCCTGATATGTCTGTGTAGCGTTAGTATAACCCATAGGAATGGTAGTCAATCGTTGTGGACCCATCGGGGAACCGAAAGTGGTTAAGTCCCGTGAGTCCGGATGAAGCGGGCGCTGATCATAACCCACGAAAAGGTCAATCATAGCATATACGGCATAACCGCCAAAGGATTCAGCGAAGTGTTCAACGAAAGGAGGAACAGAAGAGTCTCGGATGGTGACCACATTTAGGGGTTGCAAGTCATGCACGAGACGAAGGGTCTTGCCATCTTTCTTGAATACGCAGAACCAGCGAGAGCGGTAAGCTGCGACAGATGGTTCATAGACGCTGGAAGCGATGCGATCCTTAATGATCTGGATCACTTCCTTCCACATAGATGGGGGAACAGGGATATTCCGAAGTGCCCATGGTTCATGAGGAACCGTAGGGATCTTAACCGGAGGGAAGTACCGCTCGTCGAGACGACCGCGCTCAGTGGGGACCCAAGCGAAGGCCGATTCATGCTCGCGGACAAGCCATCAGACTAATTTGAGTTCTTCGGGCCAAAGCCAGTTGGCAGGATCGAGATCTAAAGCGTCAGCGCGTTCCTGAGTGAAACGAACCCCAGGAACGAAATCAGGAGGATGGGTAGGAAGAGGTTTTAGTCCGACAAGCGGGTCATCGGGAAGACGTCGGATAACGCGATACTTGTCCTCGACAGGAGCGACGACGGATCGGACTTTCTTGGCCACTGGTTTATAAGCCAGAGAATGAGCCAAAGAATGTCTGAATGCATATGAATGGTAAATCTCGGAAAGAGCGGGCACGATAGAAGGGTGAAGAATGGAATGCGTAGAGGCAAGGAAGTCGTATAAGGGAGACTTCGGAGACGTTGCTAGCGGTGTAGCAGGGGATGACGATAGTGCGAGAGACGAGACCGAGGGTGCGGACACCTCGGACGTGAAAGAAAACGATCGGTGGAGAGATGCGGACATAGAGGAACGAAGAAAGGGGAAACAGTGTTCAAATGCGGATGCTCGGGTTCGAGTTTCTCCCCATCCGTTAGGAGGATCATCGATGCTTAAAAACCCATCTCTACCACCGATTGATGGTTTTGACATTTTATACCGCTACGACACCTCGGACATCCTTCCCGCCATGGACGGGTCGGTAGTTTATATTCCTTTCCGGTGTTAGGATCATGCAAAGTGATGTCCTGACTACCGTCCGGGAAGTCGTTGGTAGTCGCGCTGACGAGACAATGAAATGGTCGTCCGAGCAGAAGATCAAAGTTTGCCCTGGCTAGGACTTGGACTTGGAGGCATACTTCGCCTGTTCCGAAGTCTAAGGCCAGATTTTCCAAGACTCCTAAGGTGGCGTCAGTAGTTGTGTTCGCGGATGACATGCGCATGATGTGGTCCGATCGGACAGGAAGTCCGAGACTTTCCCATACCCATTTGGGCATGGCTATGATCTCGGATCCCGAATCCAGGACGCAGGTAATTGTGTGATCAGTACCCTTCACCTTCGCGTCGATGGAACGCAAAGGTACACTATGATGAGCGACAATGGTTCCATCGTCGCTTCGATGCACTTGATCTCCGTAGGCGCGATTGACAGCATCAGGATCGCGCGCATGAAGCTCGTTAACCTGGATTTCGTTAGCATTCACAACACGCTTAACTGTAGTGAGATCTCGGATTTGCCTCCTGAAGTCCGGAGCGACAGCGAAGAGATCCTTGACAGGAACTGGAATGCTAGTGCCAAGCACCCGTTCAAGGACTCTTTTTGGAGCTGCGTCGTCCTCCAGGGGAAACGAGTATCTGTATTGGCCTTGGGGTACAGGCACGAAGGCTGGATTAGTAGCAGGAGGGTGAGAAGGGATGTTACGAGTGGGTGGAGGAAGTCCGGACGAAGGTCCGGACTTAGCCATTGCAGGGGGCGCCCCTTTCGAAGCTGAAGTGTCCTGAATGGACTTGGGGACTGTTGACAGGGGGTGTAGCAGGACGCGCTGGCACATCGCTAGAGGATTTAGAAGCTTCCTGAAGCTCGGGAGAGATTATTTCCAATTCCTCAGAGACGGTAGCAGTCCGAGGATTAGGACGCGCGCTGCGCTGAGGTGGAACCTCAACGCCGTCAAATCGGACTCTCTTTCCTCGCGTGTCCTTGGGAGCACTATCCTTAGGCCCCTTATCAGCTTGAAACGTCGCCCATGCTTGTGCGAAGTAAGGTTGGAAGTCCGGGTCAGTGTAAGCGAGCGCGGAATAAGCTTCCTTCCCCTCGGCCTCGGTGAAAAAGGCCGAAGGATCAATATCAAGGATCGCATCAGTGCTCGGGTATGCCATAGATAGGATCCCGGCAGTCATATGAGGGGGTGGATCTCTAACGAAAGTAGACACAGAAGAAGAAGATGCGATAGGAACCGCATTTCGCGCGAGATGATCCACACTATCACTAAGGCAATTGCACCCAGGTAAGCGAGGTATCCGAGACCCGTCAGGTAAATATAAACGTCCGTCAGATCCGTGTACCAGTTTCCCAGCAGCGAGATATTCTACGACGTGGGAGCAGTCCCCGATGAAATGACCAAATCCGGCACAAAATGAGCAGGCGCGAGAAGTTCGCATAGGTTGTTGTGATGTCGTATTGACTTCTCGCTTCATTAATGGAGCAGGAGGTGGGACTATCGACGTCACCGGAGCTGCGGGTGCCCCTGCGGGACGAAAGGAATGTGTCGCAGGTGGTACACCCGATGCTACTGGTGCTCCCCATATAGCAGACCTGAGCGCTGAGCCCGTAAGGAGAAACTTAGCCACTTTAATAGTCTCCTCCATCGGATATGGATCATCCGGATGGAGGTCGGACTTGACAATGGACAATCGGTGACGAACCCGATCGCCCACATCGACCGGAAAACCGCTAAGGAAAAGTGAGTCGCGCTCTGTCTCGGAGAGCTTTCGGGTATTAATGAGATGTGAAGCGACTTTAGTGAACTTCCTTTGATACTCGCCCAAGTCCTCTTGACTTCGCATGGGTTTACGTTGGTAGTCCTGGACTAGGTATTGAAGATCGGCGCGACAATAACGACTGGTACCTTCGCAACCCAGATATAGATGTTTAACCGCGGTTACGAAGTTATTCCAGTCCACGGGGTTAGCAGTTGCCTCTGGTAAGGTTTCCCACACCTCGGCTTCTTCGAGGTCAGCATATCGGATAGCTGCTTGGACTTCTTCTTCCGCTGTAAGTCCGGCAGCGTGCCCGAGGAACTCGATGTCTTCGAGGTAACGCGGAAGCTGCGCGGGAACCTTTCCATCGAATTTGGGTGTGTTCTGAGTACCTCGCAGAGGCATACGGATGACCGGATTAGCCATCGGAATAGATGAGTATGGAGCGGCAGTAGGAAGGGTAGGTGGGGCTACAACAGGTGGAATTGGGATTTGTGGAGCAGCAACAGGTGGAGCAGACGCAGTCCAACCGATCGGGACAGCAGCGAACCAAGTCCGGATATCGGGTATCGGGTGATGAGGATTTCCGAATTGAGGCGGTGGTGTGGAGGAAGAGGTCGCATCAGGTGAGGGATGGAATAGAGAAGATAAGGAGGGCGACGAGGTGGATGGGTCTGATCTCTCCGAAAGAGCTCGGATTCCTTCTACAGGTGACAAGGGAGAAAGGGGGGTCAAGGGAGAACTCCCGAAAGGATCTTCGGGCGAGAGTAGATAAGTCCTTGGAGGCGTCGAGTGGTCAAGTCCACCAGGAACCGCAAGCGAGGTGAAACTCGGAGAACCGAATGGTACTTGGTTTCGGACTATGAATGCGCCCGGTACGACAGGTGAGATCGAGGGATTAGAGTCGGATGGCGAGGAGCTCCTTAGCGATGGTAGTGGGGAGCGTGAAACGGGAGATTCGGGTGTCGACTCGGAGCTGTCAGTTGCGTCGAGATGGTTGTGACGTGCGTTGTCAGATGAAACAGATGTGAAAAAATGAGAGTCCTCCGAAATGTTAAGGTTTCGGAACTGCCAGAGGAGTTCCTCGACCTCCCTTCGTTGAGGAGTGGGTCGGAGAGTCCTCCTGGTCGACTCTTGTGAATCCCTCGCGGTGGGCTCCAGTTGTAGGTAACTAAGGGTTGCTGATAACCTTCCTGGACTAAGCCGATCAGGTCACAAGCTACAGAAAAATGGGTGAGGGTGCGATGGGTTCGACCCTAAAGGGATTCAAACGTGAGTAGAAGAATGGGAGGACAAGAAACAGGAAGTCCGAGGCTCCTAGACGAAGTCCGGAGTTTCGGACAGGTGAGAGAAGTGGATGCAAGGACACCCGAGAGACACCTGAGCGTCGGGTTGTGGAGCGCGAGATGTATGAGAGTGCGAGACGTGAGTGAGAGCGATGGTAAGTCGTGCAACGGGCACCGGACTTCGTATTAGAGACGTTTAGGACGACGTGGACGAGAAAAGATGATCAACACCGACTGGGCGAAAGATGTATTCAGATGTCCGAATACAAAGGTTTATAGTCTCGGAGCATATTCCGGACTTAATGGTAACCAGGGATAAAGATATAAAGATGAAACAAAACAAACAAACTAGATCCGTGTGACATGTCGTTCCTTAAATCCGAGGATAATATGATCAGGAACAAACGCGAGATTGTCACTACGAATGACGATGCTCATGAAACGAGCCTGTAATTTTAGTTTAGAAGTCATGTAATTGATTACGAACCAATATGAAGAACACCCGATATGATCTGGACGGACATAGGACATAGGACATGGCTCGGACTTGCGATGCGAAGGTTTGGACTTGAGATGCGAGGGCAAACACGTCGGACTTCGTTCGGGTTTGATGAAGGAGCTTCGGACTTGGATGAGACGTGATGAATATGGTGTTGGGTACTGGTTATGAGTGATGGGGTGGCTATATGACATCGTACCAGGTTAGGGAGCGTAGCTTCCCTACAGCGCCCAGACGACATAGTAGCTACGACCACCACACTCCCACATCATTCATACTAGAATTCTCTTTCAAAGGGATACCTCTATACGAAGTGTGTGTGTGAGTGTAAGCGGATATGGCTGACGTGCACGTGACATACCAACACGTAATCATAACACTGGAGACAGAGGTTGTTTCCTTCTAGGTGCTGCTTGACCGCTTGTGCCCTAGCGTGCTCCAAGGACAACAAAACCTCTTCACAGAACGTAAGAACACAGGCGGGGGGGATATCGAAAATAATGCAAAGGGTTTCAGGCAGGATAATGTCAACCCTATCAATTGTGATGGCATCCAGAGACCGCGCGAAGAGCCACGTGAGTGGCTGTGAGAACTTCACCTGCCATCCGAAGTTTGGCTGGCGATCCTCAAGTCTTGCGAGCAGCTGAGCAAACGTAGGAAATTGGATGCAAGGATCCGGATCTCCCCCTTGATTGATGATGTAGAGAGGGAAGTATGCCAGTGGCATCTTGGTGCAGACTCGGTGGATGCTCACCAGTTCACCACTACAGTGTCCAACCGAGACGTGCTCAACTTATCACAGTACAATCCGAGCAGCTGCGGCACAGCACGAATTCGACCTTCAGATCTAAGGTGCGCGATCAAGCCATAACAACCCTGAGCTTGAAGCATCGCCCCACCGCTTACTGTACCAGGTGGGGTATGTACTTACAACCTTGCTGCCCTGGCTCCAACAGACGGATCAAAAAACTTTGTCCTTAGTCACTGGACACTTTCTAGAAGTCACAGAGCATAACGTCAACGTAAGTCACTCACCAAGAGCGAGTTGCTCATATTAATGGCTCACAGACCATGCTCCTCCATACCCAATGTCGTCCGCACAGTCTCCGTCAGTCACTTTGCCTGTGCAAGGCACAATGCCCAATCCCTTACCTCAGGCTGCCGACTCCGCAACCTCCTCTCAGTCGTCTCAGTCAAATATACAGGTACAGGTGACAGTCTCACTGAAGAGACGCCTTGTAGCACTCGAAGTGGAGAATGCACGATTGATTAGCAAGATTGCTAAGAGGCCGTGAGTGTCTTACTTCTACTGACCAGCTACGCTGAACGACTTCAGTATCCATTCATTGGCAAGGGAGGGGTGAGCCATTCAACGGCTCGTAGCCCTTGTTGAACCCATATCGGACATGATCGCAGAGCATGATCGACGCCAGTTGCGCTTGACTGAAGGGGCGGCTGCGGAAGCAATCCAGGCTGAGTCCTCACCCGAGTATGACATTCATATTTCTTCGTCCCCGGCACACAGATAATGATCTCTGACCAGACAGGAGCAAACAAACAGCAACTTCAAGAAACTCGTACAGTGGTGCCCCACAATTGCAACATTACTGGACACCGGGCAGTTCGACTTATGTGCATGCCGAGAGGTCAGTCCGCAGTAGTGACGCAGCTGAATGTTATTGCAACTTGCACAGGTACAGGCGGGAGCAGATGGCGCTAGGGGTGACGACACATCAACATTGAAAAGCAAAGTTATTCAATGGGTAATGGTGAACTATGGATGTATTGACCCTCCCCTGGCTCCGCGCGACAAAACAGGGCGTGGTCTTAGCCACAATTTAATCGGAAGGCTCCTTTGTCCTGTCGACTATGACTGGGCTGATACTGGGTCAGTAGAATGTGTCAAATGTCTCCTGCTTCACTTAGGATGTCTAAGACAGTGTACGTGCATACATATGAGAGTACCATCCGGACTTTCGTGTCACGGCGTTTAGCTGGCCAAGATTCCTCTATAAAGGTGAACATTATGACTCCAATGAACCTGCCAAGGGTTTATTCCAGAGCGATCTCCTCGTCAAGGTATGTCACCAATACATATTGAGGTTAGGACGACCGTCTCTGACAAGTAAGCTACAGGCATTCCGATGTATCTTCACCTCGCCAAGTTCAGCTCGTCACCATGAAAGGGGGGAGGAAGCCTTTACGGGTGCAAGTGCACGGATACCGACACGTAACCATGTCGCGTCGCTACTCAGGATGAAAACCGTGCAGCCACGAGCGATTGCATACATCGCTGTTCAAGTATCTCGGTCATTACCTACAGTTCCATTCCTTTTTGCCCTGACATATTGATAGGTTCGTTTTGCACTGTCCGACGCGAACTCATGGGCAGTGGTTGACGAGGACTTCAATTACGAAACATTCTACCACAATATTGTTGACTATTTCGAGGCTCCAAGCTCACCTGTTAAAGCTGTCGAAATCACTGCCCTCCTTCTCTGGTGGCACAGGTATGTACGTGCCAGGATGGTTAAGTGCCTGATCCTCAATGAGACTCTGTAGAGTGGTGTTTGGGCATTGAACTCTCACAGACTATCAGCCTCTGCGCCCCGAGACTCTTTCTGTGGTGCGCTTGCGCAAGTAGTTGGCGCTTCTACATCAGCAAACCTACATTTTTTCTGGGTCATTGAAATCAATGACAAGACTGACAGGCCTGAATGGCCTAATCAATGATAGATTGACCTAACTGACTGAACTGATTTACTGACAAGCTGATAAGCTAATTTATTGAATGGACTGGTTGACTAACTAACTATCTAGCTGACAAATTGACAAACCTGACACACCTGACTGACTGACCAACTGACCAACTGATGTGACTGACAGAGATGACTAACTGATTGGCTGATGGACTGATGGGCTGACTTGGCTGATTGACTGACAACCTGATTGACTGATTGACTGACATGACTGATTGACTGGTTGACTGACTGACTGATGGGATGACAAGACTGACAAGACTGACCAGATGATTAATTGATTGACTGGCTGGACTGATGGGACTGATATCACTGGTGAATTGACAAGCTGATATGCTGATAGCTCTGAGAATGCTGATAGCAATGAATTACTTATGAATGATAGCACTGATAGGATGCTGTCAGTCAAGTCAGACAGCTCAGTAAGGTCATTGATTTTGATAACTCAGAAAAAATGTAGGTTTGCTGATGTAGCTACTGACCTCTCGACGCCAACCTGTACTACTTATTTTGTATATACGTGTAACGAGAAAGTACATCTTTAATGGTGCTTATCTATATGAAGGAAGAAGAGTGCAGATCAGTAAGCCACGAGATTGATATGAACGTGCACGTTACGGTGAAGTTGCCCATGAGAGGAACAATTTTAGGTGAGGGGAAAGTCAGTAATCTCTGTGGTGTTTGAGAAAGTGGTACATGGTGAGGTATGTCGGCACACACAATGGACCATTGTCTCACTCTCGCCGACACATCAATAGAACCATTGTTTTGCAATACGTGGTGTGATGGGTACAGCTAGGGAAAGACATGGGTATACCATACCCACAGTGGGTTATGGGTATGGGTACCTGTGGGTATGGGTGTGGGTTACATTTCTGATACCCATACTCAAACCCATACCCATGGTCATGGGTATGTACCCACAGTGTGGGTATGTGGGTGGGTATATGCTGTCACAGTGTGTCAGAAAGGATATCAATAGTATAAGTTTCACAATTACTTCTTTCACATTGCAAACCAACAAAGCTTTAGCTCAAATCTATGTCAATTATAGGCATATGTAGTTCTTATGTATGTACATAGTATCCATGAGTCTTTTTTGGTTGAGTGTCAATAGAGTCTGTTGAGTACCTGTAGGTCCTGTTGGGCCTGTAGCCAAAAGGGTAGTTTATTGATGATAATCTGGGGACTTTCCTAGGACTGATTGGGATCTGGTGGCTAGTGTTTAAAAGTCTGGTCCCATCCAGTTTTTTACCTTCCTAATTAGGCAATCAGCCTGAAACTGGTCCTGGGAAGGTTCTAGGTGCAACTGGACTGGTTGGCAATTCATCACAACTGCAATCACTGTCCAGTTGCATGACCAGTTCCAACTGGACTTTGAAACACTACTGGTGGCCTTATTTTGGGGCCAAAAAACAGGCCAAACTGCGCTTCAAATCACTAATACCCACAGTGGGTCATGGGTATGGGTACCTGTGGGTATGGGTGTGGGTTTCATTTTTGATACCCAAACTCAAACCCATACCCATGGTCATGGGTATGTACCCACTGTGGGTATGGGTATGGGTATGACTGCAGATACCCATGGGTTTACCCATGTCTTTCCCTAGGTACAGCTCCTCTCTATCAAGATTACCACGAGAATAGGCCAATGCAGTACATCACAGATGTCACTTGGGACAGGTGACAATCAAATCGCACCATTGGCGTTGTCAGCGAAGCAATAGGCATCAGAGATTCAGTATATAATGCCGCCGTCCGACCCTCAGACAGCAGTTGGTTCGTCGTGCGGCAGGGAGGGTTCATTGCCACCATTTCTTTTGCATCTGATCTTACAGCCACGGAATCCATGCCATTTTTAACGTCACCCGAAATTGTGACAATTGTCGATGGAAGGAAGGTGGATAATGCCATATAAGATGTTGTAGTTTCGCATAGCAGATTTTGTAGGATTATGTCTATTACGAGGATTATAATCCCATTATAATCGGTTATATCTCGGCTGTTTTTTCAGTGATGATATAAGCACTTCAATTGTACAACTTCCATAATTGTCTGGGGACTCCTCCTTTCCCAGTGCGGGTCGGGCTTGAGGCTGATATTCGCTTGAAATCAAGTGATGAATTGCTTGTTGCGAAGCGGATCTAAGCTGATGACCCTCCCGGATCGTTTTCCAATATCTGGCTAGCATCTAAGGCACAATGCCATGCAAATGCACTCTCCTCAACATATTGTGCACACTGTGAATTCTTTAGAGCATGTAGTGACAATGTCCGTAGAGAATCTAATGTACATTCCATTCACAATTTCCGTCAAATGTCTCTGATTTGAGAGCTTCACTTGGGCGTGTAGCTTTACTAGGTGAGTCCAGCTGGACACGTGTTCAAGTTCCAGCTGGGGCTGCACATGAGTCCACGGGATGTTTGCCAAACTTCCCAGATGTAATCCTATCGTCCACAGGTGCTGCGGGTTAGTGTACGGTTGATTTCGGACTCGTCCGAAATTGACAGTGTCTACCATCAGTCTAATAAACAGGTGTAAACTACGGTTGATCAACCCTCATGCTGATCGACAGAAATCAACTGTCGAATTGATGTCAATTTACAAATCAACACAAAACGACATAGTTGATTTCAGTTTTTGAATCTATCTGAGATTTGGTTGGTTGGCGTGGCTGGCAGGGCTTCGAGACCTTGTACAAAAGGGGAAGGGTGCGTGCAGTTTGGTTGTCATCTGACTCTCCTGACTCATCATAATCCAAGTCCTCGAAGGTTGTCAATGTTTTGGTGGCGGGTTTGTCGCACGGAGGCTTTGACCTCTTCTTGCTCCTGCCAGCCTTCTTCGATGACGATGTGGCATCAATTTTGATCCCAGCCCCTTGCTGCTTCGGCACAGTATTGGTTGGTTCCGAGTCTGGTGATGGTACAGATGACTCCGAGTCAACACCTTGGGATGTGTTCGGTTCAGGAATCTATGCAGCACAGGGGTTGAATGTTTATACCACAGTTTACAAGTGAACAAAAACTCACTGGTAAGTTTGCCTCTTTGAAGACCAATAATGCAGCTTCCGTCAAGTCTGACAACCACTTGCGTACTAGTAGTATTGATTCCGGGATGACATTCAAGTACTGCCTGAGAACTTGGACAACGGCTTCGAGACCTGGCCCCCATTCCTTGAATTTGATTGGACCCTTTGCCTGGCTGCCAAGACGTATTTCGAGTTCGCGGTTTATGGCCCCCTCAAGTCCGACATCCTTTTCCCAGTGAAATCTATACAGAGAGTCACTCGTCTCGAGTCGGGGAATTTGTGTATTGACCTGTGCGAGGTTTTGGAGATAGAGCTTGAGCTGTGCGAGTTGGCTTTCTGTTCGAGAGTCCATAGTTGTTGTTTCTACAAGGAAATTTGCTTGTAGACTACAACTATTCTGCGTTCTCTCCGGAGGCTCGTGCAATATAACTCTACAAGGAATTTACCTTGGTGGACCAAATCAACCCTAATCAACCATAAAATTTCACGAGCCAATACCGGTCTTGTTGATCAACGTTAATCAACCCTGTCGATTAGCGAAGTGTCGATTAGGGCTACCTAAACTACCCTACACTACTGCAGGTGCTATGCCACTCTCGTCACCACAATGGGCAAAGGGGAGGAGACTCGATTACGACTGACACAACGACTCGCTACTAGGCTCTACGTGGCCCTGTTAGGTCTGCTGATTAAGCTACACTGCCACTCCCGTCGGTCTACCGACATAATGAACTTGCCATGGTGAGAGGTATTGGTATTTCCCAATGCCCAGCATATCTACTGATTCTGGAACGACGTAATCAGCCGCAGCACCTCCAAGCAAGTAGATCATGCTACTCATGCCACATTCTTCCGATCTGTGTTGTTTAGCTTTTCTTCACTTGGTCGATGAGGCAAAAACAATGATGGTCTTTGTTGCTTTTTAGCGGTTACCTCGCTGAAACTTTGATCAGAGGCTGTGATGGGCACAATATCACAGTACTTGCTCAAGGTCTTGTACTTCCTGCTTGCTAATAATGCTGTAGTTTTTGTCGGTGACGATGGAAGCAGTTGCGGATGGTTCCCTGAAGCCTTGGTCATGTGGTGAGGATGTAGCGATATCATATTCAAACCCACTCATTGTTTGTCCGTAGAGTGATGTCAGCCACAGCCGTAGCGCTGGGATTACCTAGTACATGGTTGTGTTCCTGTAAGAAGATTTCCTGACCCTGATGGAATTTGTGTAAACCGTGGCCAAGTGTTTAGACTGATAAAGATTTGAGCACTCGCCTTGCTGATACCTATGTTCCGTTGGCCGACATGTGTAATGATAGCATTTGCCAAGTCTGAGGAGGCATGAGGTTGCTAAACAAAGCATAGGCGACATCTACTTGCCGTCCGCTTCGGATAGGCATGGTGGATCGACATTAGGCTTTAGTCTAGTTTTATATTCCTCTGTTAGGTGAGTTGAGTCGGACGAAGCACAGAGGATATCAGCAAGAGACAGGGATGGTGAGCATGAGTGTAGAAATTGTTGTACAGAAGACACCACATCTCCAGCACCGGGTCTTTCGCCGACTGATAACCAACAACGCTCGACGAGTTCCCAATGTTGGTCTTCGATTGGACAGGACAGTGGCTTTTTAGGATTGTGTCCCTGAGACAATCGCACAATGACTGTGGGTTCATGTTGGATCTCTGACCATGGATGCTTCCCAGACAACACCTGGAAGAAGATGAGAATATACATGCGGTACACGACACTATGCTTGCCAAGAGCGCTAGATTTCCAAAGGAATACATGTCACTTTGAATTGTGGGTGGAATCGCCTGTTCCGCGTCGGCCAAAAAATGCTCCGGCGCAGCGAATCGTAAGGTGCCAGGTTTCATTTGTGAAATTTGAAGATGTAACAAAGCTTCCGGCATGTCCCCGGTCATGGATGCAAAACCGAAATCGACCAAGCACGCATTGTAGTTGCGGTCGAGAAGGACATTGTTCTACTTCAGCTTCAACCAAAAACGGAATACTTGATATATTCCTGTTCACTTACGCTTGAGAGATCTCCATGAACAATTGGAGGCTCATACGAATGCACTGTACATGGTGATGAACATTCTGAGTAGACCGATTACCAATGGCGTACGATAGCAGAGTCCATTTGCGATGTCCAGTAGCTGTGCAATTCATGCAAATAAAAAAACTGAATGCATATAGCTCGCTGCGATCACGTACCAATTGTAGCCGGTTGGCAATAGTCAGCGAGTCGTTGTGCCACGCCAAGAAACTCTGAAGCGACCCGTTGGCCATCCACAAGGACACCAGGGACGCGCGTCCTTGGCTGCAAAATCCATATGCAATTCCCAAGAAAGGGACGATATTTTGGTGTTCCAACCTTCTCCAGATCCCGAGCTCTCGTCGCATCATCTAGAGAGACTCATCAAGTCAAGCAAGTAGCCGATCCATACCGTAGATACCTTCTGATGATTGACATCCCGACTGACATCCTTGTCGCTTTGAATTTCTCCCACAGAGCAAGGGAACCGAAATAATTTCACAGCAACCTGAACCATGGTGAGGGTGTGGTATACCATAGATAGACCATTCCCAAACCTCCACTAATCCGATACCATTATCGTCAAGTTGGCATTTATAGACATCACTGAACGCTCCTCCAGCACAAGGATGCTCGTCTGACTTGATGATCCGGTCGGAAATGTTTAGGACTTTTGGCGCCTGCCCAGTGTGGTCGATGATGTAGTGGTCGCAGCGCTCTGCCAAATAACGTGATCAAATCATCTTCACCTGGGTAACGAGAATACAACTCACGACGAATGTCCAGATCAGGTGATTCCGATATCTTCGAAAGCATCACCTCATACGCTTCGGTCGCTTTGTCGTGAATTCCTGTATTGTACAACGCTACATACTTCACCACGTAACCCCATGGCGACGAGGGCTCAAGCTTGATCACCTGAGGATGGTTTCTCGACGAGGACTAAGCTGTATGAGAGAAAGAAATGCACCTTGTCCGCATCACTTAACGCCTCTGTCCACGAACTTACGGCTATGAACGCTTTACTTCGCTTGATGAAGAAACTTTGTGGTGTGGCCGGGTCCAGGGACAGTGCAACCGAGTACCGGGAGATGGCGTCACTATATTTCTCAGCGTTCATCGCGATATCACCAAGTTCCTCTAGCTTCCCACAGCAATGTGATTTGAAGGCTGACCAGACAGTGAACTAGATGCCACCTGCCGTAGGCATGATCACTCACCAGGAATCCAGTTTGCCTCCTCGCCTTGCTTCTCCTGTGCCAATTCATTTGTCATTTCATGGAAACACTCAGCCGCATCCATTACTCGCTCGACTGTTTCAAGACGTTCGCATAAGACTCTATATATTGAGAATCTCGGAATCACAAACTCCAAATCAAAGGTGTCAGACCCACAAGGCAAATCAGATGAAATGGAGATACTAACAGTGGCAGCGGTAATCAATGCGTCTTTCCACGAGCCACCTGCCATTGCATTTTCCCTTTCCTTCAAGAGGTGTTTGTGAGTCCGTGGATCGAGGCCACAGGGAGTAAACTGCATGGCTCTTTCATATATTGCAATCGACTCGTCGAGGTAACCGAGGTCACCACAGAACTCATAGCGGATCCACATTACGATAACGAGACTGGTGAGTCTCTGGCACCTGTCAAAGTAGTCCTGTGGTACATCTTGCACTGCTTGACGAAGAGCCGGAATCAACTCGTCAATGGCGAGCATGCTACCGGATTCTATGGCCTTGTAGAGTGCGTATGTTTGAAGTGTGAGATCAGCAGCCCGACGTTCGTGGTTGTCCTCAGAATAAGTCGCTTGGACATCTGATGCGAGCCTCGTAATCTCTCCCGGAAATTCCTCATACCCAAGCTTCCCATAATGATACAAGAGAGCTCCAGTGAGGTGCAACAAGGTCGCAGGTCGATCTGGGTGATTAGTAGGCCGCAGCTCGAGAGCTTTTCGATAATATGAGATGGATGTCGAGAGCTTCATAGACCCAGGGTCGAGCTGATAGTTGATGAAGTAGGCCTTGGCTAGGTTACACAGTACAGCGGCGTAGCAATGATGGTCCGGTGGACAGGTCGCAAGAGCGTCCTCGAAAAATCCAACAGAGTCTGCAACGGATTCTCTTCTTGGGTCGGTGCGGTAACGGAGGAGAGCATTGCGCCCTTGATCAGTTAATTGTGCGAGATCCGAAGATTCTCCCCAGTCAAACTAATCAGCAAACCACGATCAGCGGAGCAGCATTTGCACGATATCGTCGGACTCACATCTACGTTATGATCCGAACCACCTCTTGATGTATGGGAAGGCCGTCGCTTCATGACTATTTTTAGGGAAGAACAAGGTGAGACAGGTTCTCCATCGGTTGCGGGGAATATGATTACTGTTCTGGTCTTCAGCACTCAACACTAGCTCATGAAATATAATTCCTACAGCGAGTGTTGTCAACTGAGTCTCCTACACAGATTTCCACAGTGCGAAGGACTTCTCCGGTTCCTAGCGTGGGAGAAAACTCAAAGGATGCACACACAGAGAGTCGGACCTTGGCAGTGGGTTCGGATGGCCTGGAAATCGTGAGGGCAACAAATCCAATGAAATACAAAATAACCCACAGTTGGATCTTCTCGTCCCATTCAACCATGCTCTCATGGAGGCGTACTGTCTTATTCTCAGTTCTCCGTTTGGTGCCATTAAACTGGACGACAACATAAAATCCAACAGGCATTCGCCTGAAACCAGCAACGATATCCTCAGCCCGGATACCTGCGATGTGAATGTTGTACTTCTAAAAGGACGAATTTACGGGTACGTACTCGTAATAACGACTTGGAAGTTGCTATTGAAAGGCTTATTATACCAAGATGTTTCGGATGTAGGCAACACCTCTCGCTGAACACCTGCCTCAGTACAGAACACGACTACGGGCATCAATTAATACCGAATTACTGGCCTTCGTGCTGACAAAATAGCCTGGTTAACATTTTGAACAGAGTGATGTCACAAAGGACTGCCTACCTTTTGCCCTGCAGACACACTGCGCCTAGGAAGAATGAGTGATGAGTGATGATCACCTTCACCTAGCACTTACTATTTTTGGGTCGCGAGTCCAGCAAGTAGTATTCCGACAAGGCCTCTTCGAGACGGTCCTTTTGTGTCAGTTCCTCGGGCATAAGCTTTCTCTGGAAGGGAGGTAAATACAGGTATGCACCGAAGGTTGTGACGACGAACCATCTCGATCAAGGTGATCCACTCGCTATCGTGCGTAACGGCTACCAAGGCATTGGGATCCTGGCAAAAATAGCTTCATTTCTGTGACGATCCTTGACATTTCACCATTCAAACCTTGTCAAACAGGTATTGGGTGATAATATCGGAAGGATGGAAGGGCTAAACATTGCTCAGTCATCGGAATTGTCCAACACTGGCTTTACGATACGAACCTGTGACAACTGGGGTACCCTGTCTACATCTGCAACCCCATTTGCCCTGCGACGCCGTTTTGGAGTGTTTATCTTGCAGAACAGTCGAATGAGCCACCATGCAAAACCACATGGATCTTTACGCGGCGGAACAGAAGGTACCGGCAGAATGTCGGGCTTCTGAGACAGATATCCCAATACATCATCCCGTACTGCGATCTTGAACCCGCGGATGAAAACAGTTTGATTGACGCTTCCATACTGGCCCAGCGCAGGACCATCTCGGTAATCGAGACCAAACGTACACTGCCAAACTCTTCCGGCGGCGGTACTTCCAACCTCTCGCGGTGCCACCAAAATGTGTCGATCTTCTGTAACTGTAGCATCGTTGAACGACGCGAGGGACCAACACTGTGCTTTGTAGAATCCGGTGAGCAGGTAGAGGGAGCCATTCCTGATGTTGTCACCGCAGGTCTCTTGAGCTACTCGATACCAGTCAAAAGCTTTCTCCATCGCCAATTTGCGAAAACGCTCGTTGATTGGGGCTGAGAGGTTGTAGGATGTAGCACCATCTGGGAGTATGAGAATTGCACCTTTGGCGGAGGACGGAGTGAATTCGCAGTGACCAGCCCTTCAAGCCACGAGTCAGTACTGTTTCTTTAGTATCATTCATGACCAAGATACCTTCGTAGTGTCTGAGCACGGGGTTGAGTTATGCCAGGGGAGGTAATAGAACGACCAAGAGGAATAGCATTGTGATTGACGTCAACTTCATAGACTTCAAGTCCAACAGGATCGAAGGTAAGAGAGTCACCAAGTCGTCGATTGAGAGCATGGTTTGAGTGAAAAGAAATGTTGAAGAGAACGTTGAATGCGCCATCGCCATTAACATAGCCAACATCCCCGATCTGCAGTCCATCCTTTTTATAGCTGGACGGGAGTGTACTGCTTGGTTCGGGAAACCTCAGCGGGTATCCATAGTCACTTGGGAGACATTTCGCGTACAAATCTTGAAGTGAGTCACACATGCCAGTGAGTCGTGGTCGCACCGCTGACCCCACTGTTCGGTTGGCTCCGAGTCTACATGCCTTACTTACGTAGGTGGGTACCACGTTCATGCCGATTGCGGCAGGACCCGAACTGGGGCCCGAGCGCTGAGCGCCAGTGCTTGGAGCAGAACCATCTGTGTCATTCACTGCCGAGTCGGCGAGTCGGACTCGCTGACACTGTACAAAACAGACAGTTGAAACCGCGACAGGCTTGTAAGTTTCCCGGTCCACTGGCTTGTCCTGTGACTATTCTAATCACTGCCGATAGCTATTTTGTCGGCATCTCATTCATTTCACCATAAGATTTGCCCTACGCTTCGGGGATGCAAGGCAGTGAAGAACAGGTACGTCCGACTCAGTTGTCCATCATCAACCTTTCTGAATTCTGATACTTGGAACCACTTTAATCGTTCAGTGGCAGACCAGAAAGGATGAACCAGTGAAGGTTAACCAGCGTGCGCTGATCCATAAAGTGTTGGCACGCTATTCTGGAGAGTTCACCAGTAAGAAGCTTTCTGATATCAAGCACGCGTCTCCTTACAGTGTATTGGGTCCCCTCAGTATTCCGAGAACTGCTTCAGAATTCTGACGATGCTCAGTCGCATGCGGTCGAGATTCGCTTCGAGACTGCAGCATACCTAGATCGGAGGGAACGAAAGAAAGGAAACCACAATGTCCCGCTGACACTTCCTGATCTCAGTTCTACACCAGTATGGCCCTCGGTCTCTCTGATGCCCACCTTGCTTTGCTGATTATCGTTCCTTCAAGGTTACGCAGTGGTCGTTCAAAAACAATGGTGAAGTGTTTTCAGAGCAAGATTGGATGCGACTCCCGAAGATTGGTGTGTTGATTGTCATTTTCCCCACGCATTCCTCTATACCTTTCTTCACTCAGCCGAGGGAAATCCTGACCCGGAGAAGATTGGTGCCTTCGGTGTCGGTGGGTAGAATACACTTTCTTGAGACCTTTCGTTCCTGATTGGTCATCTCTTTCGTAGGTTTTTATAGCCTCTTTTCCGTGACGGAGCGCCCATTTGTATCTTCCGGAGGTATGGATTGATCTTTTATAGGCTCCTGTGGTGCAAACGTCATTATAGGACAGAGGATGCAATTTTACTGGAAAGATGATAAGGATCAGGTATCCACTTTCATTTTTCCAGGAGCTACTTTTCATCTTGGTATTAGCTATATGTTCGCCGGTGTTATCTCCTCCAGAGAGAGACGCTAAATCCATGGACAACATTTGGAATACCTCTGCGCGAGGCGAGTCCCATGCCGCCAGCATTAGAGTTCATGCGATTCCTCGCATCTTCAATCACGTTCATGATTAATCTAAGGGAAGTTGGGGTGTTTTTTGATGAACATTGCATTGGATGCATCAAGAAGCTGCCGGGAAACATTCGACCTGTAGTCGTTCCCAGGGAACTCAAATGCTCTAGCTCATCGAACATTATGAATGTGGAAGAGCTTCAATGTCATCGTGAGTCTGGTTTCTCTTATGTTGTGCGGGCGCGAATGACTATATTTAACTAGCGATAACCATCGAAGCAGAAGTCATGCGTGTGGTATACACTACAGGGTGCGGGAAATCTCCACCTCAGGGGACTGCGTCTCGCTGAGGATTTTTCTCTTGTAGTCAACCACCCCAGCTGGGGACTGCGACATCGCCACACCAGCCTAGAGATTCTATGCAACTGCATAGAACAAAAGTGGATCTCACTGTGTTCACTGTGGAGGCGAAAGTCGGACTGGACCGGAAACTTTCAGCGGGATTATTCCGGTCTATGAAGAAGGAGCCACCATCACGGCTCAAGTATTCCTTGATTTACGTCAGTCGCTAAAGCTATTTGTCTTTCGCAACCTTGTTGATTGGGTTATGAAGACCGGGAAAGAAGAGTATGATCGGAGCGTTGCAGATCAGAACGACCCAACAGGTTTCTATGGCTCTGTGTTCCAAGGACTCCGTGCCGACTTGAAAGGGTTGGTAAACTTGGTTTCGATCATGACTATTTCGGCTGACCTGTTCCCAGGGCTATGCACACGCGTATATTCATTGTCTGTCTTCATATCGCTTTGCTATGCCTTTTGCTGACCTTGGTTTCCAGGGCCACACCACTGGACAAACGACGGGCATTGGTGGTCACATGGCTTCGCGCTTCATTCCTACTGTAGAGCGTGAATCAATAGATTTGGTGTAAGCCACTTTTCCCGTGATGACGTTCAGTTACTCATGATCCCCTAGCGATGAGAATGTTGCTGGTAAGTGCACCCTTTCTAGAGACTCGGATGCGTAGTTTATGGATTTTTGGCGGAAGTTTGGAATAAGGAACTATTGTATGTGGGGGGTTTCTTGTCCCGTGCCGTGTACGAGCTAGAACTCTCCAAGATTCGAGACGCATGGGAAAGAGCAGTTGGGTTCGATGGTACCGCGGATTTTCGACCGCCGGCAGAGTTGCAACACACATTGCATCAATGGTTTCTTCACGTCCTCAAATTTTTCACTTTCCACCATTCCACACCCTCAGCGAAGGTTGCACGATTACTGGAGACTGCGTTCTACGGATGCTCCGCCGACCCCGTGAGGCTTCTCTCATCCACTGGTGTTCGCTTTGCGCCAGAAATCAAAGAATACGGTCCGGCCTTTGCTAAGTTCCTCAAGTATGTACCAATGCTCCCTCAGTATGTCATACAAGAATGCCCGGGAATCATCGAGGCGCTGCCGGACCAACACAAGATGTCCCCTGTAACCTTCTTGGACGTCCTCCAAGATCTTCGTAAACACTCCCTTACTCGCGAAGAGCTAATCGCTTGCTGTCGGTGGTGGATGAGTCGGGAGAACGCTTCGCTACAAGACACTAACCAACTGTTGAGCACGATCACTATTTGTGGTGCAAATGGATCTCCACTTCAGCTGTCCTCCGTCAACTATTTCATTGGTTCAGAGTCTCTCAAAGCAGGTATCCCCCTCGATGGCCCGCATCCTGCATCCCTCATGCCTCTTGATATCACCACGAGGTTCACTCCCATGGATCCCACGAGCCTCGGTTGGCAGGAGTTCACCATCGTCGACTGGTTCCGACATATTTCGCAACAGAAAGTTATGTCTGCCGACTCGAGATACGACTTTACTCGATCAATCGAATGGGCCGAGCGCGTTCTCAGCGTTCTTTCTGGTGTATGGTCATCACAGTCAGATGAGCTGTATCATTTAGCGAAGACGATATTCACGGGCAAGAAATGTATTCCTACATCCCACGGACTCCTCGCCCCGGAAGAGTCGTTCTTTTCCAGTACACATATCACCTTGTTCCAAGATCTCGACTTGCCAACTGTTCGCTTCATTACAGGGCTGGAAACCAAAGGAGATATGGAACTCCTCCTTACATTCATTGGCGTCAAAAAAATTGTTCCTCCCCAGCTTCTCTTAGACAGGTAAGAAGCTGCGACGTTCTGCTAGTCTGATCCCTCATCCGGTGTTCATAGAATGGTCAGAACCGGGAATTGGAGCATACCCGACCTGATCCGTTATCTCGTTTCGGTACAGAATACCCTGACACCGGATGAACTCCTCAGGTTGGAATCATTCACAGGTTTCACTGAGGAAGGCACGCGGGGAGACGGTGGTGAGAGACCTCGTTATCGCGCCATCGACCTCTACCCGCCTTTGGACATCTTCCGGCAACTTCAGCTGCCCGTGATTGACTGGGACGAAATATGGCAGAATGAATCAGATCAAGGTAAATAAATGGTCAGCTTCACTGTGATAGAACTCACTTTAATTGCATGGTGTCTAGCCACACTTTTGTATCATCTTGGCTTACGTCATTACCCGCCTTTGGAGGAGATCGTGAGGCTCTCTAGCGCTGCACCAGATGTCAGAGTCAGGGAAACAGCTTTCAAATATTTATATGACAACCTTGGGTCAAAGTATTCCCGTTACAATCCTGATGACTTTCAACATATCGCGTTTATACCTGCTGAAAACGAGGGTGAAACGTGCCTGGCAAAATTGGGAGATGTACGAGGCTTTTTTCCCGTTGTTCATCCTTCTGACAAAATGTCCAGGTGTTTTTTAGTACTCAGTGGAAAGCGCTTGGCTTTGCTGTCATACCGGACAAATATCAGAATGCACCCGTCTCTGAACTCGGGGTACAGCAACATCCACCTCCGTCTACGCTCATTCGACTGTTGGAAACCAAGCCGCCAATCAATAAGGAAATAGCTCGAGAATGGTTTGAATGTTTATATGGGTGTATTTCTAGTGGGTGATCTTTGTTGTCTTGCTCTGCATTTTACTTCAACGTCGCAGGCTTTTCGCAGATGGAGCTTACCAAACTCATCGAATTGCCTATCGTTCCAACAAGATCTTCTACTGGCTGGAAGTGGATGGCCCCCACCCAATGCTACCTGAATAAAAGTACGAGAAATGACTTCCACGCGAAGTTGTTTGTCTTCGTGGATTTCGGTTACACTGCAAACTGCTTTTTGAGGGCTTGCCGCTCGAAGGACGAACCGTCTGTGAAAGATATTGCCGAGATCTTGGTAGATGATCCCAAGCGATTTTATGATCTTGCAGGAGGGCACGAAGGGTGGGTGTTGCAGTTCATCCTTTGATCTGAGCAGGAGCTCACCCGGAGAAACCAGCTTTCTGGCTGAGCTGCGTGACCTTGCTTTTTGGAGTGGCCGCATTCCCAATCTTACACTGGACAAGATGATGTCCAGGCCGATTTTGCTCGGAATCCGTCGCAAGAAATCCCACGAGAGAGGGGAATACGAATACGAACACGTCTTGCGGGAACCTGGGGAGATTGTCGTGGCTGATGATATAGATACCTACCAACTTTTTGAAGACGAGATCTTTGTGGCGCCACAGGACGTTCCCGAGCTAGAAGGTGTGCATGCGTCAATGTCTTTAGCTTCATCTGACTGAAGCCATACCAACAGAATTTTATGTGTCCCTGGGGTGTCGTCGGTTGAGCACCATAGTCGAAGAAAAATACAATGCATTGAACGAAATTCAGCATCCTAATACCTCTACCTCAGTCCGAACGTTGATCCTCCAGCGGCTTCCGTTGTTCCTCCACGGGTATAACCATACGCAGTTCCAGATTCCAGTCTCGCTTCTGAGAGCTGAGAATTTCAAAGTCAAGGTCTGCAAGGGGTTGGTCGTGTCCAAAACCCTTAAGGTTGGAAACAGTCAGATGACGCGAAGTCAGGATGTGTGGGCAGCTACGCAGCGTGAGGAAGAGGAATGGATCGAACTGTGGGTTTCGGTTGATGCAGAACTGGACATGTACGAGTGGGTTGATACGATTCACCCTCCTCAGTCTCGTTTCTGGTACTCATTAACACGTTTAAAAGAATCGCAACATCCCTATGTCGGCTATTGTTTGGAACGGTCAAGGCCAGCGATACTCTACTCCTTGCGACAATTCTTTCCGCGCCTCTGGAAAAACTGAAACAAAGGGGGTATAGTGGTCAGTTCTACCTTCTCTGTCCAAAGACGTCTAACGGCTTTGTGCCTTTGCCTAGTTGACAATATCTCCAGTCGACTTCGACAGCCGCCAGAGGACTCACAACTGACGGAAGAAGTGATTGACACCCGTTGCGTGACACAAGCCGCCACGACTACCTCTGTAACGAATCACGTATTCGAACAATCGGAGATTACGATTGGCCCTGGTAGTGCTGCTGCAAGCGCCGAGTCCTCGACTGATTGCCTCATGCCTGGAGCCTTTGTGACTCTTCCTGGGAATACCTCGTCTGAGTCGACCATGCCGCTACATCATTCTATCGACCGTGCATCGAACAGCACTGCCAGTCTAATCCAGAACCTTATACATCGATTTGTTCCGCGGTGGGGCTTCTCGGAGACCATACGAAGTGTTACATCTCTCCAGTATTCATGGTAAGCCTGACGAACGAGCGGTTTCCATATAAGTCATCCTCTTTTCAGGACTCCGCGTCTAGTAATGCCTCAGAGTTATATACGTGAGTTTCATGAGCACCCCTACTGACATTGGTTGATGCATTTCTCAGGAGCAAACGTAAGCATGGCAATGAATGCATGTAAACCGGAAGGAGGGAAGCTCCTTCATCAACACAGCGAGCTGGAGGATATCAGGGAGTTCCCGAATACGGGCTACTGTGATGTGTCTGGACGGGTCGGAAACCTGGAGCCTCGCGGTGAGTTTTCGAGGACTCCTCATTATTATACTACTTATGGGAGGGGTCAGGCGAAATCGAGCAGGTAAAGATCTTTACTACTGAAGGTAATTCGTTTCCAACAGTTAATTGTTGTTGGCATGAATCAGAAGGCACTAAACGATGAAAACTTGTTGTGTAGATGTTCTCGACCCCGACACGTTCATGGACACCAAGCATGACGTGCTCGTTCGTTTTGTCGATGTGCTCACACATGTTGCTGAACTTAACGGTCTCTCGCTGACGGTGCTACATGTTTTCTGTGACGTTGCTGGAGGGCCTATTGCATTCAACCGGAACGGAAGCATTTTCCTTAACCTGAGATATTTCGAAGCATGGCGTGAGCAGTACCTTGCTTTGATGGCGTGGCAAATATCGTGCTGATGTTTAATTTTTCAGACGATCAGGACGTTCAGAACGGGGACCCACAGCGAGCCCAAATATCGTGGTATGTCCTGTTTTCACATCGACTGCTCTCCTCCAGTATGGATAAGAGGGTTGCATCCAGGTTCTTTACGCTCGCCCACGAGCTTGCGCATAACCTCATCAAGGAACACAATTCCGAACACGAATTTTGGTTCGCAGCCATCTGCGAAGCACACGTTTGGCAAGCGTCGAAGCGTACCTTGATTTGACTATTTTAGGCTACGCATGTTGTCTGTGTGATATACCACCTCCAGCTATTCTACTATCCAAAGACATTTCGTTTCCAGTCGCCGTATGATTCTCACCGGTAGCGCATCCGCTTCGTTTGTAGCATGTGGATACTCTCATCGTGTCCGGTGGCACCCTAAGTTATATTCACATTGCAGATTGATTGATTCCATGCATTCCGAGAGGCAAAAGAACAAAATACAAGACAGATCATCTAGGGATCCGATTAACGTACAACGAACACAAGACAACCAGGGATTCGTTCAACACTGCATAGACTCACGCAGCGACATCAACTGTCGCACCTAGTCTGCAGGAGCAGCTGACTCTGGTTCTTGTACGGAAAAGGTATCCAAAGGCTGCCACGGTGGGAATGTCATACACCGGCTAGGAGCGTGCTCAGAAATTGAGACGGAGTGGTGCCATCACGAAATCGAATCGGCACTTACAAGTCTTCTGGCTTTGGGTCTGGCGTCAAATTATCCCTCAATAGACTTCGGATCGATAGATACTTTTGCCTGAGGGGCGAAACACAGGTTTCCTTTCTGACTTACCCCCATGTGGAGATAACCCGCCTCGCAACCCTGGCTCCATCATTCGAGCTCAGGACGCGTCTCGCTCGACGCGCCCGACGTCGCTTTTTCAGAACCCACGAGCGAGAGCGTGATATGCTCGCTATCTGCATGACATCCATGTACAATCTCGTGAACAATGCAGAACGGGTGTGACAGGTGAGATACATGCCTGTGCCAGAGAGGCACCGCACATATGCCGAGCAGTGGATGACTTTGGTGACAAGGTGTTTGCACTTGAACTGGAGCACTTTGAAGAATTCCTCGAGGACTGGACCGGAGAGGACACGTACACGCAGTTCGTGCATCAGCAGCACGGGGTACGACTTGCCCATTTGGAACCACCACTGGCCTTTGGTCGATGCTGAACCGACCCCGGCAGGACTATGTAAGGACGAGGGTGGCGATTGTCAATCCACTCAAAGATGGAATAAGCATCGAGCATGGCGCACTCACGCATCCGCAGGGGTCTCGAACTCCTCTTCACGGACCCACATGGAGGACATGACCGTCGGGTTTGTTCGTCTCCTGGCTGTATATGGGTGGATATTTGGCATCGCACTCGTCAACGTATGTCTAGAACTCGGGATCGTAGATGTTTCCTTCGATGTCCAACGCGCCTGTATCGGCGTTGATGAACCCGTACGAGCCAATCTGTAGTATATCCATGTCATGGATCGCGCGTGGCACCGTGACGACCGGTTGAGCGCACCTTGGGCCCTTGGCGGGATCCCAGACGTCCCAGCGCGTAAAGTTTTGGTTGCAGATATCGGCGTAGCGGCGGGGTGCGTCTTTGTGGTGGTGAGCGATGAGGGCAATGGTCAAGGTGTTGGAGCCTCGAGGTTTGAACATATGCAGTATATCATCGTGGTTCCAGGCGTAACGTCTTAAGATACCGTGGCGCTATACCCTATAGGAAGATAATACTACGATTGACATCGTCCAATGGGCCCCGTTTGACTGGTTTGGAAGCGGTATCGTATCGTTGGGTCACGGGTGGTGGTTGCTGTTGGCCAAAGTTGAAGTTGCCACATACAAGCTTGTTATGTACCACCTCCTCAAGGGCCTACACGAATATCTCACTCGGTGAGCGCTCCGTTGGCGTCCTCGACCTCGTCACAAAACGCCACAGGAAAGAAGAATTTTCGATCATCATCATCGGTCTCGACGGTGCTGGGAAAACGGTAAGCTGGCAACCGCCACTGGCTTTGCTCAAGTCAAATTGTCCCGGCTCTGACAATGGTACGCGCAGACGTTGCTGGAGAAAATCAAAACGTTCTATAATGACACGCCCGGCCTCGATCCGTCCAAGATAGGACCGACCGTTGGACAGAACAGTACGTCCCGCCCTGCTGGACTCGCTTACCGCACACTTCAACATGACGTTTGTCGTCAGTGGGCAAAGTGTCTCTCCCTTCGACGATTCTCAGCTTTTTCGACCTCGGAGGGCAGAGAGGCATGAGGTCAATATGGCACCGATATTACGACGACTGTCACGCTGTCGTGTACGTGATCGACGCGCAGGACAGAGAGAGGCTTGGGGAAGGCTGGGAAGTGTTTGGTGCGTTGAACGGTCCACGGGGACACTCCCTATTCGCTGACAACTATCCGGTTTGTGTCTTATATACGCTCGATACGCGCAAGCAGACTCGGTCCTTTCTTCGCCTCGAATCCTCAATGTCCCGCTCCTCCTTCTCGCGAACAAACAGGATACATCCACGAGTATGTCGGCGACGGAGATTCGTCAAGACTACGAAGTTTGGGACCACCATCGACGGGACAGCGCACGCAGGCGGTACGCAGAGGAAGAAGGCGAGGAAGAGGAAAGGAAGAAGAGGCGGATTGCAAGCCTAGAGGTACTGGGCGTGTCGGCATTTGAAGGGTGCGCTTGGCTGCTCTGTTGTCTGCTGTTGGCTGAGCTTATGGGTTATACAGACAAGGCGTGCGTGAAGCCGTCGACTGGTTATTCTTGCGCGTCCAGAATAGTCGGCAGTGAGTATACTTTCCGCTTGTTCCTGGCGTACGACTAATGTTTGGTTTTAGGGACCTTGGAGACCGTGCGACGAGGAGAGGCTGGTGGTCAAGATAATCACCATCGACATCTTGCCATCATATGCTGCATTTCCCCCATTCGTCGCCATGTCGATTCAGGATAGCGAAAGCCACTTTGCC
This sequence comes from Boletus reticuloceps, assembly GCA_018397855.1. NCBI lineage: Eukaryota > Fungi > Basidiomycota > Agaricomycetes > Boletales > Boletaceae > Boletus > Boletus reticuloceps. Next base: position 1,396,770 of record JAGFBS010000005.1, read on the forward strand.
ATATACAGCACCGCACCCACAATGCCTGGTAGAAACTAATACTATCGAGCAGGGCATGATTATGGGAGTGATTTTACTATTTGCAGTGACAACTGGGAATTGACTATACCACTATAGTATACATTGTACCTACAATTAACACAGAATTGCCGGCTACCTGATGTTTTTTCTTCCCCCCGCGTTGCCTTGCACAGAACGTCCTTTAGATCATTGATTTTTTGTTCTGTGTCATGTTCTGCCGGGTAAATCTCTTCCCATGCGTTCGCCGGCCCGTTATCGCTTTGGTGTTGGTAAGTTCAAAGACAATATTGCGCCCTTCAAGCCCGCAACTGGACCGTTGAGGCGGGTCGGCATCGCGCCAAGAGTGGTCGACTGGTTACAACTCGCACTCGGCCAGCGTCTTCGCAAAAATAAAAATAAAAAAGCAAGAGTCGAATGCGTTGTGAGAACATTATACCTAAATCGGGTAAGCTCGTTGTCCTTGTGTATTACCTTGTTTACCTGTAAACAAGGTCATTCAACCCGAGAATTGTGGCTGTGAAGTCTCCGAATCTTCACCGTGTGATCCCGGGTATAGTTCCGATTTTATCCGTTACTGGTGCTAAGTACATCACTGATGGCCCTCTGAAGTTTCGTCCACCACTCTGTTGTAATTCTATCTAACTCGTTAAGCCGCTCATCTTCTCTTCGTAGGTGTTCGTTAGGGTGTGTTGTAAATAGCTTCTCGTTGAATTCGCGTAGCAATCTTATGCTATCTCTCCCTCGACTCCGGGACAGCGCTACGTATGCGTTGAAAGGTGTGAGTTCGCCCGTAGGTGGCTGTGCGATATCAACTATCACTTTTTCTATTGTTTGTCCTTGTGATCTGTAATCCGTGAATGCGTACGCGGCGGTTAGTGGGATTTGTCGCCGCGTTATTCGTTTCTCCACTCCTTGATGAAGAATTGTAAATGTTCGTTCCATCGGCACCAGTGGCAATACTCGTTCCTCCAATCCTTCCAATTTTTTGGCTTTGGTTCGTTGCATCTTCACCAAAACGCATGCTGGGACACAGCTCAACTCGACGATTCCGTTTGGTGATGCAAGTCCACTGGCTTCCGTTTTGTGCAGAATGAGGCTGACTATCTCTCCACGAGACCCATTCGCGACATCCAGTCCTGTCTCGACGTTGAAAATCACCATCACTTGCATCCCAACTGCCAATTCGACCACGTTCGGCAAACTTCCTCGTTCGTCTTGTCTTCCACGTCCTTTTGAATGTTTGCTCGCAACTGCGAATTTTTCATTTAGAGTGAGTGGTAGCCCATTCTTGTGGTCGTATGCCTTGCAAATGAACAGAGTAGCTTTGTTCCGTTTCGCTATGGTACGTGCCATTTGCTCGTTCCACTGTCGACGAACTGAGTGACGTGGTGTTACCAGTACGTGGTTGTTCCAAGGAGCGGTCGTGAAGTCGGTAGTAGGACAAATGGGATTTGTCAATATCAAAGTGCGAAGCATTGCAATGTGGTGCGATCTGCAGTTTCCGTGACGGACGTGTTGTAATAATTCGTTCCAGTCTGCATCGGTTATGCGGACTTGCTGCTTGAGACGAACAACAGTGGTGAACTTTTCATATATGCTTCGTCCCAACATCTCTTCGGCAGTATCGAGTGATGGATTGCACGGATAATATAGTGGTGAGCTTCTCTTTGAAACGACGGGCGGGAATTGATGGAAATCTCCAACCAGGATTACGTTCACTCCACCGAAAGGTTTGTCTACATCTCCTTCGCCAACAAGACATTTTGCTCGGCATATTGCTTTTGACAATTTGGCAAGGAATTTGCGGCCAACCATTGATTTTTCATCGATTATGAAGTAATCTTTTCCTTTCCATATTTTGGCTAATTTGTTCATCGCACGTGCTCCCGGTTCGTGGCCATTGACAGGTATACCCCCGAGAACGTGGAGGGTCCTCCCATCAATTATTGATGCTGCTATACCTGTATATGCACCCTTCACAAGCCTATCTTTCATTCCGCGTGCAGCGAAGTTCTCCGTTATGGTTTGTATGGTTTTTGATTTACCAACACCTCCTTCTCCTGCGATGACCATTAAAAGTTGAGGAACGTCCTTTCCACTTTGTGTTTGCTCCAGATGCCAGTCGATAATATCATACGCTCTCCGCTGATCAGTGAGAAGTTGATCCGGTTCCACGGCAGTAAGTTTTTCGGTTACTGAAGGCATGATTGATTCTATCTGATTTGCCTCTCCTTCATCCTCGGTTCCTATCGTGTTTATAGATTGAATGCCGGCCGTCTCGATATCTTCCTCATCCCCTTCACTGCCAAGACTTTCTTGCTCACGGACACATTCATCCATCGCTTTTTGCCATTGCCGGATACGAACTTCATCGTCTCCGTTGGCATATGTCACTTTTTGTATGTTATTGTTCGTTTGCTCTGTGCTGGCATTCGATAATGTACTTCCTTCTCCAAATATGCTTCTGGACTGTGCAATTAAAACTGCGCTAGCCGCATGTTGTTCTTCTCGTGGGTTCCTTTGATCCTGTTCATACAATGCTAGCTCTGCTTCGGTTATTGGCAAAGCTTCTTCTTCCTCGTATAAATCCATCATTTCATCAATGCCATCTGCGACTCTCATGCCCTCTGCTTGTCCCTGTCTTTCCTCGTCATTGGGTTCGTCATTGCTCTCCTGCTCTTGTGCTTTCTTCATCACTGCTGTCCGACATTCATAGTAATAATCAACCCCTGCAACAATGTCTTTCTCTTCTTGTGATGCTTGGGATAGAAATTGGTCATATTTTTCCTCCCATGTACCCTCGTTTGGTTGTATGTCTTGTATCCTTCGCCATGGTATAAGCAGAGCCAACACTGATGCACAGTATAATGCTCGTCGGCTAGGGTCCTTCGAGGACGGGATAAATGTTCCGACAACATTAGGTAGTGTATTATGTCCTGGTGGTCGAATGACGCGGCAATTTGTATTGTTGCGGGGATGTTGTTGCATGTAAGAACTTCGCTTGTGAGGTCGACGTCCTCGTTGTGCTGATGTTGTTGGAACAGATGTCGGAGATTGACCAGCTGTTTCTGTTTCCGAACTTCGCTTTGAAGCAGGAACTTGTTCCTCGTATGTATCAATGACGAAACGGATGAACGAGTAATTTGTTAGTTCCGGGCCCCGGTAACGATAGTCTTCATATTGAGATGCACGTGTACGCAACCCTCCTTCCTTTCCAAATTCCAAAGTTACAGCTTCCTGTTCATCTATGCATTAGGACCTAGCGACGACACCGACGACTCATCAATTGCAACTTACTTGTGACGTATTTTCGGAGGTGTTCTCCATGTTACGAACATTGTCATGTTGTGAGCCCGTTTCATCATCTTCCCCTCTTGTCTCACTTCTGCTTCCATCACCATGTTCAGATAACATGCTTTAGAGTCATTTAAAATTGGCTCACTGAGTATGAGCCCCACCCTTTAATTCGGGAAAAGTTTGCTCAAGCTGCTTTTGAACTGAAAACCAGTATAATGGAACGTAGTGATGCGAACGTATGCAATCACCATACCCCATGATGTAAGACATCACTTGTGGTCCAGATAGTTCCATTTCTCGATTAATGGCTTGCTGACAGCGAAATATCAATAACCGGTTTCGTTCGAGAATACTGGTCAGATGGTTTGAGTTGTTTTCATGGTAAAGCATAGCTTTAGCCATCAATGCTGATACATTGTTATTCTTCGACTGTTTCTTCGTTGCATAAGATGTTGTGTACCACATAACGTCCTTTGTATCCTCTCCATTTGTAAGTAATTTGATGTCGTTATTGCAGAGGAGAGTGGTCGTGATTGCAGGACAAAAATTGTTCATGAATCCATATGTCCGCTTTGGCGACCAGTTGCCTGCTTCGTCCACGTATTCTTCAGCACTTGTTTGCCAGGGTGCTCGTCTTTTGCATGTCATTCGACCTTGTCTATTGAAACGTAGACATGTGGATATTGAGCACGTATGAATCTGGCTTGCTCGTACGACACGACGTTCGAGAATTGTGTTTTGTTCTTGCCAATCAGGTCCATCAACATCTGGTGGCCGTGAATATCCTATCTGGGTCTCGCGTGTAGTTGAACGGATGGTTTCTTCATCAAGTCCGTTGACATGGGCACGGACATTGTTCCGGATGAATGTCCGAATCTTCTCCAGGAAATCAGGTGACTTCAAGAGGTCCCGTAATTCATAGATATTAGGAGTGTCTTTCAGCCAGATGAAACAATGTAGATGTAACGTTCCGCGTCCTTGTGCTTCAACGACTCCGAAATAGGCGCTGACATGGCCGAGAACGCCGATAGTACTCTTCACTTGGTTTTGTTGAATTTCGACACCAAATAATGTTGTAAAAACTAGATTGATGATGAAAAAGAAGTACTTTGCTGCAGCATAGGGGTCTCTTGCTATGTTCATGGCTCTGTGATGAGCATCTGGTCCAGCTGTCGCCAAGAATTCATCCATATTGATCTCTTCTCCTGCGAAAACCTGTGCGATAGGGTCTTGTATATCGTTTGGGTTTATGGTAATCCATAATGATGGTCCACGCAAAAGCAAAGTTGTTCCCCAAATGCTCCCGCGATAAAGAACTCGACTGTTGTCTGATCCTGTAACCCGACTTGATGCTGAAAACACGTGTTTACGTAGCATCCGGATTCGAGGATCTGTGGGTGACCTTCCTTCTTCTTCCTCTTTCGCTGCAACTCGTACATCACTGGTGGAAATGGATCCTATCACAAGCTTGTTCTTTTCGAAATCCTCTCGTTGCATTTGGACACGAGCAGATGATAAAGCCTTTCGCTTTTGTTGGATCCCGAATACAACGAATGGAAAGGTGTGGTGGGTACGGAATCGTTTATCGTGATACTGCATTGCCCATTGAGCGTGCTCGTTGAATGAGACAGTTTGTGAGCGTTTAATCTCGAATCCACCTTCTCCGTAGGGAAACAATGTAGGGAAAGTTGCCGCCAATGGATTCACGTCTCGTTCTCTGCCTTCCATGTCTTGGCCGAATTCGCTAACTGGTTTTCGACTGTGTCGGACAGCGTAACCACCCTCTTTTCCACTTTCAAGCAGATTCATCAATCCATGCTTCATCATCTCGTTCATCTGTATCCCATTCAAATCGATGTCCGTGACTCCCAGAAATTGAAGGGGTATCACTGTTTCGTCTGATATAGGAATTAGCATTCGTCACTGACTTGTTATTCTTTTTAAAATTAGGTTCTCTTACCCATTTCTTCTGGCGGCATATTTGCTGGTTCCCCTACGATATCGTAAATTTCGTCGCATCGCTCATCTGGCTCATCTACTTTGTTTTAATTATAATCAGTAAATGTTTAATCTTGGAAACATATATTTACCATTAATTGCAGTATCCTCGCCAGGAACATATCCCTCTCGCTCATGATTTGCTACGTTGTCGTCTTCTTCATGACGCATTATGGCATACAGTTCACCTGGCACGTCATCTTCAGGGAGTTCCGCTAGACGGTCCAATGAAATGTCGATATCTCCGTACATAGGATTATGTCGCTTTAACCACATGAGTGCGTCATGCACGACATGTCGTCGAACACGAAATGTTGACTTTAACCAGTTCTTTGGCAGTTTCTGGGATCCAATATACGTGATGGCGACAACTGAGACCAATGATTTTGCCGACTGAGGCATGAGTTGGCCTTCGAGCATTTGAACAACATCGTTTGTGTTCATATTGTAAAGTGAAACGTTGCCCCGAATGGCTCGCTGAAGGTGCGCATGTTGCGTATTATGCTTTTCCTTTGGAAATAACTTGATCACGTAACATTTGGGATAGTGTCGTGCAATAAGGATTTCTTCGGGAAGCGTGAGCATAGCCAGTTCATGCGGTACTTCTCCGATCCACATCCTATTTGCGAGCGCATATTTCGGAAGACGATCTGTTGATAAAGCCCGAATGCATTCCGAACAAACCCAATCCTGAGCTTCATCTCCTTGGGCTCTTAGGTTGTCATCGTATAAAAGCATTCCACGCCATAGTGTGTGTTCCGCATGGGTCACCAACATTGGCGAGAGATGTTTTCGGATGTGTGCAATGTCCAACACTCGAAGATAATCACCTTATCTTTGTTAGCACTGGCATGCCTCTCTTTGCACATCTGTTTCGTTTTTTAGACTCACATTCTGTCTCCATCTTCTCTCGTCCACAGACAATACAAATGTGCATTGCCAGTGCAGCATTGGACGTTGCTCGCTGAAAAGCTCGAAACCTTGTCTTGGTTTCCTCCTCTGTCGGCAATTGAAGGTAAGCATTTGTGTCTCGTGAAAGGCTGGTATTCATCATCATCTGCCTGTCCTCCACTTCTTCTACTTCCATATTGTCTTCCGCGTCCTCTCGCAGTCTTTGTCGACGTTCCGCCGCATATCTCCTCCATCTCTCCAACCGAGACTGTCGTCCTTCCTCAGCCTTTATCTCCTTCGCTTCGGAAATTTGCTCCAGTAAGTGTTCTGGTTGACAACGTAAAACACTTATAATCTCTTCCCATGATAGTCGATCCAACTTTCTCAAAAAAATTCCTTCTGGCAAAAGCTCCTCTATTTCTTGTTTTGTGAGCGTACCAACCAGATCTGTATGAGAAAGCTGCGACATGCGTTGTTGAGAGGTATCGTTATCTCTTATCTTCCGCTCGCATCTCTCCCCATGTAATCCATCTAAACCAAAAACAGGTTCCTTTGTCCAGCTATTACAGTTACGTGTTTTCATCCCATTCGAGACGTTTTACTCAGCGTCAAGGGACCGGATCAGAAAAACACTGTCACTTGCCACCACTCTACCTGTTCAAAAACCGATCTTGTTCCTTCCGACATCAATGTTCCTTGACCTGGTTTAGGTTTACCATCTTATTGCTTCGCTGAATCCCAAATTTGCTGTGTGTCTCCGAGTACAGATGTCTCTCATTCTGACCTGTACTCTTATAACAGGTCAGACTCGGATTTGTGCTTGCAAACTTCGTCGTCGCCCCTCCACGTCCATCGACTTTCGCCCTCACAATGACCCAACGTTCCTCTCGTGGCCGTTCACATGCCACTCCCAGTGCTCCGTCCACTGCTAACAGACAGACTACTCCCCCTCCTCGAAAACGTACAACGCTCATGTCGACCGCCCAGATCCGTACAAATCTCAACAGCCCCACCCTTGGAGTATACATCGGAAAACCTGGTTTGCCTGCCACTGCGCTTTTCTTCCTTGGAGGTCCAAATGGCAACATTCTCATTTCTGCCCTCTCTCAAGACGAGCTTATCCTTCGCGGAGTGTTCCAGATCAATCGATCTGACTGCTTTTTGTCTCCGGATGGCACTTTTCAGCCTGCCAATCAGTTCGAATCCAAGTTCGAAGATGTTAAACTGTCGTGTAAACTGACTATTCCACACCATGACGACTTCCAATTTATGGCTCAAGACCTCGACACGATCTCTAAGAATGTCAAAGGCTTTGAATCGCTCATTCAAAAAGCGAAAGACGACACGACTATATCTTCCATGCAGTCTACGGGGGGGTGGGGTTCAATCAAGATGGTGCACCCGCTCTTCCTCGTAAGCCATCTCCACTCTTTAAATGTCCATCATGTAACGTCCCGCTAGAAGAAAAATAATTCCACGGAAAATAGCCCTTCCGATAGCATTGCGGATTCTAATGAAACTCAGGAAGATGACACCTGTGGTCAGTGTGCACTAATCTCCATTCATCTTCTTTTACTTATTTTGTTTGAAAGACGAACTAGGGGACGAATTCAGTATGAAAAACTGGCCTGTCAACACTCGTTGCCAACCCCTACTTGACAAACTGATAGCCGCCGGATCACACTCCATTCATCCGCTTCCCGTTTATGACATCGACCATACGCCTGTGCCCCCTCGGAAATACAAGGAGTACTTACCCGGCGCAATTGTTCTCGCTTCCATGGCGTTCACACACTTCCATGTTAAATCTAACAAACGACACATCTTCAACGCCGTCTGCCGAGAACTTGTTATTTTGCGACATGCGGATGAGCTTCCGTCTAGTCCATACAAGAAAAGGCGTTTCGGTCGTGGACCTTTGATGGACAATGAGGACGGGATTGCTTCTGTCACAGCATCTTCTTCTCAAAGTAAGCCCTCCAGAAAGACTCTCCTTGTATTATTTTACCAACACCGTGTTCAACTATAGCTTAATCTTCACTTTCGGAAGTGACCACTTCAATCTGAGTCCTATGGAGAGAAATGGGTGTTCCCATGTCCTCGATAAATTGTACAATCGCGCTCCGTTCTCTTAAAGTCCTGCGTTTTTTATATGTATGTTTCATCATCGCTCAGACACGTGTATAATATGTATGCTATTGTGTTTGACTCCCCTCCGAATTTATCCAATGTTACTCTACGGAAATAAACAAGGTATCTGCCGGCGAAGTCGCGCGGCGTTAACCAAGTTAGCTATGGAAACCCGGACGTCGCGCAAGGACACCCTCTTCGCTCCACGTGTTTGAACAACTTTGCAGATTGAGCTCGGGGCAATGGCAGGCATCAATGAGGCCATTGTCCTCGGTCGAGACGCACTCGAACTTTGCCCGCAAGGACACCCTCATCGCTCCACGTGTTTGAACAACCTTGCAGGTCGTCTCTTGACCCGCTACAACCAGCTCGGGGCAATGGCAGACCTCGATGAGGCCATTGTCCTCAGTCGAGAAGCACTCGAACTTTGCCCGCAAGGACACCCTCTTCGCTCCACGTGTTTGAACAACCTTGCAGTTCGTCTCTCGACTCGCTACAACCAGCTCGGGGCAATGGCAGACCTCGATGAGGCCATTGTCCTCGGTCGAGAAGTACTCGAACTCTGCCCGCAAGGACACCCTCTTCGCTCCACGTGTTTGAACAACCTTTCAGTTCGTCTCTCGACTCGCTACAACCAGCTCGGGGCAATGGCAGACCTCGATGAGGCCATTGTCCTCAGTCGAGAAGCACTCGAACTTTGCCCGCAAGGACACCCTCTTCGCTCCACGTGTTTGAACAACTTTGCAGATTGTCTCTCGACTCGCTACAACCAGCTCGGGGCAATGGCAGACCTCGATGAGGCCATTGTCCTCAGTCGAGAAGCACTCGAACTTTGCCCGCAAGGACACCCTCTTCGCTCCACGTGTTTGAACAACTTTGCAGATTGTCTCTCGACTCGCTACAACCAGCTCGGGGCAATGGCAGACCTCGATGAGGCCATTGTCCTCTGTCGAGACGCACTCGAACTTTGCCCGCAAGGACACCCTCTTCGCTCCACGTGTTTGAACAACTTTGCAGGTCGTCTCTCGACTCGCTACAAGCAGATCGGGGCAATGGCAGACCTCGATGAGGCCATTGTCCTCGGTCGAGACGCACTCGAACTTTGCCCGCAAGGACACCCTCATCGCTCCACGTGTTTGAACAACCTTGCAGGTCGTCTCTCGACTCGCTACAAGCAGATCGGGGCAATGGCAGACCTCGATGAGGCCATTGTCCTCTGTCGAGAAGCACTCGAACTTTGCCCGCAAGGACACCCTCATCGCCCCACGTCTTTGAACAACCTTGCAGGTCGTCTCTCGACTCGCTACAAGCAGATCGGGGCAATGGCAGACCTCGATGAGGCCATTGTCCTCGGTCGAGACGCATTCGACCTTTGCCTTCCAAGTCATATAAATCGGTCCAGCTCATTGCAACACCTTGCAAGCGCCCTCTACACTCGGTTCATGCAGCTGAGACAACCAGACGATAAGAAATCCCTATTCAGTCTCTATGCTCATTTGGTTGATGCACCTCAATTGGTGTTTTCAACGGATCTGTCTGCCGCTCGAGCATGGATCCGGGTGGCCGAAGAATTCCAGCACCCCTCAACACTCCTTGCATATGAAACATCACTCCGATTACTCATTCATCATCTTGCTGCCCTGCCACCCTTACCCCAACATCTTATCATTCTCAAAGAGCGTTCAGCTTCGCTCGCAGTGGACGCGTTTTCAGCATGCCTTCGTAGAGGTACTCGTGTACGTGCTGTTGAGCTTCTCGAACAAGGCCGCAGCGTCTTTTGGGGCCAACTCAGTCGCCTCCGTTTCCCGCTTGACGATGTTATGGCATCTGGTCCTGGAGGAAGGCTGTTGGTAGACGAGTTCATGCATGTGGCCTCGCTTATTCGCATTGCCCTTGATTCACCTGGTGCAGATCAACATGAACGGCTGTGTCATCTCAACCTTGAGATGCAGAGAATCATCATCGATATTCGCGAGCTACCTGGCCTCTCCCGTTTCCTTCTTCCCTCGCTCTTCCCAGAGCTACAACGCGCGGCCAGTGGGGGACCTGTTATCATCGTGAATGCGAGCCAGTATAGCTGTGATGCGCTCGTCGTCTTACTCGATCGAGATCCCGTCCACATTCCATTACAGATCACACAAGAGAGTGTTCGCGACCTCTCAGAGACACTCCACGCTTCGACTGAGCGTGCAAAGAAGGTCGACGTGAGGAGGGAGCTCGGGTTCCTCATGCGCAATCTCTGGGATCAGGTTGTTTCGCCCATCGTGGACTTCCTCCTGACGACACTTCCACTTCAGTCACGCATCTGGTGGTGCCCGACCGCTGAGTTCTCTGTCCTGCCCTTGCATGCCGCTGGTCCGTATAGAAAGGGTCAACAGAATCTCAGTGGTGTCGTACACCCCCACCTTGAGCGCTCTCATTCGTGCTAGACGGCCCGCTCCATCAAATACCGCCGGTGGCGGGAAACGCTTCATTGCCATTGGTCAGGCGAATGCTATCGGCCAGGTTGAACTGCTCTCCGTCGGCACCGAATTGGCCAATATAGGCCAGCACATCGGTGGTCTCGCGAGTTTCACACAAATTGAAGGCCCCGAATCCTGCATTTCACGTGTTGCCGAGGAGCTTTGCAAGACCGAATGGGTGCACCTTGCATGCCATGGCCTTCCCAACCGAACACGACCATTTGAATCTGCGTTTGCTCTCCATGACGGACACTTCACGATCGAGCAGATCATGCGGTGTGAACCAGAGAATCCCCAGTTTGCGTATCTCTCTGCATGTCATACGACTGTCGGAGACGAGGAGAGTCCTGACGAGGTGATCCACCTTGCATCGGCGATGCAGTTCGCTGGGTTCCGTTCTGTGATTGGCACGATGTGGGTGGTGGACGATGGTGAGACGAACAAGATCACGTCGACGTTCTACAAGCATATGGTAGACGAGGCTGGTTGTCTGGATCATACTCGTGCCGCGTTCGCGCTGAACAAGACGATGAAATCTGTGCGTATACCACTTGATCAGCGGATTCTGTATATCCATCTTGGTGCCTAGTTTTGTTGTATCCTGGTTCATTCTAGTTACTCGCTGTGTTCAATTGCTGTCAGATGTCATCCATTGTTTTAGTGCAATGTAGGATTACGACGAGTATACACCCCATAGTTCATCGACATCGATCATCTTGGATGATCATCGCGTGTGCTTCCGTCGGCTCCGGATATTCGACGACACACGAGAACTCATCTCCGCGAGTTTCAGGTTGCATGACGGTATGATCTATGTCGTGCCGCGCATATTTCGATCCCCGTCGAGAGCATGTGTCCTTTGAGAACGCTTACAATGGTTGCAAGTCACAGACTTTCCGTGATCGGAGGAATATCTTGAAGAAGAGTTCTCTGGGAACACTGAGCAGAAGCAGATTCCGAGATTCCGAAGTACGACGCGTATAGCACTGAAAGAACTTGGAACATGGTGGGTGTGTATGTGTAATTGGTATGACAGAGTAGATCGTGTTGACCAACTGATGAAGCATGTTCGAACGGACCTGCATGAGCGTTCCAGATGGAAACGGGCTATCCCAGGAACTACTCACGATTGTTGCGGTACCCTTGCAGGACCATGTACAAATCGCGTTCAGCTGATACTTGTCAAAGTTCAAACAGCTAGTACCTCTGACTCTCGCGACGAGTCACGTCGATCAGTTGACACGACAAATGGGCCATGATAAGTGAGTGAGTCAGAGTCGGAGTCCGCCACCACCATCTCACGCTGTATCTTATCGACGGGAATAACTTCGAAGGACTTGTTCTAAAAGACTGACGGCTGCTCGCATTTCGGATTTTGCCTGCATGACCAGAAGTTTGTATAATATCCCTTTTCTGTTTATACAGGAGTCTCGCCTCGTGTCAGGGTACGCAAACCACATCCCTTCTACGTCAGGACAAATTTCTCACACTATGTCAGGTGGACCACAAACGAGGCCGGAAATCCATTCTTATGTCTTCTTACTGCCCAATTCGAATTTTACTAGCAGATTATCGACTTTTTCTGTCAACCGATGCGGGATCAAGCGACCAGAAACCCGAGGTGATTGCACAGGAGGGAAACGATAAGAGCACACACGTAGCCGCACTAAAAGAAACAGGCACACCGTCGCCCTTGACCTTGTATCCTCGCCATCGTCAGAGGACAGGTATCTGACGTCGAACAATGAGTGAGTGTAGGCTGCAAGACGGAATAGTGCTGACCATCTGCTCAGGCAACACAGGAGCAACCGTGATTAACGGGGGTAGTGGTGTGCGCTCACTGACCTTCCTGAAAGACGGGATGCACTTTCTGAGTGTTAACGACCAAGGGATGGTCCAAAAGTGGTCTGTCGATGGACAAGAGGTTGGCAGGGCGGTGAATGTGATGAACAACTCAATAATCACGGGAATGGCGATTTCCGAGTTACCCACACGCAACTTGATGGTCTTCGCTGGACTTCGGTTGGCCACTGTATGGGACATGAACGTTCTGGACCCTGATGGCCCTAATCCTCCCATGGCCCTTGGCAGGATGGAACACTCCGATTGGGTGAATCCGGTTGACATTTCACCGACGGCGACCAGGCTCGCGACGGGCGTCGATGATAGGACAGCGAACATTTGGGTCATTCCGGACGGGACGCAAGTCATGGGGTGGCACGTTAGACTCCTACCCCTGCATGACAGTCCCGTGCGCGGGGTAAAATTTTCCCCTGACGGGGAATATCTCGCTACTGGGGACTCGACAGGAGTACGGATCTACGACGCGGACAACGCCGGGCTACGCAGAAGCTTTCAAATACCAATTACTTCATGGCCGAGCACTCCTATCCAGTGGCCCAGTGCGCAAAGTATGTTTGTATTGTCGGGGAATACAGTCAACCACATCGATCCAGATGGAGGGTGGTTTTTAGCTAGCTGGACAGTCCCCGGTGCAGTTGATCATTTCGGGGCCATCTCCCTAGCCGGCAATGGCAGATTCATAGCCTGCACCGCTGGTAGCTCTATCTCACTCTGGGATACTTCCACATCTGCACGGATTAGTTTTGCCATCCAGCTACCCTCACAAGTATGGTCGATCGCGATTTCCCCAGACAACAAGTACCTCGCATCCAGTCACGCGGGAACAATCACCCTACACAATCTTAACTCTATGATCCCCGACCACTACCGCCGGGTTGGTGACCAACTTCCGCCCGAGGTTCCTAGTGGTGGGGCTAACCTTGCGGGGAAAATTCAAGCTCTCCGTGAGGACTTCGGTTCGCTGAGCTCTCGCTTTGGTGCGCTTTTTGGCAATCCGACGTGCGTCTAACTGAATCCCAAATTAGACGAGGCGAGGTGCAGGTGTACGATTACTCAAACGAATGATCGCCTTCAAGCGCACACAACACCACGCATTCCGGATGGTAAATATCGCATCAGGAGCAACACTGGCAATATGTACCTCACGTATCCAGGCAACGGAGCTGGCATGGTTGACGTGCAACCATTCGATCAATCCAATGCTTCTCAAAGGGTCCGTCATCCCTCGATATAACCTCGTCAGAAGGACTACTTAAACAACTAATTCACAGTGGACCGTTTCTCTTGTTGCCGATGGTGCCTACGGCATCACGGGAAACCTTAGCATGCCGTTGAGCGTAGGTGTTCGCAATTCAGTGGTCACTACGTATCAGTACTGACCCGTGTTACTGGTTACAGAACAGCCCAAATCAGCGTTGGATCCTGGAGCCTGTTACGGACTGAGTAGATGCAAAAGGAGGCGTGAACGGGAGCAGGCTTGTCACCTCGACACTACTGTATGAAGTCTATCTCATTTACTGGTCTATCGTCCTGTATGAAGTTCGATGTTGTGTATAACAGTGGATTCAATGTGACCCATTTTCATACAACGTACAAATTCATACCAACAATGTGGCTCACTGCGACGCCAGGGCTGCCACATCTCGCCCTCGAGGTTGACGGGTGTCACACTCCTCCAAGAGTTACGATGATAGAAAGATCGTACTGAAGTGGAAGTATGCGTCCAACACCACCCGCGATGCTAAAGATGCGCCGGGCTTTTTGTTGTTAAATAGGTTGCTGAAGCCAGATGTATTCGCTGCTATGAAGGAACCAAACTCGCCCAGATCGAACGGAGAAAAAAAGACGTGGGCATGAGGCAGTTCCAAGAGCAGTATCCCGGATGCTCCACCGACGTTCAGGAGCAGTGGGGGTCAGTAAGCCTCTCAAATGAGCGGATCCTGTCAGCATCGGCATCAACCGCAGTGGACGTGGATACCACAGTGACGAGGGTCTGTCGTGAAACACAGGTGAGCTTTGCTGTGTGTAAAACCATAAATGGTTTCGCGGCGTCTGCAAGCATCGAGCCAGAATGTCTCCAATGGTCCGTGCTTCACCGAATATTGCTTCTTCTACATCACTGTAAGCCTTGATAGCTTGCTCGCAGGACATTTGCAGTCGGCCGAGGAGAATGGCGATCAAACCGCCAGTGGCCGTGCCGCAGATGAGATCGAAGACATCGCAAGGGAGTGACGGTTCGTCAGGGTTTTTACTCTCTTTGTAACATGTCACCGGTGTCACCCTTTGTGCGACATCGACCGCAACATGCGCTACAATGCCTTTTTTTTTAAAAAAGTCTATACAACGCCTTGAAAAACTACGACAGTTGTAAAGAAATACATAGAAAGTATGTATGTCATGACCACATCTCGGATCAGCATATCGTACAACTTCTTCCAGAATTGTTCGGGGATTCCTCCTCCTTTCCCAGTGGGGGTCGGGCTCGAGGCTGATATTCGCTTGAAATCAAGCGATGAATCGCTTGTTGCGAAGCGGATCTAAGCTGATGGGGGGACAAGCAAGTGACACATGCATGTCCATCGAACACCATACCCCGGTTTGCGAGCTCCTTTTCATTGTTTTGCCACCATGCATCCATAGTCGGTTTCATCCTCTCTAGGCGAGTGACGGCGACCACTAGCGGGATTGTTGTCTGTCGACCTGCGCGGCAGAATATCTCGTAAATTCTCAACATCTCCGCGGAAGCCCTGTTGCCCCGCATACAAAGGACAAAGAGGTCCAGCTCTTCTCGACGACATCTCTCTCGAAGGAAGGATTCAAGAGAATACTCTGGCACTTGGGTAACTTGAAGTCGTCTGAATAACCGGGATTTCGAGGCTTCAGTCAACCCAGGGGTGTCCCAAAGCAGGTATGTTCTCCCTTCAAGGGAAACCTCATAAGGCATGAAATGGCTCGTGCATGGCATGCTGTCGTTAGACACCGCGGCGCGATTGTGACCAGCGATCAGGTTGATGATAGAGCTCTTCCCGGAGCCAGTCTCCCCCATGAATATGACATTGCGAGTTTGTGGCTGAGATCATATTTTGATGAATAAACGGACGACTACCAACATAATGAACTTGCCATGGTTAGAGGTATTGGTATTTGCCAATGCCCAGCATCTCTACTGATTCTGGAACGACGTAATCAGCCGCAGCAACTTCCAGCAAGTAGATCATGTTACTCACGCCACATTTTTCCGATCTGTGTTGTTTAGCTTTTCTTCACTTGGTTGATGAGGCAAAACCAATGATGGTCTTTGTTGCTTTTTAGCGGTTACCTCGCTGAAACTTTGATCAGAGGCTGTGATGGGCACAATATCACAGTACTTGCTCAAGGTCTTGTACTTCCTGCTTGTCAATAATGCTGTAGTTTTTGTCGGTGACGATGGAAGCAGTTGCGGATGGTTCCCTGAAGCCTTGGTCATGTGGTGAGGATGTAGCGATATCATATTCAAACTCACTCATTGTTTGTCCGTAGAGTGACGTCAGCCACAGCCGTAGCGCTGGGATTATCTAGTAGTACATGGTTGTGTTCCTGTAAGAAGATTTCCTGACCCTGATGGAATTTGTGTAAATCGTGGTCAAGTGTTTAGACTGATAAGATTTGAGCACTCGCCTCGCTGATACCTATGTTCCGTTGGCCGACATGTGTAATGATAGCATTTTCCACGTCTGAGGAGGCATGAGGTTGCTAAACAAAGCATAGGCGACATCTACTTGCCGTCCGCTTCGGATAGGCATGGTGGATCGACATTAGGCTTTCGTCTAGTTTTATATTCCTCTGTTGGGTGAGTTGAGTCGGACGAAGCACAGATGATATCAGCAAGAGACAGGGATGGTGAGCATGAGTGTAGAAATTGTTGTACAGAAGACACCACATCTCCAGCACCGGGTCTTTCGCCGACTGATAACCAACAACGCTCGACGAGTTCCCAATGTTGGTCTTCGATTGGACAGGACAGTGGCTTTTTAGGATTGTGTCCCTGAGACAATCGCACAATGACTGTGGGTTCATGTTGGATCTCTGACCATGGATGCTTCCCAGACAACACCTGGAAGAAGATGAGAATATACACGACACTATGCTTGCCAAGAGCGCTAGAATTCCAAAGGAATACATGTCACTTTGAATTGTGGGTGGAATCGCCTGTTCCGCGTCGGCCAAAAGATGCTCCGGCGCAGCGAATCGTATGGTGCCAGGTTTCATTTGTGAAATCTGAAGATGTAACGTAGCTTCCGGCATGTCCCCGGTCATGGATGCAAAACCGAAATCGACCAAGCACGCATTGTAGTTGCGGTCGAGAAGGACATTGTTCTACTTCAGTTTCAACCAAAACGGAATACTTGATACTCCTGTTCACTTACGCTTGAGAGATCTCCATGAACAATTGGAGGCTCATACGAATGCACTGTGCATGGTGATGAACATTCTGAGTAGACCAATTACCAATGGCGTACGATAGCAGAGTCCATTTGCGATGTCCAGTAGCTGTGCAATTCATGCAAATAAAAAAACTGAATGCATATAGCTCGCTGCGATCACGTACCAACTGTAGCCGGTTGGCAATAGTCAGCGAGTCGTTGTGCCGCGCCAAGAAACTCTGAAGCGACCCGTTGGCCATCCACAAGGACACAAGGGACGCGCGTCCTTGTCTGCAAAATCCATATGCAATTCCCAAGAAAGGGACGATATTTTGGTGTTCCAACCTTCTCCAGATCCCGAGCTCTCGTCGCATCATCTAGAGAGACTTATCAAGTCAAGCAAGTAGCCGATCCATACCGTAGATACCTTCTGATCCTTGACATCCCGACTGACATCCTTGTCGCTTTGAATTTCTCCCACAGAGCAAGGAACCGAAATGATTTCACAGCAACCTGAACCATGGTGAGGGTGTGGTATACCATAGATAGACCATTCCCAAACCTCCACTAATCCGATACCATTATCGTCAAGTTGGCATTTATAGACATCACTGAACGCTCCTCCGGCACAAGGATGCTCGTCTGACTTTATAATCTCGTCGGAAAGGTTCGGAAGTGCGGCAAGTGCATCGCTCAAGCTGCAACCTGCAGGATATTGACCATTAGCGCCCGCCATGGGCTGAGCAACAGGATTTTGGCGCGATTGGATGTGTGGTCACAGCTAAGTAATGGACAATAAGAGAGAGGGCTGAAGAACTGGTGAAGGTTTAGTCTGGCTAGTAGAGCATGAATAAGTTGCGACAATGGATGGGATATGACACTCGACTGCTGACCCGAACACGGTATCCACGCGTTATCGTCGTGCCGGCCCCTCCGCATTATTCAGAATATCATCTCGTTTGGCTTGGTTTCGACAGGAAGGCGAACAATAAATGGAGACAAAACGGTCACCCTCCCCATACTTTGTTGTCATATACTACTCTACCACCAACTAAGAAAGGCCATGCACCAACCATAGCACGCCAGTGCGGAGTACTATGATTGGCCCCGAGATTACATTCTACAAGACGAATACCGAAGTACTGACCCTTCCCACCACGACACGTAAAAATGAGGGTCTCGTTCAGCGGGGATGTGCAGCGGTCGATGATCGTACAGAATGATGTAGCCTCCTCTAGCCTGAGGGCACTTGGTCTCTGTGTCCGGTTGAAAATTATGTAACTCCGCTTCGTCGCAGGCGAACGGTAATGCATTAGGGTTACCCGGCATCCTTCCGGGAACGATCTAGCACTAGGCAGCTTCGATATCGATTATCTTGATTTAAAGGGACTATGTGCCGAATCGCCGATCACAGTCCTGCCGATTTCATACTCCGCTCTGGCATGTGTCGAGTCTGTCGACCAAGCATTGGGAAGAACAACCTAAGGTTTCGTCTGCATTTACTGTTGGACTTCCTGTCGAGAGTTGAAACGTTGAAGTTCAACGGGATATTTTGCGAAGCGCTGAATATTGCAGTGTGGTCGACACGACTAGTAAGTGTCTTGTGTAGCGCGTGGATGCCACGTTGCAACTGGCTGAGGGTTGCCACCCGCCCGTTGACTCAACTTACTTCTGCTCCACCAGCTCTCTCTTACTCTCAGGCTTCAGACCTTTTGATCATTTATCGTTCCTGTGACTATCACTGGCGCCAAGGTCGGTGCTGTTCAATGGCGGACATTGACTGTCAAAGTCCTTCATGCTGGAGCTCGGGTGACGAGCTTGCAACATTTCCAAACATTTCCGACAAGATTACGAAGTCAGATGACCAATACTATGAAGCAGGGGCGTTCAGTGACGTCTATAAATGCCAATACGACAATGGTGCCGGACTAGTGGAGGTTTGGACATGGTCATCTAGTATCTATGGGACACTACACTCTTACCACGGTTCAGGTTGCCGTGAAATCATTCCGGTTCCCTTTCTCTTTGGGAGAAATTCAAAGTGACAAGGATGACAGTCGGGATGAAAAGGATCAGAAGGTATCTACGACATTGATTGGCGACTTGAACGGGCTTGATCTATCTCTCTAGTCGATACGACGGGAGCTCGGAATCTGGAGAAGACTGAAACACCCAAATATCGTCCCCTTCCTAGGAGTTGCATATGGATTTGGCAGACCAGGACAGGCGTCTCTTGTGTCTCTATGGATGGCCAATGGGTCGCTTCAGAGTTTCTTAGGGCAACATGGCGACCAGCTTACAATTGCTCACCGACTCCAGCTGGTATGTGATCGATAGTGAGTTACATACATGCAGTGTTCTGAAGCCTTGAAATCGCAAAGCTATTGGACATTGCAAATGGACTCTGCTATCGTATGTTATTAGTAAACGGCGCTGATCCATCCAGATTGTTGACACATCACCATGCAGTGCATTCGTTCGCGCCGACTCCATTTATTCATGGCGACCTTTCAAGCGTAAGTGAATAAGATTCATATGAAATTCTGTTTCCGGCTGATGTTGACATAGCATAATGTTCTCCTCGACCGCAACTACAATGCGCGCTTGACCGATTTTGGTTATGCATCAATGATCGGGGACAACCCGGAGGCTTCACTGAGCCTTCAGATGACCACAATGAAACCAGGTGCCTTGCGATGGGCTGTTCCGGAGCATTTCTTAGTTGGCGAAGAGCAGACGCTGCAGCCCACAACTCAGAGTGATATATATTCTTTCGGAAATTTAGGGCTCTTGGCAAGCATGCTATCGTGTACCACGTATATATTCTCATCTCTTTCCAGGTATTGTCTGGCAAGCAACCATGGTCAGAGATCCAACGTGAACCTGCAGTCATTGTGCAACTATCACAGGGCCTCAAGCCCAAAAGACCTTCGTCCCCTCCGATCGAAGACCAATATTGGGAACTCATCGAGCATTGTTGGTCGTCAGTCGGTGAAAGGCCCGGTGCTGGAGATGTGGTGTCTTCTTTGCAACAATTTCTACGCCCATACCCACCTCCCCTACCTCTTGCAGATATCTTTTGTGCTCCGTCCCGTTCAAGTCGCCCAGCAGTGCATTATATGACTATCCTAGAGCCTAATGTCTACCCACCTGGCTTATCCCCAGCAACCTTGGGTCATCAAAATGGCGTGTTTCGGGACGGCAAGTACATCATGTCGCCTATGTTTTGCTTCATACAGCTTACACCTCCTCAGACTTTACAGACGCTGTCATTACACATGACATCCAACAGAAGACAGGTACAAGGGAGGCAGGTCATTCAAGATCTGTCATTCAGGGCACTTATCCATGATTTGCTCCTTTCCCAGCGGGATCAAGAAGTAGTGACCTCCACCTCAGAAGAACCTAACCCTGCGCTACGCAATTCTAGCGCTGGAACTGTGAGCGACGATGCTCTCCGGACAAACAAAGAGTGAGTTGGTGTATGACATTGTCGCGTTTTCGGCCTAGAACTAAGTGCAGGGAACCATCTTCAACTGCTTTCATTGTCAGGGATGAAAATTCCCGCGTTGTTGGTGAACAGCAAGTGCAAGGGCTTGAGCAAGTACTATGATATCGTTGCAGTCACCCTCTGATAAGGTTTTCAGTGATACTACTGCTCGACAGCAACCAGGAGAAATTCGTTTGGGTCTCCCTGCTAATCCGCAGAGTGGGGACAAGCTGAACAAAAGAGATCTGAGAGGTGTGGCGTGAGTAACATGACCTAGTTGCTGGCGGTGCTGCGATTCACTTCGTCATTCCAGAACCAGTAAAGACGCTGGGCATTCACAATCACTGACACGGGCAAGTTCATTTTATTGGCGGCCAGTCATCTGTTAACCGGAGTATAATCTCAGCCGCGCACTCGTAATGTCATCTTCATTGGAGAGACTGGATCTGGAAAGAGCTCCATCATCAACCTGTTCGCTGATCACGACCATGCCGCGGTGTCTAACGACAGCGGGCCGTGCACGACTCATTTCGTGTCTTCCGAGGTTACTGTTGAAGGGAGGACCTACCGACTCTGGGACACCCCTGGGTTCAATCAAGCTACAAATTCCGGATTACTCAGACGATTCACCCACGCGTCAGGGTCTCCTCTTAGACGCTTTCTTCGAGACAGATATAGTTGTGGGGAGCTGGATCTCCTTGTTTTCTGTGTGAGGGAGAACAGGGCTCGCGATGGGATGTCAAGGATTTACAAGTTACTCTGCCGCGAAACTCGTCGGACTACCCCAATAGTTATCGCCGTCACTCACCTCGAAAGATTCCAACCGACCATGGATGCATGGTGGCAAAACAATGAGAAGGAGCTCGCAAGCAGGGGTATGATGTTCGACGGACATGCATGCCTCACTTGCTTGTTCCCCCACCAACTTAGAGGCGCTTCACAGCAGGCGATTCGTCGTTTGATTTCAGGTGAATATCAGCCACGCGCCTGGCCCGCGATAGGAGAGGGATGCTTGAACGATTCTGGGAACAGTTGTACGATTTGCTGACCCGATCGAGATGTAATCACGATATACATACTACTTCATGGTCCCGAAGATATTATTTTACGGTTGTTAGTGGTATTAGGACAAGGCTGGAGGTCAGGATGATAAGTACCAGACGACCCTTGTACGATATATGCAATTTTCCTTGCCATGTCCTTTCTCTGCTCAGGACAGCCATTTTCCAGTCATATATGACGCCCGAGAGACTTTCGGATTCCCAGCTACGCCATCGCATGACTTTCACCCATTTTGTGACATCGAGCGAAACACGCGCGACTACAACACGACGACAATCGTAAAATTATGTGGGTAGTATTACATTGTGACTACATTCCGGGTTAACATATCGTACAACTCTTTCCGGGATCGTCCTGAGATTCCTCCTTTCCTAGCGCGGGCTGAGCTCGTGGCTCATATTCGCTTGTGATTAGACGACGAATCGCTTGTTGTGAATCGCCTTCAAGTCGGTGGGGCGACAAGCAAGTGAGGCATGCATGACCATCGAACTCCATACCCCACTTTCCGAGCGCCTTCTCGTTGCTTGGCCACCACGAGTCCATGTTTGGTTTCACCTTCTCGAGGCGAGTGACGGCAATAACTACCGGGATCGCTGTCTGACGATTTGTGCGGCAGAATATCTCGTAAATCCTTATCATCTCCGCGGAAATTTTGTTCCCCATACAGAGGACAAAGAGACCCAGTTCACCTCGACGATGTCTCTCCCGAAGAAAGGATTCAAGAGAATACTCTGGCACTTGGGTAACTTGGAGTCGTCTGAATAACCCGGAAGTGGAAGCTTCAGTTAATCCAGGGGTGTCCCAAAGCCGGTATGTTCTCCCTTCAACGGAAACCTCGTAGGACACGAAATGACTCGTGCATGGCATGCTGTCGTTGGACACCGCGGCGCGGTTGTCACCGGTGATTAGGTTGATGATAGAGCTCTTCCCAGAGCCAGTCTCTCCCATAAAGATGATGTGACGAGTTTGCGGCTGATTATATTATAGTGAATAGATGGACAATAAATGAGATAGAGAACTTGCCATAGTGAGAGATACTGATATTTGCCGATGCCCAGAACCTTTACTGGTTCTGGAAGGGCGTGATCAACCACAGCACCTCCCGACAAATATATTGTATTACTCACGCCACGTTCTTCGGATCTCTTTTGTATAGCTTGTCCTCACTTCGACGATGAGTCAGTAACAACGACAGTTTCCTTCGTTGCTGTTTAGCAGTAATCTCTCTGAGATTCTGATCAGAGGCTGCAATGGGCATGATATCACAGTACTTGCTCAGGGTCTTGTACTTCTTGCTTGCTTACAATGCTGTAATTTTGTCGATGACGATGGAAGCAGTTGGAGACGATTCCCGAAGCGTTGGTTAGAGAGCGACAATGCGATGGTATCATATACCAACTCACCCTTTGTTTGTGCGCAAAGCGTCAACACCTGCAGCCGCAGCATTGGAAGTACCTACACGATTGAATTGTAACTTGATTTCCTGATCCTGATAGAAGTTGCATAAATTATGGTCTCTAACAAAGATGCGAGAATTTGCCTTTTTGATACTTGTATTCTGCTGGGTGTCGTGTGTAATGTCAGCGTTTGCAGAGTCTGAAGAAGCGTGAGCATATCAAACCAAGCATAGGCGAGTTGTGCTTGCCATCCCGAACCATAGCATTTTGATAATCCAAAATTAGTTCGGATAGGCCTGGTGGGTGAACATTCTCCTTCTGCATAGTTGTATATTGCTCCACTGGGTGGATTGAATGGGACGAAACACCAAATAAACCATTGAGAGGCTGGAGAGGTGGGAGCGACCATAGAAATTGTTGCAGAGAAGATGCCACACCCCCAGCTCCAGGCCTGTCACCGACTGATGACCAGCAACGATCGACAAGTTCCCAATGTTTGTCTTCAATTGGACGAGACGAGGGCCTTTGAGGTTTCATACCCCGTAGTATTTGTCCGATGACTGCATTGTCATGTTTAAATTCGGACCATGGGCGCTTCCCTGACAATACCTGGAATGAGGTGAGAACACATACATAGTGCATGAAACTACGCTTGCCAAGAACACTAGATTTCCAAATGAGTATATGTCACTTTGAATCGTAGGTTGCATCGTCTGCTCTTCCTCGACTAAAAAATGCTCTGGCGCAGCGAACCTTAGAGCCCCAGGCTTCATTGTCGTCATCTGAAGATATAACAGAGCCTCCGGTAAGTCCCCGGTCATGGATGCATAACCAAAATCGGTCAAGCGCGCAGTGTAGTTGTGGTCGAGGAGTACATTGTTCTACTTCAGCTTCAGTCGAAAACAAAGACATGGATAGTTCCTATTCGCTTACGCCTGAAAGATCACCATGAATGATTGGGGTCACGAATGAGTGTACTGTCCATTGTGATGGTGAGCATTCTGTTTGGATCAGCCCATTACCGATAACATACGATAGCAGAGTCCATTTGCGACGTCTAATAGCTGCGCGATGGTCGGATGACTGCTCGTATATAACTCGCTGCGATTACGTACCAATTGGAGTCGGTGGGCAATACTCAGCTGGTCATCATGCTTCCCCAAGAAACTTTGAAGCGACCCGTTGGCCATCCACAAAGAAACAAGAGACACATGTCCTTGTCTGCCAAATCCATATGCAACTCCTAGGAAGGGGACGATGTTTGGATGTTCCAACCTTCTCCAGATTCCGAGCTCTCGTTGTATCATCTAGAGAGATAGATCAAAGCTAGTTAAGTGGCCAATTGGTACTGTAGATACCTCCTGCGCCTTGACATCCGTACTCTCATAGTTGTCGTTTTCAGTTTCGCCCATCGTGCACAGGAACCGAAATGATTTCACTGCGACCTAAACCGGGTGAGGGTTCAATATGCCATAGAGATGAACATGCTCAAACCTCCACTAGTGAGCCGGCACCACAGTTGGATTTGCGTTTATAGACATCACTGAATGCACCCCCTTCACAGGACTGCTCTTCAGACTTGATAATCTTGTGGGAGATGTTTGGGACTGTTGCAAATGCGTCGCTCAGGTCTTGACCTGCCGAACGTTGACGATCACCCATTGGGCAGCACTATTTCCACGCTAGTTAGAAGTGTGGTCACGGCTATTAAGGACGCGATAAACGCTAAACGGCCGAGAGGAATAGAATTGACTAGCAGAGCATGGATAATTGGGATATCATGATGGCGGGATACTGAGCATGACTCTGGCATATACTAGTCACGTGTACAGATATCCCACGCGCGCCGCGCTCACACCTCGATCCCAAACTACTTCGGCTCAGTTCCGTTGTCCGCTTCCTCTTAGTGTTGTCCGCCGTTGGCCACGTAGGCTTCCATGATCCGACTCGTCAACCAACCAGAACATGGCATCCCATGTGTTGTAGTTGTGTCTGCCTAGTATGATTATGACCATTTGTTGCGCCAATAAAACTTCAGCAAGTACGCCAACGAAGTGTTTACCGAGCTAATCGGTACAAACTTGCTTCTCGTGGCGGCAGCTAATTAGTGCACCAAACACCACAGCAACGAAAAAGTCCCCAGAACAACACTCTATCGAATACACAGCTCGGTGGGTATCTTACTAGTCGCTGAAATTTTCGTCGAAAAGATTTTTTTTGGCCGTCAACATGACACGACCATAACGCATGGACACCACGTTCCGGTTGCCAGTTGAGGGTTCTTGAACGTTCAGCCTTGTGTCCCACCGGTCGTCCTCACTCCCTCCTCTGCTAGCCGCTATTGCCCTTCTTTCCTGTCGATCGTTGCTCTCCTTAGTTACTCTGACTACACGTCTATCTGGCAATGAGACAGTACTGTTCAATGACAGGCACCAATCGTCAACGTCCCTCAGGTCGGAGTCTAAACGACCCCCTTGCAACACTTCCAAACCTTTCCGACAAGATTATCAAGTCGGGCGAACATTACTATCAAGCAGGAGCATTCAGTGACGTCTATAAATGCCAGTACGACAGCGGTGCCGGACTAATGGAGGTTTGAGCATGGTCATCTGTCTCGGGCATAGTAGACTCTCACCATGATTCAGGTTGCAGTGAAATCATTTCGCTTCCACTTCAAGTTGGGCGAAACTGAAAGCGATACGTATGAGAATAGCAGTGTCGGGGTCCAGAAGGTATCCATGACGCTGATTAGCCACTTGGGTGGGCTTCATCTGTTTCTCTAGAGGATACGACGAGAGCTCGGAATCTGGAGAAACTTGGAACATCCAAATATCGTTCCCTTCCTGGGAATTGCATATGGATTTGGTGGACAAGGACATGCGTCTCTCGTATCCCTGTGGATGGCCAACGGGTCGCTTCAACGTTTCTTAGGGCAGCATGACGACCGGTTGACCAATGCTCATCGACTTCAGTTGGTACGCGATCGCAGCGTGCTGCGTACACGCAGTTTTCTGACTCCCCTGGGAATCTTGCAGCTATTGGACATCGCAAATGGACTCTACTACCGTATGTTATGGGTAATTAGTACTGATGCTTATCGAATGATTATTCATCACCGTGCATAGTGCATTCGTTTTCACCAACTCCAATTATCCATGGCGATCTTTCCA
Source organism: Boletus reticuloceps (assembly GCA_018397855.1). NCBI lineage: Eukaryota > Fungi > Basidiomycota > Agaricomycetes > Boletales > Boletaceae > Boletus > Boletus reticuloceps. Next base: position 1,422,954 of record JAGFBS010000005.1, read on the forward strand.
GCGTAAGTGAATAGGAATTATATGGGTATTCGTTTGCGGCTAAAGCTGAAACAGAATAATGTCCTCCTCGACGATAACCGCATCGCACGTCTAACCGATTTCAGTTACACATCCATGATCGGGGACACACCCGAGGCCTCACTGTATCTTCAGATGACCACGATGAGACCTGGCACCCTGCGGTGGGCTGTGCCGGAGCATTTTTCAGCTGACGCAGAGAATGCGACACAACCCACAACTCAAAGTGACATATATTCTTTCGGAAATCTGGGGCTCCTGGCAAGCGCAGTTTTATGCACTACGTATGGATTCTCATCCCTTTCCAGGTATTGTCTGGAAGGCCTCCATGGTCAGAGATCCAACATGAAGCTGCAGTCGTTCTGCAATTATCACGCGGCAGGAAGCCCAAAAGGCCTTCGTCTCGTCCAATTGAAGACAAACATTGGGAGCTCATCGACCGTTGTTGGTCATCAGTCGGTCACAGGCCCTGTGCTGGAGATGTGGTGTCTTCCCTGCAACAATTTCTATACACATTCCCACCCCCTCTGCCGGAGCAGCATGCAAGTAAACCTGAGTCCAATATTCAACATCGCGGCCTATCCAAGGCAACCTCGGATTATCAAGGTGTCGTGCTTCGGGACGGCAAGTACATGTTATCTACACCTGGTCTAATAACCTCACGCCTTCTCCGACTTTGCAAACGCAGACGTAACACATGGCTTCCTGCAGACAACAGGCACCGGAAAGGCAAGTCATTAAACCTTTGTCAGTCAGAGTACTTGACCGTGATTTACGAAAATTCTATCAGGATCGGGAAGTGACAACCATTATCTCTAAAGAACTCAATATTTCACCAGACAGTTCCAGCGCTGCGGCTGTGAGCGATGATACTAAGTTATCATATGGTATTATCTCATTTTCGCACTATAACTAGGGCTTCAGAGAACGATATCCAACTGCTTCCGTTGTCAGCGACGAAATCAACCACATTGCTAACGAGCAGGATTACAAGACCTAGAGCAAGTACTTTGACATCGTACCCATCACACCCTTATGATGAGACTTTTAGTGATATTACTGCTCAACAGCAATTAAGAAAGATCCGCTCGGATCTCTCAGCTAATCGACGAAGTGGGAATAAGCTGAGCAAAAGAAACCTGAAGAGCGTATCGTGAGTAGTACAATCTACTTGCCGGAGGTGCCGTGATTCATTGTGTCCTTCCAGAACCAGTCAAGGTACTGGGCATCGGCAAATACCAGTATCTCTCACCATGGCAAGTACACTATGTCAGTGATTGTGCATGTATTCACCGTCGTACAATCTTAGCCGCAAATTCGTCACATCGTCTTTATGGGGGAGAGTGGTTCTGGAAAGAGTTCTATCATTAACCTGATCGCTGATCACAACCATGCCTCGGTATCTCCCGATACCCAGCCATGCACGAGTCATTTCGTGTCTTACGGGGTTTCCGTTGAAGGCAGGACGTACCAACTATGGGACACCCCTGGGCTGACTGCAGTTACGGGTCTCTGGTTCCTCAGAAAATTTACCCAAACGACGGAGCCTTCTCTTGAATTCTTTCTTCAAGAGAGGCGTCACCATGGGGAGCTGGATCTCTTTGTCCTCTGTATGAGGGGCAACAGGGCTTCCGCGGAGATGTTAAGAATTTACGAGGTATTCTGCCGCATAAACCGGCACCCAACGGTTCCGGTGGTTATCGCCGTCACCCACCTTGAGAAGGTAAAACCAGCTATGGATACATGGTGGCAAAACAATGAAAAGGAGCTCGCAAAGCGGGGTATGGTGTTCGACGGACATGCATGCCTCACTTGCTTGTCTCCTCACCGACTTAGAGGCGCTTCACAACAAGCAATTCGTCGTTTGATTTCTAGCGAATATCAACCACAAGTTCTACCCGCACTAAGAGGGAAATCTCTAGACGATCCTGGAAAGAGCTGTACGATATGAGTTCTTGCGGTGTTAATGTTGTAATGCACTCATTGTCACGTAAAGCGGGGTTATGCGTCATAAGACTCTAATCGTTATTATATAATGCATGGTGTTCAAGTTGATGTGGTCGTGTAACTGGCAGTCTGGACGTGAATAATGATGCCGCCCAGATGCACTCTGAATACCAATTGAAGGGATTGGATTGGGAACACTAGTAATCGGGATCCATAAATTTCGGGCCTCAAACCGACCCGGGCGGGCACCAGTTCACTCATTCTCTAGTTGAACTCTCGAGAGTGGGAAGAACCAATGCATGTGTGCAAGGCAACATGGATAAATGTATGGATCCATGGGCGAGTGTAATCAAACCCACAATGAGCTGCTTGGATACTGCCCAGAACAACCTCGCTCCCATCAAGGTCCCAGAGACGACACATGAGGGATGGTCGATGATTAACGCCCGCCGATCAATTGCCCAAGCTACATGCCCAATATGCAAATCAAATACCCGGCACTGTGTCTCCAGAACTGTCGTCCTCCTGATTGTTTCGACAGGCACCTTCACTTGGATGAAGAGTTAGTAACAAAGGTAGGGAAGTAATTAAACCTGTGCGTGTGTCGATCGAAACATGCATGCATTACGACACCTTGTAAAACTACAACGATCGCATAAATGTACATGTGGATTGGGGGGAGGGAGGAGGGAGGAGGGGGTATACATGTCATGACTACATCTCGGGTTAGCATATCGTACAGCTCTTTCCGAGATCGTCCAGAGCTTCCTGTCCTCGCTCGGGTAAAGCTCGTGGCTGATATTCGGTTGAAATCAAACGACGAATCGCCTGTTGCGAAGCGTCTCTAAGTCGGTGGGGAGACAAACAAGTGAGGCACGCATGTCCATCGAACACCATACCTCGATTTGCAAGTTCCCTTTTATGGTTTTGCCACCATGTATCCATAGTTGGTTTTACCTTCTCAAGGTGGGTGACGGCGATAACCACTGGGATCGCTGTGTACCGATTTGTGCGGCAGAATATATTGTAAATTTCTGACATCTCCGCGGGAGTCCTGTTGCCTCTCATACAGAGGACAAAGAGATCTAGCTGCCCACAACGATGTCTCTCCTGAAGAAAGAGTTCAAGAGAAGATTCAGTCGCTTGGTTAAATCGTCTGAGTAACCAGGACTTGGAAGCTTTAGTGAACCCAGGGCTGTCCCACAGTCGGTATGTCCTCCCTTCAATGGAAACATCGTAAGACACGAAAGGGCTCGTGCATGGCCGGCCATCGGGAGATACCAAGGCGTGGTTGTGGTCTGCGATCAGGCCGATAAGAGAACTCTTCCCAGAACCAGTCTCTCCCATAAAGATGACATGACTTGTTTGCAGCTGAAATTATGGTATGGTGAATAGATGCACGATTACCGACATAGCGGACTTGCCATGGTGGGGGACACTGGTACTTGCCCATGCCCAGCATCTTTGCTGGCGCTGGAAAGGCGTCATCAACCGCAGCACCCCCGCAACTAGGTCGTACGACTCACCCCACGCCTTTCGGATCTTTTTTATTCCCCTTCTTCTTACTTCGTCGATTCGACAGCCTGGGGAGACGCCAAGGGCTTTTTCCTGACCGCTGTTGAGTGGTAACATCACTGAGAGCTTGATCAGTGGCTGTTATGGGTGTGATGCCATGCCACTTGCCTAAGGTCTTGTACTTCCTGCTCGCTAACAATGCGGTAATTTTCGTCGCTGACAACGGGAGCAGTTGGGTGTGATCCTCTGAAGCACGAGTTATAGGGCGAAGATGAGACGATATCATACACCAACGTACCCTTTCTTCGTTCGGGGAGCATCGCCACCCACAGCCGCAGCGCTTGAGTTGCCCGGTACGGGGTCGAGTCTTGATGAGATGGAGTCTGTTACTTCCTGACCCTAATAGAATTCGCGTAAATCATGGTTAAGTGCCCATAAGAATAACACTTTGAATGACTTTCCCGTCTAATACCTGTGTTCTGATGCAAGTCGCGTGTAACGACGGCATTTGCAATGTCTGAGGAGGCGTGAGCTTGTTGGACGGAGTGTAGGTACCATGACTTGCCGTCCCGAAGCACGCCATTTTGACAATCCAAGGTTACTTTGGACAGGTCCGGCGCTTTGGCGTTAGGCTCAAGCGTACCTGTATTTTGCTCTGCCGGGCGAATAGAATGGAACGAAACACGAGGCGATGGGAATGAATGCAAAAATTGTTGCAGAGACGACACCACATCTTCAGCAGGGGGTCTGTCACCGACTGACGACCAACAACGCTCGATGAGCTCCCAGTGCTGGTCTTCAATTGGACGAGACGAAGGTCTTTTGGGTTTCTTCCCCTTCGACAGCTGTACGACGACTCCGACATCATGTGGAATCTCTGCCCAGGGGAGCTTCCCAGACAGTACCTAGAAAGGGATGAGGATACATACGTAGGATACAATACTATGCTTGCCAAGAGTCCTAGATTTCCGAAAGAATACATGTCACTTTGAATTGTAGGCTGCGCCTTCTCCCCCTCGCCCGCCAAAAATGGATCCGGTGCAGCGAATCGTAGGGTACCAGGTTTCATTGTGGACATTTGAAGATACAGGGAAGCCTCCGGCATGTCCCCGATCATAGATGCATAACCGAAATCGGTTAAGCATGCGATGTAGTTGTCGTCGAGGAGGACATTATTCTGTTTCACCTTCAGCCAGAAATAGGATCCAATATAATTCCAGTTCACTTACGCTGGAAAGATCGCCATGAATAATCGGAGGCGTATACGAATGCACTACGTATGGTAAAGAATGAACGCTTGGTATGGACCAGCACCGATTAACAATGACATACGATAGCAGAGTCCATTTGCGATGTCCGATAGCTACAGGATGTCTAGCAGTGAGAAAACGACATGCACGTGGCCCACTGTGATCACGTACCAACTGGAGTCGGTGGGCAATAGTAAGCTGGTCATCGTGCTTCATCAAGAAACGTTGAAGCGATTCGTTATGCATCCATAGGGACACAAGAGACGCGTGCCCTTGTCTACCAAATCCATATGTAATTCCTAGGAAGGGGACAATGTTTGGATGTTTCAACCTTCGCCAGATTCCGAGCTCTCGTCGTATCATCTGGGGAGACAGATCAGGTCGGGTTACCGATCAACGTCGTAGATACCTTCTGAACCTTGACACCGCTGTTCTCATCGTTGTTGTGTTCAGTTCCGTCTACCGTGAAAGGGAACCGGAATGATTTCACCGCAACCTGAATCGTGGTAAGTTTGTGGCTGCCACAGGTAGATGACTGCCCAAACCTGCACCCGTCCGGCATCATTGTTATATTGGCATTTATAGACATCACCGAACGCCCCCGCTTCGCAGTATTGTTCGCCTGCCTTGATAATCTTGTCGGAAAGATTTGGAAGTGCTGCAAGCGTGTCGCTCAGGCTCCGACCTGCAGGGCGTTGCGGATTAGCGCCCGCCATTGAACGACTATCTCGACGCCAGTAAAATGTGTAGTCGCAGCTCCTCAGGATTGAGAGGATTGAAGAGGAGAGTGGTGGTAGAGGAAGAGTGGGTGAGGACGACGAGAGAGAGAGAAGTACAACCCTCAACGAACTGGAACGTGGTGTCCATGCGTTATGGTCGTGTCAGCCCCTCCACACTGATGATCAAAAATTCTTCTTTCATATTAGCGTCCACGAAACAGCGACTATTTCCGCACTAGTTAGGTGAATGGTAACGAGTCTAACGACCAAAAGGACTGCCAGTGAAGTAAAGACTGATTGATTAACAAAGCATAGTCAATTCGGACACGGGTGCGACACTGACTTTCAACCAACCAGGGCAGGGCATCCGTGTGTTATGTTATAGTCGTGTCGGCTTCTCGAGGGTAAAGAAATCTCTGTAGGATTGATGAATACTTCTCGAGGGTTGCAGTTTTCCCGACAGTCAGTTGGTCGCCTACTACTCGGGAATTGCCGTTTGCTTGGGCGCAAATGCAACGATACGCTATTGGATGAACAAGAGTACTAATTAGCGCGAGAGTGGTGGTAGTTGAACGAATGTGTAACATGCACATCAACAGTCTGGACTCTGCATGCAAAGGCAACTTCCTGACACATTTCGCTACAGCATTCACGGGGGGATTTTTGGTCATCGGAGAGCCTGAGGTTGGCATTTCAAGTGCATTGTAGCGATTTGGAGTTTGAATGTTGAACGTTCTTACTAGCAGCTTAGCGAGGTCTCGCCGCATTGGCTTCCGCCCGTGCCGCAACACCATTTTCTCATCGGAGACGTCCTCGTGGACCACATAAATTTCCGAAGTGCTACAGTAATAGCTATACATACTTAATGTTCTGCAACGCGCTGTCTGCCGTCCCAACTTACTCCTCCCTCTCCTACCCTTCAGTTCTTGGTTGATGTGACTGCACATTCATCTGGCGCCGAGACAATTCAGTTCAATGGCGGGCACTAATCCTCGATGTTCGTCAGGTCGGAGTCTAACCGACGGCGTTGCAACACTTCCAAATCTTTCCGACAAGATTATCAAGTCGGGCGACCAGTACTGTGAAGCAGGGGCATTCAGCGATGTCTATAAATGCCAGTATGATAGTGGTGCTGGACTAGTAGAGGTTTGAGCATGGACATCGGCCTCGGGCATACCAGACTCTCACCACGATTCAGGTTGCGGTGAAATCATTCCGGTTCCTTTTCACGCTAGGCGAGACCGAAAACGACAACGATAAGAGCAGGAATGTCAGCGCCACGAATGTATCTACAGTGCTGAGTGCACTCAATCTGCCTCCTAGATGATACGACGAGAGCTCGAAATCTGGAGAAAGTTGGAACACCCAAACATTGTCCCCTTCCTAGGAGTTGCATATGGATTTGGCAGAGGAAGCCATGTATCTCTTGTGTGCTTGTGGATGCCCAACGGGTCGCTTCACCGTTTCTTGGGGCAGCATGGTGACCGGCTGACCATTGCTAATCGACTCCAGTTGGTACGTGATCGCAGCGGGATATGAACGTACAGTTCTCTGACCCAAGATATTGCGTAGTTATCGGACATCGCAAATGGACTCAACTATTGTATGCCACTGGTAATTGGTTCTAATGTATACCGAGCGCTCACTCGTTGTGTATAGTGCATTCGTTTGTGCCGACTCCAATTGTTCATGGCAGTCTTTTGAGCGTAAGTAACAGGAATTACGTTGGATTGTATTCCTGCTGAAGCAGAAGCAGAATAATGTTCTCCTGGACTACAACTACAAGGCGCGCTTGACCGATTTCGGTTATGCATCCGTGATCGGGGACATTCCGGAGGCTTCACTTGTATCTTCAGATGACCACGATGAGACCTGGCACCCTGCGGTGGGCTGTGCCGGAGCATTTTTCAACTGACGTGGAGCAGACGACGCAGCTGACAACTCAAAGTGACATATATTCTTTCGGAATCTGGGGCTCTTGGCAAGCGCAGTTTCATGCACTACGTATGGATTCTCATCCCTTTCCAGGTATTGTCTGGAGGCCTCCATGGTCAGAGATTCAACATGAAGCTGCAGTCGTTCTGCAACTATCTCGCGGCAAGAAACCCAAAAGGCCTTCGTCTCGTCCAATTGAAGACAAACATTGGGAGCTCATCGACCGTTGCTGGTCATCAGTCGGTCACCGGCCTTGTGCTGGAGATATGGTGTCTTCCCTGCAACAATTTCTATACACATTCCCAACCCCTTTGCCTCTGGTCGATCTCTTTCGTGTCTCGTCCTCTTCAACTCATCCAGCGGAGCAAAATGCGAGTGAACCTGAGCCCAATGTTCAACATCGCAGCCAATCCGAAATAACCTTGGATCATCAAAGTGTCATGCTTCGGGACGGCAAGTACATGCTCCCTACACCTGGTCCGATAACCTCACCTCCGACTTTTCAAACGCAGACGTTACACGTGGCTTCTCGCAGACGACGGGTATTGGAAAGGTAAGTTATCAAATCTTTGTTCCTCTGAGCATTTACGCAAATCCTATCAGGATCAGGATGTGATGACAATTTACTCGCCAAAGTTCAACCCTGCACCAATCGATTCCAATGCTGCGGCCGTAGGCGAAGATACTCACCGCACAAGCAAAGAGTAAGTTGGTGTGTCATATCGTCGCGTTTTTCTATAACCAGGGCTCCAGGGAGCCATATGCTTCCGTTGGCGGCGACGAAAATTACCGCACTAATAGTAAGCAGAAAGCACGAGACCTTGAGCAAGTACTATGACACCGTGCCCATCACGCCGTCTGATCAGAGTTTCAGCAATATAACTATTCAACAGCAATCAAGAAGAATCAGCTTGCGTATCTCGTCCAATCGACGGGGTGGGGACAACAAAGATGCAAAAACTGTGGGGTGAGTAGTACGATCGACTTGCCAGGTTACTGCGATTCATTACGCCATTCCAGAGCCAGCAAAGGTGCTGAGCATCGGCAAATACCAAGATCTCTTACCGTGGCAAGTCCACCATGTCAGTGGTTGTCCGTCTATTCACCATGATATGATCTCAGCCGCAAGCCCGTCATGTCATTTTTATGGGCGAGACTGGTTCTGGGAAGAGTTCTATCATCAACCTGTTCGCTGATCACAACCATGCTGCTGTGTCTCCCGACAGTAGTCCATGCACGAGTCACTTCGTGTCTTACGAGGTTTCCGTCGAAGGCAGAACATACCGACTGTGGGACACCCCAGGGTTGACTGCAACTGCAGGTTCCCGGTTTCTCGGACGTTTTTCTCAAACGGCAGAGTCTTCTCTTGAACGCTTTCTTCAAGAGAGACGTCGTCGTGGGGAGCTGGATCTCTTTGTCCTCTGTATTGGGGCCGGCAGGGTATCCACGGAGACATCAAGAATCTACAAGATGTTTTGGCGCACAAATCGTCAGACAGCGATCCCGGCAGTTATCGCCGTCACCCACCTTGAGGAGGTAAAACCGACTATGGATACAAGGTGGCACAGTCACGAAAGGGAGCTCGCGAAGCGGGGTATGGTGTTTGATGGACATGCATGCCTCACCTGCCTGTCCCCCCACGAACTTAGAGGCGCTTCACAACAGGCGATTCGTGATTTGATTTCAAGCGAATATCAGCCGCGAGCTCTGTCCGCGTTAGCAAAGGAGGATTATCTGAACAATCCTAGTAGAAGGAGTTGTACGATATGCTGACTAGACATCATACATACTACTACGCATCTTCTATGGTTGTCGGTAACCCTTGCTAGGTATTGATCGTAGGCTGAGGTTAATAATTTTTATACACCTGGTCAGTGGTCACACATGCATGTGGCACTCAACTCTGAAGAGTAGTGGAAAGCATTCTCTGGTTGAACTGCCTCCTTGAAGAGTGCAAATGTATGGGCAAGCGTAATCGAACTTAAAGTGAGCTAGTAATACGTGGATGAAAAGAACAGCAACGACTTGAACGCCGGGAGTGATCGATTGATCGGCCGCTTCAATTACTAGTATACACTGGTAGAGACATGCATGCATTATAACGCCTTGTAAAAAAACTACGACAATCATCAAATAATAGTAAGGGGAGTTGAATCGGATAGATGTCATGACTACAGTCATATCGTATGGCAACTTCTTCCAGAATCGTTTAGACATTTGGTTGAAATCAAACGACGAATCGCCTGCTGTGAAGCACCTCTAAGTTTGTGGGGAGACAGGCAAGTGAGGCATGCATGTCCATTAAACGCCATACCCTGCTTCGCGAGCTCCCTTTCGTGGCTGTGCCACCATGTATCCGTAGTCGTTTTACCTCCTCAAGGTGGGTAACAGCGAGAACTACCGGGATCGCTTTCTGCTGATTTATACAACAGAACATCTTGTAGATCCTTGACAGCTTCGCTGAAACTTTGTTCCCCATACAGAGGACAAAGAGATCCAGCTCCCTACGACGACGTCTCTCTTGAAGAAAGCTTTCAAGTGAAGAAAGAGACCCTGTCTTGCGCTTGAAGAACCAGGAATTTGTGGCTTCATTGAACCCAGGGGTGTCCCAGAGTCGGTAGGACCTCCCTTCAACGGTGACCCCATAAGACACGAAACCAGTCGTGCACGGCGTGACGTTGTTAGACACCCTGGCGTGATCGTGATCAGCGAACAAGTTGATGATAGAGCTCTTCCCACAACCAGCCTCTCCCATAAAGATGACATGACGAGTTTGCTTCTGAGATTGTGTTATGGTGAACAAAAGGACAACCACTGACATTGTGGACTTGCCATATGACATTGTCCTCTGGTGCGGTTGTATCCGCTGGTTGAATTGAATGGGACGAATCACGACATATATCGACGAGAGGTACAGTGAGTGGATGCGAGCGTAGAAATCGTTGCAGAGAAGATACCACATCTTCAGCAGTAGGCCTGTCGCAGACTGATGACCAACAGTGCTCGATGAGCTCCCAATGATTGTCTTCAATTGGACGGGACAAAGGCCTATTGGGATTCCGTCCCTGTAATAGCCGTCCAATGACAGTCTTTTCATTGTTGTATTCCGACCATGGGCGCTTCCCTGACAATACCTGGCAAGAGATGAGAAAATATACATGATACATGATGCTACGCTTGCCAAGAGCCCTAGACATCCGAAAGAATATATGTCACTTTGAGTTGTCGGTTGCGTCTTTTGCTCCTCGTCCGCTAAAAATTGATCCGGCGCAGTGAATCGTATGGTGCCAGCTTTCATTGTGGACATTTGAAGGTATAGTGAAACCTCGGGTATGTCCCCAATCATGGATGCATAGCCGAAATCGGTTAAGCGTGCGACGTAGTTGCGGTCGAGGAGGACATTGCTCTGTTTCAACTTCAGCAGGAAACAATTCCTAGATATTCCCATTCACTTACGCTCGAAAGATCGCCATGAATAATTGGATCTGGCTTGAACGAATGTACTATGCATGGTGATGAGTAAACGTTCCGTATACCAATTACCAATGACATACGATGGCAGAGTCCATTTGCGATGTCCGATACCTACGGGATCTCAGCGAGTGAGAAAACTACATGTATGTAGCCCCTGCTATCACGTACCAACTGGAGTCGGTGGGCAGTCGTAAGCCGGTCGTCATACTTTACCAGGAATCCTTGCAGCGACCCATTGTCCATCCACAAGGACACAAGAGATGCGTGTTCACCTTTGCTTCCAAACCCATATGCAATTCCTAGGAAGGGACGATATTTGGATCTTCCAACCTTCTCCAGATTCCGAGTTCTCGTCGTATCATCTAGGGAGATAGATCAAACCGGGCCAAGTCGCCGATCAGCGCCGTAGACACCTTCTGGACCTTGACACCGCTGTTCTCATCGTTGTTGTCTCCAGCTCCGTCTACTGTGAAAGGGAACCGGAATGATTTCACCGCAACCTGAATCATGGTGAGGGCATGGCTGCCATTGGTATATGACTGTCCAAACCTGCACCCGTCCAGTATCACTGTCGTATTGGCATCTATAAACGTCACTGAAGCCCCCCGGCTCACAGTACCGCTCGCCCAACCTGATAATCTTGTCGGAAAGGTTTGGAACTTTTGAAAATGTGTCGCTCTCCCCTTGACCTGTAACACTTTGACAACTAGTGTCCGCCATTGAACACTGCCACTATTTCGGTGCTCGTTAGGTGTGTAGTCACAGCCAAGGAGACTAAACAATTGAGGAGACTGAGACACAGTAATGGGCTGGTAAAGAGGAGCAAGTGAGGACGACGGGTAGGACACAACCCTCAGCGACCTGGAACGTGGTATCCATGCATTATGGTCGTGTCAGCCTCTCCGCGCTAATGATGATGATAAAAAATTCATCTTTCCTGTAGCGGTAAGTAATCAAAAGTTCAGTGAGGACGAGACACCTACTGAATTATCCATTTGTGGAAAGCCCTTTCAGAGGATGCTATGCTCTCTCTCCTTCGCTGAGGATTTGAGTTAAAGTACTAGTAGCTAACTTGGTCCGCTTTATGCGTGAGCGCCTACAAAGATGTTCGGAGTTCGAATCATGAAAGTGCAGCGCCCTGCACAGCAGCTTCGAACCGCAATATTAACACTTGTTGAGCACCGCGCGAGCCGGCAGGAACCTTGTTTCCTGGGCTGATGTGTAAATTTGCGTGCACCTCTGACAATCTTAACTGAAGTGTTGATTTATCGAAGCCTAAATACTACAGACAATGACAAGCGAGCTTATAAGAGAAAAAAAAAAGATAAAAGATAAGTGAGTGGTAGTACAGGCTGGGATTGTGGAGTTGAAAAACATGCCAGCGTTCGTATTGGTGAAGATAATGAAGAGACTACCAAGCTTAGACGATGGAGTCTTGCCTCTTGTACCCATGGAACGAACATTTCGCGTTATTCAGGCTGGAAAAGAGAAGACCATAACACGGCGCCAACTTCCGCTGACGGCAGCATATGCATTCACAGATTATCGATCTCAAGGACAAACGATAGACAGGGTAATAGTTAACATAGGCAACCCTCCCACCGGTGAACTCACTCCTTTCAACGTCTATGTCGCACTTTCACGGAGTTGCGGTTGAGAAAGCATAAGACTCTTGCGGGCATTCGATGAGAAACTGTTTACAACCCATCCAAGTGAACATCTACGTAAGGAAGACGAAAGAATAAACTTATTAGATAAAGAGATGAACGAATGGTGGACCAAGATGAAAGGTATATAGTAAAATTCGAGTACGATGATAAATGTAAAGCTTTTACATTAACAGATAAGAACGGAACGATATTCGGGAATAAACGGATGGCGAAATTTTGTAGACGTCACAGCCACTAATTCCGGGGTGAGTGACCTTGTAAAACAAGGTAATTCACACAGTTGGCTTCGGAGACTTAAGCGAAACCTTCAATTGTCGGTCGCTAAGTTCACAAGTGAACTTTCTCCGTCTGGAATTTTCTCGGAATCGGTCTCTGTGTTAGTCTAACCGTCATTGATCTGAGCACTTCATTTCGTGACATCGCACCTGCTGACTTGCATCATTCTTTGCAGGGGGATTTTCATGACAGGGTCCTCGGTAGAGACCTCGAAACGCCACAATTTAGTACCAAGAGCTCGGTCAGGTACATCAGTACCGTGCGTGTTGCAGTTGCATTAAGTAACCATATCCTCATCCCGCTAGTCTGGTGATCAGCCCGTCTCAGCCGTGTCAACCAATGCATGCAGAGGTCGGAAGAACTGCGAAAAGACTGGTACCTTGAGGGCAGGCCTCCAGTGACATCGTGAGTGGCACCATGACAACTCATTCCTCTTCAGGAGATACTCAACAGTGGCCAGCTTGCCCTATTGATGTCCCCTTATCCGGGAGGAACTAGAGATGAGCGATTTGATGAGCAGCATGGTCACGCTTTGTTCGGAAGCGTCCGATTCTCGAGGTGCTTGCTGATCAGGGGGAAAGTACGAAGGAGAAACGACGTGAAGGGAAGTGGGCACTTGATATGTTGAGAATGCTGAAGTGAGGTTATTCGGAGCAAGCTACGGTACTCTCCGTTCCCGCTGTTCCCTCAACTGCGTCGCTCAACCTGGAGTCCTCGTATCGCATCATTATCGTTATGGACAGGAAGAGCATCGAGGCAAGTACTGGACCTGAAACGAAGGACACGTTGGTTATTTGATTATCCGTATTGCGGGCCGCCTTCGAACTACAAATCATCATCTTGGCGACGTTTGCTCGCATCGAATTTTGAGCTGGGACAAAAGAGCAGCACTCTAGCATCTCCTTTGACCCGCCCGATGAGCTACTACACCGGTATGCCCATGTCTATATCACCGATCTCCATGCCTATTGTTCCTATGCTTTGCCCCCTTCTTCGGTTTTCTGACTATCGGCGTGTGTAACCTCTTTTGCTGTCTATGTCGTGTCGGCGTCGCAAGTAGCACAGCAGCCCTCGCAGATGCCGCCCACTCCTCACTGTTTATTAAAGTGCTTGTTGTGGAGGTGCCTGATGGGCTTGTTTGGTTTGATCGGTGAGTTGACCTCGTGCTGCCATCTCGGCGACACGGCTCCCTTATCCCGTCCTCGTGCTGATGAGGTCCGGTTTGTAGACAGTGCGACCACTGATGCCACCGAATGCCACCATGTGGAGTGCTAGGTTTCCAACGCAGCTGGTTCTCGAGCTATGCACTAGAGGTTTCTGTGGACCAGGAACCATGTACTTTTCCGAACGACGTGTGAATGAATCGAGTGGAAGGTGAAACAACATTGCCGCATTTAAAGGATAGAAAACCGCGATCCTGTTTTGTAACGTGTGAGCGACAGAGCAGCAAAGTTGTGTTGATGGTTGCTGTAGAATCTTGTGTTCCCGACGAAAATTACAACAATGACAATGTATTCGTAAAGGCACGTGTACTGTACAGCATACGAGCAACTCGTTGCTTCATCTTATGGACAAAGGCGCAATCTCAAGACTTAGGCCCACAAATCGCCGAAGTGAGCAGGGTATCTCTGTCCCTTCACGTCAGCCTTTTCAATGACCTGATTAATCTCCTCGAATTCCGCCTTTGAAAACTCGATGTCCATGGCGGCACAATTCTCGAGGGTGCGTTTGGCGTGTCTAATAAGCACGCGATCAGACGCGCGATCATCAGAGACAAGATCTGGCGACGTACGAGGAGCCTGGAATAGGAATGACGTGCGGGCCAAGCGAGCTGACCCAGGCGATGCACAGCTGTGCGGTGGTCACGTTCTTTTTCTTTGCGATGTCTGTCAAGGCATCGACGATGGCAAAGTTGTGCTTCATGGTCTGACAATGTAAGGTGAGTTGAAATAAAGGGTTCAATGTGCCATGGAAAATCCTACCTCTTCTTGGAACCGAGGAAGATGGCGGCGGAAATCGCCCTCTATGCGACAAGTCAACTTCCCTTCATGCAGCGAGCGTACAAAGTCACTTACCTGCAATGTCTTCAGGTCGTTTGATTTGTCCTGTCAAGAAACCTCTTCCAAGGGGACTGCAAGAGAAAAGAATCACGAGTCGACGTTTAAAACCTCAGCAAGAAACGCATACGAGTAACCAGCGACTGCCACTCCAAGTTCCTTCGCAGTAGCAATAACTAGCACAATGTCATGTTTTTGTGACCAGAAAACTGAAAAGTTCTTACCCTCTCGCGTGTGCTGCTCATACGAAAAAGGGCTAATCTCAATTTCCACAACACTGATCGGATGAATCTAGGATCCAAAACACATCAGTCCGAGCACAACGCACACCGAAACGCAACCCGTAAGCACCTTGTTCCCGCGACGCAACGTCTCTGCCGAACACTCGGACATGCCGATATGATCGAATTTGCCCTCGTGTTTGAGCTTGGCGAGGGTCGCGATCGCCTCTTCCACCGACACTTTGGCGTCGACGCGTGCGCATTGGAATAGATCGAGGCGTTTTGTGCCTCGCAGCTTTTCGTTGACGAGGTTGACGCTCCTAGCGATATTTTCGGGTCTGGGAAAAAGGGCGGGTTTCAGCGACGTGGCGATATATAAGAGACTATTCAGTGTCACGTACGAACTGTCCGGATCAGTTGACATGTATTTCAAGCCCCCCTTTTCAGATTCACGCAGAGTCAGCGTTCCATCGATATGCACGACACGACCAAACCATCGAACGACGCACCTTGACCGACAAAAAAGCCCTCTTCGCATAATCGGGGTACCTCTCAAAGAACTCGGCGATCAACTCGAGGTTCGCAGTGGAGAGGTTATGCCCGTAAAATTCGCCTGTTTGAATGCAAAGACGGTCGGTAACCCCGTGGAACGACGGAAAGTACGCCCAGAATAGTCATGTGGAGCGTTGTTTGCTCACCTCCGTTGAGAAACATCTTGGCGCCGGTCGGGAGCGCGTCGATCCCTGCCTTGATGGCTTCAAAGCATTCGTCTTTGGGAGAGGACTCTGGTTTCCATCTGGAGAGTGATGTGATTCGCCTGTCAGGCATGAAGCTGCAGCGCAAGTTCAACGCACGTCATCATCATGAGACCATGCTATGTATAGGGAGGTGGCACGATCGAGTTGATATTAGTGATGGATGCTGGTGGATCGAAACTTACGCCGACTTTACCAACGACGGTGTCAGATGCTGTCCCTCCAAGGTTAGTTGTCATCGCTGCACGACACTGATTGATGGTTGCACGTTGGAAGATGAGGTCGAGTTACGTCAGAACCCCTTTTTCTTATCAACTCAAATTAGCGGGGAGCACAAGCAAATATACACTATCTACGAGAAATTACGGCCATCTTTAAGCCTCAGACTATACATCCTAGCGACTGGATTAGCGGTCGAATATCTTGCCTACGAGTCCAAGAGTTCCAAATATGCCACACGACACGTCGTTCCATCTCGGTCCCTAATCTTCACCAACACAGACGGCTGAGAAAGTCTACCAAGAGCCAACCTGAGCGAAGCCAAAAGAATGCATTACAAGCCGCGCACGTACCTCAAGGCCTGTTTCCGCAGCGCAAAGTACTGCATAACGGGAATCGCACCAATCGCAAAGCCCTCGCCGCGTAATAGAGAAACGTCGCCCGTCGTCACGTATCCAATTATGTCCGTCTGAGCAGGTTTGATCTCTCCGAGCTACAAACAAGACGCCAACACGAAAGAATATCACTGTCCGCTGTGCATAAAGAAGCAAACGGGACAACGTACCTCGTAGTCGTTTGGCTTGCTCGAATCGGCCCACTCAGCAGTACCTTGGGTCTCTTTCTCAAATGCCTTGATCCATTTACGCGCCTCAGGATCCTCCATCTTGTAAATGTTCGCCATGTCAGTTGGTGCACCTCTCCGTACCATCTTTGCCCGAACCATCACGAGCGCCGATCGCATCAGATCGTCCGCAGATAACGACGCATCCAAAGGTGTCATGTGGTTCTTTACCCGAAGCTTGTTTATTTCACCCAGAAACTGCGCCGAGGTGATGAACGTGTTGGAAAGCATCGTGGGGACTCGAGGTCCTCGCAGAAGCCAGGGTCGGACATTAGAACTTTCCTCGTCTATCCGCATCGCCTCAGGATCAGGTGGGTTTTCCCGTTGTGTCGTCACCAATTCTTCCACTTCTTGTCTTCCGCTCCCCGCAGTCTGTGCGGCATTCGGCTTCTCCAACCCAAGTACGACGCCCCAATCTGCTGACCAGGGACTTCTCGTTCCCAATTTTTCATAATTTGGCTTCTTCGCAGGAGGCGTCCGTTCCCAACGCGCTTTCTCTTGCTCAGCACGATCGTTGGTGACGGCATCATACGCAGCAACACTGGGATAGTCGTTTGGGAACCCGCCTACGCCAGCTTCAAAGAATTGTTTCATGCGTTCGCGTTGACCGGCAAATCGAGTGCCTGTATAAAGAAGGGAAGAAAGGAATGCCATGCCCCAGCCTGCAGGGAACAACAATGTCCATCCGTGGACACCTTGCGTATTACCAGATTGTGATGTAGAGCTGGAGGAAGTTGGAGACATGGCTCGATGGAACGTTGGATAAGAATGATGGGAACTCGATCATCCTGGCGCAGGGGATTGAGCGGGGTACCTGGAACGAGGTTCTAAATTTGGGTAGTATAACATCGAATCAATGAAGGAGTAACGCCAACCTTGGATCGCCTTTCGTCGAGATCCTTCTTCTTGTACCTGGGCTCTTCAGAGATCCCCGCTTCTCTTCATCCCACAGCTCGCTTTGTGCCGTAAGGGCGGTGGGAAAGATGAAGGCTGGGGACATTTGTGTAGAAGATTGCGCGACGTCGGGGTAGTGGGGCTTCGCATTCTTTGGAGGGAACCTGCAAAAGCGAGGTTAGAGCTCAGGACTAGATATGAACCAATCCAGCAATCATACTTTAGACGTGGATCGAGGACTTGGAGCCCAACCACCATTCCCCGTGGTATACTGCTGGAAGTTTGTAGATCCGTCAACGAATCCCAAAACTGCGGATCGGCAGACGTGAGAGACATGCTAGCATGTTCGGTAGAATAACCAAACCTTCTTGGCGTCCTTCCTGTCGTCGTTCCCGACAGGAGATAAAGCGCCTTTGATTACCTGACTCGACTTGGGTCCCATTATCTCGAAAGCATTGATACACCCTCTAAGATCCGCGATCTCGATCTCTGCGTGTTTCTGTGGGTCTTTCTTCTTGCTCTGTTCCAGGACGTACGAAGCCGAAGTCCGCACTGATTCGAAAACGTCTTCAAAGATAGCCGGATGACAACGGACCCAGATAACCCGTGGGCCGTTATTGGATTCAGGTAGTTTACTATCGTCTGTCTGCTTTTCCTTGCCTTTCCCTTTCCCCTTTCCCCTCCCTTTTCCCGACTGTGCAGGAGGTTCCTGAGTTTGGGATGGGTTGCTCTCAGGAGACAATGGTTGCCATATGATCGTAATAGGACCCAGCAGGGCGAGTGGATAACTCGCGTGTTTGTACACACGAGCCTCGCAGGCGCGACCATCTGTCATATAGCTACCACAGACGTCAACAGCGGGAAACGGGTAGAATACTTCACAAACCGCTTCATCCCAGAGACTTGTGGGTCACAGCATTGTTCAAGCACCGCCTGGAGGAGCCATTGTGGTCCCTTGAGCTCTATCGTCGCATAATAGGATGCATCGTGCAAGATAGAACCATGCATCGATGCACGGTGCGACGGTCGGAAAGCCTTTTCAGTAGGGGTCACAGCCTGAGAGGGAGCATTCATCAGCTGGTGCACGATAAAGTGATGCACAAGACATACAAGCCGATACCCCCACATATTTTGCATCTTGGCCCTTTTCGCATGCCAAATATGTGTCTCTAACCACGACTTGTCACCTAGTATCGGTTTGTGCGAGTTCAATACGCAAGAGGGTGGAGCCCAACGAAACAAAGCTCACGCTGGCGCTTCAAGAGAGCCTCGGTCCGGGTAGTCTGATTCGCTCTGCCTCGTTTGGGGCGACCGAGGAGTCGACGTTTGTTCGCGTCCATCTGTAAAGTGGTGGATATATGCGGTACAAACGTCAAGATGGACTCACCTCTGCCCGCGCCTTGTCTCGCAGGCGTACAGGGACGCGTCGGACATCATGACTGGCTGCCCTACGACGAAGGTGTCGAGGTAGGGTTTGCCACGCGCGATGCGTCGAGCTCTTACTACAATGCATTGTCAAGAAACCGATTTGAAGGTAAGCTGTCGACATGCCTAGCATTTTTAATTGCCTTCTGCATTGCATCGATCTCGTACGCACGCGCCTAGACGACCTTTGGTAACTGCGATTCACGAATGGTGAAAGAAACATACCTCTGTGAACCTCTCCACGTCCAAGGAAGCTGGCAAACCCTGCATTGCTTTGTACCCAATCGGTGTCAGCGAACGACGAGCAAAGTTTTGGGGGCGTACAGTTGAACTGAATGGCCGTCTTGGAAGGACCCGCAGATGATGATGACGCTACAGCGTTCCTCTGGTCGTTTGTGGTGTTAGAACCACCTGCAGCGGACGTCCCTTGAACCTGTATCGTGCGCGCATCGGCCACCTTGAGTTTCTTGCGCTCTCGCGCGCTGGATTCACCAGCATCGTCATTCTTTCGTTTTGGAGGCATCGTCCTCGACCGAGTGCCCTCCAACGTCGCGGTGGTCCTTGTCCAAGTTGTTGGTCGTCGTGGTTCGTGTCTTGTTTGTCCGGCAAATGCCGAGTCATAAACTCCTCCGTTCTCCACGACCACTAACGATGGCCTCGACGTTATTGCACTGCTCCGCCCTCGCACGAAACCTCGTCCAGCGCACTGGCAGAACACATGCTCGACTCCTCTCCACCTCGCCCATCACCCGCAATGACGCGCCCAATCTCGGAACAGTGTCCAGTCCAAAGAAACCCATCGGTGGGTTCCGTGGCGGGTTCGGATTTCCCATTGCTTGTCCCGTCCATTCTCGTGTGTACTAATGTGCTATGCTACTGTCTATTGGGACGGTGGTGGTGGGGTGTATTAGGATCATCGGTTTCTTATTTGGTTTCTCGCTCGCATCGGCGTATGCTGCGTATCACCTGCTGGACGAATACAAGACTGCCTCGGCAGCACTGCAGGCCAGCGTCGAAGAACTACAAGCTAGTACTGCCAAGGTAGGGTGATGAATAGTGCTCATGCTTGAACGGTCTTGTTCATGTTCGTGTGCCTGGGTGCCGTACAGGTGACCGCACACGTACGGAGAATCGAAGCGGTGGAAAAGGACTTGAAGACGCTGTCGCAGCACTCGGCCAGCAAAGACGACTTGTCGCGGGTTCGTGCAGAGGTCAAAAAGCTGTATGATGGTCTTCATATAGGTCCGTGTCGCTTTGCAGATGTGTTTGGCTTTCCCTGAAATTGTTTTCCATAGAATTCCTTGATCTGAGAAATCATGTGTGGGGGATGCGTGAGTACCTCTGTTGCCACACCACAGTTCATCATCCCTCCTGACTTTACACCGCATGACAGAACAAGATTTACACGCTTTAGCTAAAAAGGAAGCAGTACCTGTCCGTGAATAGAGCATACCCTATTTACGCAAACTCTCTTTTCGTTTCTATCTGAATGCAGCTTTGACACGCGGGCTTTAGTCGTATTAGAGTCGCAGAACATTGCCCGTCACCTCATGCAACTCAGTTATACGCCGATTATATGCTAATAGAGTGGAAACCATGCTTCTAGGTGAGTGGACGAGACAAGCACTACGTCTCCAGACTTGTTTGAGTCTCTAATTAGTGCTTGTAATGTGTCATTCCATGAGGCGACCATCTTGGCGTGATCCCCCCCTGCTCTGTTTTTCATGAATCCACATAACATTGCAGAACAAACATACGAGCAAATCACAAGGTAAAGAAAGCGGGGAGTGGGCCTGTTCCCGGAGTAGACCACCATGGAAAGAAGGCGAAAAGAAGGGGTAGCATCATCGATATCTTACACAACAGGGAAATAACACCACAACACGAAATCCTAACAAGCCGCTCGAACATGGATTCCTTGACAGGCCAGAAAAGTGATGAACAAGGACGATTGGCCGACAGGAACGGATGGATCCCTTTGTTCCCTTACACAGGGCTTTTCTCAGATTGTTTCTCCGTTTGCTTGGAGATCACAATTCTGACCGGTGGCTGGTAGACCTGATCAGTCATATAAAATCATGGAGGTAAAGGCGAGCTACATACTTTCTTGGCGCGCTTGTCAATGAGTTGTTCCCCGATCTTGAATACTCGTTGATGTTGGATGTCGGCGCATAGATGGCCGCGAGCGTTAAGACTGGTGCAGATGGGAACATCAATCATGGGTTACTTGATATGGCAAGGTTGACTGACGCAACAAGGAAGGCGTTTGCGAACACTAGATTTAGCACAACGTCGAACGGTCAATACCCTTTCAGGGATCGAGCAGAGCGCTTACCTCCAGGCATGAAGATGTATAGACCAAGCCATGCAACTTGACATGGGGTCGGATATATCAACTTACATACGGACAAAATGATAGAGGACGTACGGTTGGTCTTTGCCACACAATACTGCGATAGGGTTAAGGTAGGCCATTGTCAGAGAGGGAATGGTACACTCACGACGATCACGGCGGCAAGGCCAAAGAGGCTGTCGAGGGAATTGAATCGTTCAGCAACTGACATAACCATGGTCCATGTGACTCACCTCGTCACTATGCTCGTTTCTGCAGCGAATCGTGTTAGTTCGGGGTAAAGTGCTAGAGAGAAGAACTGACCGGCTACCCAGCAGAGCAGACGGCTGACATGTCCCAAGGCACTGCACGATCGATCGATTTATGCAAGTCAGTCAAGAAAATGACAGCGCACTCTGCTACTTGTGTTTGAGATCTGAGATAAACTGCAGTCGCAATGTTGATCGCCAGATCACAGGCTAGCCCAGAGATGACGACAAGGGGAAATATCCAACTATGGCTGAGCTGACTGGTCAAGTCGGCGGTTGGGTTAGTAAAGAATAAGCTTGCTGCTCCCAAGGCCGGCGTGAACGTGAAGATACAGAACAAGAAGAACAAAAATGCCAACAAATGGTTACGGGACGCTTTCATGACACGGTAGGAAAAGAAACACTGACATGCTTTCTGTCAGCGCAGGAGAAAGGGCAGAGGGATAGTAAACTCACTCGCTCAAGAAATAAGATAACAGCACCGCAGACACCAGAAACACCGAAAAGAATGGTGGCATAAATGGGCATGGGTTCATCCCCGGCGTTCATTTTGTGGCTTTCCCAGAGCCAAGCACCCATACATCCGAGGTGTGAGAGTAGAAGAAATCTAGCGTTCAGATCACGCGTTTAGAGACAAATCACCCGAGATCGAAGTCGACCTCTACTGACAGAACCAGCAACACCTTGTGGACCTCCGTCAGCTTCTGTATTCCGGTTTCTAGGGACGCGGAAGGCTCACCAGGAATCTTAGCAACCATGCGTCGCCTCTGAAATTCTTGTAGTACACATACGACTGCACGATAACGCAGCCTAACATGATGGCGTCGACAAAAGCACCGACACCAACAGGCCCTGCCAGAGGTGCCATCGTATCAGTAGTGAATGGTTTGAGAAGATTGGGGGAAGCCTTGGCGTGCTAGTGGACTTATAACGGGGCGAGGCGACCGAACAGAAGTGTCGAGCTATTTCATAGCTTCCTAAAAGGTGAGTGAGAAGGGCCTAGGTCGGCACAGCAACGACGAGAGAGTCCTTGGACTTGTGGATACGTTACCAAACTTACACGAGGTCGCACATCATGAGATAGATAGAACATCAGAATGATTCGGCTGAGCAAGGACATGAAATGGTGTTTATGAGATCATACCGGAGTTTGAGCGTTGTCCCATTAAACTACTCAACTTTATCAGATATCACTGGCCGGGTGAGGCTACGTACGCGGGGACGCTCAGGCTGCCGCGTCTCTGGATCTAACTCATCAGTCTGCGTAACGGCCGCTGCGTTGCTCGGGAAAGTGGTCAACACTTTTCCAAGGTTGAAACGCGGAGATGGTGAGAACTTCAAGTTCGTCCGGCTATATTTGTTTGGTCCCTTGCGCTCAACCGATATTATCTTGACTCAGACCATCTCCACGATCATCTCGAATTCAGTACCGATGGGCATCTCGCATCTTCCGCCAGAGCTCACCCTTATTATCTTTGAGCATGCCTACTACACACCTGCAGGATCCCCCGATTACGCACTCCTTGCCACTTGCTCGCTCGTATGCACCTTATGGTCCATACAAGCGCAATCGCTACTCTTCCACAAGAGCGCCAAACTGCGATCGCATGCAATCGCATCGTTCCACGCTGCGCTCATGTCATCCGCAGTCCGCGGGAAACCTATGGGCCATGCCGTCCGATCCCTTGATATCTCTGTCGGGGGATCGTTGGCCGGTGCCTGCCAACCCCAAGCCTTTGCACAGCTGCTGCAGGCCTGTCCCAGACTCTACGAGCTCTCTTTGAGCACTCGTGGTTTGCACGATTTCGATCAGTTCGCACTTGCCAAGCTCAAAGGTGCCGGACAACGCATCCGAGCGCTCAATCTCCAGGACTGTGGCGTACAATCGCCGGTATTATTTCAGCTCCTCGGTATATGGCATCGCATCCAGTTCCTGAAGATCGGTACAGAAATCGCTGCGTGGCCTTGGCGTCAACCTGCAACGACGCCGGTCTTGCGCCGGCCACAAGCAAATGGGGGGCCTAACACCACGCCGCAACGGCCCCCCGCACGCGTCTCGTTATACGACCTCGCGCTCTCGCGCATTCCCCAACCAGACGTTCTCGCCTGGCTTCTTGGCTCATCCGTGTCGTCCCTTTGTATCCTGGATCTACACGAAATGCCGGGTGTCGCTGCGCGACAAACCCTGGGAATCCATGCTCCACATCTCCGTTCACTTCGCTTGCTCCAATTCAGCCTCCAATCGGCTGCATTTTTGCGCAAGTGTACCCGTCTCGAGGAATTAGTCATTTACAACATCCCCATTATCGTCCCCCTCGCGCCAGGGCTCCCACCATCCATCGAGCATTTCTCCTTTCGAAATCCGAGTCACGCTTTCCGGGACACGCTTCATCCCATTCTCGATGCTATCGAGGTTCTACCCAAGTTGCGTATCATGACGTGCGATAAGAATTCAGAGGGTTTACGTGACTTCGAGACGCTCAAAGCGAAATGCATGGCGAGGGGTGTAGAGGTGGTGATAACCGACACACCATTTTGGGTGGTAAGTTTCCTGGCACAAACAAGGCACCGAATTTTGCAATGAGTTGCTCATTCCATCTTTTGTTCTTATCAGTATGAAGATCCTACGGTCGTCTCCCGTTTTCCGCGGCGGCGCTCCGTTTCGAATTTTAGGTTGATGACTAGTTGATGTGGTGGTGATTAGATGGCGCAATTTATTGAATTGGATAGGTGATCTGGAACCTTTTTTTTCTCAGACGGATCTGCCCGACCGCCTTGGCTGGGTACCGAAGTATTCGCTCCCAGTTCTCCCTGCATCAGTAAATCTTCGTACCTCCACGCTTCATATGCTGTGCAATTGTAAGACCGATTGCTGATATCTTCACACCCGCAGCTGATCAGAGCCGGTGCTCAACAAAACCCAGCTGTGACATTGTTTGATCGGCGAGGAGAGAGCCTTGGGTGAGCAGGTAGACCGATGGGAAGGCAGGGGCGGGCGACGGGCACACAGTGGGGAATTGGTGGGCAAGGACAGCGAGCGGGACCCGGGCTCAGTTCAACTCCGCCCAAAGTGCCGCCGATTCGCCGAGAAACTCTGGGTTCTCGCAGACTCCCAGAACGGCCATTTCACGGACGTTCTCGTTCGTGTCGTCCTTCATGAAAGACTCTACACCCTGCTTAAGATTGAAGCCAATCCGTCGACCGCATACCACCCTCAAACGGACGGTCAAACGGAACGATTCAACGCCGAGATCGAACAATACTTACGAATCTACACAAATCATCGACAGAATGATTGGGCCGAATGGCTTCCTTTAGCCGAATTCGCGCACAATCAGAAGTCTTTGGAATGACGCGAGGGCGCTGCTCTGAGGGAAAAGAGAGGATCATGGATTGCGGGTGTACGTACATACATGCAATCAGAGTGCAGGAGACTACTAGTGAGGTGATGTATGGAACGAGTGTGCGATAAGGGAAGCGGGTGGAAGCGCATGGCGCTTTCCGGCCCCTGACGGAAGCGGGAACCTGTTGGGCAAAAGGCGTGAGCTGCGATCCCAGGTGGTAGGAGCGAGAACGACGCGTGCAGCGAGACGCCGCAAACCCGAGGAGTAGGAGGGGAGCGCGACTACTTACGGTGTTGGTTAGCCACGAACTGGAGGGAGAGTGGTTCGGACGAAGTTATTGTACAGCGCCGGTGTGGCTTGCATGTACGGTGCCAGCACCTGCACGTGGCGCCGGAGGTAGACCAGGAAGGCATCACTTGCCCAGCGCCCCTTCACTTTTACCACGTCGAATGGGATGTTGCGGAGCAAGTATTCGAGGGTGGAGCCGATGCAGATGCCGTGCCCTTTGAGTGCCGGGGCGTCCGCCTGCTTGAGAGCAGTCTCTAGGGTTTTGAGAAATTTGGGCTTGGTGAGGGGGCGGTGCAGGCCGTTTGCGACGTGGTATGAGAATAAGTGGGCGTCTGGGGGTGGGTTGTTTATTTTCCGGTGATGGTCCAAGGCGCCGTGTGGGTCAGCGGGGCCATTCTGTTTGGCCCAGTAGACGTCCTCTCCTTGTGGTGCGGATTTGGTGCGCGGGAGGCGGAAGTTTGTCACCTCGAGGCCCTGTCGGTCATGCTGGATGCTAACGTGACGGGGGGTGATATGCGTTAGGGGATCGAATGCGTGGAGGTTGGGGACTGTAAACTCGCCAGTCCTGGCTGTGGCAAAGAAAGTCATTGTCAGGCATGCGAAGACGGCTGCATGGAGAGGGGTGTCAAGGTCGAGATGACTGCAGATGAGTTCGATCACGCCAATGGTATATGGCTCACGCGGGACGCACTTGGAAGAGGGTGGGGAGAGGGCTTTGGCGGCCTTGAGCAGCGCGTCCATTTCATTCTCGTGGAGGGACCAGCTTACTCCGTGCAGGATGTGCCATGCACGCACACCGCTGACGTAGTTCCCGATGGTGCTATTGGCATATAGGCCGGCCATGGCAGAGATGAAAACCGAAATGAGGGAGGGGTCTGCGGGTGCGCGTTGGGTTTCCAGAATTCCCTTGGCATCACAGAATGCATGGAAGGCGAGGAGGCCCGAACCATATGATTCCCGGGTGGGGCCGGACCAGGCACGAAGGATGGTTTGGAAAAGGTGGTCGTTGTCCTCCTTGGTGAACGGGAGGGGGAGGACTCTGGGGTTGGGGGGCAGCCATAATGCTATGTGGTCTCTGGCTCTGCAGGGGGGTCGGGGCTCAGTAGAGGGGGCATGAGCTGGGGTTGGTCAGGGGGGTTCGGATTGTTCGGGTGTTAGTCCGCGCCGGGGTGCGGGAGCTCGTTTGGCTAGGGGCGGGTGGGTTGGGCACGAGACGGATTGAGCGCCTTCCTCTGGTCGAGCCTGAAGGTGCCAGCTGGGACTGCTGGGTCGTCAAAGTCGAGGATGAGGTCCTTAAGGGCAGGGGGGATGGAGATGTGTGGAAGGAGGAGGCGAAGGGTGGGATGTAGGCCGCGCGAAAGAGGGTTGGCTGGGTTGGCTGCGCTCTGGAGGTATCTGGTGTGTAGTGTGCAGCCGTGTTCAGCCAGAATGGTGTGAATGCGCTTGAAGGAGTCGTTTGTGGGGCTGTTGCGGCTGCGCCCTCTGCGCCAGCCTTCAACGACTCCTTGGTTGTCTCCGTGGACCTGGAAATGAAAATCGGGGGGGCTGCCGGCGTGTAGGATCGCACGGACAAGGAGTTCGAGTCCGATCGCTTCGGCCCAGCCAATATCCCGCCCATCAGTGTTCCAATTTGGGCGGAGGTACCATGCTCGCCAGCGGCCATTGAAGGAGATGCCAATTCCAATGGAGGAGCTAGCATCCGAGAAGGCCGAGAGGTTGGAGACAGGTTGGGGGCTCGGAATGCGTGCTGGGCTGGAGAAGTTGGCGAGTCTTTGGTGCCACCATTTAAGGTCATCGGGAGTGCCTCGTGGTGGGGTCCTGGGTTTGAAAGGTTGATTGCCAAACACGCCTAGCATGGCCTCGAGGTTGGTCAAGAACGGGCGGCCTCTTGGGAAGATAAGGGCAGCGTGGACGAGTTTACCGTGTAACTTTTGTACGTCCTCCAAGGTGTGCGTTCGGCTTAGGCTCCATTCGTCAATGGCATTTACGTATTTCTCACGTTTGGCCTCGGCTAGTTCGACGGTTTGCTTACTCAGGTCCCAGATGAATCCAATGAAGGTGGGCCGGGTGGAGAAGGGAATGTCCTTCGAGGCCTCCCAGGGGATCCCGAGGGAGTCTGAGATGCGGTCAACATCACTCAGGTTGTATGTGAATGGCCGGTCAGCTTCAGGTCTGGGGGACAGGGTCGAGAAGTTTTTTAGCGGATGCGCGTGGTCATCGTCGTGTTCTTCGGTGGTGCCGTCAAGCGCCACGTGTCCCGCAAACCATGCTCTACCCCCTTTGGTGATAGGGTTTGGTTGTGATCTTATGTGTGAGGCGGTGGCAGCTCGTTCAATGTTGTAATCCCCAAGGGAGTTGGTGGGTAGACGGACGAAAAGGTGGTCATCTACCCATCTTAGAATTGGGCCGAGACCAGTTGCGCGCATGATGTCAGCTCCAGCTTGACCAATGCTGCCGTAGATCCCTCCTGAGGCGGTGAATCCGAAGCATAGGGACGAGTCAATGGCAAATTTGTCCTCGGATAGCCGGACTACAAATGCATGCCATTGCGAAGGGTGGAGTGGAACGGTACGGTATGCCTCAGCCACGTCCCTTACCGCGGCCTGCGAACCAAGTGGGAGTGAAGCGAGGAGCCTGCAAACAATAGGAAATGTGCTATAGGATGTTGGGAAGTTATTAGAATCTATGTGTGAGTTTATAGAGGGGGGGCTATCATGCGATGGGGTGTGCAGAAATGATAAGTTTTGGACGAGGCGGAATTTGCCCGGTTTGCCTGGTTTGGGAACTAATGAGAGGGGGGATGTCTGGAAATGACCGATGGAAGTCTGGATTTCGGGGCCCGTGAAAGGGCCCATGTATCTACCTTTCTGGAATTCTTTGCACAATATCTCGTCGAATATATGTTGGTGGTCTGTTATGGTTCGGCTATTAGGTGGGGAATATGTACGAAGGAGTGGGGGTAGCCCGGCGGGGAAGCCAAAGCGTAGCCCATTATACATGTTTGGGTAACGGTCTATTAGGCAGTATGCTGTTAGGGCCTCGAGCCATGCGTCAGGTTTATAGGGCGTTAGCGCCTGGGCGCCTCTGAGCTCAAGGGCAGTCCTGGGTGCCGTGGCCCTTTCCGCAGCCGGAGCAAGCGTGTTTGGCTGCCCTGTGGGTAAGGGTGCAACCGCTCGGTTTTTGCCAGTCGGTGCATACAACTTTGCCATCTCCATCAACGAGGCGGCCCTGGAGGGATCGTCTGACGTAGGCTGGGGAGCCATCCCATAGCAAGGGGCTGCTACAGTCGTGGACCCGGTGGGGGTTGCGGCCGAGGCATACGGCGCATACCGGTTTGCCTTTCGCGTGGTCACTATGGTGGGCTGCACTGGGTGCGGACAGTGTGCTCGGTCCCTGCGCGGGGAGTGATTGCGTGGGGGGGCGAAACCGACCTCGGGGGGAAATCGATCTGGAGCTCTTTCGGCGGTCGGCTTGGGCCTCCTGGCGGTATGGCATTTGGAAACGAGACCGCCGCAAGTGCAGGGGGGATGAGTTCCGAGAGCTGGCATTGTGCTCAGTTCTGTTGTGGGATAGTGGTTCAAGGCGGGGTGGGATGGGCGTCACCAGGGCACGAGAGAGGCGGTGGGATGGTCGTCACCGGTGTGAAATGCAGTGGGATGGGCGTCACCGGTGGGATGCAACGGTGGGATGGACGTCACTGGGAGTAGCGCGGTGGGATGGGCGTCACCGGTGATGTGTGTGTGAAGATGCGCGATACGACATCAGGTTTTGAGTGGGAGAGCAAACGGTCTGGTTAGCTAAAGGTGAAAAAATTGGCAAGTGGGAAGTACTGACCTGACGGGTGCTCGTTTGTTCATGGCATCATTGATTTCCCAGGCGATGTTGTTCATCAACGTATCACTGATGATAGATATGTCACAGGCACCGGTATTCCTCTTGAGATCATCATGCCATTGGCGGCGGACACGGGACGCGTAGTTCAGAATGATCAGGTCACCATGAGTGGTGACACGGTGAGGGTGGCTTTCGAGGTTCCAGAAGAACATCGCTAGTGCGTTGATGTGTTTTCCTGGCCACGAGGCTTGTTTGATGTGGTCGAGATAAGAGACTCGGGCCTGGAGGAACTCCCCGAAGGTTAACTGGTGGTCAGCGCGCACGTACTGCGAGGCTTTGACTGAAGCTACCGGCCTGAGGGTGAGGAAATCGTTGGAGCTGGATATTCCGAAAGCGTCGTCCGTGGACGATTTGAGGTGCTTTGCAGCGTCGTTGCATCCTTCTGGCGAGAAATACCAGAGTTCGACAAAGTCGAAAGACGCTAGCTTGGTAAGGGCATACTGTGACGGCCTCTTAATGAGCACGTTGGGAGGGGGAAGTCCGGAGGTGAAGTCGGCCATCTTTGGCTTCTTCTTCTCCGCTTCTTGGTGTTCCTTCTCGGCGTCTTCTTCGGCGAGTCTTCGCTCCTCTGCTTCTTCTTCGCGGCGCTCGTTGTCGGCGAGTTCAGCTGCGCGCTGTGCGTCCTCCTGCTGTTGGTCCCATGCAACAATGTCGCGCTCGTGCTCTGCGTTCCAGTCCGCGAGCATGCGAGCTGCGGCCTCCACCTGGTCGACGTTGTCGTTTGCCATGATGGCTTCCCTGCCCGCGCGGAAAGCTGCGGAGAGGAAGTTGGGAGCTGGTTCATGGTGTGGGTTGGCCATTTACGCGTATGGTGGAGCGGGAGTGGCAAGGAAAAGGAAAAAAGGAATCGGGGGAACAAAGAGTGAAATACGAGTTGGTCGGTATGGGCTGTAGTCGGTGGAGACTGAAGCGACGACGAACGAAAGGGAGGAGGCGAGAAAAAGAAAAGGCGAGCGGGATGGTAGCAGCGCGAGAGAAAAAGGAATGCGCGCCGCTTACTTACGCTCGTCCAAAGACAATGCTCTGTGGCTCTGCTCGTGCCTTACTGTGCCACAGAGCGGCACACTTCGTCCGCTACCGCCGGCTATTCACCATTCATGCTCAATTACGGGCAACAACCGTTGATTGGAGTCGAACGGAGGAAGGAGGTGAGGAACGAGTCGGTAGAAGATTTTGTGGAGTTTATGAAGAAGACGCTCGCGCTGCTCTGGAACACGCTAATGCTGATATGAAGCGTTACCATGATCGTCATGCGCCGGGATCGACGAGAATACAAACCAGGCGACCTCGTCCTTCTCGAGGCCACCAACATCCGTTCAGACAGACCTTCGCGCAAACTCCACGACAAGCATCATGGCCCATTCAAGGTCCTTGAAAAGGTCGGGGCTGGCGCATACAAGCTGAAGCTTGATAGATCGTGGAAAGGAATTCATCCGGTGTTCAATGAATGCCTCTTATGACCCTACATCCCCAGTCGGTTCGAGTCGCAAAAGAAACTACCCCCGCCCGCCACCACCCGTTCTCGTCGACCAACAAGAAGAACGAGAAATTGAATCAATTGTCGATTCGCGCGAACGCCGTGGTCACATTGAATATCTCGTCCATTGGAAGGGTTTCCCCCAGGAGAAACGTGAGTGGAAAAAGGTTACCGAGCTGACACACGCAGTCAAGACGGTACATGATTTTCACCGTCATCATCCTAACTTACTGCCCCCCGGCCTCAGCTACGGATAAAGTTACGGTACAACACAATTATGTTCCTTTCCGGTACCAGCCCACCATAGCCGGCGTACGATTTGCCTACACCGCGCGTCTGGTTGCACTTTTGCGGACACGCTTCGTGCTCAGAACAGTAATAATTGTTCGGATAGATTGCATGGCAGGATGGATACAAACTACAGAAATAAAAAATGTTCTTCACAATCGCACTGCCAGTGCCCATTGGTATCCAACGCGTGCCATGGCAGCCAGTGGCAACGTCGCGTGACTGAAAACCGCTGTCCTGGCTGTCGAACAGCTCGAGACAAATTAGCCTACCGAACTACCCGGTGGGCATTGAACTTGAAGAAGGTACGGAGGCATGGACAAAAGACCGTACTAGGGAATATCACGGGTGCCCCATACTGGAGACAACGATCGGCACAATGAAAGGAGAGTCGATAACGTACCCGAAAGACCCCTAGACCCACCAGCACCACCTAACGAATGCCGAGAACACACACCCGGGCCAGAGCATGCCAGTGCAGCTCAAACGGGAGAGAAGGATCGGTATGAGCTGTGACGAAGAACACGCCAGCGACGATGCGCGCGCGTCGGGAGCGTCGAAGCACGTCGAAGATGTTAGAAACGTGCCAAAGAAATTACAAAACGAATTAGAATTTGTCCGAGAACGCTTCGAGCAGAAGGAGGGGTAAAACATACCACAGAGGGCTCCAGACGAACCCGATGACCCGTGCGACGAAGCGGCGGCGTGAGACAACATGCAGAGCGTCAACAGCATTAGAAACGAGCGCATCGATGAAACGGACGTACCAGGTTGAGATAGAGATCCAGGAGGACATGGTGTCGGGAGGCGTCGTTTACAGCGGCGAAATCAATGGTATATACTACTGTGGAGGCGAGGAGGATAAGCGGGTCGTGGAAACTAATGCACTATGTCAAGTTAGGTGGCCAGAAGGACAACTGAGTGAGCAGGTCAAGTTTGGACACGTCTAACGATTGGTGGCGTCAATTCGATCACGACGATGGATATGACAGGAAAAGGTACTGGATGGATGGTGCAACGAGCGACGCGCACACGATCACCAGCAAACACACATCAGCACGAACAGTGGAGGTGTACGACGACACACGTACCCATCCACCTGCCAGTGATCCCATACTCAGTTCACCTACCTACCACAGTAATACACTGCATGGCTGGGGAAGACTCGAAACGATACCTATGACAAGAATCAGTACCATACTATGCGTGCAAAACCGTAGACCCTACAACAGGAAAACCACTGCTTCACTTTGACGTACAGTCAATCCACATTCTGAACAGTTGCTCAGCACGGGCAGATCAAGTGAAGGAAGCTCGTACCTTTAGAGTCGTTGAAAGTTCAATGCAGAAAACTGAACAGTTATTTTTCCTCTGAATCTGTGCAAAATATGCATTCAGTGCAGTGGATCAATGAAAATAACGGCGTACATGTTCAGTGGAAAAAATAACTGAATCCAACGATTCATTGAGTGATCTGCTGAATTTCACGTATTCTACTATCCACATCAATGATAAACTTCTCGTTTGTCATGTCGTTCAGTGTGTCGACAGACAAGTGTACGCTGCTAGCCTGTGCAAAGAAAAACACGGTGTGGATAGCCTGGGACAAGGTGAAAAATGCGAACACGTCAGAGTCCGGCCACCGTGAAACCCGAGCGACAGTGGTTTCATTCAGCCTTGGGCCCGGGTATCCAGAATCAAAAGACGCCAAAGTTGGGATTGACTCGACAGAGATCTGCCACACGGTTCGGTCCTTGACAATACTAAGCAGCCCCTCGCGATGCGGCCAGGCGTTTCCGTGATGGTCGAGCAGACGACAAGAGAAGCGTCTCAGCTGACTCTCACTGGATGGACCTTTGCCGCACAGCTCGCAGTGCCGTAAGGCCATACGCATGGCCATGGCCCAGCCAATCATAGAGGCCTAGACTCCCTCGGACTCGAGGCCAACCGTTCTCGACTCGACTCGACTCGGCTCGGCTCTAGATCTCATATACATACTTAGCCCTTGAAACGCGCTTGGCCGACACCGCCAGCTCAAACAGAATCAAAATGATACACATGTTCCCCCATCAAGGCATCATCAAAACCACGGAGTCAACCATCAATGTTTCATGGGATCAAAACCCACCTTACCAAAAGATCGAGTCGTCACAACGGCAACCTGGCAAAACGTGTGGATCGAAATACAACATTGGATTCAGATGCCATGAAAAAAGGAATAAAAAAGAGCACAAACACATGTGTATGCAACGAACGTGATAGTATGCGTATGGGATGGAAAAAAGGGACGGATACAGATGCCAACTCTATACGGAGAGGAGGGGGACAAGGTGAATCGAGAATAGTGCAGTGGGTAGCGCGGGGGGGACAAGGGAATGGCAGGAATGGCAGTGAAGTGGTATGCGACGCAGAAAAAAGACGATGACTAGTACTATCACTGTATAAATGGGGACGATCAAACGAGTGAACACACAAAGCACGAACCGGATACGGAGTCGCCTAGGGCACCACGCCAATCAAAAGACCCAGCATCGCACCCGCAAGCACAGCCGCTACAAACGCTGCCCTTATCACCACCTCCCACTGCGCCCGTTTCACCACCGGCGATTGCACCTGCGTCAATGGCGCCGCAAACGCAGGTACACCGGCCGTAAACGATGGTATCCACGTTGCAAACGAAAACTTGCGCGTGGCTCTTATCGACGACGTGTCCGAAAACGAACTCCTGTCGCAGATCTCCGACTTGGCCGGCGATGGCAGCGTGAATTGGTTCTTACACTTGTATTGGGCACGGCCTAGAAACCCCCCGGGCCCAGCGAGCGTGGGGGACGACGATGTCGACGGAGACACGGGCGCCACCCAATGGGCACGCGACCCGTCCACGGCCGCACTCGTAAATGACGGCAATACGCTCCCCCCTGGTAACGACATACCGTCACCCCCACCCCCACTCGTACTGTCCCGACGTGGACCGACCCTGGTGTTGGGCGGCGGCAACGCGTCAAAGTCGAAATAACACGCACTCCGTTGACTGCGCAGAGACCGCGTGGTCTCGCTCAAACTCGTCGTGCTATTGGTGTACCCATTCGAGATGAACCCCGCCGTCGGGCCGTACTCGGATGGGTTCTTGACGCTACTCCGAGGGGTCCGCGTAGCCTGACACGGATCCACCACGGCCGGATTGCCAGCGGCGGGCGTCCGAGTGGGTAATCGACCAGTCCGCGGGTCTGGTCGTGTATGCACAGGCTCTAAATAGGTGAGAGACGGGGGGGATAGACGGTACTCGGGTCGGTATAGACACGACGCCGTCGCTGGGCCCTCTGGCGCAGGCACGTCATCGAAATACGCAGGGGAGACATCGATCTCGTCGCATCCCGCCGACGGACACACGACGGATTCGCAGGATTCGCAAGACGTTCGGGCTAGGCTCGGGTTGGATAATTGTGCAAAAGGACGGGGAGGTGCAACAAAAGAAATGGGGGAATCGAGGGCAGAAGACGTTGAAGAAGCGCCTGTGGAGGATTTCTCTGGTACGGGCGGCGCACGGCGAGATGGTATAAGGAGGGATTGACGGCGGACGTGTGTGAAACGGGGAGATAGGGGAGATGAGATGGGCATCGGCATCGGCGGCGATATCGTCGGTCGAGCGAGTTCGAACTTGCGCAGTTGTCGTAGGTCGCCAAAGAAATATATCATCAAGCAAATCTGTCGATGTGACGCTCAGTCGCCCAAACACACCGCGATCATATGTACATCTTACTTACACCCTGTAAACTCGCGACCAACACGGTCAAACCAAACCAGAGGCCTGGCAAGGCCACCAAACGTATCAAGTAGCCATGTGGACCCAGGTTCCATCGTCCGGTCGTCAGCACGAGGGGAAGTACGCCAGTGACGAAGGTGAAAAAACAACCACCGGCGATGCCACACGTTGCTCGCTGCGAGCCGACGTTGGTGGACGCCGCACGTATAAAGCGCTTAAGGGATTCATGGAGCATACACCGTGCCTCACTTGTGACTTCGGCAAACACTGCAGGGTCAGGATGGACACTTTGAGAGTGCCACAGGGACGATCGTCCTGGGTGCTGTGGGTGCGTATGCAATGCATGGGGATGTGGGTTGCAATGAAATGGTGCAAGAACATCTGAGGGGATATTCAGCTCATACTCGCCATTGGGCGTAAAGAACGTCTGCTTCGCCCGGAGATAAAACATGGCCAGCGAAGGATCGGGCGTAGGGGGGACGGAGAAGTTGAGGCGTTGCGATTTGGAGGCCATCTTATCCTTTTTATTGACGAGGGACATCTTTTCGCGTTGCACCCATGCGTGGTAACGAGCGGTGTAGTCCTCGAGCCACAGGATAAAGTAGAGGTTCTCGGGTGCGTGTTCTACATAGAGGAGGTATTCTTCGAAGTCTTTGAGGCCAATCGGGGGGAGGTGGCGACGTGCGAGGACGTCGTCGAGGCGGATATCAAGGACCGGCGTGACACCACATGAGCGGACCTTGCCGATAGCCGGGGGTGGGTTGCAGAGGCGATACTGGGTCCGAATGGGTGAGATACACTGCCTGGGGGCAAGCAAACGGACACTGACTGGTAGGGTGAGGAGGCCTCTGAGGGTGAGTCTTGACGGCGGAGGCTGGGCCATCGGGAAGGGGGCTATGAGGAGGGCGCGACAATAAGTAGGACGAGATAAACTGACCACAATTCGGGTCCAGCCAAGGAACGACGTCTGCCATCTGCCGTCAATTTCGGCAAGTGACCAATGCTGAGCGCTGTCGAGGTCCCATCTCAGAACACGTCATCAGAAATGGACCCACATGACTCGCGGATCCACAATCCATAATGAACTGGCTTACTTAAACATGCCGAAATGCCGCACCACCGAACGGACGAAAAAAGTCAACAGAGCTTTCATTTCTGCCATCTCATACACGACGTTCTACCGGAATCTCTGCCGTTCGATCACCGACTTTTGTCTCGAGTCACGCGAGACACGCCTGCAAACAGCTAAATGAGACTTTAAAAAAAAATTAGACGTGCTTCTTACCAATAATACTCCATCACATCACGCTGGCCCAACTTGCGCAGGAAATTCTCGTCGTGGGTGATAATGATCAGTTGGAAATTCGACCGGTTCTTCCGCTCATTAATGATGCTGTGTCGTTAATGCCACTTAGTGACCGCACACCCAATATCGAACGCCGCACTTACTCAACCAGACTCTCCGCCAGCGCATCAATGTTCTCAATGTCCAACGCATTCGTTGGCTCGTCCAACGCCAGTATCCCGCAGTTCTGCCCGAACGAGTCGGACAGCGCAAGCCGGATGATGAGCGAAGCGAGCATCTTTTGTCCCGCGGAACACCGCCCACGCATATCCATCTCAACCTGGTCCTTCGTCATAACAACCTAGCGCGAAGCTTAGCAACTGACTCAACCCACATTCTCTCTGAAAGAAGCCTACCCTATAATTATACGACCGTTTCGAAGCGCCGCCTTCCACATCGGACCGTATCTTAATCCCATCGATGTCTGGCCAATCCTATCAGCGATGTAATCGGAAATTCGCATCCATTGGGCACACCTGTTCCCTGATACGTCTTGTTCCACAGATGTCGCATCGTATCATTCACTTCCTCCATCTTTAAACCGTGGTACTTCATGATCGCGCTAACAGACGTCAGCACCCACCTCAAAAAGTCTATCATTTCAAAAAAGACAAACTCACTTGTCCAGCGCTTTCGCATACTTTTCCAGATCATTGTTGGCCATGTCCGACATCTATTCATAGTCTCATTTAGCGCCACAACCATCACAATCACCATCGAACCCCACCTTGACTTTGACAAGCTGATCGGTATACCGCTTGTTGGTATCCTTGTATTCCCGTAGGTCCTTCTCCACTTGCCTTAATGTCTCGTTATGGGAGCTTATCTCGCCACCAATGTGAGCGTACTATAGAAACTCCCACAGTCAGATGAACGGTGTCCACATGATTCGGGCGCCATTAAAAAAACCATACCCACCTTGCTCTGCATCTCCGTCTCACGCTGCTTCTCTGCCTGATAACGATCCTCAAAGGTCCGCTTCGCCTTTGCAGCCCCCTCCATGTCGCACGAGTCGATCTCGGCTTGGGTAGCCGCGATATCCTTGACCAACCTCCTCATCCGAACGTTGTCGCGCAACCTCGAAATCGCGCTCCCACTCTCGTTGATCTCCCGGTCAATCTTGGCAACCGTATCACGTACGCTCTCAATCTTGATCCCAAGTTCCGTAATCTCCCCTTCAAAGTGTTCAATCTTTCCCGAGCACTCTGTCAGCAACTGGGCGCGTTTTTCCCGAACATAGCTAGGTCGCCACCAAATTAGGCCCGCGAGTCGATAAGAGGGAAGAATGGAAAGGCGCCTCACCGATCGACGACCTTGTTGATGTTATCGAGTTTATCCACACTCATGTTCATTTCCTGCGTCGATCTCTGTGCTTCGGCCACCTTGGCGTTCAACTCGGCCTGGACTTGTTGATGCTCTTGCTCCAGGCGTTGGATAGGCGCTTGCGCCTCGGAGAGCTTCCCGTCCAATTCCTAAGTCGACGCGGCGTTAGCATATGACAAATAACCAACGACGAGTTGAATGAAACCTTCAGTCTGGCATTCAGCGCACTAATCTCGCTCGTCATGACAACGATCCGTTCCTCCATGGCATCTTTGTCCCGAATTTGATTCGCAAGGGTGTTCTCTTTTTTCTCCATGGAATGAAGGTCGCCTTCATATGTCCGGAGCGACGAGTACTGGCGCTCGCGCTCCGCCATGGTAGCTTGTCGCTCCCGCTCGTTGGCACGACTATCAAGCTGGGGATCAACGATTAAACGGAAAATACGACGAAAGTACGCTCACATCTCATTTGAGAGGGCATCTAACTCGCTCTGCACATCGTCGGCCGTCTTGGTACTTCCAGTAGCACTAAGCTCCTCTTCCAAATGTGTAATTTCGGTCCTAAGGCGCTCAATTTCAGACTGGTTCTTTGTGATGGCCGTGGCGTGTTGTTTCAGCGTGGTAATATCCCGGATGTCTTTCTTGATATCGTTGACTTTTTGTGCGGCCTGAGGAGCGGGAAATGTATTTTTCATTGTGCTTCGTGAAGCCTGTCCGAGGGCCACGTACCTGTTCGGATTGCTCACTCGCAGGGGGGATCTCAGACTCCGCAGCCTTGATCTGTTTTTCTAGTGCCGGGATATCGCCGTCCTTCACCCGGTCCCTCGATGCCTGATGCGGCAAGAAACGTTCCAGCCGGGTCACCTCGTCCTTCCACAGTTGAAGTTGGTTGGCCTCGTGTTGTATGACTTCCGGGGAGTTCTTTCTGATTTGCTCTTTGAGCTACGCATTGTAAACGAGGTCAGCTCTCAATTCCGAAAAAGCCTCACAAAAGCCAACGTACGTATTTGTCAAACACGGCGAGTTCCCTGTCGTCCATGTGCCGATTGCAGGCTTGGCATGTCTTCTTTGCCTTGCCAACTTTGAGAAACGTCTCGTAAACCTCTACCATACCAGCTTTACCGCTCGCCTCACTATTTTAGAGCGCGCGTATACATGTCAGTCCACGGAAGAAAAGACAGCGTTATCAGGAATGCTTGCCTGGTGAGCTCTGCGACATCTTGTCGGGCGTCGGAGAGCGCATTGTTCAGTGGGATACCCCCGACAATGCCGTCCTTCAATATTTTCTCGAGTTCTCCATGATAAATGACATGTCAACCAGGGAACAACAGGACAAGAATAGCAACGTACGTTTGAGCTCCTCTCGCTTGGTCTTGAGTTGCGATTTCGCCTGAGAGAGCGTCATCTCAGCTGTTTGCAATGTCTTGTTGGCAGCGCCTAGTTCGCCCTCCGCTTCAGCAAGTTCAAGTTCTTTATCCCTACAACCGCATATAGTCAGCAAATATGCGAATAAAATAACGTGTAAGCAGACCTTGAAACACGGTCGATCTCGCGCTCCATATTCTCCGCGCGTGCATCCTTGCCGACCAATTTCTTGTACTTGGGATTGCACATCTCAAGCCTGCAAGAACACCCGTTAGCACGCGAATTCACAGATATGACTCCCCTGGAAAAGCCTACGCACGTGTTCTTCACTTCGAGCGTCCTGCTCCTCACTTCCGAACGCTTCAAATCCAGCCTTGCCCTCGTATCCGCTTGCAGACTCAACGA
The DNA here is from genome assembly GCA_018397855.1 of Boletus reticuloceps. Classification (NCBI taxonomy): domain Eukaryota; kingdom Fungi; phylum Basidiomycota; class Agaricomycetes; order Boletales; family Boletaceae; genus Boletus; species Boletus reticuloceps. The sequence goes on from JAGFBS010000005.1 coordinate 1,462,043, forward strand.
CCTGAGCTCTGCATTTAGACTGTCTCGCTTATCCTCCATGACTCTCGCATTGGAGGTTCGCTTGCTCAAACGCTCCTCAAAGTTGGCCTCCTTGATGTCTTTTTTGACTTTTTCGAGCCGCAGCTTCTTCTCTTCAATGTCCCCACACAGCGTCCGAAGCTCCGAAGCCAGCCCTTGCATCGTCTCAACTGCCGACTCTGCCTTTGAAATGGCCTGCTGCTTCTCTCGCTGTCATGTTGAAACCAGAACGATCAGAGAACACAGCGGGAAGAGTGAATAAATAGGACCGACAATCTGCTCCCGTGTATTACCCCGCTGCATCTTCAAGCTTTCCAATTCCGTATGAAGTTGCCTCGATTTCCGGTTGAATTCGTTGTTTTTGGCACGGATCTCACTCTGGAGCTTCTCGTACTCGGCGCGTTGCTTGCTTTGAAGATCACCAAGTCGATAGATGAATTCGTTGATCTTTTCGCGCTCAAGGGGACTGTGGCTGTATCCCTTGATATTATGTTTGTCGCTAATCTCTCGAATGAGCTCTTCGCGTTCAATCAGGCGACGGTCATGCGCCTGTAATATAATGGATAGTTGTTAGGGAACACCACTGTGAGGTAGATAAGTTCCTACCTTGGCCTCCGCAGCCAACTCTCCGTGTTCGTTGACGAGCTCGACGTGCGTGCGGCGAGCTTTTGCAAGTTCGTCTTCGAGATCTTGTCGTTCCGACTCGCACCGTCTCCGATTCTGCTTTTGTTTGGCAATATTCTCGTCAAAGTTTCGCAAGCGAGACTGCAGCTCTTCGTCAGAACCTGTTCAAATTCGCGCTCGATCGTCATTTTACTGGTGTATCACCGTTGCAAGATCCAAACCTTCGATCTCCTCGACGGCTTCTCGAGCTTCCGAGAGTTCCTGCCGATAATGTTCCTTTTTCTGTTGCAAGTTCTCTACCTTGACATACAACTCCCGGAACATGGTCGCGGATTCATAAAATTGCGCATTGTTCTTGACCAGTTTTTCGTATTGTGCTTTGCATTCCTCGTATTGAAGTTGTTTGGAGGTGATGGCGTTGTTGATGTCGACTATACGCGTACGGAGTTTATCGGCGTGGGCTTTTTCCTTCGAGAGGGACTCGAGACGTTCCTTGTCTGCCTTGAGATCCGCGACGCGATCTTTGCGTAGCTGTTTGATAGAATCAAGTGCCTTGGTGTACCTGTCAAAGGTTGTCTACACAATATAGACGGAAAAGCTGAATAGTTCAACGTACCTCGTCGCCTCGAAAATGTCATCGAATTTCTTCTTTAGCGCCGCGGGCTCGGCGAGTGGCCACTGTGACTCTTCCTGGTGACAGAAAATAACGTTCTCGAGCACTGACTTGGATACGCCTAGCAAATGCGGAATCTCGGAGTCCATCTCGGCACACTTGGTCGAAATGACCCCCCGCTGAGCATGGCGTGGTCAGCATACATGCCTCATCCAGCGAAACGAAACAACCCACCTTGCCGCCCTTCTCGGCATTACTGTCCGCCAAGCCAAGGATACTCTCCAGCGTCTTCATCGTCAACCCCGTCTTCTTTGCCGTGACGGACAAATTCCTCACGACAAGCATCCGCTGTCCATTGGCCGCATGAAACCGCAACTTGACCTGCGCCTTGACCTCCTTCTCGTTGGCCATCTTTGGGTCATGTACGAAAGCGCCACCACGGGTGTTGGGTGGCTGATCGCCCGTCGTGGCGTACTTGAGACATTCAATGATGGTTGTCTTACCACTCCCATTGTGTCCGACGATGATGGTGACGGGCGAGAAGAACTCGATGATAGAGACTTGTTTGTCGTCAAAGGAGCGTATCCCTCTGATGGCGAGCTTGTTGAGACACGACATGGTTCAGGCTACGGCGTGGTCCGTGCACACGCTGTGGCTCGAGTAAGATAGGGCGCATCCACAACCATCCAACCTCAGGGTCTTGTGACACTGTGTGACCATGACTTAGCATCCCGGCAGCGGCGGAGAACTTCTAAATCGGGAATAAGGATTTGGCCTTGGGTCCTCATAAAAGTGAGATCTCAACTGAGGTACTATTGATAGTACTACACTACAATAAATTATAAATCTGCCTTCTCTAAATCCTCCATAAGGCTGTTGGGCAATACTCTATGCCCCCGATATTTTTTTGAAGCCCATGCAGCTTGTTTACCAGTCAATCCCTTTGAGTATGCATCCAGAAACCGACGTGACCGAGTTGCGAATCTATATGGAAGGTTCACGTCAAACTCAGAACTCAAAAAGAATAGGTTGATGGGTAATTACCGACGCATTGTTATCAGAGGGATCAAATCTAATGCAGCGAGAACATTGCTTTCAAGATCAGCTTCCTTTGACGATGCAGGGAATTGGCGGTACAGGCGTTTTGCATACCCCCAACACTGCTCAATAAAATTAAGTTCGCAGTGGAATTTAGGCAGGAAGAGGATTTGATAACCCCGAGCCTTGCAGTGTGTCTCCAGTAGTGACTCGACTGTTGTGAAATCAGGCTGGGTATATAAAATTCTTCGGCAGCAGCAATGGGTGGAATCCTTTGGGCACTTGAAATCTTTGCATTGTGCCTTTAGGTTAGGAGCATCTGTAAAGCCACGCTCCTCGAGGATAATGGCCATTCCCTTGAATACTCCAGCACGTGGATGGTTCGGAGGGAAATAGAGTGGCTGCGCTTTCCCATCAAACGTTCCATCTGACATCTGAACCTGCTTCTTGCGGATTTTCCCATCCATGGCATAAATAGGCTTTCCATCAGCACCGATCTGGTTTACCTCGACGCCCCAGTTCTTTCCCTCCTTAGGGATATTTTTGGGCATCTTGCGTGCTGACAGAGCTGTATCAGCACGCTTTAGGTGAGTTGTGGCATTATCGAAGACGAGAACATGATCCTCGCTGCTGTAATGTTCATCCAGGATGTCCATGGCACTAGTTGCGTGATTGCGGATATCGCTGTTTGTGAAATAGCCATCACGGCCTTTCCCACATCTGAAAAGCACTCTAGCTTTCTTTTCTCCGAGTCCATCCAGGGATCGGAGCCAGCCATAGTCAGCAGACACGAAGTCTGCCACCATCAAAGAAGCACCTTCACCCTTCGTTCGTGGGACTGCTTTTTCCCCCTTCCACACCCACCGCACCACTCTGCGGTCATTGGCATAAAATGTTGACTCGTCATGAAACCAGACAACCAAGTAGCGCTCGAATGAATGTGGCCCTAGCAACTCGCTGTTATTGTCAAGCCATTCCCGTGTGCGGTATTCAAGGGCCTGCCAGGCAGGAAGGAATATTGTTTGGCGGTAATAGACAACATCGTCTCGTTCGTGTCCGTCAACATATTGACCAGACGGTTTCTTTGTCCACCGGTAACCCATCCTCTGCATCCATCTTTTGGCCGTTGCAAGGTGAGGCACCTTTTTAATCTGTAACTGCTCTCTAATGCCAGGTTGTTGAATATAGTCAACAATATCCTGCGAGCGAACATATTGACCAAGCCCCTGCAGATGAAGAGCAATATCTGTGGCAACGTCGTCGTCATCGATACGTGAATTTGATGACTTCCCATGTTCCGAAAGAGGTAGGGCTTTACGATCATTGATAAATGCTTTTGACCACTTCCGCAGGTTCCTCGCACGATGAGGCGTGGATTGCTGTGTGTGTGCAGCTTGCAGTGATGCAGATGTCCATCGGGACTTGTCAGTACCCCGAGAGCAAGGTGTGTCGTCATCAGTATAGATCCAGAGGAAGGATGACATCCATTCGAGCCTTGTTCGAAGAGTGAGTGGCAACCGCGGGTCTTTTTGGCCTCTCCCAGTCTCCCGCAATGGTTTCAAAATCAGGTTGAGGTCGCGTAAAGCACAGCGTGCCAACCCAATAGTTGGCGGCTTGCGTGCTTCCCAGCTGTAGTCCACCACCATGTTTGAGCCTCCCTGCTCTTGGACAGCACTGGAAGCTGCAGCTTCCTCCTCCGACTCGTCTACACTGTCCTCCGGCACTGAATCTGTTTCATTTTCACCCTCACTGGCACTGGCAGTCAAATTCGAGTCCCCATCATGTTCATCCTCACTCTCCAAGTCAACATCAAAGTCGGAATCCCCTTCCGACACCTCTCCTGCCATGCTGCTAGTGTGGCAAAGTCCACTTTCCTGGACGAACTCGTATTCATGCCAGCCCGAGGGTTCACCCATGTCCGCTAGTGCTATCGAGTCCAAGTCTCCAAAACTGCCTGAGCCTCCAGATTCCGTGTCCATGGCTGTTCCAAGGTATGCCAGCCCAAGTGGACTCTGCTCCGTGTCACAGTTTGTCCCGCTGATTGTTTCCGTGGATTCTCGGATGGACTCGGACACCTGTGGACTGTGGACTTGGACTGACAGACTCTGCTGAGTCGGAGTGACTCGATTTGACTCGTCGGCGACCTTCTTTCTTTTAAGATTGTCCGTCCTCAATTGGATGTATTGCTTCCTTTTGGGCATGGTGATGGTAAGCGTAAGGTGGCTGTTTGTAGAGATTCTCGCCGGTGGATTATTTGAGTGTAGTTAACACAAATTAATACACTACTTTTTCCACTAAGCGAAAACAAAAAACCTAAGTCCAACAAAATCTCGTAGCTATCCATCCCGAAATTTCAATGGTGTCAGAATGTCTATTTTTTGTCTCCATAGTTGCTAGTTTGATTTTAAGTCATAAGTCACATAAAGTCACTCTTTTGCACGTGACGTTGGATGGTTGTGGATGCGCCCTATCTTACAAAGTATACAAGCCGAGTCAATAAACATCAGTAAATTTACAAGAGTCTTATTTGGACTTATATTGTACTTATTTGACTTATCTTGCTCATGGCAGGCAGCTAAGACAATAAGCACAATAAGTACATTAGTACTACTACACTGAGCCATGAATAAATGTGGAGTAGCTAGAGTCGAACTCATGAGTCATGCAGCATCCAAAAATGGAAATAAAAGCCACACAACCCACTACACCATGGATCCATACATGGTATATGTAATAAATTGTAAATGAGTACATTCCCAAGCTGTGACAATAATTTCAACAAGTCTCACTTACACTCAACTTGGACATCACATTTAATCACATTTAAAACCTGATAAATGTGATGTCCAAGTTGAGTGTAAGTGAGACTTGTTGAAATTATTGTCACAGCTTGGGAATGTACTCATATACAATTTATTACATATACCATGTATGGATCCATGGTGTAGTGGGTTGTGTGGCTTTTATTTCCATTTTTGGATGCTGCATGACTCATGAGTTCGACTCTAGCTACTCCACATTTATTCATGGCTCAGTGTAGTAGTACTAATGTACTTATTGTGCTTATTGTCTTAGCTGCCTGCCATGAGCAAGATAAGTCAAATAAGTACAATATAAGTCCAAATAAGACTCTTGTAAATTTACTGATGAAAGGAGGCGTGGAGACGCGTGACACCCGCGCCGTGTCACGCGTTCTGCCACGTTTCCTGATCGGGACCCGATCGTCGGAGCCCCTCGTGCGATGTCGGTTGTGGACCAAGAATAACCTAGGTTCCGTTCGAATGCGCCGCGCACATCCACCGAAGATTATATATAATGTAAAGTCAATACTACTCGTTCAAGAATACAGTGTTACAATATTGGTACAATCTTCTAAGCATACTGAAACAGGCTCAAGAATACGGGAACGGCCTAGGCTCCGTGATCGTGACCTCAGTAAATTCCTCCGTTCCCCAAAATCGTTTCACCCTCTCGTCTCCAGTCACCTTGGCATAATGCGCAAACGTCAAACGGAACTTGGCACGTTCAGCCGCTCCGAGTGTCGTTTTCGAGCAACTCAGGATCACCCCCGCCAACACAAGGTCGGCAAGCCTCACAGAGTCCGAGACCAAGTAACCAGAGGGACGTGTTGCAAGGTACGTCTCAAGATACGTCAAGGCGCGTTCTAGCTGCTCTTTTTGCTCGTCGAGAATCTATCGTCAACGCACGACTTTGTCAGGAAACCTCGACGAGTCTATGAGAGATTGCCTACCTCGCGATTGAATGGCCCAGAGAACCCATATACCATTCGATTGATGTTCCAACCAGGTCTCCAAACCTCATGTTCCGCAAAGTGGATCCACTGATTAACGAGTGCGGTCTCTTTCGCATCAGAACCCAACAAGTTGACCTTGGTCCCGAGTCCGCTCACTAGAGCGGGTGAGTGTTTGATGCACAGTCACCCAAGCCCTACTCACAATAACGCGCAATCGTTTCCCCTTCGAACAGCTTAAATCCATCCGAGTCCTCGAATGTAGGAATCTTGCCATATGGGAACTTGGACGTATATTCAGCCGGTCGGTTGAAGAAATGATACTCGGGCAGCTCCAGCTCCAGCCCATTGAGAGCTGCGACGCTGAGAATCTACAATTAGAATTCAGTGGTTTGGGGATGGGAATGTCACTTCGCAGAGGCGTACGACTTTAGTTTGAGGTTGGTGAGATTTACCCCAGAGTGTCCCGATAGGCGCCATGAGCGATTAGCTTCCGTGCAAACAACCAAGTGGGCTGAAACGACGAAGATCGGTTCCACAGACTACTCTGTATATACGTTTGGGTGATGACACAGATTGTTACGCCGCTGCGCAAAACCATCAGCATCCTCAGCGCTTCTAAGGATACGAACCTAATCTAATCTAATCTAACTCAAAATCTCAAAGACCTTTAACGGAGCAGGAAACGCGAACTTTATCACCCGTCGCAAGTATCGTGACATCATGCTCTCACATTTCCATCAACCAAGACAGAGGCCAACGACGCATGTTAGAGGTAAACAAGAGCGACATCACGATCCCTGAACACAAGAGGTGAGACTCAGACGATGCTAGCCGCCGTGTGTGCAAAAAGCGTGTTGTTGCCCTTGGTTCCCCAAATCAGTTGCCGTCGTCCTCCCAGCACTGCGACACGTTCTGCTTGCCCAAATTCACGCAAATTGCCCCTCCTGCACTGGCACTTAAACATCAGTTCTTCCTTCCGAGAAGCTATTCTGAAAAAGACAAACCATGGTTGATCGCCATTGCATAATCTTAATCGTGCTTTGACCGTGCGCAATTCTACCGTAGCAAGCAACGAAATGATAGACTAAGACAACATCAGTAACACGAAAGTCATACAGCATGAGACTTACAATTTAGAAAACAGGAATGGAACACTTTCACTGCAGTGTCCAAAGAGTGGGCCTCGACTCTGCACCCAGTTCCGCGCTCTGAAAAGAAAGTCCTCTGAAGTTTTCCGGAAGAATCCCAGACTTGATAAGCTGAGGTGGCGGGCTAGCACGGTAGCAGGGCAACTCCGTCACTGCAGGAAGGGGGGTGGCCTGTGAGAGGACAACGCCCGCGATGGTCAAGACGAGCTTTGGGACGAGCGCATGCGATAGGACAACTCGTGCCGACTCACCTCTCAGGCCCTCGATTGCCTTGACCTACGGAGAGTGATCAAGCTCCTGGAAGCTCCGACGATCGATGACATGGCCCAGGCCCCAGCCGACATTCTAGTGACCACCATCGTCGGTGACGTCAGCTGCGTCGACTTGTTGTTGGGTCTCGTCAATCGTTTTGTCCCACGCAGTGGCTGGAGTGTCGGGGCGATCGGGGTCTCACAACCGTACACCCAGAGTGTCGCACTGGGCAGTTGACGTCGACATATTTTCTGGACCTAGAAAAGAAATTTAAAATAGCGTTATCACATTAGTCACGGACACCTACCAGTGCCTACCACTGAAACGATGACCACATACAAGAATGAAAAACAGCAGGAGACCCGGAATGCGAGAAGCCAGAGGACTACAAGAGCACTGGAGCGGAGCACGGCACGACGGCGCATAATTAATAGGATACGTCGAGCTCCGGGCCATGGGTGAAGCTGTCGTCCGTTGCAGCGGGATGACGGGTCGAAGGGCGGCATGGTGAATGCAGAGGTTGAGCGGCGTGGTCGAGATAAAGTTTTTCATGTATGTTGAGAGCGCAAAGCAGATGACTCAGAGAAGGGACGCAAGGAGAGTGGGTGAGCGTGTCGAGAGACGACGTGCTCGAGGGGTATTTATATGTTTTGCAGCGCTCACGGGGGGCTCGACCCGCAAAGGAATGCAGCCACAGCGAGTTACTCCGAGTGGAACATCCCGGAGCGAGGACGGATGCCATATGGTCGTTTGGACAATGCCGTGCGTCCGCCTGGCATTCGAATTGTCCAAATGCAATCCAAATGTACGCTGAACAAGTGGATCGCGGAGACTGGCCCGCGGATTCTCTAGCGGCCGGTCGATTACTTATCACTGACAGAATGCCAGTGAATGCCAGTGTTTTAGACATTTTCCGCACTAGATTGTTGCCGTTAGTAGAGAAAGAATTGGCCAGGAAAAAAGGTTCAAAGGGTCTCGCACTTGGTTTCGGCGAGAGGCTATTTCACACGGCCTCACGCTGACTCGAGTGACCGCGACTTCCGTAAAGTCTTCCGCTCTTTCACCCTCTCGTTCCCTGCCACCTTGCCAAAGTGCGCGAAAATCGAAGGGTACTCTGCATGCTCTGCAGCTCCGGTTGCGTGGCAGCAGCCATGGACAAAAGATCGGCGAGGGTCACAGAGTCCGAGTAACCAGAGGAACGTGTCGCCACGTATCTCGACATAAGTCAGGGCACGAACTAAGCGCTCCGCTTGCTTGTCGAGGACCTGCCGCAACACACCACTCGGTCGAGAAGCCTTGCCGAGTCTACGCCTCGATGCCTACATCGCGGTTGACGGTCCAGAGATGTTATATATAACGCCAAGGATGTTGTAGTTGGGTTCTCCAATCTCTTGTTCAGAAAAGTGCATCCACTGATCGACAGGTGCGATCTCTTTCGCATAAGAACCTGACAGGTTAATCTTGGTCCCAAGACTACTTACTAGAACGGGCGAGTTCTCGACATCTCGCAACCCAAGTCCTACACACGATAACGCGCAATCGTTGAACCTTCAATTAACTTGAATCCATCCGCGCCATCGAACGCAGGGACATTGCCGTAAGCGAACGTAGACGTAAATCCTGCCGGCCTGTCCGACCAATTCCACTCGGGCTGTTCCAGCTCAAGGTCATTCAGAGCCACAATGCTGCAGATCTACTTACATGGTCGGAGATGTAATTCACATGAGGTTTACGACTTTGGTTTGAACTTGGCGAAGGAATCCCCAGAGGGCTCCGATGGGTGCCATGATATCAGCGATTGGCTTCCGAGTAGACTACCAGGGGGTGAGGGTGAAAGATGAGTTTCTCAACCACCTCATTCACGTTCTGACGTGCTTATAAATGTCTGCCCGGTCCACGGGAAAATGAAAACCTGAGTCAGCTTTCCCCATACTCAGAGTCAGCTCGTACAAGTGATGTCAGCCCCGAGCAAGCCCGGCTTGCGGCAGCTTGTAGCATTAATCTTTCAGGGAAACCCTACTTCTCCTGCGAAACAAAAGAAAGCGATTTTAATGGGGTTTATCTTGGCATCCGAAATGCTCTTCCAGCTCTGTTTGTGACCTGGGTACACTAAAGAACCAGGGTATCATACTGGAGAAAATGGGATGTTTACGACCCGTAAGTGTCACAGGTATAGGGCCTTTATGCTGTATTGGGCTATTCGGTCGTAGCCTTGGCGAATGACGTGACACAAGTTTTGGTCTCCGGAGGTATCCGAAGGTGCGATCCAAACGTTCGAGACAATATTGAGATGTGTTAACCTGAGTACATACCATTTCTATTTGTGTTTCACTTGAACAGAAGGGCATGCGATTCTAAAACACCGAACCAAGTCGGTGCACAATAAATGCACTTTCGTTTCTGTCGACTTGAAACATCCGAAAGTTGGCCGGCGCGCACAGGATTATACTTGCTGCGTCAGTACCCGGTGTTTCACCGTGACGTCGTGTGTCCCGTCGGCGGCTTACTGTAATACTGATCGCAGCAACCCTATTTTGTGTTCCCACGCAGTATCTTATGAAAATCCTTGCGCAGTCCCTGAAGGAGCTATACATATAAGCCATGCCACTAAAATGAGCGTATTCCACTCTGCCAAACTGGTCTCCCTGTACCTTCTCCGTCAATGTTTGGTCGTATCTCCATCGCTCGACAGCTTTTATATGCAGTCAGCGACAGCAACGCTCTCCGGACCCTCCTCCGATGTTTCAAATTCGTGCCAATTCGTGGACTGATCTCACTCGTGCTCCTTTGCATCCTATACAGCATTGCAGAATACAAGTTCACCAACTGGCTCTTTGGAGTAGGGTATGTCTGGAAACCCGCTTTTCCGCGGAACTGGCACATCTTGCTCTTGTCGTTGTTCCTGGTGCCCATGGTTGCATTTCTTCATCTCGTATGGCTCTCTTTGTATCACTTGGTGCTTACCCGGTACCAGTGGTGGCGGTGCGGATACAGCTCACCGAGACGGTCGCAAGAGTATAGCATGCTGCTACGGAACGAGTCGGGTTCACTAGAGGAGAGGGAGCTATTAGGCGCAAGAGACGATCAAGACCATGGCTTAGGGGATATCGAAGATCCAGGCTCATCGAGACATAACTCACCTTTCCCACATCAGGCACCTCGCCATCACTTATCATTCGTCTGGTCCCGGCGGTTTATGTTCTGGTTTGCAATATTATGCACGAGTCTTTGGTTCGGAGTGCATTACCAGCAACCAGGGGATGTACGGTATCTCCCGCTGATTGAGAAGGCTAATGCTCACCCGAACAGGACTGGATATGCGAACCAGGGTAAATGCGACCAGTCTTGGTTTATCTAGCGATCGCTTTGGCTGACTGACCTGCAGAGAAAGTGTTTATCGGCGCTATGTTTTACAATAACCAAGATGTCATACCTTATTGGTCCGACAGCATAATCAAAGCTATTCACTACCTTGGGGCAGACAATGTGTTCGTCTCCATCGTCGAGAGCGAAAGCGATGACCAATCGCCAGCGCTGCTCCAACAGCTCGACGACAGATTGGAGACCATGCGCGTACAGCGGCGTATATTGACAAACGACAAAGCGGTCACAAAACCGCACGACTTGTGGGGCAACTATCGCATCGATTTCCTTTCTGCGCTTCGAAATCGCGTCCTTGAACCCTTGGTGGAGAACGGCGGATATGACAAGGTCATTTTCTCGAATGACATTTTCATCGAGCCAGAAACAGTCCTTGAACTCCTCAACACGGCCGAGGGAGAGTATGACATGGTGTGCGGAATGGATTATGGTCAATATGGGTGAGCCTCAAAATTATCTGTATTTTGTCATGGCGTGTATTGATAATGCTCTGAAGATTATATGATATGTGGGTATTGCGTGATAGGCGAGGAAGACTGGGTAGTGCGATGTAAGTGTTGGCAATGTTCCCCGAGGAAGAACGAAGCTTAGTCCGCCATCAGATGGCCGTACTTCTTCGACATGGAAGACTACGAAGCGATGAAAACCGAGTCACCGGTGCCAGTGTTCGCATGTTGGAATGGCATCGTCGTCTTCAAGGCGGACCCCGTGCTTCCCATCCATCTACGATCTAACCGTACGCTCTCAAACGATCCGTTACCATTCGCGCTCCCCGCTACGCACCCAGCTGCCATCGGCCCGAATCCTGGATTGACACCTCCTGTCCGTTTCCGGGCGTCTGCGCCGGGAGAATGTTTTTCGTCGGAATGTTTCTTGTTGCCGTACGACTTCAGACGCGTATTTAATATGCAACGAATCTTTGTCAACCCACGCGTTATCGTTGGTTATGAATGGCGGTATGTGTGAACTTGCTCTACTAAGATCCCATCCTTGCTTCGTTTCGCCCATTGCAGGCACTCAATTCTACTCGTGATGCCGTCGCTGAAACCAAACTTGTCGCATGACAGGTATTACATATATTTCAAGTGGTTCATGAGACATCCCGTGCTCAAGTGGTGGATAGAGAAGGTGTACGATGGAGCGTGGATGCAAAAGGCTGTGTTGGTCGTCGGCGATGCAAAGCGAGTCTGGCAGTGGGATGGGGGAGACTGTCATCCATGGTGAATAAGGTTTGGACATCATGGTTAGTATCAGGGCATTGCATTATTTTCTTCATCGTCTCTTCATGGTTCGTACTCAGGTTTTAGGGCATGTTCTTCCAGAGGCCCTTGTCGGGAATTTAGGGAGAAGGGTTGGTTCGGATAGACCTCGAGGAATCATTGCATCTATGCCACCTATGCTACCGTAGTCCGAGAATGTTGTTGCATGTTTTATGGGTGCCTAGTATCAGTTTAGTGCAATGCCATCGAAAATGATGTGGAGGCAGAGAACCCGTTCCGAAGGATCATACGCTACACAGGACCATGGTTTTAGACAACTTGTGCACTAGATTGCTGCCAGCAGGCCATGACAGCAGCCGCAACATCGAAACAATAATCTGGTGTACTACTCCATTAGTGGAAAAGGTTTAGCAACTCGGCGCGTTGAGGATCAAGCTACATCATGTAAACCAAGATCAAACCGTTGGTCTCCTTCACTGTGGGGGCCTATTTTACACGACCTCACCTTACGGACTCGTCAACAGGACACTTTATTCAAACAACCACAGCGTACTACAACTTCGGCAGTCACGTACAAATACAACCCACATGGTGTTGGAACAGATTTAAAAACGCGGTAATTCCTTGGGCTCAGTGACCGCGACTTCCGTGAAGTCTTCCGTCCCCCAAAATTCTTTCACCTTCTCGTTTCCGGTCACCTTGGCAAGATGCGCAAAAGTCGAAGGGTACTTTGCACGTTCTGCGGCTCCGAGTGATGCGTGGCAGCAGCCATAGACCTCCCCGGCCAAGAAAAAGTCGGCGAGAGTCACAGAGTCCGAGATCAAATAATCAGAGGAACGCGTCGCCAGGTACGTCTCGACATAAGTCAGGGCACGAACCAAGCGCTCCGCTTGCTTGTCGAGGACCTGTCACAACACACCACTCAGTCGAGAAGCCTGCCGAGTTTACGGCTCAATGCGTACCTCGCGATTGAATGGTCCGGAAACGCCATATATCACGCCCAGGATGTTGTGACTGGGGGCTCCAATCTCTTGTTCAGAGAAGTGCATCCACTGATCAATAATTGCGACCTCCTTCGCATCAGAACCCATCAGGTTAACCTTGGTCCCGAGACCGCACACTAGTACAAGTCAGTTCTCCGAGTCGATGTCTGGTAACCCAAGTCCCACTCACCATAACGCGCAATCGTTGCACCCTCGATTAACTTGAATCCATCCGAACCTTGGAATGCAGGGATCTTGCCGTAAGTGAATGTAGACGTAAACCCAGCGGGCCTGTCCGACCAATTCCACTGAGGCTGTTCCAGCTCCAGGTCATTCAGAGCCGCAACGCTACGTATCTACCTACATTTATCAGGGGATCGGCGATGTAACTCACAAGAGACTTACGACTTTGGTTTGAATCTGGTGAGAGAAACCCCAGAGAGTCCCGATGGGTGCCATGTTGAAATCAGTGATCAGCTTCCCAGTAAACTACCAGGATGGAGGGTGAAGATGTGAGAGCTCCTCCGTCACCTTATATACGTCCTGACGTGCTTATAAATGTCCGTAACGTTACCCCTATTCATGGGAAAATGAAAACCTGAGTCAGTTTCTCAAACCATGGCAACATAAATGACGTCCCAAAAGAGTCAGCTCGTAAAGGTCAGTGACTCGGATGCCAAGCCTGTGGTCGTCGCTAACACAGCCTGGAGTAAGCCCGGATCACAATGGCTTGCGGCAGCTTATAGCATAAAAATCCTCCAGGGAACTGTTGCCACTTCTCCAGCACAATAAACGATCGGAGCAGACTGACAAGTCATCCAACGGACCCGTCCACTTGCTGGAGAGAGATAAAGTACAGTGTGGATCCGTCACAAGTTACGTAAACGTTACAGACCACAATGGGCATGGGCGACTTGACTCGACACTCTGGCCCGTGGGAAATGTTGCAACACCACTCTTGAGCGAACTCTCCGGGAACCTTCCGGCGGGCCATTCATCATGCTTGTTGGCAGGCAGGAGGTCCAATCCGAAGCGCATGGGTATAATGGCGACAAGCCACCGCCTGGGACTTGGGGCTAGATTCCTCGGTAATGGGCCAAGTACAGCCAGGGTACCAGAGTTTTAGGTATTTCGGGCTTGGACCGGCGCGGTGGGTTGGAATCGCACACTGCTTTGCACTCTGCCCACCTATAATCGACGTTAACTTGAGTGTAGACAAGCATGCAGCGCTTATGTATCTCAAATACTCACGAGCTTCACAGTAACAATCACGCCAGCTGGAACTCAAACACTCCTTATTCACATACATGCTACAGCGATCACAGCGACTACAGCAAATATCGTGCAGCAGACGCGTACAAATACAACTTACAGTGTGCTGTCGAAACAGGTTTAGGAGTATGGGAATGGCCTGACCTCAGTGATCGCAACTTCGGTAAATTTCACTTCCTCCCAAAATTGTTTCACTTTCTCAATTCCAGTCACCTTGGCATAATGGGCAAAAACCAAGGGGTACTTTGCTCGTTCGGCGGCTCCGAGTGAGGTGAGTGAGCAATCATAGATCATCCCAGCCAAGAAAAGGTCGGCGAGGGTTATAGAGTCTGTGACCAAGTAACCAGAGGGCTGCGTCGCGAGGTGCGCCTCAACATAAGTCAGGGAGCGAACGAGGCGCTCTACTTGCTCGTCGAGGAACTAATCAACACACTGGTCCGTCAGGAAACTTCAACGAGTCTATGGCTAGATGCCTACCTTGCGATTGAATGTGTAGATGCCGTATACGGTGCACATGTAGTTGTAGCTCCATTTTCCAATCTCATGTTCCACAAAGTGAACCCACTGATCGACGATCGCGTTCACTTTCGCATCGGAACCAAGGAGGTTTACCTTGGTCCCGAGACCGCATACTTCCACAGGTGAGTCATCGATGTATGGCAACTCAAATCCTACTTACGATAACGTGCAATCGTCGCACCCTCCAACAGCTTGAACCCATCCGAGCACTCGAGTGCGGGAATCTTGCCGTAACCGAACTTGGTCGTATACTCAGCCGCCCTGTTGAAGAAATGATACTCGGGCTGCTCCAGCTCCAGGTCATTAAGGGCTGCGACACTGCGAATCTACGACCAGGAATCAGTTGGAGTTGACGATATAAAATCGCAAAGGCGTACGATTTTCGTTTGAGGTTGGTGAGGTTTACCCCAGAGAGTTCCGATTGGTGCCATGTTTCCAGAGCTCAGTGATCAGCTTGCAAGCAAAAGTGGAGGTGCGTTGAAAGATAAGGATGCGGTTCCACAGACTCGTCTTGTATACGTTCGGGTGATGAAGCGAGACACCATCATGATGCTGCTCCATGACAGCCCTCCCTTCTACATCGGCCCGAAGGTTCTGGACCGGTCAGGAACAATCCAGTCACCACTTCTTGCCGTGTCAATACATCGATAACGACAATCCTCACTAGCGTATGATGCAACACAATGATAGCCCTGGTCGTTAATGCGTGACTCTGCTGGCTTGTGTCCAGCCAGCGGGTTGACACATCATCTCTAGTATGGGCACCTGTCAGTTGCATCGCCCTCCTGGCTGACCCCGGTCATAAGTTGACGGATATCTCTAACTGGCATCAATACTAGCATGCCACAGCCGCCATGTCACATCACGCCACAGACAGGTCCTCCTGCCACAATGCATACGTACTGCAGTGCACAGAAATACAGTAGACACAACAGTCCATTTTCACATCATTCGTGGTGTCTGAGCTGTAGAATAAAGAATATATATATATTCTTTCTCTTTGTACCTAATCACAGGATACATGGAATGAAATATATTGTATGAACATCTGTAATGATGTGGATGTTCCCGAACCGTTTCAAGATACCCCCATTGTAGGGATGGTGTGACATGGGTGTGTATACGCCGCAAGTTTTGACACTTCAAGGGTAGCGAAATGCACGCATTGTGCATTTTGACAGACGGGGTGCACTCGGGACAGGCAAACAGATGATTGATGGGGATGAACCGTGCGAGACCGTATGCCTAACTTGATGTCCGATTCTCGTGACCACAAAAGGGGTCCTGTGTACTCGAACTAACAGATGCTGACGCTCTTCTGGCAGTGCATCAGCTATCGCTTAGTAGAGAATATGGAAACAATGCTGCCCAGACGGCACGGTTACCGCTCGGTTGTATTCGAGACAGTAGTCAAGTGACTTGATGGCAGGAAATACTAGTCAGCTTAGAGTCATTCTCGAGAAGGAAGGTTACGACCGAATGGCCATGGCCAGTTCTATGCCCGATATTGTGATTCTTGTGAACCATAAACCTCCGACTTTTGCCGATACCCTGCTATCTCGGGTATATCCAGATCATTAATTCCGTTGGAAACCGGAAAACAGCGTGTTGGGCGCCAAGATAAACTGGCACAAGTCTCCCTGACTCTCCCATGTAACGTTATGGAAGGTCAGTAGCCGGGACGGATTCATGCCATCCAAACGCGTATGAACTTGATTTTCAATACACTCGACGATGTAGACATCCCTCGATAACCTGTTCGTTTCGTTGCACTAGAACGAGAAGCCTACGAGCTGACCTTTACTAGTAAGGGCAACTATTCGTACCATGCACTGAGGTCAAGTTCCCATGAATAGGGATAAATGCCACAGAACCCATCCTAGACCCATTTGTAAACGCATCAAAACATATTTAAGGTGATTGGAACTCTCACATCCGCATCTTCCCCCCCTGGTAGTTGGCTTGGAAGTCGATCGCTAATCTAAACATGGCACCCGTCGGGACTCTCTGGGGCTCACTCTACCAACCTCAAACCAAAGTCGTAAGTCTTTTGTGAATTATTTCACCAATCTCCTGATATCTGTTCGTGAATCTGTGGCGTTGCGGCCCTCAATGAGTTGGAGCTGGAACAACCTGAATGGAATTGGTCGGAGAAGCCGACTAGGTTTACGTCCACTTTTCCTTATTCCAGAATTCCTGCGTTCGAGGCTCGGATGGACTCAAGCTAATCGAGGGTGCGACTATCTGTGAGAGTGTGAGGGGTTGGGGGCCCCAGGCTGCGGTAGGACTGTGTGCGGAGGTGGCGGGACCAGCAGAGCCATGAAATATGGATGCTCCCACGGACCATACGGGCAGCCGCAGCCCAAAGTTTCGGGACAGGCCCGGGCACTTCCGCGTACCCATGGCAGAACCATATCCTGTCCCTCGATAAGCGCTAAGCTTTCACTTACTGACCCACTCGTTCAAGCGCTTATTGGCAGTCAGAGTCAGACACGGACTTTATTCAAACGAGACAACGAACAACCTTCAGAAGACGCGCCGTACAAATACAACCCACAGGAACAATCACACGCTAAGTCAGTATATCCAGATCACAAATTGAACTGGATTGCTCGAGCGCCAAGATAAACTGCCTGCAATGTGGTGAGTACACCACCCAATCGTATACTTCATCTCTTCGCAGGAACGACACATTTCGACGCAAGTTAGGTCCTGATGGCCCGGTGACTTGTTGGTCTGTCCCATTCTTGAAAATCAGCGTTTTTGTTGGGCTGAAGAACTCGCAACCCGTCACGCGTCATGACGGCTTGGCATCAGTGGCCTTGACGTGCCCACTCTTAGTACGCCACGGCGGACAGCCATTTTATGTCATGGGATGGAAAACTGACTCAGATCCCCCTATACAGTATATCCCGTGCATAGGGATCAAGCATCCCTCAATCCCAATCTAGCCTCGTTTATAAGCGTATCAGAACGTATAAATCGTCAAACTCTCACCTCTCAACACTCACATTCTCATCTTCCATCCTTCCTCCCTGACAGATTGCTTGGAGGCTGGTCGCTGATCTAAACATGGCACCCATCGGGACTCTCTGGGGCGCATCTCGCCAACCTCAAACCAAAGTTGTAAGTCTCTTGTAAATCACACCGCCGATCCACCACCTGATATCCGTTCGTAGATATGTAGTGTTGCGGCTCTGAATGGCCTGGAGCTGGAACGGCCTGAGTGGAATTGGTCGGACAGGCCCGCTGGGCATACGTCCGCGTTCTCTTATGGCAAGATTCCTGCGTTCGAGGGCTCGGATGGATTCAAGCTAATCGAGGGTGCGACTATTGCGCGTTATTGTGAGTACGACTCGAGTTACCAGATTTCGATAACTCACCTGTATCAGTGTGCAGTCTCGGGACCAAGGTTAACCTGTTGGGTTCCGATGCGAAGGAGATCGCACAAGTTGATCAGTGGACTCACTTTTCGGAGCAAGAGATTGCAGTACCTGTTTCCAACATCATGGGCGTGATATATGGTTTCGCTTTCGCTGGACCATTCAATCGCGAGGTAGGCAATGAGCCATAGTAGACTCGAAAAGGCTTTTTGGCTGAGCGGTGTGTTGTGGTAGGCCCTCGACAAGCAAACGGAGCGCTTGGTTCGTGCCCTGACCTATGTTGAGACATACCTGGGGACTCGTCCCTCTGGGTATTTGGTCTCGGACATCTCTGACACTCGCCGACCTTTTCTTGGCCGTGGGGATCTATAGCAGCTGTTACACAGCACTCGGAGCCGCAGAACGTGCAAAGTACCCCGCGATTTTTGCGCATTTTGCCAAGGTGACTGGAAACGAGGAGCTGAAGCAATTTTGGGGAACCGAGCACTTCACAGATGTTGCGATCACTGAGCCCAGGTCTTTCCAATATTCCTAGACTCTGCAGGTTGTATTTGTACGTGTTGTCCGCTGTATAGTCGTCTGAAGTTCTCTGAACAAAGTGTCCTGTTGACAAGTCCAGAGCGTGCTAGAGTGTGAAACAACACCTGAAGGTAACAGTTGACTCTAAGCTTTGGCTGATCTTCGTTTATAAGCTGGGCCACATGATTCTCAAGGTGACTCCGAGTAGGCCATCACATTTGGAGAAAAGGCGGGACCATGACATGAGTGGGTATACAATCTGACTGGTAGCGCTTTGGTGGATTACTCGTGCAAATTACCCTTCTATTTTTGCGCACTTGGCCAAGGTTACAGGAGAGGTGAAGGTGAAACAATTTTGAGGAACGAGGACTTCACATAAGTCGCGAACATGGACTCGCCTAGGTCCTCCGCACGCTCTTCAACCCGTGCCGACACGCCACAGGTTGCATTTATACGCGTCCTCCGAATATTTGTTGTTCACTGCAATTGCTTGAATAAAGAGTCCTGTTGACAAGGTCATAGCTTGAATGTGATGCAGGCTGGACCAGGTTCAGCTTAGGCCGGATACATAAAAACGGTTTTGGGGCGCGAGAAACTGAAGAGGCCAAGGGCAGATAAGAGAGGGTTGAGCAAAGAAGGAAGGATTTTGAGTCGCATGACCTCCTCAACCTCTTGTCTGGTCCTGGCGAAGATACATATGTGCCTGATGAAGATGTCAGTCACTGACAATATTCGCCGCGTGGTAGCACGAACCTGAGGCCTGAATTTTATGATACATGGAGGTTGAAGGGAACCGCAGCAATGAGGTCACTTACATCACTAAAACCTTAAGATCGTGCTATACCGTTGTTTGGATGCCAAATAGGCCTAGAGAGTATCCGCGTTATTGTTTGGTTGGAACCAACCAATAACATTGTTGAAATCTTCAATTGAGTGACCCATGACTGAAAATTCTCCGTACAAAGGTAAGTGCACTATCATATCTTTATAATTTGCCTCCATGATGTGTTGCCTATAGGAATTAACCCATTTAGTACGCACGGATGTAAGGGGTTTGTAGCCACCATACAAGCAACCCATGACATTTCGCTGCGAGATCAAAGCTGAAGATCTATGTAAGCAGAGGTGAAGATGTGCATATTCAACAGAAGTCGCTGGAGATTTGGTTGCTTTGTCTAGCCATATTGTCTTTTTGTCCGGCCGCTGTCCAGATGTATGCTTAGAGTCCGCATGCCTGGAAGTCTAGGTTATACGATGCCACCACTCAGGTATAGGATTCGTGAAATATGCTCTAAATTTCGTGTAGATATGAGAACCATCACACGACTGTAGTAACAGTACATTCCGAAGATCAGAACTCGAACATGGAACAATCATCGTCATCATCATCATCATTCTCTGATAACCCGTCATCCATCTCGTCTTCATCAAACTCACTATCTGGTGGTTCTTCATCATCAGATCTATCGTCTTCGGATATCTCTTCTTCGGCAGCTCTCTGGGAATCCTCAGCCCTGTTGTCACTGAGTTTGGGTCCACACATGTCGTCATATTCATTGGAAAGATCCTGTATGCCCGTAATGTCATGGATGTTGGACTCTTGGTTCAGTGAAGTGGGAGGATGATACTGAGCATGGTGCCCAACACCAAAGTCTGTGTATCGAGTAAACATATCCCGATCAGCAAAGCTGGGAATGCCGTCAGGTTTGCGGAAGATCTATTAGATAGGACTCACATATTGACGTAGTAGGCTGCCCAATCATCAACATCGTTCTCTTCCCGAGCAGCTGAGGGGCCAGGATGGAGTAAAGTCTCAGTACGACCATCCGCAAAGGCTGGGATCAGATGACATCCGCGAAGGACGAGAGATGGGTCAAGGAAGCCAAACGCCATGCCCGAGTCAGCAGGAACAAAACCGATCTTCGGAAGACGAGCATTCTTGAATCCCCAGTGATACCCAGGCATAACTCCGAACCAACGGACCCAGAGCACTTCCATTTGTCTCGTAGAACCCATATAGTCGACTGTAATGAGAAACGCTGCTAAAACGTGCGCGTACCAGAAAGGATGAGCATTTTGACCATCTTCCCGCGAGAGGAGCATTATGGCTGAACCATGTCCAGGATGCAATGTGTCCTGGTCGCGGCGCATGTCGTATGTCGTGTAGTTGACCTGAAAACGCTTTGGCCAGAGGACGTTGTTGAGGTTATTAACGAATCGTAGGGAGGCCTTCTCCTCACTGGAAAACACATGTTCATCGCCATCATATTCAAGGTTCATCAGTCGTGATAAAAGATGATCCTTGAGTCTAGGAATGAAGTTCTGAAATTCATCAAACAGGGTGCTTCAGACGCTGGCAAGGCAAAGTTTACCTGGAGAGCTGGATCATCTGGGGAGCTTTGAATGAATTTAGCAAGGTTGAATGAGTTGGCTGGAGCGTCTGACAAGCGATGATGAAGCTCGGGTGGGACTGTACTCGACGCTATATCATTTTGTGAGTCCTCGTGATCGTCTGATTTGAGATGTGCGTCGCATTGGCGTCTAACTCGAGTAAGTCGTCTTTCTTGTTTTGCAATCTGCCCTGCAGGGTTCTGCTTGTTCATACCCTGATAAAACCTTTTGACGAGACGATGTGCAAGTTCTCCCTAGAATCTCATGATGTATTAGGCAGACGCGGAGATCAGCAGTGAATGTGTAACTTACAATCTGCGTTGTATAACTATCCGTTGTTCCGAAAAAGCGAATGGTGGAGGCGTAGTCACCTAGCGCATGCATCTTATACGTTCCAAGGTTAAATGACCGAGGATGGGCAGAAGACCCAGGGTTACTGCTCGAGGCGTGACTGGAGTTGCATAGTTTCGCCTTGCGCCGTAAGCGTGCCGCAGTCTCGGAGGGTAACTCCATGGTGTGGAAGGCCGTGCATGTGAAGTCTCGGAACTTTCTCATTTGTCCACCAAGTAGTTGAGTGACATCCTCAAGACAGCGAAGGGAATCATCAGTGTGGAGTCGTAGTTTTGCAAGGGAATGCCACTGTGCGAGCCGAAAGAGGAGGGTCCGTATGACACTCTCGTGCTCGGGGGGAAAAAGAGACTCGAATGCTGGTATGGCGCACTACAAAGGAAGCACACCAGTCAATCACTACTTGTGTTCACAAGTCATATGGAAAGCCATACCTGGAGAACGTCCTCAAAGTGCCGAGCGGCACATTGTCGGCCGTCTGCAACGTTGGGAGGGAATCGTCGAATTGCACTCCTTCCAAATGGCGGTGTTTGGCGGAATCTTGGAAGCGAGATATTTTAGTAGAGTCGTTAATTTTGAAGCAAAATAAACCAACCTATCATTGAGAATTGAAGCCTTCCTAGGGTCTATGGCATAGAGTATCCTTAACAGGTGCCTGAAAACAGACTTGAAGACCCCTAGTTCGAATTCGTGCAGCAGGTCAACCACTAGTAAGCGATACACATTGCAACCCAGTGAACCGAGAGTATCAGCAATTGTATTCTATACACGGCTTATGAGAACGACTGAATGACATCTGGAAGGCACTTACAAATGTTGGAACCAGGGACATGGCTTTAAGGTGTGCCTCTGGCACTGTGCCCTTGATTGGCGAGCCAAGTTTGTAGATAGCATCGCGCGCAGCTGCGACCTTATTGCACATGTATGTACGTACTTGAGATATCCGACGTGACATGTCAGAGAGCAGGCCAAGGCGATGAAAGTCCGTCTTGGGAACAAGACAGCGTGGGCAAGGACAGATCCCCATATCCCGAATTGTTGCCAGTAGCACCCTACAAAATGACTCAGTAAGACTCCCAGATCTGGACTAAATGACTCTTACTTTTCAGGATAGTCAGCGGAGTATGTGAATATGCGGGGAAACACTCGCCGATACTTACCGTCATAGCATTTTACGATGATGCCATTTCGGTAAGCCTCAACGAATTTGTCGTCCAACAGAATTTTCAATACCGCATGAAAGAGTTCACGCTTGCAGTGTGTCAAGATGTCAGTGATATTTCTCTTATTTATGATGCTGGACACGAATTGGACTATACGTTCTGGAAGCTAATCGTGCGAGTACCCTTGTGAGTTTACAAAGACTGGTTAGAGCACACAAGCGAGACTTACAGATGGAATGAACGCAACGGGATGACATGGCCCCGCGTCAGGAGAAGCTCGTGCGTATTTTGACTGATTCCCAAAGAATAGATAGACTGGCCAAGCAGATGCATTGCCGAACTGTGCAAGGTGTGTTGCATCCGACCAAAACATGAGTGCGGCGATGACGCGCTCCAGATCGCATCCGTCATCCCGTCGTTGCTTCTGTAATTCATCATGTGCTTGGATCCATGCGTCAGATGTGTACAATTCGTCATAAAGACGCTGCTCTTGACCTGTGATTGGTGATCTCCAGATGTGCCGAAATGGGCTGAAATGGAATGACTTTGCAGCCGCCCCAGAAAAGACAACACGAATGACATCGGTGAGGGAGCGGTGGAATAGTCCGGAGACCGTGAAAGTCTGCGCGTTTCCATCTGGGTTCCGCTCTCGCGTAGGCACTGAGATGTTGACCGAGGACTCCTGCCAGCCATCTTGCTGAACATCAGTAGTATTGTGTCCGTCAGGAGGATTCTCTGATCTGTCGAAGTGTCGCATTTGGGTGTGAGCACTGAAACCCGTGAAATGAGAAGGATCGAAGTCGTCCGAAAGGATGACTTCATGAACGAGCCGAGACACTTCGGCTTCAGACTTCTGTCTGCTACCTGTTATCATCCAGGTCATGAGTCGCCAGATTCCCATATTCTTCCAGGGCCAGGGGGGTGCTGGAGGGAGTGATGGGAGCGACGGAGTAATGGAATCGGGTGGGTGCCTAGGCGTGATATTGGAGAGTTCATCGATCGTCAAGAAAGCATCAGGATCATGAGATGGGCGATGACGGTAATACCGTGCAACGCCAAATTTGTTGAAGGAGGTGCGAAAGGAATCAAATACGTGAATTATGACGCGCGGCAACCAAGGAGCCGCAGCGTTAGATGGGCCGCACTCTGAGGACTGAGCATCCAAGTTGGTCACGGAAGGAAGAGACGGCTCTGGAAGTACATCCTGGAACCGTGCTGGTAGACGTCTTGACCGAACAGGGCGTCCAGAAGTTCCCATTGGAGGGTCAAAAGCGCCTGGATTAGGCTCCGAGTCAGTCACTGGATTGAGATCAGATGCTAGATTGGAATTGGGTGCTGGATTGGGATTGGACACTGATGGTGTCTGGCAACAGGTGGTGTCACTACTCTCGGTGATAGATACAATGCCCTGCAGTTCAGAACCAGAGTTCTGATCATGAATTTCCTGCCATCCGGATCGTTGAACTCAGTAGTCTTATCCTGGTCGCCATAAATTCACGTACTGGTACATCGTCTTCTTGCATCCGTGACTTCTTTGAACCTGCAGAAGCGGGCCCCAATTCGCTCAGCAATCGCTTGTGTCGTGAGTTTGTACGCATTGTGGATTCTTGTTGATATAGGATGCAACTGGGGCGGTGCCGATGGAGAGCACGGCTTGAGTCGAAAGTTCGGTCACAAAGTGCCCCACACCTGAAGCGGCCATCCATCATAAAGGAATAAGGGAACGAATAGAATAGAATAGAAAAAATGAGGAGGTACAAAGGGCGCATGTAGCATACCACAGAGGTAGGACTTGTAGTATAGAATGGGGACGTTGCACTGGCCACTTACTACCATGCAGCTTCCGGCGTTTACAAGGGTGACTATTCATGAGTCACGAGGCTACATCATGGGTCCCACACTACCGTAAGGCAGGGCCCGATGTTCCTCTTGTCGCCCCTTTTTCATGATCCGGGTGCAAGCTGCAGGTTGCAGCGTTACCGGATGCAGAGCGGCCATTACATCAGATAGAGGTATAGCCGAGTGCAGGTTGTCGCACTCGGCTACTCAGTAGAGATCTGCACGGGGGTAATGTTACGCACCTCGCTCGCCGTCGCTGTCCATTAGTCGCCCTTCCCACCTCCCTTGCCCCTCACACGTACCGTTGACGAGAAGGACCAGCTACTTTTTCAGTCGAGCAATCCTAATTTGGACAACTGGGGTCCTATCCTTGGCGCATTCGAATAAAATAATATTAATGTACATATTTATCACTTTTCTAATATTTACGAGGACACAATCTCATATTTAAAAATGAAGCTGACCCTACTACCCTACTGGTAGGGTCAGCTTCGAGAAAAAGGGGTGAGACAATACGACTCACGGTTCTCAGCAGTACATTCATGTCTCGCAGTGCTGCACCGACCTTGAGAAGGGCAGACCAATCAACCTAGTGCTCATCTTGCCAGATGGTAGCCTTGAGGAGGAGATCATCCATACATCAGTCCCAGGACACTTCATCAGAAAATTCGACTTGCTCTACTATTCGGACGCTGAGCGTTGTAAGATAGTTACCCTTGGGCGTCTGGACCTTGAGCGACATGGCGTGGGATCAGACGTGAGACGTAATGTACGCGATCGCCTCCTGCGCGGCCTCGCCAAGCTGGGACGTGTTGGAGCAGAGTCCGTCGAGTTCCATGATGACAGGCACGGGAATGACGACGGTCCATCGCAGCGATTCGACGATCGAGGCCACGATTGATAATGGTGATAGAATAATGTTTGTATCGAGAACGAGGATGCTATAGCCGGGGACAACGTTCAGCGTCGGAACGGTAGACCGGCGTGGATGCCTATTCGAGCGATGTATCAACGAGGATGGGGGGAGTAGTTGAGCAGACGCAAGCAAAGAGCGCAAATATCGTTGTCGAGCCTGCAAATCGTTGAATTTACACTGACAACGGTTCAAAGATGTCATCTACCTTGAGTGCTTTCACCTCTTCCGAATCCTCTTCATCGTCCTCACCTTCCGAAGATTCGTCCGCTTGAAGCGGGAGAGTGCGGGAGCGAAATCGTCGAGGTCGATGTTGGTGAAGAGCATTCCGTGGAGGACAAATAATTCTGAGACTGTTGCGTCTGGCTGAGACCGACGGGATTGAGCTATCGATGACCATACGAGAAGGATAGACTCTCGCGATGTCGTGAATGAATGGAGAACGGTCATACTAGCAATGGGATATGGTCAGGGACAGTTGGATGGACAAAGATGGTCACGAACCTTTTCACGAAATGGTAGACCGCTCGTAGTTCCTCGGTTTCGACTTCGCGGCTGAGGAGCCCAAGGTGGTGGTGAAGCTTGTGGGCACGATCTTGACCTTGACATTGTTGATGGTGTCGGAAGGCTCAACCGTGATAGTCTTTCCGGTCAGAGTCTTGACAAAGAGACCACATGATTGAGCTGAATCCTGCAGATCGCTCGCATCCAATCCATCCACCCATATCCCCTCCTCTATCCACACATGCCCCCTGTTCCTCAGCTCCGCTTCCACGGCCCTATAAAACACGTTAGACACATAAATGTCTCAAACGGGCTCCCGACGAGCTGCACACACCTCTGGCCCACCGCCCCCTCGAGCAGGCATTCCACGAGAGGACGTATGTACGCCTTGGTGCTCATGCTTGCTGCGCCGCTCTGGGCGACACTCCTGACAAATGCCAGAGCACGGACGAGGCGTGTACGAAGGGCACCCAGACGCTCGCGCACAGCGGCCTCTTTGACAAGCTGCGCCTGAACGAGGGCCCGTGCTTCCTTGAAGAGTCCGCCTGCACCAGCACCTGCACCCTGGCCCGCCCTGGTCTTTTTGCTCACGAGGCTCTGACACAGCTCAGTTTCCCACCGGGCAATGTCGACGCCTTTTTAGGACCTTGGTCTTTTGTGTGAGTCACGAGCACTATGTTGGTGGGGGTGAGATCGCAAAGTAGACATGGCAAGCGCCTCAACCTTACCATCGATGTACGTCCTTCTGGCGTCTCCTAAATCCCAAGGTCTTCCTCGGACAATGCGCCCAGCGCCTTGGCATTGATATCCACCCGGAGTTGATCCATCACACGGGGTAGCACAACCTGTGGAGCCACAAACGCCAGGGTACCGATCGCACGATAGCTCACTTCTGCAAAACCCAACTACATGCACACAGAGATACGGGTTACTTGACAGATTGCAACACATCACGAGCAAGACATACCTTACGGTCCATCATGGACGCCTCGAGGACGTGCTTCAGTGCTAGATCGATATGCCCATTCAAGACCTCGACCGGATCCGTACTTGCCGTCTGACACAGTTCAATCCACAGTGTGCATGACGGTGCACCTGTCCATCACGTTGATCCCATGTGCCATTGACCGCATACACGACCCGATTCAGGTTCCCACTGATATCCTGCAGCTCTTCTTGCCTGCAGGGAGTTTGATGAATGGGAAGCAAGGTGAGGGTGATCCCCGTGGCGATATGTGTTCCAGAGAGGACGGCGTTCATGACAAAGGCAGAGATGATGATTGTGATGTGGATGCGGTCCTCGCCGTC
Organism: Boletus reticuloceps; assembly: GCA_018397855.1. Classification (NCBI taxonomy): domain Eukaryota; kingdom Fungi; phylum Basidiomycota; class Agaricomycetes; order Boletales; family Boletaceae; genus Boletus; species Boletus reticuloceps. Next base: position 1,489,233 of record JAGFBS010000005.1, read on the forward strand.
GTCATAGTGGCGGGAGCAGCGTCGGTGTGGAGGTCTCTGGCCAAAAAGGGAGATGAATGTCATGGATAGGCGGGCAGAAGATGATTCGGGTGCGCCGTGAGTGTCTGGATAAGGGATAAGGGGCAGTTTCGTCACCTGCGAAGGGAGCGGTAGTGTCACGCTGAGCGCCGAGAAGGTGAATGAGGTAGGACGACTCTAAGGGGTAAGTGGGTAGTGGGTAGAGAGGGGAATGCATCGAGCGACGCAGCGCGCGATGCATACGGCGTCAAGAGGGTCTGGAATGGCTTGGTAGACTGGTGTAAAGTGGACCGGAATGTGAGGGAGTCACTGCACGAGAGAGATCAGCGACGTGGGCTGTTCATCATGGGACAACGACAAACTCTTGCTGATCGCGCAGGTGACTACATGGGTTAAAAAAGACAGGAGTGCTGAGGAGGATGGCCGAGGGACAGACTCTGCGTTGGCGAGATCGTTGCCAGCATGAAACTCATAGGGCAGTAACCGTAACGCATAGGGCCCGCGCGTCGTGTGCACCTCGCGTGCGTGCGGCCAACTTATCAGGTGATCGCTTACTGTCACGCGGGATATAAGTACTCATTGGTTAGTCTGACGGCGAATATGGTCTTGATGAGTCCGTCCGCGAGTTGGCCCGTAGAACTGACGCAGAAGTTCTCGTGATCGATTCATCTCGCTGCAGGTGAATGGGGCCGTTTTGGAAAAGGTGCAGTCATCAGCACTATCTGTCATGTCATGCAGCAGCCAATGCCATCCAGCTACCTAGAAACCCGCCACTGAAGGAAGTAAAGTCATGCATAATGAGTGTCTGTGACGCTCATCACATGAAAATCAATGACAGCGTCACTGATCACCTGGTCACGTCAATTCAGTGACACGACAACGTCATTGATTATCATTCACATGAGAAAGTTGTCATTGATATGTAGTACCCTTCCCCTTTGAGCATTCATATTCAGTGTCTCTCCTGCACAAGTACCCGTCCGCAAAATTTTGTGTTGTATCCGTACATGGCAAGTTGTGGCTGGCCTTGTTGATGTGCGCTCTCTAAAGTGCACGCGCTGGCCTCAATGGACTCTGGTGTCACACCATCCTTGCATATTGTGCCCTGGCAACACTTCCCCACCATCTATTGTCCATATACAAGGTGTACATCACATCTGATCTGTCTGTTTTGGTCCCGACGTGTTTTGGTGGCCTGGTGAGTCCACCTTGTGTGACTGACGCTTCTAGGTTGCGATTTCAGTTGTCCTCAGCAATGCGGCGGGTCAGCAAGCTCAGTGTCTTCTAGGATGATTGGGTGATGGTTTGGACACCTCAGGTGCGTCCGTCTTCAAGTGCTTACACCTTCCGTACTGACTCACCTGGTATTCAGCTAGCGTGTCCGTTTCAACTCGTTTCGAGTTGCGGTGTGCTGCGCTTGTTGCAGTGCCCTTTCCATCACCTCTCCTAATCATATGGATGCAATCTGCATCGCTTCCATGCTCCGTTTTGCATCGCTTCCATGCTCCGTTTTGCATCGCTTCCATGCTCCGTTTTGCATTCGACATCTCTGTTCGCCTCTTGGACCACTCTCTGGCCTCCTGGCCCTGTTTCAAGTTTGTTCATCTGTTTTGACATTGCACTCATTCCCATGTCTCGCAGGGTGTATCCCACTGTGTTCACCACCTTCAACAACATTTTTGGCAGTCTGAATCACCCTCGACAACTCTTGATGCCTCCTGAGGACCCATTTGACCTCCTGCCCTGATATCATGATTTGGTGCACCCACACTGTCTCCACACTCATTTATGACACTTCTAGGACCTTCCTGGACATTGTGGTAATTGCCCTGCACAATCACTTTGCATCCCGGCTCAGTTAGTTCCTCTCTGGTGAGCTCCTCTCATGCCTCTGCTCCAGAGGTTCATGCTGACACTTTAATGTATTGTGCTACTGCTTCAACACATCCATGATGTCCTCGACGTGCCTGGACACTCCCAATGTGTCTGTTTAGTTGCCAGCCCCTTCACAACTTACCCCACAAAGTCTTAGATGTAGTCATATATATCTAATGCCTCATACACATTAAGGCTCTATGGTCTAATGGTTAGTGTCTTTGGGTTTTGTCATTTTAGGTAAAGTCCTGGGTTCAACTCCTGCTGTTGACATATTTTCTGATTATCATTTGCCCACTTTCCAGTGTACGAAAAAGTATACTAAAACATAGTTAGTGTAACTAGTAAAAATCTAGTGCTGAGTGTAGTGTAGAATTTTTATTGATGTATCCAGTACACTGAAAATAAGTGTCCTGGGATGCTGATTTTCAGTGTCCATGTCATTGATTTCCAGTAGCCAAAACTGCCAATAACTGACGGAAATGTCATTGAATTTGAGTATTGGTCACTTCGTATTAGTAGCACGTGGCTACTGATTTATAATGAATCAGACAGTAATTGTAACTGACTATACTTCCTTCAGTGCGCTACACTACCATCCTGCACCTCCTCCTTCTCCCTATCACCGCTTTTCTTCTGTCACAGAGGAAGGAGGAAGACTCTGAACCCGGCGTCCTTCCTTCGGCAGGGATTTCTCAAATGACTCTCCACGTCCTCGCTCCAGTCGCCACATCACGCGGGCGTCCCTCCTCAGTCTTTGCCCCTTCTCGCTCATCCCCAAGTCGAATCAAAGCCTTTTTTGATGAACTCATCAACACGCCTTCCCCTCCCTCTTCCGAATCATCGCATCCGCCCCCGCATAGTCTATATCCACGACTTTCCCACTCTTGCACCTACAGCACCTGCTTGGTACCCTCACCTCCTCAGCGCAGTATGCGCGCGTAGGACAGGACCACAGAGCTCGAAGCGGATGCGGAAATCGTTGGATCGTCTGCTGACGCCGAACACCAGCTTGGCGTCGACGCACCTTCGTCGACTGGCTTACAATACCCCGAGGGACACGAGATGTGGGAAGACTGGAGTATACTCATCGAGCCCTGGTCTTCAATACGCCAGATTGCCGATCGGGCGGTTGGGGTCTTCCATCATCTTGCCTGCCGTGTCCTCCACGACATCCAAGTCGCTTGGCGCAACTCTCGAACCACTGCCGTGCCTTGGTCCGCGATACACCATGCCTGGGCAGCATAACACTCTTCGTACGAACTCTGTCGGGTCTGGTCGAAAGGCGCTCGTGTCCATATTCCCCGTGAGAGCCAGCCTGACCATGCCAACGAGGAAGAATTAGATGCACTTGAATTTGAAGATGGTGAAGGCAGACAGATGAGGTAGTGGAAAAGGTCAAGCAAGATGAAGACCTTGATACTCATGAAAAGCGGCTGTTGGGCTGCATTGTCGACCCTGGTAAGTGGATATCATGCGTGAACACTGATGCAACTTGACTAGCTACTCTCTCGACGACTTTCGCACAGGTTCATCTTCCTCCGCATATGAGGACTTTGGTCTCACTCCCAAAGCGCAAATCGCCCGAGGTCACTCGCCCATGCATGCCCTCCCACACGCCCTCCCCACCTCCCTCGCCATCACCATTGCGCGCCCTTCCCAAGTCTGGCCAACTTTCAGTTTGCGCAGAGCAAGTGTATCGGTGTTCTAATATCCCTGTATTTACTTAATGATCATGTTTTTTGCTTTTCTGCGGGTGATTTGTCACATTGCGTTGTAGGTGCAGGATGACTCTTCGTGGGACGTGTGTGAGATGTAGCCTTAAGTACATTTGTGACTAGTGATCCTCTGAATCTCAGCATATTTACAACCTGAACTACTTCTCCGGTATAGAATCCACATATGACCCACTAGTTTGAGGCATAACTCACTGTCGTGCTTGGTGCTTGGTGTATATCGGTGCTGGAATCTAAGTCGTCACAGGTTGGCCCAGCTTTCAAACGTTTTCGTTGAGTCGCGATGGTCTCCTATTCAATGAACGTCGAAATCATTACTTTCCTATCCATATGGACCATACCTTTTCCAGGACTTCTGGGTCCATTGACGATCGCCGGTGTTTCCCCGGGCCGGTTGAAGCTGAGTCACACTGTGCTGGTGTCAACCGCTCATGAAGACCTTCTGGGAACTTTAAGCCATACCACTGGGTCACCATCATTATCATTGCTAGTATTGCTATTGCCATTGCCATTGCCCCACACCTTTTCGGTCACCATTGATGCAAGCCTCTTGCTGACCCAAGAATCTGGATTTTGTGCATAGGTGCGTATAAGCATATCTCGCACAGAGGGATCTTCCTCTGTGTTGTACTCCACACCCAAGGCAGCCTCGGCCCTGACATCTGCACGAAAGAGCCCTAGGAGTACTTCCGCTGCACTGTCATTGAATGAAGACGAACGAGAACTGTGAGAAGACATGGAATGGAGGTACGAGTGGCGCTTGGTGACTGGTATTCTTGATCACGCATTCTCTTAGAACACTTATTCCCTCCAGATATGGAGCGTGATCCGTCATGGCTCCCCATCCAGATCAGTGAGTATACCAACTTACGTCTTTTGTGTATCCTAGTATTGACGAGACCGCAGCCTAGGTTCAGAGCTCCAGCGACACAGTACACAATTATGGCATACCGTATTCAGGGTCCTGTCTCCACAAGACCCTGTTCGATCATGGGGCATACGAAATGTGGGGCAATCCATCAGGGAAGGCGGAGAATGGAGATGTGTGTAGTAAGTACGCTTACTCAGAGTCCAAGATCTCTGCTTCCATCCAGAACAAGCTGTATATGGATAGATAGTACGTCGTCAGACCAGAATTTCCTCAGTTGAATGATTGCCATGCCCCGCAGACTCAACCCTCCATACATGCTTCCCGGTGACCCTGGATATAGGTCAGAACACGACTCACAGTCACTACCATCAGATGCGGAGTCTTACGATGAGTACGGTCAACCCAGAGGGGGAGGTGTAGGACAAGGTGCACCTCTTGACGAGAATGGTCGATATATTTACAGTCAAGCCGGCATGCCAATACTCGCCTCCCCAAGCCCATCAAGTCCGCACACTGGGCCTCACGCTGCACAGGAGAATTTGCTGGTATTGAGATTCGATTTTTCCCATTTGTATACTAACTCATACTAATGATAGAAGTCTCCCGGTAACAGTGATAATATGCCCGCAGATGCTGCACTCGGGCACACGGAAGTCAATCGCCCATGCTTGAAAAGAGGATGGTGCAGTGACGATGCTGATGACTCTCTACCTCAGGTATGTGTGATGAATACTGCTCAGGCTTCAACGCTATATGACAAGTAAATGATAGACTCCGTGCCACCTTAACACTGCAAAAGGTTTATTTGCATTGGGCACTTCGCGTTTGGTGAATACTATGCCATCGCTTCCATCACCTCGTGCTCCCAAGCGACGTCGTCTTCGTGCTCCATTCAGCATCAGCACACGACTGCAAACATCTCACATGGAAAGCCTGGAAGAAACAATGAAGGAGTTGCAGAAGGATGTGAGATCCATGCTGGTGAAACAGACGGAAATTTTGGCAGAGATCTTGGACGTGTTGCGAGAGGGAAATTCAAAGAATTAGTTCGTGTTACTGTGCCTACAAATGTACATGTGTATTCTAGTCGAAAGGATGCAATGAGTGTGACCGACAACAAAAAACAGAATCCTGGAAGATAGGTTTGTGAGGTCGATGGTCTTCTGGAATTGTGATTCATGATCTACATGTCCTTGGGAACATGTGCTTGTATCGGTGCAGAGATCTAGTCTGGTGACCAGCCCGAGATCTCGGGCTGGTCACCAGACCAGTGTGACTTCAGGGAAACAGGGTCGACGGGGACGTAGTAGAACATTGTCCCCGTCATTCTGACTGACAATCGGTGCTTTTGGTCATACCAAGCATTCGGTGCAGAGATCTATTGACTCATCATGATGGGCAGCCGGGCTGGTCACCAAAGTTAGGGAAACAGGGTCGACGGGGATGTAGATTCATCTGGCGTAACATTCTGACTGACAATCGGCACTTTTGGTCACATCATCGAGCATATTGATAGGCTCCGAGTCTGTCTAGTACATATTTGTGAGGCTACTAGTATTCTATACTATTTCGTAACAGTTCAATGCAGCCACCGTGCCATTCTCGGAGGCTATTTTTTGTTCTAGAATAGCGGGAACAGTTCAAGTCACACAAGTGACGTTACCAAGTTCCTGATCTATTCCATTTTTTCCCTCAGGCTTTTGTTCTTTTCTATTTTTCCTCTTTTGCATAACAGCGCCGTCAACAAATCACCGTCCTCAGATCCGGATCTATTCAGATTGGTATAGGTCACCGCTCCGGAGCATCTCTGCGTAACTGGTTTATAGAGTCAGTGTCCAGGACAAGGTCTATACCATTGACCTCAATGTCTGAAAATCCCTCTTCCAGTCCTGAAACCCGCGCTGCCTTGAAACGGCGTATCACTCTACTTGAAGAGGAAAATGCAGAGCTTGTGAGCAAAATGATAAAGACACCGTAAGTAATTAACTTTGGACTGTGTTCTTACTCTCACGATCACACCTTCAGCGTTCATTCCTATATCCGCGAAGGTCGTGCCATCCGCAGGCTTGTCAGCCTCACCGATCCTGTCACCGATTTGATTGCAGAATATGACCGGCGTGTCATGCTAGCGGAAGATGAAGGCGAAATTGAAGCTGTTCCCTCGTCTGATGCGTAAGTACTGGTTATCTTTTGCATTGTGTTTCTCTGATGTAACAGAGAGGAACGTGCCTTCCGATCCTACAAGAAATTGGTTCAGTGGTGTCCATCTGTCAAGACGCTCATGAAGATCTCTACCCAAGGGTATCAGTTGGCTGCGGCGTGCCAAGAAGTGAGTTTCCTGCATACACCCAATCCTTAGTTCTCACATATGGTCAGTTGAAGAAAGGTGCAGACGGCGCACGTGGAGACGATGCGAATACCCTGAAGACTTTAGTAGCCACCTGGTTGAACGAACAAGACCCGCACCCTGTCCCCCTTTTCGTCATCGGGGAAAAGCGAGGAAGGGGATTCAATCACGATATCACAGGGAAGCTTCTTTGCCCAGTGGATTATGATTGGTTTGATCCGTCGTAAGTCCCACCTTCTTAGCACCCATTCCTTCTAACTTTGTCTAGTATTCGTGATGCCATCGGGGACTACCACCCACGTTACGCCGTCACCGCAAATATGTGGCCGACATTTTTATATCGAAAGGGTCTGTATAATGCAGAACGCCCATTGGATGGTTTATTCAAGGGCGAACTTCTTGTGAAGGTATGTTAATTACACTACAGGATGCCGCAACACTGAATCCTTTTCTTCAGGCTTTCCGGTGCATTTTTACATCTCCTAGTTCTACTCGCAAAGACTCTGAGTTCAGCACGGAGGACGTTGATGATCAGTCTCGCAAAACTCGGAAGACTACACGTGATATCCGTACCCGGTGCAACGTTGCAGGACTCCTTAAGATGCGGTCTGTTCAGCCACGCGCGATTGCATATACTGCTGCTCAAGTATGAATTCTGGTTACTTTACATGTCAAGAACACTGATGATCAAACCAGCTTCGTTTTGCATTGTCGAGCGCCACCGGCTGGAATCTCCAGGATGATAACTTTGATTATGAGGTCTTCTATAATAATATCATTGACTGGTTCGAACAACCACGCTCACGAGTGCCAAGGGCACGAGAAATCGAGGAGCTGCTGCTTTGGTGGAACCGGTAAGTTCACTGCAGGAGAACATTCTTCTACCGTTACTAAAATCCATCAGCTCCGTATTTGGACGCCGCCATACATCCACCCTCCAACCCCAGGAAACCAATAAATTATCTGTCTCGATTTCTATGGCGTAAGTGAAATCCCAACCCTTGGTGCCTTGCCTTCCTGTCCCATATCTCCAAGTCATTTGTGTACGTGTACGTGTGGCATGGGATATTCCACCTATTGCCACCTGAGTTCTCTGTTGTCGCATTCCTATCACATCCATGCAGCATCCAGTTTAGCTTTGTACCATGCCTGTAGTGTATCTACCAGTCGATAATAAACAAACTTGTGTACTTGGTTAATGGCATGTGACCAGCCCAAATCTACTTGATGAGGCACATGGTGTGGGATTATTAGTATTGCTAAATGTGGTCCCATATGTGATCCGGTTTGCATGCCGTCACATCACGGCTTCACATGCCCACTACTTGGCATTATCATAGTCAATCTGCAGTTGATTCAGACTATGGAGGACTGCTGAATACAACAGAGCTTTGCACACAGTTCAGCATGAAAGATATTTTGGTAGCAACCTCAGATTTGATAGTATTCTGGTACAGAGTTCGACAAAAACACAAATGATACAGTGAATAGTAAATGATTGGAATGATGTGAAGAAAGAAGAGTGGCCTGGATTAATCTAACTCATGGCAGAAGGATTAGAATGAGTGAGTGATCTGGGAGTACGTATCTGCATGAAATGAAAGGGGAAGTCAAGCAAAGTCGCAAAAACATTGGCATGATATGCACGATTTATTTGTGATGTGAATGGCATCACACCAGGTATCAACTTTGTCAAATCACCGGCAGCATCGCACTAATTAGTCACCACAATAATGATGTCATGCATTTTGGAGTGGTGTTAACAGTGTATTCAGATTTAGAGTGATCACACACTTGCTACTATATTCACAACTGCTGGCATCGTTTTTAGAACTCGCACACACGAAGACCTTTCTAAAGAGGTAAAACACAGTTACCTGTCATGGTGGCAGATTTCGCTACAATGTGTTGATTTCTCTGATGATAACTCAAATTTATTGTGGGATAAAAAAAATTAAGTTCCAGTGGTGTATTGTGATATCGCATTACGATGATTCCTAGCCATAAATACCACGGTCACCCAAGTAAAATAAACCCATCATTGACTGTATCGCGAAGAGTACAGGGCTATCCGACAACGAGAAAAAGCTCAAGAGTATTCAGGCCCATGACATCGGATTTACGCAGTTACACACGTTCATGTTTGTGTGACATGGAGCGTGTCCTCGCCCGTTCAAGCGCCAGGCTGTTGGAACTTGGCAGTCAGAGTCAGACACGGACTTTATTCAAACGAAACAGCGAACTACCGTACAAATGCAACCTACAGTGTTTCTGAAAATACGGGAACAATCACACGCATCGCCTTGAGAATCACTTCAGCTGTTACCTTGAGGTGCTATTTCACACTCCAAGCATGCTTGACTTGTCAACAGGACACTTTGTTCGGACGACTATTACACTCAGCAAACACGTACAAATACAACTTGCAGGCAACGGATTTAGGAATGTTGGAAAGACTTGGGCTCAGTGACCGCAACATCTGTGAAGTGCTCTGTTCCCCAAAATTGCTTCAGCTCCTCGTTGCCAGTCACCTTGGCATAATGCGCAAAAATTGCGGGGTACTTCGCACGTTCTGCGACTCCGAGTGTCGTGTAGCAGCAGCCATAGATCCCCCCGACCAAGAAAAGGTCGGCGAGTGTCAGAGAGTCGGAGACCAAATACCCAGAGGGACGAGTCCCCAGGTATGTCTCAACATAGGTCAGGGCACGAACCAAGCGCTCCGTTTGCTTGTCGAGGGCCTACCACAACACACCGCTCAGCCAAAAGCCTTTTCGACTGTACTACGGCTCGTTGCCTACCTCGCGATTGAATGGTCCAGCGAAACCATATATCACGCCCATGATGTTGGAACCAGGTGCTCCAATCTCTTGCTCCGAAAAGTGAGTCCACTGATCAACTTGTGCGATCTCCTTCGCATCGGAACCCAACAGGTTAACCTTGGTCCCGAGACTGCACACTAATACAGGTGAGTTATCGAAATCTGGTAACTCGAGTCATACTCACAATAACGCGCGATGGTCGCACCCTCCATTAGCTTGAAGCCATCCGAGCCCTCGAATGCAGGAATCTTGCCATAAGAGAACGCGGACGTATACCCAGCCGGCCTGTCTGATGATTTCCATTCAGGCTGTTCCAGCTCTAGGCCATTCAGAGCCGCAACACTACAGATCTACGAACGGATATCAGGTGGTGGATCGGCGGTGTGATTTACAAGAGACTTACAACTTTGGTTTGAGGTTGGCGAGATGAGCCCCAGAGAGTCCCGATGGGTGCCATGTTTAGATCAGCGACCGATGAAAGATGAGAATGTGAGTGGTGAGAGGTGAGAGGTGAGAGTTTGACGAGCACCTTTTATACTTCTGATACGCTTATAAACGAGGCTAGATTGGGATTGAGGGATGCTTGATCCCTATGTACGGGATATATAGGGAGATCTGAGTCAGTTTTCCATCCCATGACATAAAATGGCTGTCCGCCGTGGCGTACTAAGAGTGGGCGCGTCAAGGCCACTGATGCCAAGCCGTCATGACGCGTGCGGGTTGCGAGTTCTTCAGCCCAACAAAAACGCTGATTTTCCAAGGATGGGACAGACCAACGAGTCACGGCATCAGCGACCTAACTTGCGCCGAAATGTATCGTTCCTGCGAAGAGATGAAGTATACGATTGGGTGGTGTACTGACCACATTGCATGGGTGACTTGGGGCGCTCGAACATTCCAGTTCAATTTGTGATCTGGATATACTGACTCCGAGTAGGCCGCCATCACATTTGTAATGCCCAGAAGCATCAGAAGGTATCCAATCTGATGGTAACCGGTAACGCTTTAGTGACGCGTCGTGTGACGCGTTTCGTCACGTTTTCACAGCTTCATCCAGTTGCGCCTGATGGATATTAAATAGAACACCCTCAAGGCCTCATCATGGGTTCGGTCTGCGGACTCGAAACTCCAGGAAATAAGTTATTCATTCGTGCAAGTGTGATTACGCTCGACGCTCTCATCTACGTCCCTGCACTGTATGCCTTCACGCAGATCTGGTATGCCACACGTTCTTCAAGGTATGGCTTTTGTCCGCTATATTCTTCTCAGAGTTCACCTGGACAATAGTATGCTGCATTTATACTCTTTCATCCCGCACTTCTGCTCATCGACTTCGGGCACTTCCGATATAATTCGGTTATGCTTGGTGCGTAAATCGCATCACGCCTACTATAAAGTCTGATGTAATGCAATACTAGGATTTACGCTGTTAGCCGTCAACGCGTTTGCTGTAGGGTTTGACTTGATCGGGGCAGTACTCTTTGTATTCAGCCTAGGCTTCAAGCAAATGTCTCTTTACTATGCCCCCGCCATTGGAGCTTATTTGCTCGGAAAATGTCTTTGGGTCTGAGAAGGGGTATGATCATTGCTTAGTGGATCATCGTGCGACGCTAATACGAGGATTAGCCTCAAACTATTCATCAGACTGGCACTGGTCACTACACTCTCCTTTGTTATCCTCTTTGCACCTTTCCTTCCCCCATTCTCCCCCATGTCCACTCTCGCAGCGTCAATATCACGAATTTTCTCATTCTCTCGTGGTCTGTTTGAAGACAAGGTCGCCAACTTTTGGTGTTTCACAAATGTCACCGTCCTCAAATGGAGGCGTTTATTTGACGGAAAGGAGTCGTTGCTCATCAAAGGCTCTGCGGTATTAACAACACTTGGATTCTTTCCTGCTGTTGCTGGACTTTTGTGGGGTTGTTACAAGACGCAATCATCACCTCCAGCAGATCAGCAGTCGCAAGCATCGACCCCAACTCTTTTATTGCTCCCCTACGCGCTGCTGACGACCTCTCCTTCTCTCCGGTGCATCGCCCGGTGAAGAAGCTCGGGAACATCGTCGGCGCTCAGGCCGGGTTCATTCGTATTTTCCTCTATAATCCTCATGTCCTTCATTGCAGTATGCGGCAATTATCAAAAAAGGATGGTCTCAGCATACAATATGTCGCGATTCTCTTATTCTGGTGCCGACTCATAGGGTACAACCCCTTCCGGGTTCAATTCAACTCATTCGTGCACTTGTTCTCGACCGTGCGTGGCTTTTTGGACCAACATACCGATCCGTTCGCCGTGATTGACGAGGTACTCCTTCCCAGGTGGTTAATATCTCCACGATCCTTTTGCACCTACTTGAATGGTTGTGACACCTCCCGTCCGGTATCCCGACCTATTTCCCGTTCTCGACGTCCTCGTCAGTACGCCCGTCTTTGGGCTGATATGGTTATGGAGCATCAAGCGCGGCATCCAGGTCAGCTGGGCGATCACTGGCCTTCCTCTCTCGCGAACCGACGGTGACAAGAGGTTAGCAAGGGTGTCTGTATGATAGCGGAGTGGCGCACGTCAACTTGGAAACGAGGCAAGTGATTGATTTCCACCACATCAAAGCCGTACCAGGAACTTTTTGATTTGCTCGGTCAAAATCCTCTTCCGAGTGGCCTATATACACCATCGTAAATGTGGTGCAAACCTCCACGATGAAGCGCACGAGTAAGCCGCGACCGCCACACCAAGTTCCTTTGCGGCGGCGATGACTAGAACAATGGTGTGAGAGTAGTCACAAGGCAACGCAAAACAGCCTAACACCGTGCCATCGCGCGTCTGTGGCTCGTATGAAAACGGGCTACCCTCAATCTCGACGACACTGATCGGATGAACCTAGAGAGGAAAAGGGACTCGGTCGCATGTACTGTATGAAGAACGTGATTGCCGCAAACCTTGTGGCCGCGACGGAGTGTCGCCGACTCGCCGCGCTGCACTCGGACATGCCAATGTGATCTATTTGCCACGTGACAGTTCTGCCTGGCTGCCAGACTTTCTACTGACTCACCCGTTCAAGCGCCAGCTGTTGGCAGTCAGAGTCAGACACGGACTTTATTCAAACAGGCCGATATAAACGAAGATCAGCCTAAGCTTAGAGTCAACTGTTACCTTCAAATGTTATTTCACACTCCAGCACGCTATGGACTTGTCGACAGGAGTCCAGGACGATTTGTTCAGACGACTACAGCGGACAAAAGGCAGCAAACATGTACAAATACAACCTAGGAATATCATGGGAGAGACTTGGGCTCAGTGATTGCAATATCTGTGAAGTGCTCTGTTCCCCAAAATTGCTTCAGCTCCTCCTTTCCAGTCACCTTGGCATAATGCGCAAAAATCGCGGGGTACTTTGCACGTTCTGCGGCTCCGAGTGCCGTGTAGCAGCAGACATAGATCCCCCCGGCCAAGAAAAGGTCGGCGAGTGTCAGAGAGTCCGAGACCAAATACCCAGAGGGACGAGTCCCCAGGTATGTCTCAATATAGGTCAGGGCACGAACCAAGCGCTCCGTTTGCTTGTCGAAGGCCTATCACAACACACCGCTCAGCCAAAAAGTCTTTTCGAGTCTACTATGGCTCATTGCCTACCTCGCGGTTGAATGGTCCAGCGGAAGCGAAACCATATATCACGCTTATGATGTTGTACCAAGGTACTCCAATCTCTTGCTCCGAAAAGTGAGTCCACTGATCAACTTGTGCGATCTCCTTCGCATCGGAACCCAACAGGTTAACCTTGGTCCCGAGACCGCACACTGATACAGGTGAGTTATCGAAACCTGGTAACTCGAGTCGTACTTACAATAACGCGCAATCGTCGCACCCTCGATTAGCTTGAATCCATCCGAGCCCTCGAATGCAGGAATCTTGCCATAAGAAAACGCGGACGTATACCCAGCCGGCTTGTCTGATGACTTCCATTCAGGCTGTTCCAGCTCTAGGCCATTCAGAGCCGCAACACTACAGATCTACGAACGGATATCAGGTGGTGGATCGGCGGCGTAATTTACAAGAGACTTACGATTTTGGTTTGAGATTGGCGAGATGAGCCCCAGAGAGTCCCGATGGGTGCCATGTTTAGATCAGCGACCGATGAAAGACGTGAATGTGAGTGGTGAATGTGAGTGATGAGAGGTGAGAGGTGAGAGTTTGACGAGCATCTTTATACGTTCTGATACGCTTATAAACAAGGCTAGATTTGGATTCAGGTTCAGGGATGCTTGATTCCTATTCACGGGAATAGGGAGATCTGAGTCAGTTTTCCATTCCATGACATAAAATGGCTGTCTGCTGTGGTGTACTGAGCTCGTGATCTGGATATACTGACTCCGAGTAGGCCATCACATAAGTGGGCATCCCATCTGATGGTAACACTTTGGTGGATGGCTCGGATCGCGAGAGGTGACTCAGGCTGATGACGCGTCGTGTCACGCGTTTCGCGCCTGTCACCGACTCGGAGTCAGACGTGGACTCTTTCGTTCAATACCGCAAACAGCAGAGCGTACAAATCGCGCTGAATTTGGTTCAAGAATACGGGAATGGCGTAAGCTCGGTGATTGCGACTTCTGTGAAATTTTCCATCTCCCAAAACTGTTTCACCTTCTCATTTCCTGTCACCTTGACATAGTGGCCAAAAACCAAGGGGTACTTGGCACGTTCGGTGGCTCCGAGTGCTGTCAGCGAGACATCATAGATCGCCCCGGCCAAAACAAGGTCGGCGAGGGTCACAGAGTCCGAGACCAAGTAACCTGATGGACGCGTCGCGAAGTGCGCCTCAACATAATCCAGGGAGCGAAAGAGGCGCTCTACTTGCTTATCGAGGAACTAATCAACGCACCACTCCGTCAGGAAAATTCAACGAGTCTATGGCTGGCTGCCCACCTCGCGATTGAGTGACCCGTAAATGCCGTATACGGTGCACATGTAGTTGTAGCCCCATTTTCCAATCTCATGTTCCACAAAGTGAACCCACTGATCGACGATTGCGATCTCTTTCGCATCGGAACCTGACAAGTTTACCTTGGTCCCGAGACCGCACACTAGCACAGATGAGTGTATCAATGTATGGTGACTCGAGTCCTACTCACAGTAACGCGCAATCGTCGCGCCCTCCATCAGCCGGAATCCATCCGAGTCCTCGAAGGTGGGAATTTTGTTATAGGTGAATTTGGAGTTGTACTCGCCCGGCCTTTTGAAGAAGTGCCACTCAGGCTCTTCCAGCTCTAGGTTGTTAAGAGCCGCGACGCTAAGGATCTACGACCAGAGATTAGAAGTTTTGTAATACAAACTCGCAGAACTTACGATCTTGGTTTGAGGTTGGTGACGCTTACCCCAGAGAGTTCCGACAGGTGGCATACTTGCAGAGCTCAGCGATCAGCCTCCGTGCAAACGACTAGATGGGCTGAAAGGATGAGGATTTGGACTCCGCAGGACTCCTTATATACGTCTTACCTGTTCTATTCTTGTAATCTCGAACCAGGCGTCTGGATCACAATGATCAACAAGTATCCACACGTGCCTCTAAACGTTGCCATGAATTCCTAAAAGATGAAGAGCATAAGCGGGTAGTCCATACTCAAGGTATGACGCACTCTGGTCAGAGGAATTTGGGATGACTGGAAACATTTCAAGTTCCGCGGAACTTTGGTCCAGCATTGTCATCCCGGTACCCCACGGTAGAGGTTCCACTTCCTCATCATCTCAGTTGGACTCGTGCGGCTTTAGATAATCGGATCGATACTGATCGAACACAATAGTAGCTATTTTACACCCTGACGTGTATTATCTGCGCATCCATCTTTAGATGGTCGGAAGCGCCTTGCGCTCAGTGACTCGGACATCCGTAAATTCCTCTGTTCCCCAGTACTGTTTCACCCTCACATCCGCGGTCACCTTGGCATAGTGAGCGAAAATGTGTGGGTACTGCGCACGTTCCGCAGATCCGAGCGCAAACTGCGCCGCAGCGAAAATCACGCCAGCCAGAACAAAGTCAGCGACCGTCAGGGTGTCCAACGCCACGTAACCAGAGGGACGCGCCGCGAAGTGGGACTCGAGGTAGTTGAGAGCACGGACGAGCCGTTCTTGATTCTTCTCAATTGTCTATATAGTGCGTATCGTGAAGTCAGACACCCAGCCAACATCAGAGCCAATTCTGGTCCTTGCCTCGAGACTGAAGGGTGTGTAGAAGCCGTAGATCATACCCGTAATGTTCTGGGTTGCTGAGCTGATCTCGTGTTCAGCATAGTGCACCCATTGCTCCACGATCGCGGTATCTTGCGCATTGGAACCCAACAGATTAACCTGGGTCCCGATACTGCTCACTACAACAAATGAGTCCATGATCACCGTCGTCAAACCGACCTGAGCCACTACTCACAATAGCGAGCAATCGTAGTACCTTCGATCAGCTTGAATCCATCCATGCCCTTGAATGCAGGGATCTTCCCGTAGGGAAAATCAGCCAAATATTCTGAAGGCTTGTTCGAAAATGACCACTGAGGTAGTTCGAGCGTAAACCCATTAATGGCTGCAACACTGAGGATCTGTAATGAAACAATCAAGGTTGGCTGTCGTTTGAAGATGTAGGTTATACTAGTGGACGTACGACTTTGGACTGACGCTGGCGAGGATTACCCCAGAGAGTACCGACGATAGTCATTTCGCTGAGTGAGTATAGAAGTTATCGAGACAATGTCGAAGAGTCAGATGTGACTTATGGATTGGGTCGATCGAAGACAGTCCTCTTATACGTTCATGTTCGCCACTGACTAATAGGACAGCGAATGCCATGCCGGTAAACTCCCGTCTAGAGAAACACAGTCAGCAAGCTTACATTGTTGAATCAGCAATCCACAGGAACCTCGCCGGATTCCGTAACAAAGAACTTGTCGCCTTACTGCCGATAGGCTTACCGACTCGTTTACCCGGTAAAACAAAGGGATACTTACCGATGTAGCAATCGCAACGGTGACTTGATCCCGGTTTGGGCATGCTGAGTTGATGCTGAGTCAAACCTGTTAGATCTTCTGATGTCATTCCGTAACCCAAGCTGCCCCTGTGAACGCGCAGCGTCGTCAAAGTGACCTGCTGTGAAGCCCAGCAACTGCAATCTGAATCAGCACCGTCTTGGAACCCAGTGGGTCTTGGGAGCTGCGGGTGATTGTACTGACTGCCTGTGCGAGCTTAAACTGTTGGCTAGTTTGCTGACCAACCTGTCTATGAGGTCAAACAGACGATCGACTAGTTTGACCTCACAGCCCGGTTGTTCACCAGACTTCCCAAGACTTGAAGCTTCGTTTAAGTAAGAGGCTCACAAAACACGATACACTAGTAATACAACTGAACCACACCTGACGGAACACTGAACAAGGTGAAATCTGGACCTACCACTCGAGAGATTGGGGGGCTTCTCTCTTCCAGTCGAATATTCCCCCACGCTCATTGAAGGCTGTCTCGTTAAAACCTGAGTCTTGGAGCGCCGGTTGAACGCCAACATCCAGCAACGATCTCCCGGGTTTCTTTCCCCCGTCCATACAGTTCAAAAATCTAACCAAATGGCTGTCAGATTCCAATTCGACTCTGCGTGTAAGGTGCCCACCTCATCTTCTCATCCAAGTTCAGGTAGGAATCCTTCATAGCGTCATTGTCCTCAGGCACCAGGCACGTTTGAGAAGCATGCCGCTGGAGGAATCCCTCGAACTGCTCCGTCGTGATGGTGAGATGGCGCGCATCACGGAGCGAGCCTGTCTCAGCGCCCGTGTTTTCCGAGTCCAACAGGAGCACTTGGAAAACCTGTCCAATCATATCAATTAGAGTCCTTCATTGGTAAGCCGTTGGGAGCATCTTGGCCTACCTTCCAGCGGAAAGGTGCGAGCTGTTCTATCTGGTCATTCATATCTTCCTCCCAGTTATTGCTGTAGGGAACGAGTCAGCGAACGGTATGGTCGACTTCGAAAGGCTCACATAGTGACCACTGTGTTGATTTTGACTCTGATGCCTCGGTCTTTGGCCCACTGCGCGACCTTGAACACGTTCTCGATGTGGGTCGTGGCGGTCCCGTGCTCCGCACGACCCTGCTTGATGTTGGTCTCCATGTCGAATGAATCGCACGATATTGCCATGACATCCAGATATTGGCCGTATTGGTCCAACCATTTCTCGGTCACCTTGGAGCCGTTGCTCACAACGGAACATGACTCGATGTAGAGTTCTTCTTTGCAGAACTTGAAAATCTCCCCTATGTAGCGGGGCTGGAGAAACGGTTCCCCACCGCTAATGTTGAGCTTCTTCATTCCCGCATCGGCAAGCATGCGAAGCCCCCGCTTTGCATCGTCCAAGGGAAGAATATACTGGTTTGTGTTGGTATGGAAGCAGAAATGACATTCATAATTGCATCTCCTGTTCGGAAACCAGTTGACAGAAACTGGTACAATCGCTGGTGTGGCATTGAAGAAAGGGATGGAGACATCAATCCAGGAGAATTTCATGTTCAAATAGTACGGCGGCAAGCGAGTCGAGATCTGGGCGCTGAGTAGTGGAGTGGGTGTTTGGTGAATAGGAGGTATGAAGACCCGTGATGTCACGTTCCATCTTGGTAACATCTCGAGGGCAGCCTCGTTTGCGTCACACTCGACATATACTGTTAACCAAGACCAAGTCCGTCTATGGGGCAAGCTAGGGCGACAGCCTGCCCCGTAGACGGACGGCCACCAGTTTATGTTCGAGATTCCAACAAGCATACGGACATCACCATAGACAAATACCTGCGTTGTATAGAACAGCGTTTATGCACTAGGTGAGGAAGATGGCGATCAAGAGTTCAATAGAATAACAGTAATAGGGATCATGGAAGTTTGTCTAGACCTTCAAGCTTCAAGCACGTCGAGTCGTCGACGACTGACACAGTTTCGCCCCGATCAGAGAAACGTGACGAAACGCGTGACACGACGTGTCATGAGCCTGAGTCACCTCCGATCGGAGTAATCCACCAAAGCGTTACCATCAGATTGGATACCCGCTCATGTTACGCCTTTTCTCCAAATGTGATGGCATACTCGGAGTCAGTATATCCAGATCACAAATTGAACTGGAATGTTCGAGCGCCAAGATAAACTGCGCCAAGTCACCCATTCAATGTGGTCAGTACACCACCCAATCGTATACTTCATCTCTTCGCAGAAATGATACATTTCGACGCAAGTTAGGTCCCCTGATGCCAGTGACTTGTTGGTCTGTCCCATTCTTGGAAAATCAGCGTTTTTGTTGGGCTGAAGAACTCGCAACCCGTCACGCGTCATGACGGCTTGGCATCAGTGGCCTTGACGCGCCGCGCCCACTCTTAGTACGCCATGGAGGACAGCCATTTTATGTCATGGAATGGAAAACGTGACCCAGATCTCCCTATTCCCGTGAATAGGAATTAAGCATTCCTGAATCCAAATCTAGCTTCGTTTATAAGCGTATCGGAACGCTCGTCAAACCCTCACCTCATTCTCATCTTTCATCCTTCCTCCCTGACAGATTGCTTGGAAGCTGGTCGCTGATCTAAACATGGCACCCATCGGGACTCTCTGGGGCGCATCTCGCCAACCTCAAACCAAAGTTGTAAGTCTCTTGTAAATTACACCGCCGATCCACCACCTGATATCCGTTCGTAGATATGTAGTGTTGCGGCTCTGAATGGCCTGGAGCTGGAACAGCCTGAGTGGAATTGGTCGGACAGGCCCGCTGGGCATGCGTCCGCGTTCTCTTATGGCAAGATTCCTGCGTTCCAGGGCTCGGATGGATTCAAGCTAATCGAGGGTGCGACTATTGCGCGTTATTGTGAGTACGACTCGAGTTGCCAGATTTCGAAAACTCACCTGTATCAGTGTGCAGTCTCGGGACCAAGGTTAACCTGTTGGGTTCCGATGCGAAGGAGATCGCACAAGTTGATCAGTGGACTCACTTTTCGGAGCAAGAGATTGGAGTAACTTGTTCCAACATCATGGGCATGATATATGGTTTCGCATTCGCTGGACCATTCAATCGCGAGGTAGGCAATGAGCCGTAGTAGACTCGAAAAGACTTTTTGGCTGAGCGGTGTGTTGTGGTAGGCCCTCGACAAGCAAACGGAGCGCTTGGTTCGTGCCCTGACCTATGTTGAGACATACCTGGGGACTCGTCCCTCTGGGTATTTGGTCTCCGACTCTCTGACACTCGCCGACCTTTTCTTGACCGTGGGGATCTATGGCAGCTGCTACACAGCACTCGGAGCCGCAGAACGTGCAAAGTACCCCGCGATTTTCGCGCACTTTTCCAAGGTGACTGGAAACGAGGAGCTGAAGCGATTTTGGGGAACAGAGCACTTCACAGATGTTGCGATCACTGAGCCCAAGTCTTACCCATTTTCCTAAATCCTAAATCCGTTGCGATACTGCATGTTGTATTTGTACGTGTTTGCTGAGTGTTGTCCACTGTGGTCTGAACAAAGTGTGCTGGCAACACCTGAAACAAGGTGGTATTTGTACGCGTCTTCTGAAGGTTATTCGCTGTTTCGTTTGAATAAAGTCCGTGTCTGACTCTGACTACCCACAGGCGCCAAGTTGAACGGGTGAGTCAATAAGTGAAAGCTTGGCAGCCAGGCAGAACACGACGCGAGAGACAGTGAGTACAATTGAACAGAATATGACATTTCAAGCTCAACCGACCTCACGTTAAACAATTTAACGGCTGTCCGGCGAGCGTCCGCGTCATCCTAGGCAACTTTGATCTGTACAGTAATACGATTCTCATGGTCCTTCTCATGCTGTGTCATCTGATGACGGATCTGGTGTGCTATTCCGAAACGACCCAGGGCCTTGTGCGAGTGCCGGCTCAGCACGACCAATTTTGCTGACCACAGTGTTGCCGAGAACGTGCGTCACAGCGTCGAGGTGAGGACAGCAGGTCAGCTATAAATAATAAAAGCCTTCCCCATGCCAAAACTGCAAGAGAACGCACTAGCAGCCTACCCAATCACCTTCCGTCGAAACCAAGACAAACCAATGACTCGCACCACGACTAATCTTGGAGGAACGGCATCCAATGTCGTTGTTGGCAAAGTCGCTGTAAGACCGTTATCCCATCTGACTTGCCGACCACCGTCTCATTGTTTCTACGCCAGCACGGTCTCATGATGATGACGCACGTATCAAGGCCTATCCCTCTTGCCTGTCTGACTGGAGTGCCTTTTAGATGGACCCCGGACCCTGTTCCCGATGAGCAATGCTTCGAAGCGATCAAATCAGGCATCGACGCCTTGCCCCCTGGTGCTAAAATGTTCCTCAATGGAGGTGCGTGGATATTGATAACGTGTTCCATCTGGTCATTGCAACTCCCGAATAGGAGAATTTTATGGTCACAACATGGCCACCACGAATCTGGAAATGATTGCCAGATTCCTCGAAAAGTACCCCGAGTACGTCGATAGGACGTTCTTGTCCATCAAGGTGAGTTGAAGAGGACGAACTTGTTGGGGGTGTGTATTTCTGATCATGCTCTTTTTCGGCCTCACAGGGAGGAGTGTCGCCTGTGCAACCGGGTCCAGATTGCTCGTGAGTAACCACCTATTCCGATGAATTCAGGCAATGCTTATAGTTTCTAGTCCAGAGAATCTTACTCGGAGCGTAAATTTGGTCAACGAAAAATTAAGGGGAACGAAACGCCTCGACTTATACCAGTGCGCGCGCGTCGACCCCAACACTCCCGTCGAGGTATCCATCGCTGCACTCGCGAAGCTCAAAAGTGAGGGGAAATTGGATCACATTGGCATGTCCGAGTGCGGCGCGGAGACACTCCGTCGCGGCCACAAGGTTTGCGGCAATCACGTTCTTCATACCGTACATGCGACCGAGTCCCTTTTCCTTTCTAGGTTCATCCGATCAGTGTCGTCGAGATTGAGGTTAGCCCGTTTTCATACGAGCCACAGACGCGCGATGGTGTGTTAGGCTGTTTTGCGTTGCCTTGTGACTACTCTCACACCATTGTTCTAGTCATCGCCGCTGCAAAGGAACTCGGTGTGGCGGTCGCGGCTTACTCGTGAGCTTCATCGTTGAGATTTGCACCACAATTTTGACGATGGTGTACATAGGCCACTCGGAAGAGGATTTTTGACCGGGCAAATCAAAAGACCCGAAGACATTCCTGGTACGTGGCTTTGATGTGGTTGAAATCAAAGCCGAGCAGGTTGACGTATTCCATGTAGAGGGGGATATACGTCGTCACTTGCCTCGTTTCCAAGATGACGTGCGCCACTCCTCTATCATACAGACACCCTTTCTAACCTCTTGTCATTCCAGAACCTGAGGCACAACTTTGCCATCGTAGATACGTTGACCGAGCTTGCGAAGAAGAAGGACATCACCCCGGGCCAATTGTCTATCGCTTGGGTGGGCTCCCTCGGGCCACACGTCATACCCCTTCCGGGATCGTCGTACGTCCCATGTTTTGCGATTTCATTTCCATTCTGAATCCTGATGGTGTATTAGACACGCCAAGCGTACGCTAGAGAATTGTGCAGGCGGTGATGTCGTGTTCACCGAAACGGAACTGCAGGAGATCAATGACGTTATTGAGAAAGCTGATGTGAAGGGTTCAAGGTACCCTGAACAGCACGCAAAGTACCTTTGGGCTTGAGTAAGACCTTCATATAGATTGTAATCATATTGATTTCCAGATAGCGTGTTCCATTGGAATGTGTGGCTGATTGTTTAAAGAGAAGTGTCGAACAATTGTTTGTCTGATGTTGGGAGCTGCAAGGCAATCCACAATGGGTCCGGGATGGCACCATGTCAAACATTGAATGAACAAGTCATATTGATAACTTATAGCACTAAGTTGATGCTCTCATATATGAAATGTCCTACCCAGAACACTGGTTATGGTAAAACAAAATCAGGGGTGCAGTCGAAGTGAATCAGAGATGACGAAATAGGCTCATATCATATCGACACGTACACCACGGACGCTCACGAGCACGAAATCCCATCTAGAACACCACTCCATCATCGTTCGCCTGCAACCCTTTCCACCTCCACGCTCCCAGCTCGCCTCGACATCCTCTCCAACGCTCTCCGCCTCGGGTCCCCCAATCCTCGCCCGCATACAACACCGCTCTGCCGCTGGCATATCCCAAGCTCACCGCACGCATTCCCGCATCCCGGCGCACACCTTCCACCTCAGGCCGCCGAACGGTCGTACTCGCAGGCTCGTTATCGCTGTCATGCGCGCCGTCTTTTGCCAGCTTAATCTTGCCCTCGGTTCGCGAGCGAGGAAGGCCAGCGATCGCCCAGCTGACCTGGATGCCGCGCTTGATGCTCCATAACCATATCAGCCCAAAGACGGGCGTACTGACGAGGATGTTGAGAACGGGAAACAGGTCGGGGTACCGCGCGGGAGGTGTCACGACCATTTCAAGCAGGTGCAAAAGGATCATGGACATATTGACCACCTGGGAAGGGGTACCTCGTCAATCACGTCGAATGGATCGATATGTTGGTCCAAAAAAGCCACGCACGGTCGAGAACAAGTGCACGAAAGAGTTGAATTGAACCCGGAAGGGGCTGTACCCTATGAGTCGGCACCAGAATAAGAGCATCGCGACATATTGTATACCGAGACCATCCTTTTTTAATAATGGCCACATACTGCGATGAAGGACATGAGGATTACCGAGAAGGAAAATACGAATGAACCCGACCTGAAGACGCCGACGGTGTTCCCGAGAGTACCCCAGGCAAACACTTCTTCACTGGGTGATGCACCGGAGAGAAGGAGAGTGAGGGGGAGGAGGGGCAACAAGATAGACTTCTCGTGAACCTGGAACGAAAAGAGGAAAAACGACATCGAGGTCGTCAGCAGCGCGTAGGGGAGCAATGGAAGAGTTGGGGTCGATGGTGATGATTGCGTCTTGTAACAACCCCACAAAAGTCCAGCAACAGCAGGAAAGAATCCAAGTGTTGTTAATACCGCAGAGCCTTTGATGAGCAACGACTCCTTTCCGTCAAATAAACGCCTCCATTTGAGGACGGTGACATTTGTGAAACACCAAAAGTTGGCGACCTTGTCTTCAAACAGACCACGAGAGAATGGGAAAATTCGTGATATGGACGCTGCGAGAGTGGACATGGGGGAGAATGGGGGGAGGAAAGGTGCAAAGAGGATAACAAAGGAGAATGTAGTGACCAGTGCCAGTCTGGTGAATAGTTTGAGGCTAGTCCCCGTATTAGCGTCGCACGGTTGTCCACTAAGCAATTATCATACCCCTTCTTAGACCCAAGGAAGATACATTTTCCGAGCAGATAAGCTCCAATGGCGGGGGCATAGTAAAGAGACATTTGCTTGAAGCCTAGGCTGAGTACAAAGAGTACTGCCCCAAGCAAGTCAAACCCTACAGCAAACGCGTTGATGGCTAACAGCATAAATCCTAGTATTGCAGATTACATCAGACTTTATAGTAGGTGTGATGCAATTTACGCACCAAGCATAACCGAATTATATTGGAAGTGCCCGAAGTCGATGAGCAGAAGTGCGGGATGGAATAGTAGCGTGATAAGTGCAGCATGCTATTGTCCGGTGAACTCTGAGAAGAAATATAGCGAACAAAAGCCATACCTGTGTCCTTGAAGAACGTGTGGCATGCCAGATCCGCGTGAAGGCATACAGTGCAGGGACGTAGATGAGAGCGTCGAGTGTAATCACACTTGCACGCATGAATAACTTATTTCCTGGAGTTTCGAGTCCGCGAGAAGTATCCAGACCGAACCATGAGGGTTCTATCCACGAACCACTTGAGGAAAACCAGTCCAAGTGAATTGCATGTAGGATGATTGCTTAGACTGCTCACATTTTTCCACATATCCAAGAGACATAGGCTGTCAACGGAGGATAGTCAAGGCCCCAGTATTGAAGGTCATAACGATACCATTGTTGAACGGGGAGGTGGATAGTTAACTCCATCCAATGTCGCTGTGCCTCATAATCACCGAACATGGGCGGTGTGCCATACCCTAGAAGAATGGCATTCAATATAAGGAATGAAGTGCGTGGATCAGGATCATACCCGAGTAACTTCCCAAACCTATGCACCACTTGACGTACGTTGAGGCGGCAATTGCACATGGTACCACCCATCCCTTCATGTTATGCTTGTGCATCCAGCGAACACACCGTCTCACAGCACCCTGATCCATTGTGTCTTCACTTTGAGTCCTTCTGAGAGCTGCGACACGGGCTCGTTTCTCTTGCTCCAAGAGTACGCTAAAACTCAGTTGCCTGCTCGAGCTCGGAGGGAAGAGAGATGGCGTGGACGAGGCGGCGGAAAGAGGTGATATACAACGTGCTTGTGAATCGACATCGGAGAATGCACCCGCCTTGAGCCAAGACAGGCTCTCCGAAGTGTGTGACAAATGCCTGCGAGGCACAGGCGACACAATCTCGGCAGGTTCAGCTTCCGGGCTGCGAATAGTATGATCACAGAAGAAACTGAAATGTTCCGAATATACGCACGTGATACCTCTCATACTGGCAACGGAACTGCGAAGGCGCAACGTTCGAGTGTTTTGGAAGCTGGCAGTCGATGCTAGAGACGTGGAGTTCAGTGAGGCGGTCCTGTTCCGAACATTTTGTGTGAAAATTTCCGAGTATTCCGCATCCTCTGGTACCACATCCATTTCGAGTCGACGCTGCGCAAAATCGAAGGCGTCTCTGGGCGAAGTCGTGCACTGCTTCAGGTTGAAGTAGGAGGCGTTAAGAGTATTCCGGAAATGGAAAGTGATTGTTTGTTTCCAAGGCCGTTGCCAAACAAACCTGTGTTGGTGGCACCTGGGTCCAATTCCCTGATCTCATGCACGGAATTTTCAAGTCAGAGTGGCCGAAATACGGTAGTCTTGCATGTCGAAGAATTACTGCTGAGTCGACTGACAGCTCCTTTGATTAGATTCCCGATTTAGTGGATACTCTACCTCGTAGCTTCGCCGATAATAGATATAAACCAGACGCGTCCCACTTTATCCACCCCTTTATCCACTCAACATGAAGAGAGGCTTTCTCACCACCGACAAGGCGAAACGCAAGCTCACTGCAGACACAGACGTCCGCAAGGACAACGACTTGAAGGGAAAGGGAAAGGGAAAAGCAAAAGCAGAAGAAACGTAAGGCGCCACTTCCCCTTTCCACGTATCAGTGGGGCATATATACGCTGGTGCAGCCCTGCAGATAACATCAAGCCCTATCCGTCCCTTCTCGATCTTCATTCTGTCCCGCCCTCCATAAAATCCCTCATGAATTATCCAAAGGCCAAAAATCGCTTCACATTCCGCCACTGGCCACGCGATCCCAACGGTAAACCCATCGTACCCTCTGATATTCATGGCAAAGAAGCGGGAAACGGTCTCAACCTGTGGGGAGCTACGCTCTACGATTTTTACTTTGTCCGTCGCATCCCTAGCAGCGTCCACGGCCTGACCATCTCGACCGGAAGCAAACTCACCAAGGTCATGGAAGCATTTGGTGAACTTGAGCATGCTCAGAACGAGATCGCTTGGGCAGCTCGTGAAGCAGATCCCAAGGAAGTTCCGGCGTGGGATCCTGCTCAGGCTATTGTGGCTCATGAACGCCATGTACATGCGGGCTCTGGAGATATCTACTCGATGAAGAAGAAGAGAACCGTACCCTCAGATAAATCTGTAGTGGCACCTGTTGAGATGAAGAGAGAACCAGCCTCAAAAGACAGAACGAACAAACCAAGTGGCAAACCTGCTGACACCATGGGTAAAGTTATGCCACGGCTTCCATCAGAAATTGCGGTGGAGTCTCCTTTCCACCCTAGCCATTACCCCTACCCATGGCCTTTGGTTCCATTTGAAGGCACATGTTCTCCTTTTCCTCTCCAGCGAGGAATACCGATCCATCTTCTTCCCAAGAAGCTTTATGTGCATGATCCATGGAAACTCGTTCACGTCAATTCCCGGACACTTTCCCTGGACCCGAGTTGGGTAGAGTTTTGGATCTCAAAGGACGACCATATACACACCTATACACTCTGCCTGCCACCTGAATCGCAAAAGATGGCAGAAGATGCCGAAAAAGCTGCCGTCGCTGCCGAGGAAGAAGCACTTAAAATACCTGAAACTGTCTTTATATCTCCGCAAGAAACGGAAGGTCCTACTGAACAACCAGCGATTCGTGCCTTCCTCCCCAAGCGGCCGCGCAAACCCACCCAAGTACCTGAAGCCCATCTATTCCTCTCCCCCAAGGGCAGGCTTGGGGAAGGGAATCATTCCATCGTTTACGAGGCTGAGTTAGAGCTTCCGCGCGACCTTTTCTGCGAGAGCACTTATTGCAAATCTTGCCTTGACGAGCAGATCGAGGTTGAAGTCGATCGCCTCAAGGAGTCTGGAGAGTGGGAAGAGCGCCTGAATAAAGCAGCCAAGGCATATCAGGGTCCCAGGGAACATGACGCTGTCTCTGCGGATATTCCTACTTCATCCTCTGTTCAACTTCCCCCGCGCAACGTAGGCTTCGTAAAGGTGAGACTCGAGCATGTGCCCACGGAAACAGTAGACATGGTGGCTGTAACCGCACCGGGTGAGACTCCCCCAGCGGATGCTCCTTCCGAGCTCTTCGCGCGTGTGTCCGACTCCGTGGTCAATCGTTACGTTGAATACCAAGGACCAGTCACACCCATCCACCCAAACATCCAATGGCAAAGCCCTTCATTGCCTGACACGCTCTGCAAGCATCAGGCCGAAACGATGAAACCAGTCCCCCGAACGGCCAGGTTCCGCGTTGCAGCCAAGCTATCGCTCCCTGGCGACCCGCACCTCGAGCACGAAGCAAGCAACTACCTCAAGTTCCCCGCACACTTTTTCCAGCACTGGACCGGGTACAACGTCATCCCGCCCCTCCACGATCCAACGCCCGTCGGCGCGCTCGTGCCACAGTTCTTTGGGCACTACACACCAGATTCGGATGGCAAGCGCTCCAACACGTATCGCAGCCCCATCTTGCTCATCGAACACTGCGGCACACCGATCAGTGCCGACAAGTTATCCATCGACGAGCGACACGAGTGCGCTGCATTGCTATTCCGTTTCCACACTGAGGGGTGGCTACACGCGTCGTTTGCCGAACGGAACATCCTCATGCAGAAACAGCATCCCACGTGCAGTCCTCTGGAAGAAAAAGAGGAGTGCGACTTTCCTCACCGACACCGTCGGTATAGCTTTCGACTGATCGATTTCGGTCGGTCGGTCGAATATGAAGACACGTCAAACATGCGTGCTAGGGAGGAGCATTTTGGAAAGGAGTTGTTTGGGATCCTCTGATGGGTGGGTCAGTCTCATCGCGGAAAAAGGTCGTGGTCCTGGTTGACATTTCTGTTAGGACATTTCTGTTTCATGCTTGTTCCCCTTCCCACAAGCAACTACATTGTCCGTATCATACCTATCTTGTAAATTGCAATCGGCGATGTCACTTGTAATACTTACCCTTGGCCAATGTCCCGCTGTATCGAAGTGCCTGTATGTGACGCGTTAATCCTTGTCAGCGGAAATGAGCAGCAATCCCGGGGTCTCGAGGCGATCACATGGACTTTTTCGGTTTCATCGAGAAAATCCCA
Organism: Boletus reticuloceps; assembly: GCA_018397855.1. NCBI lineage: Eukaryota > Fungi > Basidiomycota > Agaricomycetes > Boletales > Boletaceae > Boletus > Boletus reticuloceps. Next base: position 1,517,572 of record JAGFBS010000005.1, read on the forward strand.
TGCATGCTGGGGAACAAACTGAAAAAAACCATAACGAATCAGCCGATTGACATGATCTACTTGGCATGGTATGCATTCTACTCCACACGGTCCGAGGATTCTTACCCACATCTCTCGATCAGGATCAAACGCCATAAAAACAAGATTTGGGATCTGGCGTGGTTGATCTCATGGAGGAGCCTTGTCTCACGTGTCGACGAACCCAACAGTCGTCCAAATAGATCAATAATCAATGCCATCCCCGTCCTGCCGTATGAATCCTGTCAACTGTTTTACAGCTTGTACTCCAGCCTCATCAAAATTTCGTCTCTCTTCCCGATAATCTCGTTAATGTCGCTGTACCCAGTGAGTCCCATCGTGATATGTAAATCACAAATGGTCTGCAACAGGATCTGCTCGACGCCCTCTTGTCCAGCAATCGCGAGGCCATACATGAACGGACGTCCGACTATGTGGTTAGGATCAGGATTTGTACGATTGGAGCGCAAGAAAGGACGAGACGAACTTAGGACACCTTGAGCACCCATCGCGAGAGCCTTGATGATATCGCTTCCGGTGCGGATTCCAGAGTCGAAAAGGACGGTAAGCTTGCCAGATCGTTGAGCGGCGCGGACTTTACGCGAGCGCATGATCATATCAAGTGCGTCCAGCGAACCGATCGCGCCATCGACCTGGCGACCGCCTTTAAGCGTTTCAACGTCAGTCCCACGAGTCCTGTCAGACAAACGAGCAGCATACGTACCGTGGTTCGAAACAATGATTCCTTCGATTCCCAGTGCGGTCGCTTTCTCTGCATCCTGCGGAGAGTAGACACGACATCCCTGAACGGGACCAATGACAGTCTACCCGAGATACTACTCACCGAAACGCGTTGGATACCTTTGAGTACGATAGGGCCATCCCAGTTGTCCCTGATAAATTTCAGGTCTTCCCATGTCCTAAACACGCCCGAGTTCACCTCGCCGAGCCATTCCTTCCCCAATAACATCTCCTTCGCTATATGCTCATCCCCCTTTTCAAACGCCGCTTCCCTGATTTTTGTAGGCTCGAACGGGAATGCAGGAGTTTCGCCTTGGCGGGGTTCAAGACCAAACCGCTTCATGAACACGGGATCTGACGTGCCGACTTGAATCCCAACCCCATATGCAAAAGGGAGATAAGCCGTTTCGAGATCGTGCGGACGCCAACCAAGGACCATCGTGTCGAGTGTGATCACGAGCGCTGTAAACCCGCTCGCTTTCGCACGTTTGAGTAACGAGAGAGTGATTTCTGAGGTACGGGGCCTAGAGGACGTGCAAGTGGCATGAGCGGCTCGCCAACAGGCGGACGTTTGGCGAAAAGAGAAATGGGTCTCACCAGTAGAGTTGGTACCACCGGTGGCTGTTGGGACCGTTGGCTGCCGCCACGTCCTCGATGGACCGGGTGGATGCGGTACTCATGATGTAAGGGACGCCGACGTTCCCTGCTGCGCGCGCACTCGCGAGTTCACCGTCGGCATGCAGGATCCCTTGCACGCCAATAGGCGCAAGGAATATCGGGGCGGGGTACTTGACGCCCATGATCGTGGTCTGTGAGTGCACATCGATTCGTGAGAGCCGTGAGAGCGTGCGCAAGAGTCCTGAAACTACCGGACACGCACCTCTAGACTGCGGTTCGTTGCACCGACGAGCATTCGGGGGACGAGCTTCCAGTTCTCCAACGCCTTCTTATTCGCAACGTCCGTCAAACACGTCCCTGCACTGCCAAAGGTGTACATGTATGCCGCTGACCGAAACAGAGCAGAGCATGAATCGCCATCAGTCATCGACAGGGCTTAGGTGAATTTGCTCGGAACGCACGTAAATGGTCCTTCATGACCTCTCTTGCTTTTTCTTCTATTTCTTTGATGTTGACCGTACCCAAGACAGGCGGTTGGGCTTGTATATAGATATCCATCAAGAACCTGGTCCATTGGTCGGGCAGGGGGGTGGAGCTGTCATATTGAGCGCTTTCCTGAGATGTGAATTGAATCTGTCAAGGTGTCCGTGTTGGTGGGCGTCAGTACTATGCGGGATTAGCCGATGTGACACCTGATCGATCTGATCCGGAAGAGGACTACAGCAAAGCTTTACCCCGTTGACATCCATAGTCCGAGTCACAGGCTTGGACTCCATCACGATGAAGAGGCATCACTCGGAGTACAAAAGCTCTATATCAATTGTGCCATGTAACATAGTTCTGTACATGTTGCCATGGGTATATAAACCTATATAAACCTCTTATAAGCAAAGAGATTATTGGGCCATTGGTAAAATGATGTGCGGTTAAATATATACCATATAAACAACGTATAAAGGGTATTATCTGTGTTGTGGACTTTGACCAAGTGTACCTGAGCTTATAAGGGGTTTATAAGCATTTGTCGACTTCCCCAACTTTGATGCAGGTGCGGCAACCATGCAAATCGTGATGTTACTTCCCAGGTTGTGTTCTCCTGTCGTATCTGGCAAATCTCGCCCTTTCACCTGACGTTTATTTGCATGGCAAGACTTGTGTAATGTGTACCTTAGTCATAAACTGTACAAGCTCATACCAATGTTACTAATTAAGATATAAGTTCGGGCTCGGAATACGCTGGTTGAGCAATGTCGCTGTCCTGATATGCGAAAGGGCACGGGTGATGGGCAGTGCGACATGTGAGCCATCGGCTCGGGTTGGTGGGCAGCTGGGTAAAACGAGCCATTGGGCTTAATTAGACACGCGAAAGGGCGCGTGTGGTGAGCACATGGTGTCGTCGTCTTTGTGGCATTGGGGGGGCATCCATTGGGCTATTATCGTCGTGGTGTCGTTGATGGCGCTGGGCCATTGACGACATGATGTCGTCGTCGCCGTTGTCGTCTCCGTGGCATTGGTGGTGGTGTCGTTGATAGCCTTGTCACCGCTGTCCATTGTTGTCGCCGTGTCCTCTAGGCATGCGGTTGCGCACGCGTTGTCGTCACGGTGTTGTTGATGGCGCTAAGTCATCAACGACATTACCTCGTCGTCGTTGTGCTGGGGTGAGGGTAATTCTAAACAACAGTAATTAGTTAATATTGATAATTAATGATGTAACTTACCTTTGTGCTCGGCGGCTGAACATTGACGTTGAACGTTGAGCGAGCGTACGGGTTTAGTATGGGTATCCGCGAGGCGAGGTAGACGAGGGGAGATGACGCGAGTTGTTGGCGGGTATTTGGTGGCCATGTAGTCATGTGATGTTGAATTTTTATTCGCTCGCCTTTGTTTTTTTACAACTCTGCTTCGCTCCATCATGAGCCCAACAGCTCATTTGGACCCATACTACTCCCCACCTCGACGTGGTAACGAGCCGACTGATCCGATTAGACATACCACCTGCACACCACCTACCAGGCTTGGTAACGGTAACGAGCTGAACGGGACCACCTCGACGTGATGATGACCCGACGGGCTCCATTGGACGTACCACCCCAACTTGATAACAAGCCAATATGGGCTCGATTGGACATACCGTGCACCGAGCTGATGGGCTCAATTGGAATTGGACGTGCCACCCCCCTATGCACCACGTCGACGTGATGACCACTCCAACTGGACAACAGGCCAATGGGCTCGATTGGACATACTGTGCACCGATCTGCACACCACCTTGAGGTGACGACGAGCTGATGCTCAATTGGACACCCATACACTACTTCGAGGACGCCATTATCTCCGCGATCCAATCCAATCCAACGACCTCGGCACACTCCTCACGTATGACCAACTCCACAGGGAAATGAAGTACAACCGCGCCTTTCGGCTGCGTCCCTTTCGAGAAGGCCCCATGTTTGCGCCGACATACAAGTACGACTGGGATTCGAACACGTTTGATACGTCGGAGAAGCGCCGGTCCGGCGGGGTGTGATCGGGTGTTGTGGCAATCGAGGGTGACGCTGATGGATTATCGGAGGTGGGAGGCGAACGTGTCGGATCATCAGCCTGTTTCGGTTTCTTCCCGGATCACGGTAAAGAAGGTCGTGGAGGAGGCAAAGGAAAGGGATGGAGGGTGGTGGAGGGGATCAGATACTTTTCGTAGCACTTGTCTAGTAATGTTTATTGTAATAAAGAACTTTACAATAAATAAGTGAATTTTACTTGTTCGTGGCACATTTGAATCCTACCATAATATTGCATGTGGCAAGTAGTATAAGTAGTCGTGAGTTAGTTTGCCGATGTATCTATGTATTATATACATTACCCATGGCACCTACCTTTATAATATGCTTGCATGTGACGGATGCATTAGATGCTGACAGAGATTGTAGAAACTTGAGCAAATTATACTTCTGACACATTGGCACCAGTACGACATGTATTATCCTTCGTGCATACCTTTATAATCCATTATACATTCTACACTCTTCGTATATCATATAAGGGGTATATAACATATTCGTACTTTGTGTGATGCGTGCCTACCCACTGCCCAGGGCTCGAATGCGTCCTGTCCCTGAGCGACAACGTTGAATTGGCTTGTATTCCACCGGAACGTTTCTATAGTGTTGCATCCGGCCGTGAAGTTGGATCTGCGATGTTGCCAGTGACTGCTGCGCACGCCAACGTTGGGTTCAAACACGTTGATCAACATGTTGACATTACTATCTGAAACGTGTCCGACAGGACCTCGGTTAAGTATCGACACTTGAAGTCGTGTTTGGAATGTATTTAACGACTGACTCGAGTCCAGGATAGCCCCACGTCTACCTCTCTTCCACTTTTAGGATGGAAACCCATGTACTCTCCAATAACACCTTCGTTCCTCGGAAAGGGGGCGTCTGCTTCATCAATGAACTGCCTCCTGAGACCCTCTCGCACATATTCGAGCTCGGCTCCATGGATGACGGTTTTGAGAAGAACAAGACAAAGCGAGCGGGGATGTCCCCAACACAGATCAGCTCGACGCAAAGACGACCAGTGAAAAAGATACCCGTGCCCGCGATGCCGAGAAGCTGCATACCTCCGATGACACCGGATCCTCTGCTACCGCTGTTCCATTCGCATTCGTCGTTTCATATGTCTGCCAGCACTGGCGCAACGTCGCACTCTCGACACCATCTCTCTGGACGACTATTGTAGCCACTCCGAAAGCACGTCCACCGTATGAGCGCGTATCCACGATGTTGGAACGGGGTAAAGGTTTCCCAATAGACATCTCCGTCAGGTATGAACCTGATGAAGACGGCCCTGATGAAGACGGATCTGACGAAGACGAGAATCCACCTTCCATTGACAACAACCTCGCATTCCTATTCGCTATGCTCATTCCACATATTCATCGCTGGCGGACCATGAAAGTCACGGTCTCAGACTATCATCACATGTATGCATTTCTCCGCAGTCTCGGATCCTACTGTTCCTGCAGCTTCTCGACTCACGACCCTTGAACTCTACGACCACGGACATGCTCAAGATTATGACACCTTTGATGAGTCTGGCCTGTGGGACCATTTCACGCTGTTTGGTGGTTCGGCTCCATTGCTCACCATGGAGTACATGTTGATTGGGATCAACCATGGATTGCCTCTGCATCGAATCTTAGAGAACTCGAGCTTACACATCATCCGGAAGAACTCCGCTCATCTTGGGCTGAATTTACCACTACCCTTCGTAAAGCTCCTACCCTCCAGAAACTCAATGTACTTGGGTCAGGACCTGCTCACGACCGCCTGGCGTGGTTTATGGAGATATCCCCTCCTGCAGATCTCAACGTTCCCATTCAACTTGTTCGAGTGACAGATCTCGCCCTCGCGTACATGTTCTCGTCGCGTGCTACCTGGTTCATCCACAAGTCTATCTTCCCTACACTCGAAAACCTGGTTCTGCACTTTGCTGGGGATGAAGATTACACCCAGCTTGTCCAAGAGCTCGCCAGACCGGCTATTTCTTCATCTCCAGCCCAGGAATCGCGCAGCTTGCTGAGCGGCCTCGAAAACCTCAAGATAGCTGGTCTTCCCTGTCGTACCGAATGCGTCCAGACGCTCCACGGCGAGCTTCAGAACCTCGTGTCGCTCGATATTTCAATGTCATACCTAGACCCCCTGTTCCTGGATATCCTTTCCACGTCCCGCACGTTGCCTGGATGTGGCGGCATTTGGCTGCCTCGACTGACGACGCTCTACGTCTCTGGCACATCCGGGAGTGCTCTCCGTGAGGTCGTTTCAAAAAGAAATGAAGTGGGAGTACCTCTTGGTTCGCTGTACGTGGAGGAAGATTGCGATGTGCATGACGAGGACGTGGCGTGGTTGAAGAATAACGTGGAGATGTTTGAGTTTTTCGAGGAACGTGATGATGATGTTATTGGTGGTGCGGGTCTTGTGACGGACGTGTAAATACCTTGATTACACTCGAACTCGTTGGCGCTGGTCCATCGTCATTATTCAACTATGCGGGAGCCGTGACACGGAGTGCATCCATGTCTCCGAATCGTCTTTGGTGCCAACGTTCTGGTGTTGGGTGACAACTTGTATTTCTCCAGAGCGTTCACTTTGCATCCAATCGTCAAGTTGGAGGGTTCCGATGTTTGATTGCAGCGTTGGATTTAAGGTTCAAACACGTTGCAGACTTGCAGTTGACATTTATAATTCTGAACTACTTCGTCGCCTGCTGAAGCTGACAAACGCTGGTCTCCACTCACTCTACATGTCAAGTACTTCGAATATGGGAGTCTCGCAGACACCTGAGCAAGCCGAACTAGCGTCCCATACATTCCTCCCAAATAACCCCTTCGTTCCTCCGAAAGGCAGGATCTGTCTCATCAACAACCTGCCTCTAGAACTCCTTTCGTATATATTCACATTTGGCTCCACGGACTCGGATGACAGTATTGAAAACGAAGATGAGGATACCCGCTACAAGGGTGCTTTCGCTGCAAGCGAATTCTCTAATGTCTCTCTTCCATTCTCGTTCGTCGTTTCCCATGTCTGTCGACGCTGGCGCAACATCGCACTCTTGACGCCGTCCTTCTGGACGACTATTGTAGTCACTCCGGAAGCACGCCCACTGTACGAGCGCGTATCGACGCTGTTGGAACGGAGTAAAAGTCTCCCCATAGATATCCTCGTCAACTGTGATCTTGACGAATGCGACGATGTTTCTAAACTACCTTCCCCCGCCGACTTCGAATTCCTACTCGCTATGCTCATTCCCCACATCCATCGTTGGCGGACCATGGAAGTCACGGTCTCGAAGGAGCAGCTCATGCAAGAACTTCTCAGCGCGGTCTCAGATCCATCCGTCCCCGCAGCTTCCCAACTCATGACCCTTGAACTGTATGACCTAGAACATACAGTACCCTATGACGGCCTTCCGTATTTCCACGTGTCAAAGCATCTCACACTGTTTGGTGGGTCGGCCCCTTTGCTTACCAGGATAGTCCTCTGGGGATTGCATGTCGATTGGGATCAGCCATGGATCGCCTCCGCATCGAACCTTACAGATCTCGTGCTTGCCTACCATCCAGAAACAGCCCGTCCATCTTTGGCTCAATTTTCCGCCATCCTTCGTAATGCTCCTGCCCTCGAGAAGCTCTATCTACGCCAGTCAGGGCCCGCTGGGGACCCAGCGTGGTTTATGGAACCATCCTCCCCTCAGGCTGTAGATTTCGATGCCCCTGTTCAACTTGCTCGGCTGACAGATTTCAACCTTGCGTTCAATGTACAGGAGCGTGCCACCTGGTTAATGCGCAACTTTACTTTCCCTGCGCTCAAAAACCTAGTTCTAGACTTTGACAGTGGGGATTACACCGAGTTTGTCGAAGAGCTTGCCAGACCAGCTACTTCTTTGTCTGCTTCCCTAGCATCGTGCAGCTTGTTGAATGGCCTCGAAAGCCTCAAAATAGCCGGACTTCACTGTAGTAATGAATGCATCAAGACGCTCTACGGCGAGCTTCAGAACCTCAGGTCGCTCAACCTTTCACTCTCTTACCTGGATCCCTTGTTCCTGGATATCCTTTCCACACCTTGTACGTTGCCCGGACGTGGCAACATTTGGCTGCCTCGACTTGTAACGCTGTACCTTTCTGGGACGTCCGGACGTGCTCTCCGTGAGCTCGTTTCAACGAGAAGGGAAGTAGGCGTGCCTCTCAGTTCGTTGTTTGTGGAAGAAGCATGTGCTGTGGACGACGGGGATGTGGAATGGTTCAAGGAGAACGTGAAAACGTTTGAGTTTTTCGAGGGAAGTGACGCCGGAGTCGATAGTAGTTGGAACGAGGATGTGAATGAGGACTAGTTGCGCTTCCAGTCGGGTAAGGTTCTTAGGTATACCCTCATAAAGAAAGTACAGACGTTCTCAAAAGATTTTGCGTGATCAGTACAGTGATATACAGTAGCATGTCTCTCGACGGGGCCCGCAGCACCACATATATCATGGCAATACATCAATGATCAACCTGCCGAAAGGCAGCGAATTTAACATCCGCATCAAACAACGCACACATGCAGTGTAAAAAGACACCTGTAAAGGGCGAAACGGCGGCAGAACCCGACTCAAGCACGGGAATGGGCAAGTCTATGCGTTGTAGCTGCACGACTTGAGTGTAGAAAGGAAGTGAGAGAATGTGTTGGATGGTAGAACGAGTGTGGGCGAAAAGCTATAGGCTTTTCCGGCCCGAAGCTGGACCCGAACCCGTCGGGGCGAGATCGTGCTGTGAGGGCGGGCTGGGCGCCGAAGCAGCCGAGCTCGGAACGACGGGTGCCGAGTGACGCAGCGTCGGACAGATATGAGCGGATAAGTGAATATCATGTTCGCGGTCTGCGAGTGGGAGAGGCGGGTGGGTGCGCAAAAGAATGAATCGAGGACTAACAAAACCGACAAGTAGCGACTAGCTAAGGATGCGAGAGAAGCGAAGGAAAGAGTTCTGCGTCTCTTCGCTTCTCACGCATAGACTAAATACTGCGCTCGCTTCGTGCCTCCGCTAACACAGTCCACCATCTATGCGTTGTAGCTGCACGACTTGAGTGTAGAAAGGAAGTGAGAGAATGTGTTGGATGGTAGAACGAGTGTGGGCGAAAAGCTATAGGCTTTTCCGGCCCGAAGCTGGACCCGAACCCGTCGGGGCGAGATCGTGCTGTGACCCTGGGAGTAGGAGTTAGCGACGCAGACAGCGCGAGCTGGAGCCCCGTGATTAGGAGCGGGTGCTGACCGTGGTACAGAGGGGATTAACGGACAGGTGGAAGTATGTATTGACGAAGATTTTCCATAAGTTCGGGGCGGTGTTGTAAAAACGGCGCGAGAACAATAGCATGGTGACGGAGGTAGAGAGTGAAGGATTCGCCGGACCAGCGTCCCATTGTTTTGACTACATCGAATGGAATACCTAGGAGGAGGTAATGGAGGGTACCTCCGATGCGCAGGCTGTGTCCTTTGAGGTCCGGAAGGTCGGCATGGAGTTTGGTGATGGAATCAATTCGTTTGATGACCTCTTTCTTGGAAAGCGGGCGCATTGAACCGGACGAATGTTTCCATGAGAATAGGTGGGCGTTGGGAAAGTCTGGGTTGACGCGAAAATGGTTGTCGATTGCCGTTTTGGGGTCGGCGAGAGCGCTCGGGTCTAGAGGGGCACAGTGGGTGTCTTCTCCATCTGGTGCAGCTTTGGTGGCTGGTAGGGAGAAACGGTAGACTTGTAAGCCCTGGTGATTGGTTGTGAGGACGAGACCAGAGCGTGAGATGTGTTTGTCAGGATTATATTTTGAGATGGCAGGGACTGTAAATTCACCAAGACGTGCTATGCAAAAGAAAGCTGATGTGAGGCACGCGAAGGTGGCTGCGTCGCAAGGATCCTGTAGGTCCATGGCCAGCCTGAATTTTTCGAGAATATCTACTGTGAATGGGGCACGTTTGGGTCGTTTGGAATGGGATGGCGCAAGTTTGGTCGCACCTTCTAGCAGGGATTTGTATTCTCCTTCGTTGATGTTCCATTCGAGGCCATGGAGGATGTGCCAGGCTCGTATAGCGGCAGCATAGTTGGATATGGTAGAGCCTGAGTAGGCTCCTGCGCAGCTTGCGAGAAAAGCCGCAAGGAGGTTCGGGCGCACGGGAACGCGCTGACTGTCAGGTATGTTTTGCATGTCACAGTATACGTGAAAAATGAGTAGCCCCGTGCCGTATACTTCCTTAGTTGAGTCCGCCCAGGAAGCGCCAATGACCGTGAGGATGCGGTCAAGTTTGTCATCCGTGAGTTGGATGTCATTTTGGGAGGTTTCTGCACGCGGCGGTGTGGACGATGGTTGCCATAAGAGGAGGCGTTGTCGCGCGAGGCAGTGAGGTCAGAGTGGGGATGGGGCTGGAGTGAGACCAGGTTTGTACGGGCGGGGTTTGGGTGCAGCATATGGGGAAGAGTCGGCGTTGATAGTGGAGTTGAAGCGGGTGGAGGGCTGGTCATTCGAGAGTTGAGTGGGTAATGAGGTCCTCGTGTTGTGCTTGTATTGCTGCGATTCGCTCTCTGACCTCCTGGTCGCGTCGAAGGCGGTCAATGAATTGAGTGGCGGGACGTGAGTATTGCCCGTCGCTGAGGGCTCGGATCTCAAGGGGGGAGAGTGGAGCATCGTAGTCAACGATGAGGTCATGGAGATGGTGTGCGATTGGGATAGGAGGGAGCAAGAGATGGGTGGGAGGATAGATGCCTCGTGATGGGGGGTCTGCAGGATTGTGTTCGCTGGGGACGAAGCGGGCAAGGGCTGAGACGATGGGGAAGTCAGGGGATTGAAGGAGGTGATGGATGCGTTTGAAAATGTCGTTGATGGCACGGTTGCGGTGACGTCCGACAGACCAGCTCTCGATGACGCTGGTGTTGTCTCCGTATGCGATGACATGCCTACTGTCCACAGCGACGCAGCCGAGGGATAAGAGCAGTAGTTCGAAGCCAATGGCTTCTGCCCATGCAATGTCCCGTTTACCGTTGCGGGTTTGCCATCCGGGGAGGAGGCGCCATGCCCGCCATCGTTGGCCGATGAGGATGCCAATGCCAATGCCAGAGCTAGCATCTGAATAAGCGTGGTGGTCGGAAAAAGTTGGGGGTGGTACGATGGGGCAGGAAGTGGTGCCAGACGAAATGGCATTTTTCCACCAGTCGAGGTCCTCTCGTATGGTTTTATCTGGGCGGTGGGGCATGAATGGCTTCTTCGCACAGACGGCAAGCATGTGTTCAAGCCCCGTAAGGTAAGCCCGTCCTGCAGGAAGCAATGATGCAGTGTGAAGTAATTTCCCATATAGTTTTTGTACGTCCTCAAGTACGTGAGTGGGACGTCTGTTCCAGTCCTCAATGGCTTGTAGGTATTTAGCTGCCTTGTCGGGAGTTAGCGACACGGTGCGGGACTGTAGGTCCCATTGGAAGCCAATGTACGTAGTCGTGTGGCTAAAGGGTTGATCTTTCGAGATTTCCCATGGAATACCTAGTGTGTGTGACAGGTGATCTATGTCCTGGAGCGCGTATGTGAATTGCGCATCGTGTTCAGATCGGGCTGAGGTCAGCACGAGGTCAGCAATAGGATGAGCACAGTTTTCATTGAACTCTTTGTAGGAGCCATCCGGCAGGAGTCGGCCTTCGTAGCAAATGTGGCTGCCCTTGGTGGTTCTGCCACGGGTTGCTATCTCTTGGCACCATGATGCTCGTGCATGGTTGTATTCATCTCGGAATGTTCGCTGGATGCGGAAGAAGATATGGTCATCTACCCATTTGTCCATGGGCCCGATGCCGTGGAAGCGCATAATTTCCACTGCCGCATCTGCAACGTGCCCGTAACTGCCTCCAGAGGGTGTAGCACCAAAAGCTGTGCATGTGTCAATGCAGCCCTGTGTAGGAGAGATACGTACGACGGCAGCTGGCCATTGGGATGGGTGAAGAGGTATGGTGCGATAAGCTTCCGCTACATCACGTGTGGCAGCTTCAGTGCCAGGGGGGAGGCGGGATGCTAGTAGGTAGACGATAGAGAATTTGCCCCATGTGGCGGGGAAATCATGTGGGTTGATGTGTGAGTTAATTGAAGGGTAAGGGTAATTGGGGTTGGGGGTGAGCGGAAAGGAAAAATTTTGAACTAATCTAAATTTTCCAGGACGTCCTGGCTTTGGGATTATCGATAATGGAGAGGATTGGAAAGGTCCGATTAGTTCTTGGATAAGAGAAAGTGGGTAGGGTCCTATGTATCTGCCTTTGTTAATCTCTTTGTGTAGTATGTTGTTAAATTGGTCATGGTACGTATCCACAGAATGAGTATTAGGGGGGGATTGTATCGTATGTAAAGTTGGGAAATTTACTATGAAACCATAATTAAGGCCATTAGGGACATCACCGTAGCGTTCAGATAGGTTCGCGATTTGAATGAAGTGTCGCCAGGCATCCGGTTTATACGGAGTTTGCGCTTGGGCGCTTCTGGACGCGAGGGCAGCCATGAGCTCCGTGCGTTGCCGATCCGCAGCCGGAGCAAATGTGAGAAGGGGAGTGGTTGTCGGAACAGCCTTCTTGGTGTTGCCAGCGTGTGCAGATGCGTTGGTTGGTGGATTTGACAACGAGGGAGTGGTTGAGACGCTTGGCAAAGGTGTCGTGCTTGTTGTCCCATGTTCTTTCCTTAACACAGAAGATGACCGGTCCTTCATGGGGGTCGATGCCGAGGCAGACGGCGCATGGGGGTAGGGGGCCGTTGTCTGCCGGTTTGTCATATGGGCGAAAGGAGCGGGTTCGTCTGTGTTGTTGTGAATCGTTGGGAGGGTGGGAGACGGATTTGGGTTAGTGTTGCCACCAGATCCTGGGAGAAATTTGCACTATATCCGGCAATTATAGTTACACCTATTTGCAGGAAACACTATAGTCATATTAGTGTCCTGTTTGCAATCCGTCTACTGTGTCAGTTGTGCTTTACCGTTGCAAGACAGTTGCAAGACAGTTCAAGAATCTTGCAAATTGTCTCATGAGCACTGCAAACCTTCACTATGGTCTTGCAAGATGCCTCCCACCTTCCGACATCCATCCAAGTCCCTGTTTATCATATGTTGCAATATGTTACCCAGCCCATCCACCTCGAATGGCTTGATCCTGATACCTGGTTGAAAGTACAGGTGACCCGCCATGGCCAATGCAAACGTCTTGCAAGACTTGCCTCCGTTGTTTTGCAAACTATCCATGATCACACGAAAATGTAATTACACCACTAGTGAAAATAAACAGTTACGACCTATATAGCATACATACTACCCCGGGCCCAATGCCATGCACAGAGCCTTGATGGCTTCCACGACTGCACCAATGACGTGCAGAGAAGTTTCGAAACAGTTGGGCCATACGAGGTTCATTAGATGGAGCATCGAGTCTTCGCAGCCAAGACCCGCCACGCTAGACATGGTTTCGCTCAGTTCACGGAGATCAGGATAAAAGGGTACCATCGCATCCGCAGCCCCGAGATATAGTGAGTTGTAGACACGCCAGTAGACCTAGATGAGGGTGGATAATCAATGGACACGCTGGGGCAAAAAACGAGCAAGACATACTGCATGGACTATACATGCGGGATGGAACAAGCCTTGCCGTGTATAGCTGAGAAGGACCCCTGGGCCTGACGTCACGCACAGAGCCTTGATGGCTTCCACGACTGCACCAATGACGTGCAGAGAAGTTTCGAAACAGTTGGGCCATATGAGGTTCATTAGATGGAGCATCGAGTCTTCACAGCCAAGACCCGCCACACTAGACATGGTTTCGCTCAGTTCACGGAGATCAGGATAAAAGGGTACCATCGCATCCGCAGCCCCAAGATATAGTGAGTGTAGACGCGCCAGAGTAGACCTAGATGAGGGCAGATAATCAGCGGACGCGTTGGGGTAAAAGAACAGCAAAACATACCTCATGGACTGTACGTGCGGGATGGAACAAGCCTTGCCGTGTATAGCTGAGAAGGACCCCTGGGCCAAATGTCATGCACATAGCCCCGATGGCTTCCATAACTGTACCAATGACGTGTAGAGAAGTTTCGAAACAGCTGGGCCATACAAGGTTCATTAGATGGAGCATCGAGTCGTCGCAGCCAAGACCTACACTAAGAGCCAAATGTCTGACGATGACACTTGCTGTTTGATGGTGAACAAGGTCACGGTCTGTCAACGCGTCTTCGAGCATGGTGTCCACCGAGTCAACGTAGTAGGCGGACTGTGGGCCAACGTATTCGAATACGAAGGTCAATGCCTTGAGACAACCGGTCCATACATTGAGCTCCGCCGTATGGTATTCATTGAGGGTCGCAGGAATACTCGTGAAAGCTAGAGGACAACGTCAGCTTACGAACGTCATCGGCAAAACGAAATACTCACGTCCCTGCTACGATGGCGATGGCGATGGTACTACAGACACGACTTTGACGTTCTTGCACGAGCAGGTTGGTGAGGAGAACCGAAAGCACATCTTGTGGACCCAGACAATGTAGCGTCAGCTTCAGGGAAACTCCGTCGGAAGGGTGAATTACTCACATCCACAAGCATTCTTGTACACGGAGGTTGGCGAGGAAGCACTTGCCAACATTTTTTCAGGCTGGCTCATCAGGGTTGTCTTGAACTTCCGAGGGCTTCTTCGAGATGGGGTGGGTTTGTGAGTAGACATGCGTTGTTGACAAAACGTGGCACCTTGTTTGAGGTTGTTTTGACAAATGCTCGACATCTGCAAGACTATGGCCGAACTTGCAAGCCCACATTGTCTTGCAACGTTCGTCATCACACCACTATGTTACAGTGAAAGACGGAGATTATGCAAAAGTTGACATGAAATCCATATTCATACAGAGCCCGTGCGCTGAGGAGATGACGACCGCTAACCATTTGCTCCTCTTTAAACCCCCAAGTCCGTGCCTCTATCACTGCTTGCAAGCTTTCTATACCTCTCCGTGTTGCGCCAAAGATGCGTAAAGTGTTTTGCAAGCTCGTCCCGAAGTGCTGCCTGTCGCAAGGCATACGACCTTAGCCCCTCGTCGACCGCTGAGTTGTCCGTTACCATTAGGTTCTGTCTATCCATCCACCATTTAACCTGCCAACGAAGAAACTGCAGGATTCGCCGCTGCTCCTCAAAGAGTAGTTCAACCTCCTCTGCCCAGCGATGGGCTCGAGCACGGATTTTACACCACTCAATGCGGATAGCTGACATTGTGCACCACAGTAAATTTGAGACGAGTAGCACAATAAGAAAACATACCGTCTTGAAGGCCGTCATCTTCTTTTTCCATGCTGCCATCGTCGTAACCACATGACAACCAAATCCATGAGAGCTTCCGACGACCCTCACTTGTACAGTTTTCAGTTCCGTCTGTCATGTGCCGGATATCATCTTTCTCAAGATACCGGAGAGAATTCATCCAGCCCACTTTCCCAAGTAAGGGGGATAGACTGAGTAAGGCACCGTGAGTGGCACGGTATTTTGCCACACTGGCATCAACCTTGGCATCAACAGATTTGAGGCAGTTGCGTGCCCGTGTATTAGCCCCTTGCCCCCGTAGAAACCTGTCTTTGAATCGTAACATGTAAGCACGAGAACGGAGTGCTCGCCGTAGTTCATTTAATGTATCGTGTGCCTGACCCAAACGGAGCTTCCACTCGATCTCCTCAAGATTGGTGTCATAGAGAACCTGCCGTCGAAGGGAAGACGGAAGCCCGAGTATAAAATCTTGCGGCCTTGGAATGTCCTTGGAGTTGAGGACTGCCTTGGCGCGGATAGACACGACTCCAGGAATGTACAGTGCTTGGACACTTTCCCAAGCTTCTAGTTGTCGCATGAGTACGTTCTTGCATTCTTGCAGCTTCGCTTTCTGCTGATCCGTTGCATGTGAACCCAGTTTCTTGCTATCAACATACAGGTGGCGTCTTCAATCACAATCAGCATGCAAAATGACATGACAGAGACGTGTCACGTAACTGTTGGTCCTCGAGCTCAATGCCAATGTTGATTAACATGCTAGGGGAGATCTCCGAGTGCACGGGCGACGTGGCTGACTCGGTAGCAAGTTTGGCTTCGTCGTTTGCTAACTGCAAGCGTATACTTGCTTGGGTGAACGCTATTACGACTTGGATATCAGAAGGAAACACTAGCTATAAATTTAAACATACAATGGGATTTCACCTCGAATGGGTTTGGTTGCGACATGTCTTGCTCCCATGCTTCCACGTCTTCCTTCCATCTTGCAAGTTCTGCTGCGTAATGGGTCGACAGGGAACATTCGAATTCATGCAAGTCCTCCTCATGCTCGTTTCTCTCTGGTACAGCCTCTATGATTTTTCGTAGAATTGATTCACCTATTCGGTGTAAGTAAGACCCGAGTAATGGTTCACGTGCCTACCAAGCTGGGTCAGCTTCTTCCAATTACAATCCCCTATGAGATCGTCTAACGTGTCACGACGGTGGCCCGGCCCCATCTCTTTGGTGCTTGATGCTGCAGTGTTGAGAGTGGACCAGCCTCGTTCGGGAGCTTCACCATCAGTGCGAGCACCACCTTGAATATAGTTAAACGAGTACTTCCATTGGCATTCTGTGACGTGAGCTGGCAGATGGAATTTGGGGATGAAAGTTACCACTGTCTTCTCTGCGTGAGGTAAATGCATCGGCGAGGGGAGTGTCAGCATCCGCTGCCATAAGTGACGCTCCCACTGGCAGACAATGTCATACGAGACATTGATACGCTTGACAGGTGTGTCCCTTAGAGCCGAAAAAAATAAATAATCCATGTTGACGTATCTTGCAAAACATCAACTTCGGTGACGCATGAAAGCCATGATACATACCTTTCCCCTTTCTGTAAATCCCCCACACCGCCAGCAAACTTCATCTCATGTCGAGCACAGCAGACGATTCCTGTTCCCGTGGCAGCAAGGCCAACAGCAGACCTTGTATCCGCACCATTCACAGCATCGTGTCCTGAGCATGCACTTTTCTGTATTTGGTACAATCAGTTCAGTACAAACACTCAACCCTCGAGACTCATCGCTAACCTCTTGACGGGTATCAGAGTGCTCTCTTAAATACAGCTTGTATGAAAGTTCCTCGACAAAGTACGCCCACCCTCGACTGAGGCTTGGGTCAAGTTCATCTTTTGAGTTGATCTTCCGCTTCAAACGGAAGTTGGCATCGATGGCAACAAAAAGAGCGTAGAGCCATCTGGAAAAGCGTCAGAACATGCGGAGGGAAAACAGGAAACAAGAAGAAAAACGTACTCTTTGTTCTTCGGCACTTTGTCCCAGTCATCGGGCAGATTCTTGCCAGGATGTGGACACGCAGGGCACGAGACGACACACGCTCCCTCATTTGTGTTATTCACGCCACCAGGATCATGTCCCCGGCCCGTTCTTTTAAGCATCTTCAGATGCCGCCACTGATGAACAATGCGCATGAACTGCTCGTAACGTTCCTGCACCATCAAATCATATTAGCTAACTCAAGCTAGGCGCTGAGCGTGTACACACCTTTGGAGGCGTCATGCCCATGTTGTTGCTACGACGAGCAAGAGCAGTGTAGTAGTGATATGCGGAGACCTTCGACTCCAGAGAAAGAAGGTGGTACTCTTCAAGAACGCTGAATGTGGCTGCCGTCCGTGGCCGATCTGTACTAGCGGGAAATAGTCGCTGTCGAAGTAGTTGTTGAATGTGTGTATCGGCAGTCTCGCAGCCACAAAACCGCAACGAAACAGAATGGATTCCGTTGTGGTTGATGATGGTGAAGCTACCAGAGTGAGGCACTTTGGGAAGATAACACACGTCCCAATTTTGTGTCCAAGCTGAATGACAAGCCCGATATCTTTTAGGGTCGTTCGGGTCCAGAATAGACCCGTCCATTCCTAAGTCGTAGACGTCAAAACGTGGCAGCCCATATGTATTCTAATGCTTACCTTTATCAGATGTAACGGGGCGCATTGATGCATCGATACGATGCAATCTTTGCAGTATATCTCAAGTCCGAGGCAGTCACTGCATCGAAACAGTGCAGGTTGGTTTTTGCACCGTGTACAGAGGGTAACACCACAACGCCCTTCTAAGCGGAACAATTCTCTGAGGAAATCATCACGATCATGCTCTGCCCAAGATAGAAGGGGATAGTCCTAGCGACAGAATAAATTAGTTACACTTTGGAGCCCGAGAGGGAGCGCAAGCCACTGCCACTCACTGAGGTTAAGCGCGGTCGTGGCTCAGTGTTGTTGAGAGTAGAAAGGTCGACGCAATCTGGTAGGTGGTCGATACAGTCAGGGATGACCACTGGGTTGAAACCAGAAAGAACTGGCACGGCGGGAGTCGGCGCGTGGTTCCCTTTATGAACTTTGGGTGTTGTATATGCTTTTTTCGACACGCGAAGTAATCCAGATGCGTTGGACTGGATTCTGATATGTCGCCCCACACGACTGCAGTCCTGTAGGGTATCTCTCTCTCGATGTACCTTGAACCCATCGAGTGGCTTGAAACGGAGTACTTGAGACGGGTTGCTGGGACACTGGCTCATAGCCGGCGAGGCTGCTGATAACTGAATTACGAGTTCTACTCCCTGAAGTAGTGTTTCGCTCACCGATGTCCAACGGTGCCACAGACGCTGCACAGTAGTCAGTAGAAGACTCCCCTGCCATTGCAAGGCTGGGTGAATGAGATCCAAGGGCCAGACGACGCTCTGGTCCCTGAGTAAATGGGGACATTTGCAAAGTCTGTCAACGATCTGTCAGCATTGTGTGCATGTGTGTACGAATTTGCCCACTGAGTACTATTCCGATGCACGGTCAACTATGTTGGAGCCGGTGACACCTGTCATCAATCTGTTAGCATCATCGTGCACAAATGCATGCTGCGGATAGGAAACGAACCTCCGTTTCCATACCGGTACCTTGTCCGAACGGTACTGTGTACGGATGGGGCTTTCCGAAGGCTGGGCCATGCGCTCGCATTCCTCCCTGAAGTTACCCTTCAGAACTGTAATGTTCATTTGTACGTGTCGTTGGCAGGATAGGTCTGCTTGCAATTTGTTGAGTCATGACGACGAAAGTATGCAGGGAAGAGGGGAAAAAAAGAATCTGGCAGGGTGTAAGTTACATAAGGAGAGTCCCGACGTGGACACAACCTACCCCAACACTCGGTGGATACGACCTTGTGTGCGTGAGTCAGGTACTTCATTGCACTGCGCGGAAAACATAGTAGTGGCTCGAGAAAGTGCCAGGCCAGAACTACTCCGGATTTGAAAACCGATGACAGCGGGTAAAATAGAGTGGACCATACCTGGGAGTCTCTTGCCGCTTGCTACGCAGGTCCGCATGTCATCTGACAGTTCGTATTGCAAAGTACACGGCCCGTTGCTACTATGGATCCGGGAGGGCAGTGTGGAATGCAAACTATCCCTGTATCGTCGTTTGCATACTCGTTCCCTGCAGGGAATGGTATTCACGTCAACAGTCTAGTATGGCAACATGATACTGGCGGCCGACAAGGTTCATCTGGTAAATTGAGTCAGGACAATGCCTCATTCTTAAAAAATGTCAGTGCATAAGGCTAGACGTACCGGCTAAAGTGTTGCAATACCCTGAAATTTGACAAGATCAGCTGCGTCAGGAAGTTTGCAGCTACGAGAAGGGCATCACCGTGAAGCCCAGGGTTGAGAACGACCACCTGGCGGCCGACAAGGTTTATCTGGTGAATCAAGTCAGGGCGATGTCTCATTCTTCAGAAATGCCAATGCATAAGGCTACACTCACTGGCTAAGTGTTGCAATATCCTGAAATTCAACGTGTCGGGAAGGGGCTCTGGGAAGGGCATCACCGTGAAGCCCAGGTCCAAGGGTTCAGAGCGACCAGGAATTGCATATTCCCGGCCGAGCGCACTGACTCCGTACTCCGACTCGGACATGGTGCGGCGGTTTGCAATAGGACGATCG
This sequence comes from Boletus reticuloceps, assembly GCA_018397855.1. Taxonomy (NCBI): domain Eukaryota; kingdom Fungi; phylum Basidiomycota; class Agaricomycetes; order Boletales; family Boletaceae; genus Boletus; species Boletus reticuloceps. The sequence continues at coordinate 1,537,472 of JAGFBS010000005.1, forward strand.
TATGCACGTGTCGATTCTGTTCGAGATGTCAGTCGATAACGGGAGTTGGAAGAAATGATTCGCAAGGATTTTGTCGGTCCCAGGCCCTACCCGACTTACAACCCACAAACCCACCATGGCGTCGGGGCGTGGGAATGTGCAACATTTGGAGCTGTCGGGATTGATCATCGCCAGGAAGTGTGATGTGAACAAAAGACTAAGTAATACAACTCGGTGTTAACAGGACTTGTCTAGGAGTGAGAGGGACAACCACCATCAAGGGGAAAGGGGGAACGACGATGACAGACTATGATATACGATACAAAGATATACTACACTATGTACCACATATACTGAATGCACACAGTGATGCGGCACTATGCAATGGGACTTCGTTGAAACTGGTACTAGTGCTCAGGCCACGACAAGACACGGAAAGCTTGGAATGAATAAATCTCCTATGGCCATGCACAAACTACCTGAGATTACATCCTAATTCGTAGTACTGTATTTGGTTCACTTCGTACATCTCGGATTGTTCACGTTACCTGATTCACATCGGTCTCACTGCTACTCGTCTGACGCAGCTCGCATCAAGCTACCAATGGGCCGCCCCAAGCTATATGACACTCCAGAAGAGAAGGTGGCTGCTGCTCGTGTTTACCGGGCACAATATTATGAAAAGTAGCGGTGCCTCGCCTTTGACGCGAACGGGTCATAATCGACTAACTTTCTTTCAAAGGAACAAGGCTATGGTCAATGAGAAACTGGCGGCCAAACGCAGAGAATTCATTACATCCAAGAATGCAGGCCAGTACGTATCATTTCTACTCTTTCTCATGTCGCTGCTTGGAGTCACCGACAATGTTCCTCCGTGCTGGTAGCATTACGCAGGTATCTCAGCGTTTAGGCCATCCAACACACACGGCGAGCTTCAAGCATTCACAACGGTAAGTCTATCTATTACTTGATACCGCTTGGCTTTTAGATTCTGATTACTGGCGTGTAACAGCGCTGGCCGACCGAGTATCAAGAGAAATAAAGGTACACGCCACTCGGAGGGCCAACGGTATGTGTCTTGACATATATCAGACCACGACAACAATGTACTCACAAAAAGAAGATCAAGCGACTCCGAACAGCAGCTCCAGGCAAAACTCAGGGAGATTATCGGACAGTCCCTGCGTCAGTGCATGGAGGCTCTCTGCAAAGAGTATATGTCCACTGGAGAGTACAGAAAAATATACGACACTCTCACTGCCGTCGAGAAGCTCAGCGAGGAAACCAGGAAGCTATCATCAGGACTTGGATACACTAAAGACTACCTGCCGATCGAGAGCCCACTTTCCCGGACCATGCGCACGGTGTCGAAAGTGTTGGAGGATCTCCTTCTGAATGCGATGGAGGGCGAAGAAATGGGTGAAAAGGAACAAAAGGGCCTACTACTGTACCAAGCTGCGCCGGACATAATCTTGCAGTAGGTATCATTCAGCGTTCCAATTTCCGTTTACTGGTAAATCAGGCAAGGCTTAATTGGTTCAATCTCGATTGTACAGCAACAGGTTTCAAATTCGACCGGGTCTGCCCAGAACACCCTAAGGTTTGTCATCTGATATCCTGTCCTGTTACAATCAAATTTACTGCACGGCCCTAGGCCTCCACATGAATACGTATCCTCTGTGTACGCGCCGACTCTGTGTATGCGCCGATTGTTGGGTACGCGTCCTCTGTACGTATTGTTTGTTGAATCGTTTTCTGTACGCGTTGATTGTTGAAAACGCGTCCCCTCTGTATGTATTTGTTGTCTACTCTGATTCCAGCACTTATAGCGTCATAGCGTCATGGATGAGCAACCGTTAGCCTCTGTCCGCGCCTGTCTGCTCTCGCACAGCCGCACTATATCCCTCTTGCACGCGTCAGCCCTAGATCTACAAAGTATGTATCACTCAATCGATGCCTATTCAGCACTGACACCCTTCAGATGCCATCGCCATGGACCACCGACGAACAAAAGGCCTTCCTCGAGAAGGAGCTTGTCACATTCAAGCAAGTAGGTGGCAGACGCTTCACCAAGCAGTGGCCTACCCTCTTCCAGAAGTGGGCCCAAAAATGGTCGGAGCGTAGCGCCATGTTTCCCGACATTCCAGAAGATGCCCAGCTGACGGAGGAGCAGAACAAGACCCTCGCGAAAGCAGTCCTCTGTCGCCAACAGCAAATCCGCCGCTGGATGCACTGGCACAATGGTGCTGGGCTCAATCGTGCTGCTAACAGTAAGACTTGCAAGGTTGTAGATGATCTTCTGAAGAACAAGACCCGTGCTAAGAAGCCCTGCGAGCTCTACTCAAACACTCACTACAAAACGCGCATCCTTCCCCATATTGAACCCGGTATGTCGATCGCTGAGGTCAACAAGAAAATTCGCGAGATCTTCGACACTGAGTCACCTGAGGTCAAGGAAGAGTTCGTCAGACTCAGCGAGGAGCAGAAACGAGCCGCGAGGAGCAAAGACTACAAAAGTGCCCACGCTACTGATTCCACGGCAGAGATGGACGGTAATGATGAGCCAGACTCATCCACGCTGCGCAGGTACGCACAAGTTCAATTCACTGTGTCAGTATGGTTCTAATCGATGAGACAGCAACATCCAGCAGTGCGGTACTGCTCTTCAACGTGTCCTTGAGCATCTCGCCAAACAGACAGGATGGAAGTTCAGCGTTTTGATGGGCGGGCCAGACCCTCTCACCCCTGAAGGCGGGAACATCATTACGAGGTCAGCGACGGCTTTTTAGTGAAGCATTTTAGCCTAACCGGCTGTACGTTTCAGTCTGCATGTTGGAAAGACGAAGGGCGGTCGAGATTTTGCCGACGTGTATTCCAGCTTCGAAGGTGAGGTGGTCCAGGCCTATGGTGAATTCTTGTCCAAGGTTTTTGGTGAGCATGTGTTCAATGAGCGTGCTTAAACTTAACTTACACAACAAAAAGATAACGATGGTTCCGAATCAAAAAAGTGCCCATTGGGGCAGCCTGCCAGCGGGTCAGGGGATAATATAACCAGTACAGATGATGACGTAGATGAAGAAGACGCCGAAGAAGACCTTGGCTGCAACGGAAGAGTGGTGGGACACAACGACTTGGATGCTGAAGGCGAGGACGATGTTGAGTTAGGTGAAGGCGGGGACAACATTGAGTTAGGTGACGGAGCCAGAGAACAAAGGGATGAAGAACGAGTTGAGTGGCAGCCCAACTCTCCATCCACCTCTTCTTATAGCACACCGGATGCAACACAGGTCACCACTGGTGTTGCAAGACCACCGGTCGCAGATGCTTCAAGTCCGTCGCCACCCACCGCCCATCTTGCAACGCCACCATCTGCAAATCCTTCGGTCCCACCGTCTGCCCATCTTGCAACACCGTCGATCACGCATCTTGCACCACCGCCGTCCACTCATCTTGCAACACCGTCGATTGCGCATCTTGCATCACCGCCGTCTGCCCATCTTGCACCACCGCCGTCTGCCCATCTTGCAACACCGTCGATCGCCCATCTTACGGCCCTGTCCGTGGATCCTGTGCAGGTTGCATCATCACCACCGACTGATCATTTTGCAACACATGCGCAAGATGTCAGCGCCTCTGATGGTCTTGGCATGCCTGCTATGCAAGGTTTTCAGACCTCTTTCGTGGATCTTCTAGGCAACGACTTGGCATCGTTTGGCATGGGCATGGGCTTTGATACATGGTGCGACCCATTTGCAATTCCCCAAGTCCCCCTTCCTGGAGTTGGGCTGACTGTCCCGGATCCGGGCCTCCACGCGCCCCTGTCGGCTGATACTGTCTCCCCCATGGACTTGAGTTTAACGTCGTCCCCCTGTGATCCCTTACAAGGGCAACCTGTTTGGGACAACACTGTGGGAATGCATCCGCTCCCCGCTTCGTTCCAGCCCGTGAACCAATATGCTAGTGGGACGACATTTACCAGTAGCAATTTGCCAAATTTTGACTTCAGCGCAGTCGGATCTGTGGGAGGCTTCAACCCTGGCTATTACCCATCATTCACCCCCCCAATTTCAACTTCGGAGGTGTTCCTAACAATGCAACTACACCTGAAAACCAGTATTCTACTCCCTTGTCCACCCTGTTGTCTCCGACGCTTTCCTTGTCGCAATCAACCTCGATAGCTCCACTGGCCCAACCTCTATCCGAGGTTACCGTCCCACCTGCACCGCTGCTTCCGCCGACAGAGCCTGGTGTCGTTAATGTACCCATACCCCAAACACAAATGACCAAGACCAGTAGTGAAGACGGCATAGGGGCTCGTTCGAAGAGGAAGCGTATGCGATCTCTGCGTGCTGAACGTGACAACGCAATTGGCAAAGAAAATCAAGCTCCAACTCCTGCGGTAGGGACGACGCGAGACAGAACAAATAAGCCGAAGAGGGGAAGGCCTTCCGATGCAGGGGCAGCAAGTTCTCTCAAGAACAAGTGGGTTTGTCTTTTGTCAAGCGTTTTGCGGTACTCACATCGAGGATAGAAAACGCAAGGTCACGTAGACATTCAGTTGATTTGACCAGTGCAACCGCGACAGTGTATCGCGGCATGTATCTTCTGTACGGAGATTTTAGAACTTCTTGGACGACATACTACTGAGCATCCCTCATCCCCTTGGTTGAAAAGAATAAGTTGCATATACAAATTTGTTATACCGGCACTGGCAGTGACAGTTGCTACAAGTAGTACAGAAATGGACACTGGGTTTGAAGGCTTTGTCGTGGAACGAGGGGGACACAGACCCATATCAGGGTGTCGCTTTATATAACCTTTAGTCCGTTCGTCTTGCAAAATGTGAGAGCAGTTTGCATGGATGATGGACTACCAGTGTAACGAGGACATCCATTTCTTGCAATATACGAGATGTGATCTTGCAAGATGGTATGAGTGTGGCAGAGGACAGGCCCGACGGGGTGGTGTGGTGTATCTTGCAAGGCGCTGGCACAGAGGATGGGCCCGGTGGTGGGATTTGCAACATATAATATGATGTATGTTGCAAGGCGCTGGCAGGATTTGCAATATATAGTATATCTTGCAAGACGCTGGTGCTAGTGTGGGTCGGCTGAGCTGATATGATGCAGTACGGTGCGGTTGCAAGAGGACGGGTGTGTATTACATAATGCAAGCATATTGCAAGATCTCGCATGTCACGCTGAGCAGGATACATGCAAAAGTTGGTGTATTGCAAAGATACAGATTGCCATGGACTACTGGAGAATCTGCAACATCACGAACTCTATAACTACAGGGTTGTGATGCAAGTTTCTACCAGGACCGCCTGGTGTTGCCGCGACTCGGCTATCGCCTAGCCGACTTTGGCTCCACCCGGCTCGTGCCATAACTCCGGTTTGATAGCCGAGTTGAATGACGTTCCCGGCTTGGCGCGGCTTAAGTAGCCGGCCATAGTCGACTCTCGACAATGCCCGGCTCAGCCGAACTCGAGTCGGGTCCTCGGGCTCGTGCTGCTCACCTGAAATACAAATGGTACTGATTGAACTTCGTACGACAAAAAGTACATATAAAACATGTTATATATACTCAGTGGCCATGAACGCCCTAAAAGTCCAAACATAAAAAAGATTACAGCTAAACGAATGTTGTCAGAATAGCCGCAATAGCAAACTGTGAAATCTCACCGCCACACTACGGAGTTTTGCTGCCTTTGCAGGCGTTCTTTGTGATTTGTGGGGCAGCCGAATGTCCGAAGCTTGAATGAGAGGGACGCGAGGACGCGCACGCGGAGTGAAAGGTGGGTTCTGACAAGGACCATGAGGCGCAACCGTCTCGACGGTGGAAGGATCTTGATGGTGAACCTGAAGGTCTTGCTCAATAGCGAGTTGAGTTTGAAGAGATTGGATTTCATCAAGTGGCTTGGGAACGCCAGCTCGAAGGAGAGCACGCATATAGTCGTAGTCGGGTGATTCTGCAAAAGAGAGCATGCGAGCGTACAGGAGCATCTTCGATAGTTCCGGAAAGTGGTGTTTATGGCACAGCTGCTCGACAGCTGTCGTCTGCTTCTGCTTGAGTACGATCGACAAGTCAGGTTTCTTACGGCCCGTGACCTGAAGCCATGGGAGAGATCCGGAGAGAAGATATATGAGGACGTATACTAGTGACTCGAGGTCGTCACGGCGACTTGATTCACCTCTCAAGTGGTTGTTGATGGAGGTGAACGCTGGTGTTCCATCCAGGCCGCGCTTCCGACGAAAAGGCACATGGATGCCCGTTGCGAGGTGACGGTAGGGCTTGGAAAGACCGAAGTCGACGAGGAAAATAGTCCGAGAGTGGTCAACACTTGTGAGGATGTTCTGTGGTTGAATGTCGCCATGGATGTAACCCTGTGAATGAATGTATTCGAGGCGCGATACCTGAAGATGGTATTGGAGTGAGTGCGCCTTGCAATCATGTTCCACAACACTCACTAGCTGGTCACCAACGTATTGAATAGTGACGGCGCTGAACTTTGTCCGTATTTTGACGAGGTCGTGTAGAGTTGGGCCCAAAAGATCGAGAACAAGAACATCATAGTTCGACTCTCGGCCAATCCAGTGAACGCGCAGAATGCCAATGGGTGCATGTTCACCAAGTCGAGCGAGAACACATGCCTCTCGCTCCACGGACGAAGACCTTCCGTTGGTGAGTGGTTCCAACTTGACTGCGTAGTTACGACGGTTGATGATATTCGTTGCTTTGTAAACAGTCGCTGGAAGCTTCAGTTAGCAAACTTTTCGAGTAACAGTGGAGCACAATACCAAACGACCCAGACCCAAGACGCTCGGTAAGTCTATACCTGCCATCAATTCGGTGAGGGATATCTTTCTGAGATTCGGGTTCTATCCGACAGTCCTGACTCATGCTTTTCAAAGAGAGGAAAGTCTGTGATGGGGACGGCAGTATTAAAGGTTTGGGAAGGACCGCGCATATGTGAGTTCAAATTCCGGTGATCCTTATCAGTCCCAGCCTTATGTGTCACAGATTTCACTGTTTCAGTTCCTATCACATGCCTTCTATTCGGCAGGGACCGTTGCGCAGCGTTTACCAAGCGGGACATAAAAGCTAAGCTCCATCTTTCCTCCAATCGACCCACCAAGGTCCATAGCGCAAGATTCTATCCCATCGACACAGTCTGGACTCTGGAGACTGTTACACGTCTTGCGTGAGTACATACGCTACCGAAGTAGTTTGCCGTTCATACCGATGTGCTCAAACACGTCACCCGGCAATATCGCTACAGTCGGTCGTTCGATTTCGAAGGGGATCAAGCTGATGCGGCTACTGGTCCCACAGACGCAACCTGGCATCCGTCTTTGGATGCAGGCATCCACGCAGCGCGTACGCAGACCGCCTACAATCGATATGACAACTGGTCTCTGGGTGTAAGGCGTCCTCATGTTGGACAAGTGGGTGACTTGATTGATTCGATGTGCGTCGCTTCTTAGTTTCATTTCTTATGATTATTCCTTGCTAAACATAGGAACGTTTGTCTATTCAATAGAATTGTGATTTCTCCATTACCGCGAGAATGGTAAGACAAGTCACAAATTTTGGTCGCCGAGTGGGTATGGTACTAATCCCAAAGATGTAACCACGTCACCCATATCACTAACCTCCCTGCCCTATATAAGAGAGGGGATGAAGCCGTTCAAGGTCAGTCCTGTCCAGTGTTACCTCAAACTGACTACCTCCGAAGATGGCCCCACGAGCTTTGAAGGCTCGAGCTCTCAACGTTGCGAATGACCATCCAGTCGCTCACCCTCCCGTACCTCAGCCTTCAGCGCCAGCGCCTTCCCCCGCAAATGAAGATCAGGGCCGGGCGCGTCCCTCTCGTCCCCGCCGTCCCCCTCATCGCTTTCGTGATGATCCACCCCACGCCGTCGGTGTACAGCCTCCTGTGCCTCCTGCTGTGCAGACTGTTGAAGCAGCCGAAGAAGTCTTCAATCTTGATGACGTCAGCAGTGACGAGGAGCACTCCATTCCTAGAGCCCGTGGAGGCAACTATGCCGACGATTTACAATCGACTGCGGCCTCCAACCCACTCATGGCGACTCAGTCGTCTCAGAAGCAAACTTCAGCAGCGTCGTCCGCTGACGTCGCATTTTTCTTCCCGAAGCGCAAGGGTGAACCTACCTCCTGTGTCGTGTGCCAGTGAGTCATCGCGCGTAAACATCACATTAACATTCTGACATGCGTCCTTAGAAAGATGAAAGACGACAATCCAGCAGAGTTCCCTCCGGATAGGTCCTTCACATACGGCCCAAAGACGTCCAACACATCCAAACGTGGCCATATCGAGAAGTTTCATATCAATATTTATCTCGAGGAAGCCGAGAAGAATGGCTGGACAGTCTGGTTGGAGGGCGTCAAGGTAGCTTTTGAAGCGGGCTACGACTTCCAAACACTTCGCCAGGCGCTGGCTGCTCCAAATGCATCTCTTCGATCACTCCCACCTTTGAATCGAGGGGCCCATCTGGATACTTCCGCCTTGCCATCAGAACGCGTCCCTTTGGAGAGCGGGTTACCACCGTTCTCCGCCGCAGCGCTACACCAGTATCTAATCCAATTCATCGTCACGGACGATCAGGTATGTTATCGCAAGTACCACGATGGCCTATACCATTTACTCATCTACTTATTACAGTCAATCAATGTAGTCGAATGCCCGGAATTCCGGCGCCTTCTCCTTCTCCTCCGCCAGGACTTACGAGACTCTCAAATCCCTCGCCGGACAAAGATGCGCGAGCTCGTTATTGAGGCATGGACACACTATTTTCTTGCCTTGAAAGAGGATCTGGCTGTGCGTCGACAGTTCGCCATGCTCCTTGTCGTCATTGTACTGACTCTGACTCCTTACCATAGAAAGCGGAAGGCAGAATTTCATTCACGTGCGACATTTGGACGGATAAAAACTTTCGTCCGTTCCTCGCACTGACCGCACACTGGATCGCCAAGGACGATCAACTAGGTACTCTCAAGATGAAAGCCGGACTAATCGCCTTTCACCATTTCCCTGGCCGCCATACCGGCGCGAACATCGCCAAGACAATTTTACACCTGCTAGATCGCGCAGAGGTGACTGATAAGGTACATATACATTGTTTCAATGCGTATCGACTCACCACCTACCGAAAGATCGGCCACTTCACTCTCGACAACGCCAAAAACAATGATACAGGCATGCAAGAGTTGTCCCTCCTCCTCGCTGGACGTGGGATCAAATTCGATCCTGTCGATCGACGTGTCATGTGCTTCCCACACATCCTGAACATCTGTTCTGGGCATATCTCTCAAGAATACATGGACGCTGACTTTGCAGCCGTCAGCGCGGCCTGGGTCGACGCACTCGATCCAAGTATTGTCATCGACAAAGATGCTTACCTTGAGGCTCTTCAGCAGGACCCAGTTGCACTCGGCCGCGACATTGTTCGTGTCGTGCGCGCTTCAAGCCTCCGTCATGAAGCATTCGACAATACCCTCACCACTGGCAATCAAATGAAGTGGTTCACTGACGAGGAGGGCGCTCCGACGCAACTTCCAGTGCTTGAACTTCTGAGGGATGTGAAGTCACGCTGGGACTCGATATACCTCATGATCAACCGTCTCCGCATCCTGAAGCAGGTGAGTGTACTAACGCTATTACTAGGCATTGTGCTAATATATTTCAAAGGCGCTCGACTACTTCTTCAAAGCTCCAGCACATCGAGACATCTCCCATTATGGCCTCAACGAAATGCACTGGCGCATATTAGAAGATTTGGAAACCGTCCTTGAAGTGAGTGTTCACTAACTACTACAGCATTTTATGACCTTGTTCTCTACTTAGATTCCACATGGCGCGCAGCAGATCATGTCGGGCGAGAGTTTGCCGCTTTTGTCACGCGCCGTACCATCCTTCGATGCTGTTATCATTCAGTGGGAATACCTCAGACGATCCGCGCCTCGTTGCGCGCCTTTCATCGACATCGGTCTTGCCGCCGCAAGAGATTACTATCACCGTATGGGAAAGACAAATGCGTACGCAATTACAATGTGTATGTGTGACTACATCCTTTACATCGGCTTTGTACTGACAGTCCCAGTGATCGACCCTTCAATTCGCCTCAGTTGGATTGAAGTAAACTGGAAGCAAGACGAAGTTACCAGAGTAAAGAGGGTACTCTTGAAACTCGTACGTTGACTCTCACAAATACCTCGCTGCTGTTGACACCGAATTCAGATGAATGAGTACCGAGCGCTGAGCAACCAAGACCCGAGCGAATCACTCCCACCACAAAACCCCTTACCTGGCATTCGTGGCCCCAAAGGTGCAAAAGGCCTTGCATCACGATATGGCCTTCCGACATTACACCCACCACGGTTACCAGCTACTACACAAACAGTTGAGCAAGAGTTCATGTCGTACGTGACGGCACCTTGTTCCCCTGAGGGAACGGATTCTCTTTCGTTCTGGGCGGTAGGTTTATTGATTGATGATTTATTGTATCCAATGCCCCTAATTATTTCTACTCGTCTTCTAGGTTTCTCGCAGTACCTACCCGACCCTTTATCAGATTGCTGTGGACCATCTCCCGATCCAAGCATCAGCGGTACCATCCGAACGGGTGTTTTCATCCGGTAGTGAAACCATGACGAAACGACGAAACCGAATTAGTCCCGTACTGATGGAGGCTCTCCAGATGGTTAAGTTTTTCCTCAAAAAGGAGCGACTCAACTTCACTGGAGGATGGATGACGTCAACTGCACAAATGACCGTAGATGTTGATGATGACGACGTGCTTGCAACAATCGTTAATGGTTGTGTCAACCGTGACACACTGGGACTGTGCATCGATCATGTTATTGGTGTAATCGGTGACGAAGAGGCTGACGAGGATAATTAATGTAGTTCGCTATTATTTGGTTCCTTTCGCAATTGTCTATGTACTCTACATATGGTGCTCCAAACCCCACCGCAAATCAGCGATTAAGCATGTGCTAGTACAGACAAGTGAGTATGAAGGGCCTTGAAGGCAGATATAAAAAGACGGTGGCCAGAGGATCCCTGAGCGGTCAAAAAGTGCATGCAACACGGGGAATCCCGAGTCACATGATACGATCTACGCAAGGTTCCTCTGCCCTTGTCACCGTCAACCCTCACAATACCAATATCCCCTCACCTCCTCGTTCCCCTCGCAGCAACGACTCCCTCGCCACCTCAAAGACCGCTCTCCTTTCCCCCTTCTGTTGTTACAACTCTCATTGTCCTCGCCGTTGCTGACACCACCACATGAACAGGCAGTCCACCAGGATGAGCCTGCAGCAGCAACGACCTCGCTAGCCTATCAGCCATCTCAGACGATGTCATCGTCACCTGTCTCCGCAAGCGTTTCATGTCCGACACAATCTATACCAACATCGGTTCCTCTGCCCTCGTCGCCGTTAACCCTCACAAGTATGTCGCTTCCAACGCAGACTCACTTCTTCAAAAATACACCGCACACTATCGGGATACATCCGAGAACAAGACCCCCCTCCCCCCTCGCATCTTTCAGCTCGCCAACAACACTTACTACCACATGAAGCGCACCACCCAGGACCAGTCCCTCATCATCAGGTACGCTTCCGTTTCTTGCTTCGAACATAACTTATGAATACTTATTTCGTCTGTAGTGGTGAAACTGGCAGCGGAAAGTCAGAAACTCGGCGCCTCGCTATCAAGACGCTTTTGGAGCTGTCAGTTTCCAATCCAGGAAAGAAGGGCTCCAAGCTCGCGACACAGGTCCCCGCAGCAGAGTTCGTCATCGAATTGTTTGGGAATGCTCGTACACTCTTCAATCCAAATGCATCTCGCTTTGGAAAGTATACAGAGCTTCAGTTCACAGACAAAGGGCGTTTGTGTGGGATAAAGTCCCTTGACTACTATCTCGAGCGCAACCGGGTCGCGGCTGTGCCGTCGGGAGAGCGGAACTTTCATATTTTCTACTATCTGATGGCTGGTGCATCCCCGGACGAGCGTCAGCATCTTCACCTTGCCGACAAGACCCAATACCGATATCTTGGCCACCGCGCCGGTACCGGCACTCGCGCCAATGGTCTTCGTGACTACGATGCCAATCGCTTTGAACAGCTCAAGATGGCTCTCAAGTCTGTCGGGTTGTCCAAGCGACATGTCGCTCAAACATGCCAGCTCGTCGCAGCCATTCTTCATTTAGGCAACATCGAATTCACCATCGACCGTGGTCGTGACGTGGACGTGGCTGTCGTCCGGAACGTGGATGTGCTTGGTATCGTTGCCGAGTTCCTCGGCGTACAGCCTTCCGCACTCGAGGCTACGCTTGCTTACAAGACGAAGCTCGTCAAGAGAGAGCTTTGTACCGTTTTTCTCGACACTGATGGCGCTTCCGACAACCATGACGACCTCGCCAAGACACTGTACTCTCTCCTTTTCACCTGGTTGAACGAACACATCAACCAACGTCTTTGCCGTGACGATTTCGACACCTTTATCGGTCTCTTTGATCTGCCGGTTCTCAGAACATGACCAGCCGCCCTAATTCCCTTGATCAGTTCTGCATCAACTTCGCCAATGAGCGTTTGCAGAATTTCATACAGAAACAGATCTTCGAGTCTCACGTTGACGAGTATAAGACAGAGGGTATCTCTCGCTTCGTCCCTTCCGTGCCCTACTTTGACAATGCCGAGTGCGTTCGCCTCCTTCAAAACAAGCCTGGGGGCCTCATCCACATCATGGATGACCAGGCTCGCCGATCACACAAGAAAACCGACCTGACGATGGTGGAGGCTTTCGGCAAGCGCTGGGGTAATCATTCGTCTTTCAAGGTTGGGCCAGTCGATCAATCGGGATCTCCCACGTTCACCGTCAACCACTTCAATGGTCCCATGTCTTATTCCTCCGAGGGCCTCCTCGAGCGTAACCTCGATTCCCTTAACCCCGACTTTGTTTCCCTTCTTCGCGGCTCTCTCGCTGGTGCATTGGATGGTGCAGAAGGTGTAGGCTCTGCCAATCCCTTTGTTAAGGGGTTGTTCTCGACCAAAGCCATCGCCACCCAAGCACACCGCAAGAACGAAGATATAATCGTTTCTGCTCAGCAGCCCATCAAGCCTATGCGTACTCCGTCAACACGTCGTAAGGGCACAATCAAGCGGATGGCAATGCTCCGTGAAGATGCTGCTGTTGAAGAACAGGAACGGGATGACGACGACGCCCGAATTCAGGGCCGCTCTGAGTACCTTGTTTGAGACGTTATCAGAAACGCAGTCCTGGTTTGTCTTCTGCGTAAATCCCAATGACTCGCAGTTACCAAATCAGTTGGAGGGACAGAGCATAAAGGGCCAGACCCGGAGCCTAGGCTTAACTGAGGTATCGAAGAGGAAAGTAAACGTCTTTGAGGTGGGGTTGACTCGGGATGAGTTTTGCACACGGTACGGGGAACCGATGGCGAAGATGGCGTGATGGCCCTGCGAAGGAGAAGGTCAAGCAGACCAGAAACGCCCGTCGTCTTGCGGGAAACCGATATAGTTCTCGGTCAATACAAGGTAGATTTCCAGTCTGTCCGTCATGCCGTTCAAGGATTCTAATCATCTTACTCTTAACCTAGGTCTAACGAAGTGCGCGGTACTCCGTTTGTCTCTACTGTGAGAGCAGTAGGTGCCACAAGCGTAATGCAAGTGACAAGAGGAAGGTATGTGCCTAGTGGGAGGTACTCACTAGGTCTGAGGATAGAGGTTGCTAGCTTGAGGAGCGAGGTAATATAGAAGCAGGTAGAAATGCTTGTATAAGAACTGAGTAAAGAACTAAGGAGAGCGATACAAAGTGAGCTCCCCTCTATATAGTGTTCAGGTATCTGTTTGTACCTGTATGGTCTCTACTTTAGGGTAGGTAAAGATAAGAGATAGGAATGAGTCATATCGAATGACGAATGATAAGAAACCTATCTAGCCAATAGCAATAATGGCTGTTATCTATGATGACATATGATGAGTCAAATGTGATAGTGTAAGAACGGACCTAGTGTCCGATAGTCTGGACCACTGATGTAATCAGGTCTAGAATCTGGGTTATGTAAAAGAAGAACAAAAGCGAATACCCAGATTTCAACAAGGTCTTCTTGCATTCCAATTTCTCGAAGACCATCTCCGTTCTCTTGATGTGGAGGAGCAGAAACGAAATGGTTTCTGCGATGCCAAGGTAGAAGCTGGCGTTGATGTTCTCAATAGGCAACCCATCCCGCTCGTGGCCAACACCTCTCCATTCCTCCGTGGAAATTTCTATGACGATGAATACGACTCTTTTACTATGTACAATAGAACATCATCAGCAGTTGAAATTGAGCAAGGGTGTGCACCAGAACGCGTAGTCTACATGTAGTCCAGCTGTAGTCGACTGCGAGTCGACTCGGCCAGCTTGAGCCGAGGATTCAGAGCCGCCGGCTTGAATAGCCGGCGGCTCGGCTACATGTGAATAGCCACCAACTTGGCTATGACTCGAGTCAACTGAAAGTCACAGCTGCAGCAACACTAATTTGGGTGGTATCGTCTGTCTAAGTTGGTGTACCGAGGTGTGGGCAGAGGTACTGTTTGACAAGTGAGTACTAGAAGACTGGAGTGCTGCAATGGTGGCAAGCAGTTTGTCCGTTGCCTAGTGTTTAGGAATGCATGTAGCATGGTGGCGTTGGGGCCAATGGGTGTGTAAACCCGACGCGTGTAAGCGTGAGCACCGTGTTATGGATGGGATGCCACGTGCGATGTACGCCGTGTAGTGGGATCCATCCAAGGGTGCAGTGGGCGTGAAGCCAAATGGAAAGGTAAAGAGAAAGAAAACGGGAGGGAATGGGGTAAGTAGGAGAAAAACGTGCATGATTTAAATTAGTTTCAGTGCGCTGTCGGACAGAGGGAGTACTCGCCTCTTGGGCCCACTTCTCGGCCGCCTGGTGTTTCTGGTCAGTGATTTTGGCTTTGATTCGGATTAGAGCATCCTGATCAATGTGCTTTGGGTTGAAAGACGACGCGGTGCCGAGGGTGTCATGCCACCACCTGCGGTATGTGGCTTGGTAGAGGATAAGAGCTTGACGGGCATTTTCGTCGGTGTCGTGTTGCCATTCGTGGGACGCAAGGTTCATCCAGAACTGAAACATGGCATCGACTCGGTCAGCAGGCCAATGCACCTCTTTCATGGCTTGAAGCATGCGATGGGTAGCTTCGTCTATCTGCGACCAGGTGAGGTCTTGGTCGACGATGATGTGCGGTTTGATTTTGGCGGCAGCAATGGAGACGAAAGCATGGAGCCCATCCTCGCCTTCTGGTCTGACTGCATATGCTTCATCATCGACTGAGTGGGATACGGATTGTGCGTCTGCAAGCCCTTTGTTGGTGAAGAAATAAAGGGGAATGTATTCGCCCTTTTGGAGCTTTCGGAGGGCAAGCGGGGAGGGGGTGATAGGTATGGTCGAAGGTGGAGGAACGTCTGCGAACGGCAAGAACTTGGTGCGGTGTTTCTTGCGCTCCTCCTTTCTCGCTTCATCCTCCTCCTCTTGTTGGCGGCGTTCCGCTTCTTCTCTTTCCTGGCGGGCTTGTTCGCGTCGCTGAAGCTCTTGCGCAGCAACGTGCTCATGCTCGTCGTCCCATTCCTGGCGGTCTAGAACATTCTGGGCTCGCCAGAGATCGAGGAGCTGTTGGGCTGCTACTTCCTGGGTGATGTGGAAAGTATTGACTAGATTCTGGCGTGAAGGAGCATACTTGTCGGAGTGAAAGTCAGGTGGGTGAACGTCGTGAGGATTCTGGTGTGGGTGCATGCCAGAAGGTAAAAGAGCGACGATGAAAGGAGAGTGCGCAAAAGAATGAATCGAGGACTAACAAAACCGACAAGTAGCAACTAGCTAAGGATGCGAGAGAAGCGAAGGAAAGAGTTCTGCGTCTCTTCGCTTCTCACGCCGCATAGACTAAATACTGCGCTCGCTTCGTGCCTCCGCTAACACAGTCCACCAACTATGCGAGAAACTTGAAGGGTGGGCACGCAACCTACTGAAGCGACGAGAATTCCTTAAAATCCATCTTGTGCATGAATGTAACAAATATTCTGCTAAAGAGAGGCTGTTAGCTTTAGATGAAGAACCCTTTTTCGTCAAGTTGAACGCGCAGTCACGGAAATGCACAGGACAGAGCGAGAAGGGTAGATCCACTGTCTGAGACGATGGAAAAACTAACCTCTAGTTGTGTGCGCACGCACAGGAATGCGCAGGACAATGCAAAAGAGGGTGAGCATGCGACGTACCCGTGATGGACCGACGAACATTCATCTAAATCGTGAATGTAACAAATATCCCGCAGGACACACAGACCGTTGCCTTTGAACGCACTTGAACGGCTCTTTCCAAGATGTGGTGCATGCAGGTGCGTGGGACAGTGTGGAAACGGACAAGTCCACCGTCCAAGACGAGTAAGCCCACACAGCAATAACGCAGAACAGTACACTCGATTTGTGTTATACTCCGAGCGACCCAACTTCCGTTTCGTTGGGCAAGGTCGAATGAATAGAAGATGGCAATGACACAATGATTCAAGTTGTCAGACAGGACGAGTGGGATCAGGTGTCAGGGGTCTTATGAATACTTTTGGAACCCTACTAACACAACGACTTTCCTTGATCAGTCTATTGAATATCTATTCTATAGCTAGTGAGTGTCAATTCCTTTGGTTTGCCTGTACTCACTCCCCATGTTTTGAAGATGGGAATCACGCAGACTCAGAGTGCCACTGAGCAACTTGAACATCAAGTACTCCTGCCAAACAACCCCCTCGTTCCTCCAAAAGGAGGGATCTGCCTCATCAACAACCTGCCTCCTGAGCTCCTTTCGCACACATTCGAGCTTGGCTTCGCGGATGATGGTATTGAGGACTCCTACAACCATCTCGACGCAACGATGGCCGATGATCGTGACGTCGAAATGAAGCAAGACGAAGTTGAAGGAGGTGAAGACGAGGGTGACGAGGATGACGAGGATGAAACCGAATCCCGTCCTCCATTCACGCTCGCTGTTTCCCGTGTCTGCCGGCACTGGCGCAACGTCGCACTCTCGACGCCATATCTCTGGACGACTATTGTAGTCACTCCGGAAGAACATCCACCGTACGAGCCCGTATCGACACTATTGGAACGGAGTAAATTTTTTCCCATAGACATAACCGTCAGTTATGGTGACCTGGACAAATACGGATATCATTTTGAACCCCCTTCCGACGCCGACCTCGAGATCCTGTTCGCTATGCTCATTCCCCACATCCATCGCTGGCGAACAATAAAAGTCACGGCATCCGAGTACCACCACATGTATGCGTTTCTCAGCGCAGTCTCTGACCATTCCGTTCCCGCAGCTCCCCAACTCACGACCCTTGAACTCTATCACGACAAAGACAGAAGAAACCTTGTCGCGTTTCAGCATCCCAGGATGGCGAAGCATCTCACCCTTTTCGCTGGTTCGGCCCCTTTGCTTACCAGGATAGTTCTCTGGGGAGTGCATGTCGATTGGAATCAACCATGGGTCGCCTCTGCGTCGAATCTCACAGACCTCGAGCTTGCCTATCATGCTGAAGACGTCCGTCCATCTTGGGCTCAGTTTTCCACCATCCTGCGTAGTGCCTCTGTCCTCCAGAAGCTCAGTCTATGCCAATCAGGACCGTCTGGGGAACCCCCACCAT
Source organism: Boletus reticuloceps (assembly GCA_018397855.1). Classification (NCBI taxonomy): domain Eukaryota; kingdom Fungi; phylum Basidiomycota; class Agaricomycetes; order Boletales; family Boletaceae; genus Boletus; species Boletus reticuloceps. Next base: position 1,555,190 of record JAGFBS010000005.1, read on the forward strand.
ATGTAAATGCCCCTATTCAACTTGTTCGGGTCACAGATTTCGTCATCGTGTTCGACACACAGGCGCGTTTCATCGACTTACTCAGCACGTTCTATCTGCCCGCACTCAAACACCTATACCTGAGCCCTGAGGGTGACTTTGATGATGATGATTTCGGCGACCTTTTCCGTGAACTCACCAGACCAGCATCTCCAGTCCAAGAACAGCCGCGCAGCTTGGCGAGTCGCCTTGAAAGTCTTGAAATATCCGCACTTCCATATCAGGTGGACTGCATCGAGACGCTCTACGGCGAGCTTCAGAACCTTAGGTCGCTCAACCTTTCACTGTATTACTCCGATCCTTTCTTCCTCGATATCATTTCCACACCCTGCACGTTACCTGGGCGTGGTGATATTTGGCTTCCTCGACTCGCGACACTCTACGTCTACGGGGCATTCGGGATTGCTCTCCGCAAGCTTGTTTTACAGAGAAAGGTAGCAGGGGTACCTCTTAGCTCTCTCTACGTGGATCGAGGTTACGGACTGGACGACGAGCATGTAGATTGGTTGAAGGAGAATGTCAATACATTTGAGTTCTTCGAGGGCGGTGAAGAATATCGTCGATTCCGACGGGGACGTGAATGGAGATGAGTGGTCGGATGTGGACTAGCAAGGTTTGGACTTGCTTGGCGGGGAGTCTTTGGATAGATGAAAAGTAGTAGCTGACGTCGCGCAGGTCTTACGAGTACTTTTTAAAGCCAGCGTATCAAGACGGGGCCACTGACTTGGTTATGAGTAGCTTCATCACCAAACGAGCTTGCTGGCGCTATCTGTACGTGCGCAGAATCTTAATCAACGAAAGGCCACATCCGTGGCAATACCCGCTTGGAAATGTTTGAGTTTTTGGAAGAACGTCGCGATGAAGATGAAGATGAGCAGGAAGAGGAGGAAGAGGAGGAAGAAAAGGATGAATAATCGGATGTGGACGTCACGGTTCAGTCAAATGTATATCCACCCCGACTCGGAAGTGTTTCATCGTAGTCCCCAACCTATCCGACCTCCCGGGTGCACAACAGCTAAAGGCAGTTGCGTTGATCAAGCACCACAGTTCAGTACGACGTTCTCGTGATGTCAGCTGCTGTCAGCTTATGCGAAGTACCGTGCTCTCTATGGCGACTCTGCGCCTCTTCTTCGGTGAGTACATGAACCTCGGCGGAGTATGCTCGACCAGAGTTGGTAAACGTGTACACGACCCCGTCTACATTCACATGGTGGATCACGACGACTTCATACAGTGGTAAATATCAGTATGGGTAAGGATATGGTGGACGGCACGTGTCCAGGGTGAGCAACTGGTTGTTCTAAGTGACCAGCGTGGTGAGGTTCAATGAATCAGCTTCAATACTGTCTGTGATTGGGAGAACAGAAACAAACGTTGAAGAGCCCACTGATCCTCAACATGTCGCTGTACTCCTTTACCCACGTTTCAAAGAGCGTACCGTCTTCCTAAAACTCGGTATATATCATCTGGCAGGGACCGCATAGGATCCGGGCAAATGACGCACGTCGCTCAAGAGCTCGCCCAAATTTCCTTGAATCCAGCTTAATGTGTATGGACGATAACACACAAGTCGGAGGGCTTTCCAGAGTGAATAAACAATCGCCGAGGCAGACGCAGACGCAGAAAACAACAGCTTTCTAACTGGGAACATGCTCGAACTTGTCACTACCGCTGTCGCAGAGGGTTCGATATATATGCGCTGGTCCAGTTGCAACATTGCCCCGACAATCACATTTATAGGCCTCTCTGGGGGGCTGCCAGACCGGCTCGTGTTCATCATTCATCCGAGGCGGAATTTGTGGATAACTATGTACCGACTAAGTTGTCCCAACAAATCCCCTAGTCACGACTCACTATCAGATGACTCCGAAATAGATTCATTATTGCGGCGTGTGGCTTCCATGATATGGGAAGGTTGCATACCTGCGATGGTGAGAGCCACGAGGTCGTCAGCGTACACAGTATGGTGGAACTCAGCCTCGCCATCCCTAATCCCACGGGCACCCATTACACCTTTGATGACCTCTATATCTCCTTCATTTATGTCGAGCTCTTGAAGCGCCTCCTCTTGTAGCTCTCGGAAGAACTTGTTTCGCTTCTCTAATGCATTAATGTTTGCCTGGGCCGATGAGATGCGGTGGACTATGGACTTCTTGGCTGCTAACTTGGCAGAATACGCTGAGCGTACCAACCTATCGGAAATTTGGATAAACCTGCTTGGAACGTGCGTCGGCCCTACCGCGGAGTCAATCCCACAGTCATGAGCGCGAGTGGAAGACAAAGTACATACTTCGACAACGTCCTCGAGTTTCATGTCAGAGTAAGAGGTATCATCCTCCGCTACCTTGAGAGCAAACCGGAGCTCCAAGGGGGGTGGAGCGATCCGACGATGATACGGCCGGTACCGTTGACGCATTCGAGTCTGCACCTCGATTGTGTGTTTGCGGAGATTAAGAGCCTCTTCATCTGCTGTGTGCTTGTGGTGTTCAAAACCCTCTTCATCCAAATCAGGGCGTGACGAATGCGTATCGGGAGATGACCCTGACGCAACGGTAGTTGAAAATCTGATTGATGGAGCGAGGTTGATGGAGGGCTTTCCAGCGAGCAAGCTACAAGAATCGCCAGCTTGGCCCTAACGATTCAATAGTACAATCAAGCCCAAGTTAAACCATGAGCCAACAAGTTCGTGATTCAATAATATACCCACCGTTGGAGGGGTATATGGATCTGGAGCCATGCTTGGGGGCTGATGTGCGAGTGGTTCAACGTTCAGTCGGACGATGCAAGCAATGCAAAAGCAACGTTGGATACTAAAAGGCAAACTGTGGAGTCACTTTGAAAGACAATGATGTTCAAGTTCGGGCATATTGAGAGAATAAACCACTACTGTACTCACATCTCTTCGTCCATGATTCCAATTGGCCTTCGGGATCTGGTGGACGACGAAAGCACAAGTCGTCTTTAAAGTTCCGCCCAAGCTTCCCAGGGGAAGAAGTAACCGGACGATATTAGGGGAAGATTGACAGGGAAAAGTAACCAACAATGAGGCGGTCGCTGGGAATGAACAGCGGACACGGTCACCAACGTCTGTGTTTTCCGAGAGACAACTACTCAGGCTGTAAAGTACAGTCCATCTCCGGCCGAGTCACTACCGCCACTTCCACGATCATCACCCCCAAGTCGAGAGCATCGTGTGATAGGAAAGATCGACGTGAAGAACTCCCAGTGTATAAACCAAACCAAAGGTAGTAATGGTCCGTGAGTAGTTATATACAACGACTCGAAGACGCAGTACGAAACGGACAGATGGGCCTCAACGTTCAACGTCAACGCGACGACCCAAACACGTCACGCTCCGGCGAATCCAACTCCACCGCCTGCTCCGACACAACGTCCATGTCATCGTCCATGTCCACGTCCACATCTACGTCCGTATCGATCCACGCATCCGCCTCCGTACCTTCCTCCAACGGACTCGCCACCCCCAACGTCAACGGCGTCAACGGTCGACGCAGTTCGTCCGGCGGTCGACCCTTGACTTTGATTTTAACATGCGATGGAGACAAGACAGACGAAACGCTAAACACGTCTCCGAACGAGTCCTCGCGCACATGCACATGCACATGGTCATTCTCCCGATCCTTGTGCCCCGCGCCTCCGGGGCGTTTCCCACTACTGCCACGTCGCTCACGCAAGACCTTGATCTCGTGTAAATGGGCTGTGCGTGCCCAGCGTTTGGGGGAGCGCACGTGCGGGTGGCTGGACGTGGAGGACGAGTGTGATCGGGAGATGAGTTCTGCCCTAGGCAGTGTATGTGGTTCGATCGATATGAGTGAACGGGGTTTCGTGGGCGTTCGAAAGGCGGATGACGTATATACACGCTTGTGCGAGGATGTCGACGTCGACATCACAGGCAACTTGAAAGCCTTTGCGACGTGTTGGTGAATGTGAGCGTGTAGCTGGGGCTTTGGGTCTGGACTAGTCGTAGACCCTGGGAACGGCAGACGATTGTCTGTGGCCAGTCATTGGTGTCATTCCAGTAAATCAAATGACAAGATGATAATTCACCAGTAGCCTTCTCAGTTCTCATAATCCCGCTTTGTTCAGTTGGGCTGCGACTTCGTCTCCCGAGCGGGTTCCAGCCATCTGTACTACCGAAGCTGAGATTGCGGACACCCCATTCACGTGTTGAGCGAGGCACAGCCGGAGGGTGCTGGGCAGAAGGGGCACCACGTGTGAGGCCGATAAACACGAGCACAGCGAGCAGTAGACACAGCTGAGCTATGCCGAGCCGCTTCTCCAGTACGACCTGCACCGCTTCAGCGAAATACAATCCACCAACAACGTAGCATTCACCTCGTCTGTGAGATGGTTGACGCGAGAAAGTAGTTCGCCGTGTTCAAGCTCCAGTCGCAGCCGTTGTCTTTCCCACTCGTGAACCGTGCGCTGATACATTTGTGCCTGCATTCGACTCTGCATAAAGTGCAACAATTCAGTTTGACGCACTGATGGATCGCCAAAGTCGGAACGCTTACGACGCTCTCTAGTCTTCCGAATTCCTCGTTGAGCTTTCTCAACACCTCCCGTACGCCGGTGGTCTGCTCCTCCACATACCGTGCGTATAACGTATGATTCCCTTCGAGGGTGGTCAAACGATTCATGATTGTTCGATAAATGGACTCTCCACTCCATTGTTGGGAAGACGCTACATGAGTTTGTTGAACCAGTGGAGGCATCGGAGGGTTGCTTGGTTGTGACGAAAGCGCAGTAGATGCGTGCATGTCAGTATCATGTGAATGGAGATGAGTGTGCTCGGCTGCGGGTGGGGTGGGCGAAACGACAGACGCAGGCGAGGACACGGATAAGAGCGACGAAATTGCCTCTGTTACTGAATGTATCCCTGCGGATTGCGCCGCTAACGTCTGCTGTACCCCATCTCTACTGCTCGATATCGACGTTCCCTCACCAAGGGCAGGAGAAGATCTTCGAAACTGGGCATGTGTAGACGATGAGCTGGGGGAGGAAAACGCCTCACGAGTTGGCGTATCCGCTGCTTCAACCAGCGATGACAATGAGGTGGTAGTTGAGCGGCTCTCGCCCGCTACAAGCTGGGTCATGGAAACGTTCGTGTCGCTATTGGATACCACTTTGGGACTCGAGTCGTTGCTTGCCCCTGGGTAGTCTGCAATCGACGAATGTTGCGCGGCAGAATCCCGAAGTCGCGCATGACTCTCGGCCTGCCACACGTCCCATTTCCATTCTTCGAGATGAGTGAGTCCGTATACCCGAAGCAGCGAAATGGGGCAGTAATACTCGCGCCCATAGTGCGAGTGAAAGTCGATCCGGATATATCGGTAGAAATCTCGCAACGACGTCGGTAGATGAAAAGACTGACTATGCCGTCAGACCAAAAACAACGCGCGAACTTGCAAGTCTCACCTGGACGCCTCTGACGTTCTTTGCACGATAAGTCCCGGCGGGGGTCCACCCCTCATCAGTACTGATGTACGTCTTTGCGACGCTCACGGAGAAATCCTTGAACACCCCACTGAAGAACTCGAAATTGGCCAATTGCACTGTATCGATCCTAATGTCGTCACAAAGCTCCACCACCACGAACTGTCCATCTGCGCTACACGGCGTGAGCATGTACTTGTCCTTTGTGGACAAAAGGATTGATGAAGCTGATTTGGTGGACTTGTGAGACATGTGTACTCGTGCAGAACAGTCCACGTTGGCATAGTTGAACCGGTCGACGATAGGTATACGGAAGTGTGGTGGAAGGGTGTCGTCACTTGTAGGATATGGAAGGTCGGGATATAATAGGGCGTCTACCGGTGGGGTGTCGGTATTCTGGACGTTGGCTTCGCTTGGAAGATCGCCGTCTGATGTCTTCAACCTGGGTTTCGCGACGGGGACGGTTTGCGAGCTAGCATGGAAGTATTTCGACTTCCAATCTTCGAATGAGAGAAGAACGTCTTCGGGTCCTTCTGGAGGGTCAATGGTTGGTAGCGGTTTCAGGCAGCATAATGGTGGTTCTGGCTGCTGAGCTTGGTGCACGAGGACGATAGCGCGGAATGGGTCATTGGATGATGTTGGTGGCGAGGAAGCTGTCGCGACCAGGACTGGCAGGCTGATCAAGGACAATGCCAGCAATGTCCTTGGCAACAATGAAAAATTCATCTTCAATCCCTACGCTGTGGAGGTCAGCTCAAGTGCAAGTCGTAGCATCACTTCAGACACGTCGGAGAAAGCAGTGACATGAGTAAATACTTGATTGGGCATCAGGTTTGGAATCTAGTAATTAACTTCCGCGCGATTCAAGTTTAAATAGCTGATTCTGATCACACTCAAGTCCGTGTCTTTCATCTATAACTGAAGAGCAGTGACCAAGGGCAGTCGATCGGACAAAATGGCTAGAGACTGTTGAGCTTCAAACATGAAGGGGTAACCCTTGCTTGACAACAAACACCGCACACAGAAGTTGAAACCATCCTGTACGTAGCCTACCCAAGCCGTTATTGGACATGCTGGACACTCGTTCATCGCCAGCGGCACTCTTTGGGTAGCAAGTGCAATTGTCACGAGGCAAAAGGAACAGGGGGTGTAGGTAGACAAGATAGTGTCCTAGTCGTGTTGCGCCCATCTACGTCATGGTGGAAGCACAGCCACTTCAGCACTAAAGAAAATGTCAGTCACCGCCACCATTCGGATTGACATGACTCACTCCAACAGCTTCACCAGCCCTCGTGTGCATGATGAGGGCTACAATGAGACCTAAAATATTTTATTAATATGACAGATCCCGAATGACCGACGGATCATACCGTAAAGCCCCAATACTTCGGCGAAGATAAGAATCAGAACCTACGTGACACGTCAGCATACAGCGAAAAGTGACGTGTAACGGAAAACCCACCATTCCGACGAATAGTCGTGGTTGCTGTGCAGTACCTCTCACACCTGCATCACCGACAATTCCGATAGCAAAACCAGCTGCGAGACCAGAGAGGCCGACGGAAAGACCAGCACCGAGGTCAATGAAGCTGGATGCAAGCGACATGGTGGAGCTGACTAAAATCCGTATCTCAGCTAACCTGACGGAATAGAGAGGAACAGCCAAACACACGTGAGCTTGAGATAAGGACTGAAACAACCAGACCATAAATCTAGATGACTCGTTATGATTGTGCAAAGTTAGACGAGAAGAGGACCAACCGCAATGATACCGGCCATGATAACTGGGATGACACATCTCATGACGAGGTCAGGTCGGAGGACACCCATGGCAGAGATACCGACACCAGACTTGGCAGTGCCATAACTAGAGGTTTGTGAGATGAAGGGTGAAATTTTTTGCATCAACCGCATACGCACCTGGCCCCAATGCCTACACAGAGAAGCGAAGAAAGAATGGATAGAGTCAATTTCTTGTCATTGAGATTTCGGGTCCCTTACAAGTGAACACGATCGCAGAAGTGCAGCCCTAAGGCTCGTTTCAACATCGGCTCCAACAAAGATTTGGAAGTACTCACCATGGCGCCAAAGAAGGGAGCATATACAGGACAAAGGTCAGACATTTCTGTAGCGCTGCGAGAAACGAAGACGGAAGTGTTGTTGAACAAGGTCAACAATTGCTACGGAGAAGAACTCACTCTCGGATGTCGCCGAGCGGAGAGTGAATTGCATTGTTTGGCAACAGCACCAGAAATAAACAAACACCTTCCCGAAATGGGTTAGCCAGTTTTCTCGCATGTCTGCCTGTCTCCGCTTTACTCGGAGGGTGAGTTCTCCACGTGTTCTTTGCATACGATTAATATCCTCTACTTGCAGGTTTGGAAGTCCTTTATTGACAATAAAGGTGAGTCTGATTCTTTGTGGAGGATACATATTCTTAAACCAACTATCAAGGTCACGACGCACAATGCTTTCCGAACGTCTGTATACTTTGCTCCCACAACTACCCACACTCTGAATTATATACTTAACAACAGCTCGTCATAACCCGGGCTACTCCCGGGCGCGTCGATACAAAGTTCAGGATAGAGCCATATAATCGTGTGTATTCCTGTCGTCTAGCACTCTCGTACACCACTCAACGTCATACCTAGTCAACAGAGTTGGGGTGTGTTCATCCCGCTCGCAATGCATTTTCCCGCGCTGATGCATACTCTGAATACACTAGACCTGTTCATGGTGGACTGATCATGTCGCTCACGGATACCCTCGGCTCCTTGGCCGTCGCCTCCAAGGGCCAATACATGACAGGCGTCTCAACGGATGTCAGCACTTCATTCGTCCGACCCGCCGGTAGAGTCGGCGACGTTCTAAACGCAACAGCGACGATAACTGCTTTGGGTACGAACCATGTGAATAACTGACCAGGACAATTCACAATTGATGTCACCAGGGAAAAACTTGGCTTATACCCGTGTAGACTTTATAAACGAAAGTGGCGATTTGGTTGCATATGGAAGTGAGTATCTGTGCTTATTGCAGGGTATATCCTGACACTTGCCTCAGCCCACACAAAGTACGTGGGTAAATCGTCGTCGGATCCGGTAGGGCGTTGCTTTGCAATATCCGCTGTGCGAGTTTATTGACACTCTATTAGAACAACGTGAAATTTTCTGAAGATGGTGACAAAGTCATAGAGGGTGCGGATATTGAATAGATGAACACCTTGCCGTACACGCACCTGAAGTACGTGCGCGCCAAAATGGCTTCAATCGCAGGTACACTGTGAACTTGGACGTAAAAGGCGTGGAATTCGAAGCAATCACCGACATGAATATAATTCACCAATATCGTCATTAGTTTGCCTGTTCGCTTCCCCTTTGAGAGCCCCTGGATGTGACGTACGAACCGATTTACAGGACCCAGACCGCCGATCCAACAACTGTTGAACGTCGAGGGTCTGACACACGCAAAGCCGGTACGTGTGTATGTGTGGAATGTATGTGTGGAAAGGTGTGTACAAGTTCTTCCCCCTTTGGCGCTAAGGTAGTATTGCGGTTGTCCATCAACATCGACATATACTGGACTGAATAGTAATACTTATGATACACAGCTTCATGTCGCTCTTGAGTGGCTCGTAGATCCTTGTCTGTGTCAGAAATGGTGTGCAGCACTGGCACGAGCAACATGTTTCACAGAAATGGTCGGCGACGACGTGGTAGTTGTCGAATATGACATCACGTACTGGCCTCGCAGAGGACACCTCGTTCCACCTAACGGGTGAACCAACGACCCAGTTTGATAAACGACTCAGAATGTCTGATAGCCTTTGGGATGATGCCATCACCCATCAGTGGATGCGATACTATAGTAATGGCGGGTGGACGAAACTTGAAAAGATGTCTCTTTCCGCAAGTTGCTCTATACTAGGCTGGTAACCTCCTCGGTTATAGCAGTGCCACTCTGACCGAAAAACGACCATCAAATGGTGTCGTACAAGGGGTCGGTAACATGCGCATCATCGCCCAAGACACGCCAGCCATCCACTCCCTTCCCAACCCCTGACAAACTCTTCTTCCGAGAACCGCTCCACAGCCCACAGCCTAGCTCGCTCTCTATACCCACGCTCCGTGGTAGCGTCCATGGTCAGAATCTATAATTGACGAGGCAGTATCAGGATCCACACTCATCATGTACGCCACGAGGCACCAAGTGGTACGATGGACACGAATAAAAAACCATACCTCGTGAATAGCCGTCGCGAATTCGCCCGGTGTCCGTGCATGGAAACCAGTAGGCTGTGACTTGTAGGGCACGACGATGTCGCTCAGCGGTCCTCCAGAAGCATGGGTAAGGGGAATGAGACCTGCTGCCTAATGACCAATAGAAACACGTGGTGAATATGCGGCTTTCTCGTCTGGCTGTGCGAATTTTTGCACTGCTTACCATGAATTCGACGACGTTGATCCCAAAGTGTTCGTCGACCATCGTGCTAAGGCCAATGCTTGAACGAGAAAGCCAGCGCAGCATGTCAGGGTAGAGAGCATTTACGACGAACGTAACTTGGCCCTAAGTGCAGGGTGAGTGAAGCACGACAGTTTTACCCACACATAATTAAATGTACCTGGATGTCCAGTTCTTTTGCCAATGCACGCAAAGTCTCGACCCTATCTGAATCATCCTGATGCCGCGCGCCGCCGAGCAAAACTAGTCGAACAGGGTCCTTGCTTGCTCTGTCCTGCATTTTGTACTCGGGGTGGTCCATCAAAAGCTGTGCAAATGCATGCAGCTGTGCCGGGAGATTCTTCTCTGGCCTGGCGTCATGTCAACGCTCGGGTACGCCCGTACAACAATCAACGCACCGAAATTGCGCCACACTGAGAATAATTCGCTCTCTGTCCTGTAGCGAAAATTTGGCCATCTCTCGCGTATCGCAGGGAGGGTATACGGTCACAGGTTTGGCCTTGTCTGCCTTATTACCACGCGCTGAACCTGGTCCATCTATGACCAGCCGAACGGCTGACCCGGAAAGAAGGAGCTTTACGAATAGGAGGGGAGGCACTCGATGTGCCCACTGGATCACTGGGCCGAAGTGTTCATGTGAAATAATAGATGCAATGTGGCTGCGTGTCCATGACGAGTTGACCATCAGGAACTGAGCATGCGAGAGAGATATGGCATAGTAGTACATGGTAAGACGATAATAACTGTTCCAATCATTGAGATCGGTGCGGCACCGTGGATGGAAGACTCACAGGCGTTTTGCTCGCATTTTCCATGATTCACCCTGGACACGAGCAAGCATGTCGGTAGATATGGTTGGGTAATGAACGTATGCTCCGATGGGAACGGAAGCCCTCGTCAGCCAAGCTACAGCTGGAAAGGTAAAGGCGTAACCCATTGTATCTGAAAACGATGTAATGTGGCGTAAGCTGGGATTGGATAAAATTGGACCTACCAATATAAAGGTCTGGGATAAACCGTGACATTGCTTCCCATACGAGATACATAGAGCCAAGGCTCTGACCCAAGATAGTAAATCTAGGCCAACGTGAACCCTCGACTAGACCTCTCGATTTTAGGAATACGAAATGAAGTGTGGATGGTTCAAGATTGATCGCAAAGCGGCCCTAGTACCATAATTGGGTTTAAAGATCGGGGTGGAAGCGAGAATGCATCCTACCTTTACTTTGTCAATAATTTGTTGTTTCGAAGCATCGACGTCGCCAGAGTAAACGACACAGATTATGTCTTTGTGTTGGCGCTGTATATGGGCAACAGCGGTCCATAGGACCCGCTCGCCTCCACCACCTGCATTACTTGGAAAGTTTTTTTGAGCCATCCGCGGATCCACGGCAGTACAGCAAGTCTTCAAAAAGATCCCACTCACCAGTATGGATGGAAAAACCCGACGAACTTGAAGTTCGTTGTTTTAGTTTCACTGACAGCTAACTCCTTGAGGATAGTTGCACGAGCACGGCATGACCTTGACCATAATCCTTCAGTGTACGCTGTGTATGAGAGTATGAAGGTGATCAGGCAAAAGCCAATACACAGCAGGAGCAAGGTGGCGTCCATTCCTGTCCAAGCAATGGAGGTATGAGGGACTATGTCCCGGACTTAACATTACGTAAGTCTTTTTCGTGGTGTATAATTTTATTTTACCAAGTTTAATGACGCTCTCATCACTCTCCTTGTTTCGTCGTCACTTGAGGCTCAGACTCTTTGAGCTATTTTTGTTCTCCTCCATCGAACCATCGTCTATGACTCACACCAGAAATGAATCAAGCTCGCTGCCAGGAGTCTCCAACCCCGGAATGGTCGGAGAATCGTCTGGAACCGTGTCCACGCAGTCCGTCGCCGAAAATGCTAAGGACCACGGCCTCCGAAAAAGACCAGGATTCGAGGAGGGTTGCTTGGCAGCGCTCGAAGACTTCAGAAGAGGACGAATTGACAGAACGTCCGCAACCACCCGAATCGCTATCACAATCTCAAACAGGGATGAGCGTGGGTATACCCTGGGGTATCTGCACTGATACCCATACCCATACCCCAGTATATACCCACACCCACCATGTGGGTATGGGTTTTCCCATGGGTAAGCTCAAAATTACCCATGGGTCAACCCACTGTGGGTATACCCGTGGGTTTTCACTGTAGCGACACGGACCAAAAAAATTCATTCAGGATTCAAAAGTACTATACAGTAATACTATCCCACCCATCCTCCAATCCTTGCTCCTCGTCGACATCCGGTAGCTCAGCCGCTGCCTTCAAATCCTCCGCCTTCACCAGGTTGAGTAGGCTCCATGAGCCGAGGCAGACGAGAGCTCGTGTCGACTGAGCTGACAGTCGTGAGCGGACATGGGAAAGGATCAGTCGACCCCGGCTAAACAGCCGTTCGACATCCACAGAGGTTGCTATTAGAAGAAAGTGTCAGTATTGTACAGAGAAAAGAAATTAGTATATAATACTTACCAGGAATGCTGAGGTAGTCAATAGCCATGCGGGACAAACGCGGATAGGTGATGCGACGCTCAAACCACCACATGACCGGGTCAGTGACATGCTCGACATCAGCCAGGAGATACCTATCAAGCTCGCCCCGCAAATCCGCTGGCTTGGGAGGCGCCAGAGACGACATACTATCAAACATATTTCCCTGCTGCCGTTTGTATGTTAGTAAAGAAAGATTGCTAGATATAATTTATTTACCGATGGGGACTCCACTATTTCGACGTCAGTGTTGTGTTCTTCCTCCGTAGCGTAAGTCGATGCGAACCGATCGCGGACGAGTTGTTCCGCGGTTTGAATCCAGTTATCTTCCCATTTGGCAAGTCGGAAATAATTGAGTTTGTGGCGCGGGTGTAGTACTATGAAAATGTTGAGAAATATGGTGGATGAGTGATGAAAACGCACCCATGGCAATGCGATAGACTTCGGAGGCGTCCGTCAAAGAGTAATAACGGTTGAGCGTTCGTTTCGCCAAGGTAACACCGGCACGGATCGAAGGTGAGAGTGAGTGGTCGCGAATGAACTTGGTAAGTTGTTCTTCAATAAGATCCATTGCCGGGATCACAGTTGCGAGGCTGGGTGTTGAACGAGAGAAAAACTGCGTCGCATCTTTGAGGACCTAGTGACCGTGGCGTTATCACGGGTGTCACAGCCACAGCACGCGGTTAGCGCACCTTCAGCACATTGCGCAAGTCTTGAAGCATTTTCCACTCGTCCTCCCCCAACTCACATTTCCTCAGTCCTAATTCCTTTCGTTGCGTGATGATGTCGACGGCTTCTTGATGCTTCAAGGCGTATTCCAACATATCGTAAGTTGAATTCCATCTTGTGGCAACATCACGCAGTAAATTTGTGATGTTTAGATCCAAGCGCTCGAGGATTCGGTGCCACTCGGGGAGGAGCTTGGTGGATGAGTTGACGACCTTGTAGCTGAGCTTGCGTATCTGTGATGTTCGAGTCAGTTGGTTGGCGAAGGTGCGTCACAAGATTCCGTCTACCTTAGCCAAAGCTAACTGCACCGGCTGGATAGATTTTTGTAGCTCCTTTACCTCCTCTCGACTCAGCATCGCCATCTCATCTTCCAATCCATCAACATTGTCATCCGTGGTGTCGTCGTCCTCGGTGTTCTCCACCTCGTCCGACTCATTGTCTTCGCGCTCACTCAATTCGCAGATTTCCAATGCAAGCCGCTCTTCATCAACACTCATTCCGCTGTCGCTTGCAACCCTGCTTCCCTTCCGCACCTCAAACGCCCGCAACAACGACTTTGCGACGAGATTCGTCGTGTGAAGGAAGCACCGCGCGTGTCCCGCTTCACCACCATAGTCGGACAGCTCAAACTCGAGCTCGTGAATCATCGCGAGGTTATTTGAAGCATTGTCGCAAGTTATACACAATAACTTTTGGTGCGTAAGTCTCTCGTTTGACTCCTCTCGTGTTCGGCGCTCACCTTATCTGCGACTCCAAAGGCTTCCAGAACATCCTGTAGGGTCTTCGCAAGGGTCGTGCCAGTGTGCGACTGCGATCTCGATCAGGAACGAGCTCGATCTGGCTCGGGTGAGTCCATCCATACCTTATCTACTTCAACCAGATCTAACGGCATCATTAGCGCCCCTCCTTTGTTCTCCAAGTGGATGCAAATTGCAACAAAGGCTCGGTGATTGGGTGAGGTCCAAGCGTCGGTCGTGATGCTGAGTTTACCGTTGTATACCTGGTATGTATTGCTCACTTGGTTTCTGCATTCGAGCAGAATGATGAACTTACCTTCAACATCTTAGCAATTCGGGCGCGTGTGCGCGCGAACACATTGCGCACATCCCGCGCAACAGTGAAACAAGACGGTATGTAGTAGTTTGGCCTTCCCGTCCTCATAAGCGAGAGGAAAGCCCGATCGTTGACGATCGTGAATGGCCGCAGGTTCTCTGTCACCCAGCGCACAATCTCCGCGCTATCAATACATGGTCAAGGCTCATCGGTCACACCAGTCCCAATACAACAAGGCGCACCGGATTTCCAAACGGGTATACGGTATATTCGAGTAAGTCGGTTTATTTTTATTCTTCCTTTCGAATGCCGTCGTGATCTTGCCGTTCTTTAAGATGCCAGCAACTACTTTGGTACGTGCTTCTGTGGCATCTTTTGCATCATCTGCGGCGCTAACGGCATCATCTCCCCAGCATTTCTTCGCATGTTTGCGCATATTACCCGTCGAGCGGGCATCTTTCGTGTCAAGATACCGGCGAATGGTAACCTTGCAACCACGCGACGCACACTTGAAAACATGCGATTGACGTGTACCAACATGCTCGATGGTGGGAATAGCTTCGAAAAAAGCATAGATAGGTGATGTCCATTCCTTTCTGATGCGATCTTTATGTACGTTAGTCATTGCACTTATTAATTAAAGTGTGATAGAACGTACGGAGTTCATCCTCCGGCGTCTCGTCAACATTGTCGTCGGGCCCCTCTTTTGGGGCCCCTCTCTCACTCTCAAGTCGGGCCTCGGGGGTGGCTGATTGTTCATCATGTTCAGAGTTGGAGTGAGGAGGTTCTGAGGCTGGGTTAGGAGAGGACCAGTTACTGGATGTAGCAGTAGATTTAGTTTTTTTGGGCTGGTTGGTTGGCTCCTCGGGTAGATCATCATCAAGCTGGCGCTTTCGTGTAGCTTTGTTAAAAATTTCCTCGCGTGTTGCCTTAGCTTTTTCAGATAGTTTGATGACCCTTTTTGACATGGTGATGAATCTTTGGTGGATAGAAAAGAATTTGAGTTGGCTGGGATGTAGGGGTGAATGCTGCAGTGTCGAGAGGGATTAATCTTAGTTGCTAGGCCAGCTGGGTGTATGCCAAACAATGTATCTACTACTGACAAACAAAGTGTCACATTTGTGGCAATACTAAGTGAAAACCCACCATGTGGGTGTGGGTATGGGTGTGGGTATTGCAAAGGCAGACCCACACCCACACCCACTACATACCCATACCCACAACCCACGTGGGTTACCCATACCCATGCTCATCCCTAATCTCAAATGACTGTATACTCTCCGTTGACGAAGAAACGAGCGCTTACGAGGGATATTTCGCAATCCTCGACCGCTACGAAAATGAGCTGCGCACAGCGGGCTCAGAAGCTCAAGCGGATAGAGGAGACACTCCTAAAACTACGTCAAAGCATTGTGTTAGGGGTCAAAGTTCAAAAGCACTCCCGGAGAGCACGAGAGAACTACGGAACCAGGAAGACGCAAGTGTCATTACTGGATCGCATAAACATGCCCGTCAGAAAGGAAAGGGTAGAGCGTCGTCCCGTGACTTCAGGGACGACTCGATCAGCCCTTCTTCATCGTCTGACGAGTCCTCCACCGCTTCTGACACGACTCATGGATCCTCCGTCGCCACTCGTCGCAAAAAGCGAGTTAAGCTCGATTTCCGGTACCTTGAACGAGCAGCACACAAGACCGAAACGGAAGCTCCATCCAAGTATCTCAGACGAACCAACAAGCTCCTCGACAATTGGTCGACGGACTTCAAGGAGGTTGTCCGGAGATATGACTTTTGTCCCAGCAGGCCCGAGTTCCCGCTTGCAGAACTTAAGAATATCCTCGGGGGACGATGTGTCAATCTTGACGCGGTCCTTGCCTACCATTATGCCTCCTCTTCGACCGAGAAACACACGGAGAAAGTCGGAGAGCTCGAATTCTCGTTCGCCTCCGCCAACTTTACTCGCTCGGTTGAATCTTCCGCGGAGTGGATCACCGCATGGGGAAGAGCTGAGCGAGCGTACAGATTCATATTCCCTTTCAGAGTCGACGAATTCCGTCGATATGGCGAGTTCATCTCTCAAATGTTCACACAACACCAATCGGAATGCCACTTCCGCGTTATCCTGTTCGACAAGGCCATCCGAAAGCGCGTCGGAAGCTGTCGCAGTATCTTGTTCACCGACTTCGCTCATTTCGCGGATCTCCAAGCATCCCATTTCTTCCCATCCGGAACACAGTATAACGCTGGCGCCCCCTCCAAATCTGGAGGCCGCACAAGAACAACACGCGTGCAACGTAGCGAGGCTTGCAGAAAGTTCAACCAAGGGACCTGTAGGCGGGCAGCAGATGCATGCAAATACGCACACATCTGTCTCAGATGTAGCAAACCCCACCGCGAAACCGACTGTCGCTCTGCCGCCTGAAAGTGAGGCTCGACCGTTTGCTGATCCCAAGCATCGTCGCCACCTCCTCTGGCGCTGCGGCGACGACGTCAGCGAGGACTCACTCAGTCCTTGTGTTTGCGAGACCTTTTTTGCACAGCCTGTCCCACAACCATCTGCCGAAGAACGCAACAACGTCCCTGCTCGTTCTACCCTACGCTCACACCCATACTTATTCAAAGTTATCACACCTATCCACGTCGACAAGTTTGAATCTCTTTTATCTAATCACCCGAATCAGGCCTTCGTACGCTCCGTCTGCTACGCTTTACGCAACGGTTTCTGGCCATGGGCTGAGACCGTGAAAGAAGAGTACCCTGCCACAAGTGATCACCCTAATCGCCCTCCTCATTCCGATCACCACCTTGATTTCATTGCGAAACAGTTTCGCGAAGAAGAGGAGTGTTTACGCTTCTCTCCTTCGTTTGGGCCTGACCTGTTACCTGGGATGTACAGCGTACCTGTACATGCCGTGCCTAAACCCCGCTCCGAAAAGCTGCGCATGGTCGTTGACCACAGTGCAGGCTCTCCCTCTCTGAACGACATGATTGATCGGAACCTCGTCGCTGGGACAAAAATGGATGGCATGCGCTCGCTCGGTGCCTCCTTGCTAGAGTTTCGCGCACACCATCCCACTGCCAAACTCGTCATCTTTAAGTCGGATGTTGCTATGGCTTACCGTCGCATGCCGATGCACCCCTTATGGCAGGTCAAGCAGATCGTCACTGCCCCCAGTGGGAACCATCATGTTGACCGCTGTAACAATTTCGGCGGCCGCGGTTCATGCAAAATTTGGGTTTCATTCATGTCGCTCGTCATTTGGATCGCCATCTATGTGAAATTCCTCGCTCACTTGAAAGCTTACGTCGATGACTCTTATAGTTTTGAACGAGCTGACAACATGAAGTTCTACCCACCATACAACAAATGGTTTCCAGCAAAGCAAACTGATCTACTGCTCCTCTGGGACGAGATTGGTTTGCCTCATGACGAGCCCAAACAAGTGTTTGGGGATACCCTCGAAGTCATTGGGTTCATCGTTGATCCAAATGCTATGTCTGTTCTATTCCCCGAAGACAAACGTGCAGAGCTCCTGGCACACATCCGTACCTTTGCCGTCGTGGGGAAGCGCTGGCCGTTACGCGAGTTTCTTCGCATTGCTGGATGGTGCAACTGGGCTTTCAATGTCTTCTACCTTCTCCCTCCTGGACTTTCTGCGTTATATGAGAAAGTCTCGGGAAAAACCAACATGTTCGCTGGTGTATCTGTCAACACCACCATGGTTCGTGAGCTTGGTTGGCTTGCTGGTCACTTAGAACACTTGCCTGGCATCCGTCTTTTCGACGCACATGCTTGGAAACCTTCTGACTCTCATGTCACCATCGTCTTCGTTGATGCTGCTTCGTCCAGCGGTCTAGGGATCTTCTTCCCGAGCCTCGACCTTGGGTTCCAATGTGATCTATCTGTGCTCCCTCCGGACACACACATTAATTTCCTCGAGCTCCTTGCTGTCGCTTCTGCAGTCCATCTTTGTGCATTAATGAGCGAAGTCCCACGACGGGTTGCAGTGTTTTCGGACAGCTCATTTGCTGTGGATGTCTTTAGCTCTCTACGTGCTCAACCCCCCTTCAACCCTGTCTTGATGTCATCAATTGACATTCTCATTTCCAATGGTATTGACCTGCGCGTAGTACACCTGGCAGGTGCAATCAATAATGTGGCTGACGCCCTCTCGCGTTTTCGCAACAACACTGCACGTGCACTCGTGCCTGGGATTTCTATCCTACCTTTTGAACCCCCTCGGGATGCGCTGGGGGTAAACCCACAGTAACTCCTCATCAACGATGAGCAGGCAAGCACCACGTCAACCGTGGCCGCTCTCTCGCCTGCTCCATGAACGTGCCGTCGCCATGGGAATGGCGCTCGAACGTTCCTCCATCGCTTCGTACAACTCACACTTGAATTCTTATTTGACGTTTTGTCACCTCCATCACCGTCCTGTCGCCCCAACAATTGACACCTTATCATTTTTCATCGTATACATGTCCGCCCACATCAGTCCGGATTCTGTGGCTGTGTACCTCTCCGGTATCTGTAACCGCTTGGAAAGCGAGTTTCCTGATGTACGCCAACATCGTGACAACCCGGTTGTTAAGCGCACCCTCGCTGGCTGTTTGCGACGCGCACGTCAACAGCCCTCACGCAAACCTCCTCTCGATCTTACTATCCTTCACAGGGTCCTTCACCCTCCCACACAATCAGTCCTTCACGATGACCTACTTTTTGCTGCACTGCTTGCTTCAGGCTTTTACGCACTCATGCGTCTCGGTGAGCTCGTTTGGCCTGACTCCATACAACTCCAATCCTACCGGAAAGTCACGCTTCGTCATTCCCTCACAGTGAATGCCACCTCGTTTTCATTCAACCTCCCCACTCACAAGACTCTCAAAGTCGGACATGGAAACACGGTTATGGTGCGCAGTTTCAATGACGGTGTTGACCCCCTGCCAGTAATGCACCAATACATACACTCTCGTGATCACCTTTTCTACTTTTCACCTGAGCTGTGGCTCACGAGCGAAAGGCGTATCCCCACACGAGCCTGGTTCACACGGCGCCTTCACAAAGCTTGTGGATCAGAATTCACAGGCCATTCCATGCGTGCCGGCGGCGCCACAACACTTGCGATTGCAGGAACCCCTCCTCATGTCATTCAAGCCATTGGGCGATGGTCCTCTGACGAATGGCAGAAATACGTACGCAAACATCCTTACTTGCAACAAGCTCTGCTACACGGCAGTCCTCCGGCTTCACCTTAAATGGGTTTATGCAACAGTGAGGCTGCGCTCAGCGGGCCACTGCTCTGCACGTGCACGTGCGCTCGCGATATTTTTTCTTATTTAATTTCTTTAATTTCCTTTTTTCACTTCATTTCTCTGTATTTTAATTTCCCTTTTAGCCACTCATAGCCCTTGCTCATCAAAGCAAGCCATCTCTCCTTTATTCGCTGGTTCTTACACGTACCTGAGTCTCGCACAACTTGTTCGAGCTAGCTACGACTCCACCTCCGTGCGAGCCTGCAACAGCTCTTAGTTACGCTACGGCTCGTTTGGTGTACACAAACAATCCATAGGCTTCCTGGCGAGCCTTTAACCAGGGCTCGTCAGGGAGTCGTTTTCGCTACTCAAGTCGCACCTCCGAAACCGACGAAACAAGCTAAGACCCATTAAGTGGTGTATAATTTTATTTTACCAAGTTTAATGGGTCTAGACTTTTCACATCAAGGCGGCGTGACCAGTGCACGTGATCCCAAGACGCTCCTCTATCTGTGAGGGGCTCTTATCACGCTCTCATCACTCTCCTTGTTTCGTCGTCACTTGAGGCTCAGACTCTTTGAGCTACCCACCCTGTTTCACTTCCCACCCTTCGTACTAGTAGCCCTTGCTCATCAAAGCAAGCCATCTCTCCTTTATTCGCTGGTTCTTACACGTACCTGAGTCTCGCACAACTTGTTCGAGCTAGCTACGACTCCACCTCCGTGCGAGCCTGCAACAGCTCTTAGTTACGCTACGGCTCGTTTGGTGTACACAAACAATCCATAGGCTTCCTGGCGAGCCTTTAACCAGGGCTCGTCAGGGAGTCGTTTTCGCTACTCAAGTCGCACCTCCGAAACCGACGAAACAAGCTAAGACCCATTAAAGGCATTTTGGCGGGTTGGTTCGGCGTCCACTGCTTGTTGCAAAAGCGTTTCCACGCGGCTGCGCTGACAGCATCGCTTCCATTCACCCATATCATATCCAGGGACATCCAACCAATCGTTGTGCGTGGTTTTGGCGTGCATAAACGGAGCGCCGTCCAATCAGCACTCGCAAAAAGTCGTACAGCTCGTGGTGTCCTCCGGTACACCCGACAGTTGTTCATGGATGGCTTTGCGCAGAGTCGTTGCCAAACCTTCACTTGGCAGGTAGGTGTGCGGCACTAAGCTCTCTGAACCTCTGAAATGCGAGTTACTTGCTCAGGAAGATTGCAAACCAAGGTGCTATTGTCTTCTTGGATCGACAGTTGCTCGTTGGTTATCTCACGGGATTCCCATTGACTGGCTCGCTGATCCTTTGAGCTCCAGCGCTCACGCTTTTGCACCCAACTCCTGTTCGCTTTTCCTTCATTCGTTGACTACAAATGGTGTGATGATGGTGTTGTGCAAATTACATATGTAAGTCCCTCGTACCTTGAGGTCTCCTCGTGGCAGCCCCATGTCACTGCCACCATCAGCAGTCCTAAATTCTCTTCGATCTGGCCTCGGAAAAGATCGGGTGTCAGTCGGAATGTGGAGGTAAAGTTTCTATTGGTCCATTAACCACGGGGCAATGCCAAACCACGCTTGCCCATCCGTACACTGATTAGGCCCAGTGCCACTTGCTCCAAATATTTAACTTCACACATCCATACTTGGCTTGTCATCATGACTCCTGCTCCCATCCGCCTGCACAACTTCGAACCTGGCAGACTGTCTACATCAACCCTTTCTCGTGAAGCTAAAGCAATGCACATCAAATCCGCATTATACTCTAGATCTAGCAACGAGGACCAGAATAGCAACGGCAGTGGTGGCCTAGGAGAGAACACCATAATCTTCATCACCCTTGGTGTAGGTTGGTCGTGTTCATTCATCATCGCTACCTTGTTCGACGATGCGTAATGCGCGTCGCCGCACGTCACGGTCTTCGTGACTGGCGCTGCATTGCACACCATCATCATGTACGCTCCCGAGATGAGCGGGAGGAAACCATGTTTCATTGTGAATCTATTGCTGGCTCTATATGAGCAGTCCTGCAGCGCACTTTCACTCAGAGCTTCGTATTCTACCACCCAAGTTATCTGGCTAACGCTCCTCGCTCTCCCTAGTCTCTTTACTTGTGATTCTGATCGGTTTCTACCTCGTGAGTCGCCCACGTGCCGCATCCAACGCTGGCCCGAATCTCCCTTGTTCGCACCTGCAACATTCGTCTATCACCCATTCCCCTTGTTCTGGATGCGTACGCGGCACGAGTGAACCTTGGAAGGTTTGGAACATATGGCGTCATACCAGGCGCACCGAGCCCGCCACCATTACCGATTCGCCCACTTCACAGCTCTCCCCTATCCCAGCTGCGGTCACCAGGCCACCCCGGATCAGACTGGGTGCCAAAACCTATCCTCCTATCGTACCGCGGCCATCACAATCCCGCCGCATTACCTCTCTCTCAGTCGCCACCTCTTTTTCACACTCACACATCACTGAAGAAGCGCTGTCCGAGTTTTGTGCTTCCGCGTATGAACTCGATGGCGATCTGGAGACGGAGATGCTTCACAGTGCCACGGATGACGTCTGGGTGGGCCATCCTTTAGCTGTGGAGGGCCGGTATGGAAATGTCTTGGGACTTGAAGAAGTTGTGGAAGCGCGGGGCAATGCCGCTTCCCTCATGGAGGGCTGTGTTGAAGGTGATGTTCCCACGAGGCTTACTACCCTCTCGAGGGGCGGTGATTACGAGACCTTGAGCGCTTTTCAAGGCATGGCGTCTGGTGGCAGCGATGCGGCGGAAGAGGGTGTTGCCGAGATCGACAATTGAGGTAGCTGTGGTACAAACATCACAACCACAATGCTAGTACGTTACGGGCATATATGAGTAGCTCTGCTAGTTCTATCTGATTAGATACTTATCTCGTCGTGATCAGTTACATCTAAAATAATACGTACATTTCTCATATTTACACTACTTGGGGCCACGGAACGGCGGGGACCTGAATTACGATTCAATGTCTAGGACACATGGTGTACATCTTCCATGTACTTTGTACCTCTGACGATGGCATGGAACGGTCGTCATCCAAGTCTCTATGGCAAACCTTGCTCAAGCGTTCGCATGTAAGTGAACATTGGTCACTGATGGGAACTCGAAAATTTGATTGATACGATCCAGAGCTTAGATGACGGTCGAGGACCACACTAGGAAGCTTGACTTTGTACACGTAGTATGGCTGCGCGAGGTATGCCTTCCACAGAGCATCTGACCTGTCAGGTTGGTGAGACCATGGCGAGGGATCATCGATGACTCGTATACTTGCTGCAGATCGAATGCCTCCGAGATTAGGAGCTTCAGTCCTTCAACCAGTCCTGCAACCGCTCATCCGGCGACTCGGATAAGTCTGACGACGAAACCAAACAGCGCGATCGTCAACGTGGCTGCCTCCCCTCGGAACATCGAAGCTGCCAAAGCTTGTGCGGCGGCGGCCCCCGTCCACACACCCAGGAATTCGGTCCCATCACCAAGCACTTCCGCCACCTTAAGACGTGAAGTCGGCGGGGGAATCGACGATGTCATAAACAAGCAGGCCGAGTGTCGTGATAAATTACTTCCCAGCCGATCATACTACAGGAACAGAGCGTAACGTGATCAAGCGTCTTGACAGGCTCAAAAGCGATTACGGAAAGGGCGTAAGGTAAGTTAATCCAATGTCGTCTTCAGATGGATGGTTATACTGATTGCCATGCATGGCGCGGTCATCAGCACGCTCTGCCGCTTCTATACCGCCAGCGGTGACAGGATCAAGGTCCACTTTGACTACAGCTGGCGCAGCCACTTCTTCAAAGACGCGCCAGCCACAACCGTTGAAAACGGCCAATGGACGGCATTCCTCCACGTCCATCCCTCGGGCTCTGCTAAAGGCAATTGTGGGGCAGTGGCTGCCAGTGGTCTACCACACTTCCGCGGACGCGGATATCTTCATTGGATGGCAGAGCCCCTGGAACATGGCATATGACCCCTACGTGCTGGACTCGGTTCAGGGAGAAGGACTATTGGTGGAACCAAATTTCGAGGGGTCGTATGCTGGATATCCTGGATGACGAAGCTCCCAGTCGCGACCACGTAGAGCAATATGGTTACAAGGCAAGTTTTTTTCGTCCTTCCGAGACCCGTTGCTCTGTCGTAAGCTCACACAACCGTTGTCCTAAGCAGATCAATGTCGAAATCGGGGGGTAATTCTACATGTTGGACACTCGAAAATTCTTTCGACTACTTGTACAATAGTTCCGAATCCGAGATATATCCTTTGGGGTAATCGAAAACAATTCCCGACAGCTAAGAAGACAGAGACACAGGAGAGCTGAAAGTGATACAATACCGAACTCAGATGTCGAGGACCACGTTGGGAAGCTTGACTTTGTATACGTATGGCCTTGCGAGGTATGCCTTCCACAGAGCATCCGACCTGTCGGAATGATCAGAGCATGATGAGGGATCGCTAATGCGTCGTGTACTTACTGTTGATTGAATACCTCCGAGACAAGGAGTTTCAGTCCTTCAATCAATCCTGCGACTGCTAACCCGGCAATAATCCCCCCAGCGAGACCAAACAGCATGATCGTCAACGTGGCCGCCTCGCCAAAGATGGTAGCTGCCAAAGCTTCTGCGGCGGCGGCCCCCGCCCACACACCCAGGAATTCTGCACCATCACCAAGTACTTTTACCACCTTATCCGTGAAGTTGGCTGCGGAATCGACGATGTCGTAAACGAGCAAGCCGAGCGTCGCGATAATTACTGCCGTGCCGATTGCCCCTTCTGCCTTGAAAATGAGGTCGTGCGTGAAGTTGCTCCGCCCTGAATTCTCAACCACCTTGGCGAAGAGGGAAACCTGGTGGTATCAATGTGTATAATATCAGAACATAAGATTAGAGTTGTAGACCTTTTCTGGTCTTGAAAACGTACCCTCTCGGCTTCGCTCAGTTGCTTGAGGGTCTTCTGGGGATAGAGCTGTTTGCGACAATAGTCGAGGAGGGATGCAAAATTGGGCCCGTCCTTCTCGAACATGGATTTCATCACGCCATCGAACCATTGGTTGCTAGCAGAGGTCTTGGCCATGAATGCTCGGCGACATGCGTTTCTAGCGGCGACAGCACGCTCTGAGGCGAGCTTAGCGTCTGCCTCTAGGGCAGCAGCATACCCTTTGGCATAGGACCTTGAAGGAAGCATGAGTCGACGAAACGACGAACAAAGCAACCATGGCGCAGTTGTGACTGGCCACGACAATGCTACTCACGCGATGTTGCCAATGTATTCGGCCCGGGCCTGTGAATTCTTGAGGGAAAGTAAGGCAAAGCGGGAAAAAAGCCGCAACGTCTTGTACGCAAATGAAAAATGGAATGGATCGTTCAGTTGCTAGTATCTGGTCAGTACTGTAGGTTACCTTGTTTCGGAGTCTCCAAGCTACTTACTTCTGGAGTAGCGTTTGCTTCGGCTGCCTTGCCTGCCTCGCAGGCATCTTTGACGGCTTGGAGTGCGGCATCCGTCTGATCGTAGAACCACTTGCGCTCTATAGAAGACTTGTACTGACGATAGCGCAATGCGAGGTATTCCGCATCTGAGAGCGTATTCGCTGCTTCTAGCAGCTTGTCGTAGCTCGGGCACGGGATATCGTCGTATACAATCGTATCGTCGTCAGAGGACATTGTTCTTGACTTGCGCGGTCGAGTAGTAAAACACGTTGAGCAGATTCAACTCTCTATATATTCACGCCTGGCTGTGCAATGGTAATTGATCATCGATCAGGAGCTGGTCTAAAATCTGTGGAACCGTATAGAACTCCAAAGAATCATTGGGAAGCATGCCATACCAGCTGACATGCGTTATCAGAACTGGTTTGTGTGTAGATATGAGCGCACTCACCAGCTGATATCGTTACATATGGGTCCATTGTGTCAAAATTAGCAATTCCGGGGTTTCTTTGCGAACATTGATCGGTCAAAGAAGGCTACCCACGTGGCTTCCACGTTTCAAAAACTTCTAGATTTCAAAGACCAAGACTTCTGCGAGCAAAAAGAAGGCGAACTGTGAGGAGCAAGAGCGACTTCCGTGATTCAAAGTCCGGCGGAGAACTCTGAGAATCGGACATCTGCGAGAGGCGAACTGTTATCACTCGGACTTTTTATCGGCTGATGCGTTCGGGTATATTACGTATTGAGGACTCCAGACACCGACGGACCTTTGTGTGCTTATGTAAGGGAAAGCGCAGGTAATCAAAAATAATTCCAACACTTCACGAAAGGCTGGTAGCTCAGACTGGAACTGTGAGGAAGCAGAGAAGATAGAAGTGTGTAAATAACCCAAAAGATATTGTTACACGAGTGTATTGTGGTGTATCGAAAAGTGCTAAGTAGTCGTGCAACACTCGAGCAGTTACCCGATATGGTAAGCGGTGACTGGACCTTGCATAAGTATGAGGAGACCAAGGACGACGATACCGTACTAGGGTCGGCGCGCCGACTGAAAACCTTGCTGGAATTCTGCAAAACACTCTGGTCATGATGTAACTTTTAAGTACATACTTGAATTGAGCGAGACAGTGGAAACAGATGAAGTATAGTGTACAACAATAAATACATGAGGCTGGTAAAGGAACGAGGACTGCGTGGCAACAGATGAAGCAGAGTCGTAGCAATATAAATACATGAGGCTGGCAAGAAAAGAACAAGAGAAAAAAAAACTGTCTTTGTTTCGTTAGTCCGAGTGTTGAGATAAAACTCGGGCAAACGAACATGGAGGACTACGAATCATTTAGTTGCATGGTGTTTGAGCTGCTAGTAGATGTTTCTCCGGGGGTTTCTTCGTCAACCTGTTTCTGCTTTCCCTTCTTGGACACAATTAGTTCGATTTTCTCCTTACTTCTTCTCTTTGGGTCTTCCTCCGTAACCGTTTTCGTAACTTTGGTAGGTTTTGAAGAAGATTCGGCTTCGGGAGATGCAACTCGTTTCGATTTCAGAGAGAAAGCAGAGATAGGTCCAGAACGGACGTTGGTTTTGCGATAACCGACGATGACGATCTGTTCGATATTAGCGCGGAAAGAATCTCGGGGGGGAGTTTGGTTCGCTAAAGCAAACCGTCTATTGAGAAGTGTGTGTGTCAATTAGCTGACCGACCAGTGTAGACGATGAGTGGCTTCGATAAGGAGAATGAAGACTTACATTTGCTTTTACTGTAATTGACACACGAAGTGAGAATGCATCACGACCTTGCTTGCCAGCAAGGTAATACGTAGTTTTTGTCTAGTGGTTTCTGGGGTCCTTACTTACTACACTTTTACGGTATTGGCTCTTCTGTTCGGCTAGGGTTTGTACAGACCCCGAGTGGTAACAGGGGATGACCCTGTTATCACTCGGACTTTTTTATCAGCTAACTAGAACTCAGGCCAACTCGCTGGTATGAGAAAAAAAGGAGGCAAAAGGAATTTCTCCAACCCCTCTACATCCGTGGTCTGAATGCAGTGGAAACAGATTCGGTAAATTGCGCAGGATAAGACCTGAAATGGGCCAGTACACAATACGATGCGATATAAAGAGTCTGTAGCCTCTCCACAAGATCCAGTGACCTCTCCAGCAAAGAGTCAGTCCTCCAAAGAGAATCACAAGGATGAACTACGGCATTCCGATCGACAACGACTATCTTCGTACCCTCCCAGAGTACAAGGGCAAGACCGACTTACAAATATCTGCCAATGACCGCAGCAAGGTCGCCGTCCAGCAAAAGGATGTGTACGCCTCTGAGGCCATCAAGCGCCTCGACGAACTCAAGAGCGACTACGGAAACGGCGTTAGGTGAGCCGGACTGCGAGTTATTTCTTCAGATTAGATGGTTGTAACTCATCGCCCATGCAGCACGCTCTGCCGCATCTACAACGCCAGCGGCGATACGATCAAAGTCAATTTTGACCACAGCTGGCGTGGTTCCTTCTACAAAGACGCGCCCTCATCGACCGTCGCAAACGGCCAGTGGACGACATTCATCCATGTCCATCCCTCGAGCTCTGCTAAAGGCAGTTGCGGGGCAGTGATCTACCGCACGGCCGCGAACAACGATATCTTCATTGGGTGGCAAAACCCTTGGAACACGTCTTATGATCCTGCGTGCCTCGTGGAGTCCCAGGGGAAGGATCATTGGTGGAGTGTGGGTTCAGAGAGTTATATGCTGTATCTGCTGGACGACAAATCGGGCAATCGGTCCGAGTATAACTCGTATGGCTACAAGGCGAGTTGTTTGTGATTCCGTTGTCAACTCACATGACCATGTCTACGCAGGTTACCGCCGAGATCGGAGGCTCCACGACTTCCTCCTGTGTTGTGGTGATCGAGAAGGCTTAGTTGGATGTGAGTCATTGTGACGGAAAGCGATCGAAAGTGTTTTTGTATGAGTGTGTTAGTAGTGGCAAGCCATGATCGTATATTTGGATACAGAATATATTGCCACTGTGACGGAGACGAAAAGAAAATGACAAGTACTAGCCTGCGGAGGATTGCATGTTTCACAAAGTGAAAGGCAGTGTGATGACGAAAGGCGATGGATGCGCCATGAGGAAAGTCGAAAAAGATCATCATTGTCCGACCTTAGTCTGGAAACCAGACCGTCTATGAGGCAAGCCGTGTTGCCAGATTTGCACGCTGTAATATTGGCCCCAGCCGAACGTGTTCTGGATTTACGTCCTGGAGCTCGTACAGGATCGGAAAGGTTCCTGATTGAACCTTGGCTGGCGCATCAGCTCGCTGCTCTACAAAGATAGACGTGCTGATATTTATGTTATCGTAACAGATGATGTGTGGTCGTCGAACGACCTGGACTGCCTGATCCATGCAACGTGATGCGAGATTGCTTAACAGCTTGAGAAGCGAGGTGAACGACATACAAAGCCCGCACTTTGCGAGGGCTTCAATGACCTGGCGTGATGTACCGTTCGTCCAGAGAAAAAGAGTGAATGGTGCCGCGAAGTAGAGCGTATGATTTGATCGTGCCTTCGCTAGCTGCGCGAGTACAACATGACAAGTCTTTTGAGGAGTTCGGAAGGACTTGAATAATGTTGCTGAGAAAAACCTACTGTAGAAATGTCCTTTATTTTATTCTCCCTAATGGCTCGATTTGACTGCGCAGCACTCCCAAGGATCCGGTCGAGTACAGGTGCATGCTCTTGTATGATCTGCCCAATCGTTGTGTCGATGTCCCAGTCATACACCTTCTGGGTTACATGTCGAAGTGCATGAGGCTCCATCCAAGCATCAAGTTGTGCTTTGCCACAGGGATCTTTGTATAGGTAATCAAGTAGCTGGCCGAGTTTTCCATATGGCCGCTCCTTCGGGCAAGCATAGACACGATCACGATGTACTGAAAAGTCTTCTTCCATTGGATCCAGGACCTTGAGGAGAGCACTGAAAAGTGAAAGTCGGCCAAGTTGTAGCACATGGATCGCTTTCTGAACACGCTCGTTCTGTGGTACTGGTCCCTTGGGTAGGTTTTAAAGAGAGTCACAGCAACAACACAGAGTGGGGTTGGGCTGGATGTCATTCATGGTGTAGCGATCATCGACGACGACGGCAAATGGACTTATCCTACGTTAACCCTTAACCTACACTTATCCTAATGTCATGTGACGAACGCTTAGCCTGATTTGGGCATGTCACTCACGTGCCCGCGCAGCCTGAACGAAATTTACCAGACTAGTCCGACCTCGAGTTTTGAGTACGGTAAACGGCTTGAGTCACCGGTCAAACTTGATTGGAAAGGTGTTCATCCTTTCCGAAAACCAAAGCCCTTTCAAACCCGATGGTAACGGTATTAGATATGATGGGTTCTGGATGTTATCCAAACACAATTTTACTTTGACCACACGCTGACACGTTCAATGTCACTTGTCCTGAGCCCCAGCATAACCTTATAATAGCCTAAGGTGAGTACCACTTATAATAACAATACGTCTACATTCGGTAAAGAATTCCATGGATAGCCTGAAATTTACACTTTGGGTTCCTTATACAACCTGAGTAACAATGAAGACACGACGACCGAGACAGAACTGGAAACAATAGGTTAGCAGCTCGAATCAACACGCTTCTGGTCAGAACTCACGAGAAAGCCATCGCTAATGCTGCCCACACGGGAGTGAGACGAGCATGACCCACGGGGTATATCACGCCAGCAGCGACCGGGATGGCAACGATGTTGTACATGAACGCCCAAGCCTATTGAGAACAAGTCAGCCATCGCTGTACTTCAAGGGCGGACACCGCGGCGCTCACAAAATTTTGCTTGACACGGTTAAAAACCTTTCGTGACAAGTCACTCAACGTGAGGAGACTCTTGAGGTTTGAAGATAGTAGGATAAACGAGGCGCTAGATATGGCAACGTCGCTGCCAGATCCAATGGCGATCCCAATGTCACTCGCAGCAAGGGCCTTTCCGATCCGTCAGTACACTGAAATGTTGAGAGTGAAAAGAAATCGACCCACAGGTGCGTCATTAATGCCATCGCCAACCATCGCCACGATGCACCGTTTGTTCATCTTCTTTTCGGAAAGCCTCTGCCATCTCGAACCGCGACGCTTGACACCGTTCGCCTGCAGCCATTCAATTTTTTCTGCTTTCTGGTGGGGAAGCACTCCTGCCAAGACATTCGTTTCTGGGATGCCGACCATCTTTGCGACAGCCTTTGCCGTCTGCTCGTGGTCTCCAGAGATCATCCAAGTCTCGATCCCCTTTTCGCGGAGGATTCGAATTACATCGGGAGCCTCTGGCCGCAAAGAATCCGTCACAGCAAAAGTGGCCACGACAGAAAATGTGTCGTCATCGCTGATCGCGACAAGGGCGATACTCTTGGCTTCGGTCGTCCACTCGGCCAACCTGGAAGTTGTTTCACTGTCCAGGATGACCCCGTGCTCCCTCATCCAGTTTTCATTCCCAATGAGAGCCGTACGACCCAGCGCATCAAAGTAGGCCTTCACACCACGACCGGCAACCTCGTCGAAACCGGTCGCGCTCAAATGGGCTGCCTCATGTTTAGTTGCATACTGCTTGACAGCGGTTCCTAATGGGTGAGATGACGCAGACTCGAGCTCCGCAGCAATTCCAAGGATAGACTGGGATGTCCATGTTGACCCGGAAGTCACTTCAAAATTTGAAACTTGAGGTTGTCCTCCCGAGGTCAGAGTTCCAGTCTTGTCGAACACAACAGTGTCGACTTGCGCCATCTCTTGAAACGCTTCGCCTCCGCCGCGTGCAAGGATGCCGTGTTTGGCCGCGAGACCGGAACCAACAAGGAGGGCAGTCGGGGCTGCGAGAGCAATACCACAGGGGCAGGCGACGACAAACACTGCAATGGCAAACTCGAGTGACCACACGGCTGGTGTAGAACAAGTTTAACCAGAAGAACGAGAAGATGGAACAAATAATACATACTCCAGCCACCTGTGTCAGCGTCGAGATAATCACGAGGGATACCACCACCTAGTCCGAGAGCGAGCCAGACAACCCAAGTGATGATGGCAAGAAGAGTGATGACTGGGACGAATATGCTTGTAACCATGTCCGCGATTCGCTCGATCGGGGCACGACGAACTCGTCCTTCACGGACGATACGGACAATTTGATCCAACCTGTGGAAAATATGAGACGGTAGCCACTAGCGTTGGATGAATATTCACATTGTCAGGCCGCCAACAGCGTCCACTCTGACGTCAACGGCTTTTTCCTTGTTGATCGTGCCGAGGAAAACTTGATCTCCAGGTTTCTTTGTGATAAGCTTGGCCTCGCCCGTGAGGGAGCTCTCGTCAAACGAGGTTCCTGCACCAGAAACGACAGTGCCATCAGAGGGTGGAGTTGCTCCATTCAAGACACGGACAATATCTCCGACTTCGAGAAGATCAACGTAAATTTTTTGGATTTGATGCCCTGGGACGATGGCAAGGTCATCTTTCTCTGGGTCACCTTTTTCGAGGTCTGCGTTGGAGGAATAAGAATCCACGTCGGACGGATCACGAGGAGTGAGTAGCAAGGCCTCTGGTGGGCGAAGGGAAGCCAGTGCTGTGATAGCATCAGCAGTTCGTGCTTTGCTATATGCTTCGAGATACCGGCCTAGGGCAACTCAGAGTTGGCTCGGGGAGATAGACCGCTACTTACCAGTCAACAAGAAAAAGGTGAGGAGGACGACGGAATCAAAGTATGTAGTGGAGTCGCCGACTCCGTTTGAAGCGGGCGGCTGAGATGCCGCGAGGGCGAGGAGCACGACGGAGGCGAAATATGCCACGGACACGCCAATGGATACCTGAAAAGGGATGTGAGTGTGAAGAGGGACAGAGCAAGGCAAAGTATTACAAGAAGGTTCATGCTGCCGAACCTGGTGAAGCGGGCGATGATTGGGGTAGAGCTTCCTTTGCGCCACATGGCGAGTATCTCCCTGATGCTGCGATAATGGAAGAGGGAGGCGCTGTAAAACATGACGGGTGTTGCCAAAAAGAACAAAGACCACTGTGTGCGTGATGCGTTTCCATTCCACATGGGCTGCATGAGGTAGGCTTTGGACGAGTTTCCAGGGGGGGCGAGGTTCGCGTAAACGACACTGAGGATGAAGGTAGGCACTGCGGCGAGAAAGGTGAAAAAAAGACGGTTGAGGAGAAGTGTTCGCTCGTGGAGCTGCATGGAGCGGGCACGCTGCTCGAGGGTGGGAGGGTGATGGGGGGATACCTTGAATGCGGGGTCTGCAGATTGAATGCAGGCAATGATGGAGCGGATGGTAAAATTTGGAGGTGCAGGTTGATATGATATCTCGATGATAGGGTGGGTGTGATCAACGAATGGCTTGGTGATGATAATATTGGGATCGAGGACACGTAATACATCCACTACTTTGTTGGGGCAACGGCTGGTGGGAGTGAGTGAGAGAAGGCGTGAAGAAAAGCGGTGTACATACCGGCAGTACATGCCATCCACGCGGAGGGAGAGTGTACGGGTGCCTGAATGGCTGGATGGAGAAGAAGGGAGGATGGGTTCTGCGCTGACGACCTCTGCTTCAAAGCCGCAGTCGTCAAGCGTGTCAGTAACGGAGGAGAGCAGAGCGATGTTGTCTATACGGAGGGTGGCGGAGCTGGTGAGGAGACTGACGACGACGTCGGAGACGCCGGGAATGGGGGAGAGCATGTCTGTGATTGTATTCACGCAGGACGCGCAGGACATGCCGCTGACGGAGAGGGTGATGCTGTGCGGGGTGGGAGTGGAGGGGGCGAGGGGCACCCTGTGGTGGGCGCACTGCTGGACACGGGGAGTGGGGGGAGGGGAGTCGGTGAGGAGATGAAAGCCTGCATCGTCAAGGGCTGCCTTTATGCGGGAGAGGGAGAGGGCGGGGTGATGGCAGAGAGAGACGGAGCTGGATGCGACAGAGACGACGACGGAGAGAGGGGCTGGGTCGAGCGCGGAGAGGGATTGCTCGACGGAGCGGGCACAGCTAGACAGGGGTCAGAGTCACGGTGAGGATGGAAGCAGCTACGAGCTTACCTGGTGCAATGTAGGTTGGATAGGAAGAGGTTGGTGGTGTCCATGGAGATCGGCCCTCCATGTCTGTCTTTTTATCTGTCCGTCATATTTTGCCTCATTGTCCAAGAAATGATTCCATCCAGTGTGGCTGTGCTCATGTGAACGGAGAACTGTGCACGATCAGTGAACAGCAGCCGAGGTTGCCGAACTACTGTACCTTCTTTCTATTGCCCACAAAGCCAAGCGTAATTAGGGAAATAGCATTAACCAATGCGTCGGTATTAACTATGGTATGCTGTGCATCACTATGGGCTGCCGACTTGGCATTTGATGGTTTGAAACCATCTTTTTGTTCGCGTGGTCACGGATTGTTCGGAGTTCCTAACCATGGAACAATTTTTCATTGCTCAGATGTGGGTTGGCGATACCTTCAGTCGGGTTGGGTCGTTTGGGTCAGTTACCGCCTATTTTGCCAAGTTATTCCCTTTTTCGCCGCGTCCACCGCATGGTAGCGAATCTATGCGTATACGAGCTTATGGGGGAGATCGGAAAAAAGGTGGGACTAACCAGATACGTAGAAGAGGTTGCGATGAGAACGAACGGGGTGGACGAAACCGCAGTTATTCCGGCCCGAGGCTGGACCCGATGCTGTCGGGTCGTGCGGGATGGGTGCCGAACAGCGAGGGGAGTCGAGTGAGGCAGCGCCGGAAAAATAGGGCTTACAGAGGCTACATCTATGCGGGCCTGTGAGAGTGGTGTGGTGGGCGGGTGCGAAAAAGATGTATTGTACCGAACTGCAGAGAGGGATGATGGAGAGAAGATCTCCCTTTCGTTCTCACGCATAGACTATATGTGTGCCTGGTTTTTGTATCCGCAGCTTTCCTTTTCCCGAGGTCCGAGGACGCTCTTGCTTTCCCCGCCTTGGCATGTCCAAGCTATTTGTACGAACTGGATTACAATGGTTTGGCGTCTCCCTGGAGTGAATGTGCCACCATTGGGTTGGATTGTAGAGTTACTGGCATGACATGCAAAGACATCACTCGTCCACCCCGGAAAACAGTGATTAGATCCGAATACAACATAATCATAGTTGATCAGTACCGGCGTACCTGACATACCCGCATAATCGATAGGTTACATGCCATCTAAAACATCCTCGTCATCGACTGCGTCGTAGGCATCGAAGACATGGACAACGTCTCCACCCGCCCCGCTGCATCGTCCCCCACCGCCCGCCTCACGAACGCAAGTCGCTGCTCTCGCCATCCAACAGAGTCGGATCCGGCGTCCTGGTCCTCGCTACCCCGATAACACGTCGGTGGCCACACCAACGGCCCCTGCGTGCGCTGGCGCTGACGATACAATACCACATCCCTCACCACGTCCACCTCCCCGCGCACGACCACCGCCCTCAACAACCTCGCGCGCATCTCTTCCCGCCGTTTCGCCCCTGCCTCTGCCTCTCCCTGCGTCTCATTGG
Organism: Boletus reticuloceps; assembly: GCA_018397855.1. Lineage (NCBI taxonomy): Eukaryota > Fungi > Basidiomycota > Agaricomycetes > Boletales > Boletaceae > Boletus > Boletus reticuloceps. The sequence goes on from JAGFBS010000005.1 coordinate 1,589,704, forward strand.
TCTCGTCTTTGCCTACCTCTTCGTCCGCGTCCAAGTCTCCCCACACCGTACATGCGACATGGTGCACGGCCACGAACCTCAAGAACCCTTCTAACCCGCCCCCGTCACGAGCCACCAACGCCGCAACATACGCACCTAGTACTGCAACGTCCCGTTCGATCGGATACAAGTACTCCCGTGGGTCCCCTCCCTCACCTGTACAGACGACCTTCTCCATCGGGATACGGACGCTCTTCACGACGTCTCCGAGGCCCGCGCCCCCATCTCCGTGTCCCGGACCAGAGCCGGAAGTAGCACCGTCCCCGCCGCACCACAGCGCCCGTCGATAATCGACCGCATAGTGCATCGCCAACGGGGCCACCACCAACGCCGCAAACGTTTGGTGCCCAAACGACACCGCACCGTACAACGCCACCAGGTCTGTATAAAACTGGTAAAACGGCGTCGCACCGAGGTACGGTCTCACGGCGTCTTCAAGCGTGCAGACGTGGGGTGTCATCGCGTGTGATCCTCCAGCACGACCCTGCATGATAAAGGGCTCGAGTAACCGCGCCATCAGTCGCTCCACCCCTGCATCTCTAAACACTTCCACTTCCATCCCGCTGGTTCCAACGCCGTGTTCGAGCATACACACCCGCATGCAGGCAAAGACCACCTCTGCTGGGCTGTGTACAAAGTCCTCCAGACTATGTACGAGCAACACCCTGCGCGCTGCGTATGCCAACAAGAGAGTCGCACGCACTACATCCACCTCGCTTGCAGTCCAGTTACCCGGGATGGCGCGGAACACGGGGGAAATGCCTGAGCGTAAGAGGTGCGTCAGTGGAGCGAACAAGAAGTCACGCGTGGGTGGTAGGCAGGCTGCGAATGTACGTGCCGAGGGGCCGTTGGAGTTATCGTTATCGCTTGATCCAGGAGGGGAGGGAATCGGAGGAAGACGGAGCGTCGAAGACCGGGAGACACTCTCCGTGTTCGGCTGAAGTGGGGCCACATATACTGCTCCCTCGGGCCGCACCGTATACTCGAAAAATGGTCGCAGGACGTCCACGTGGGTACCCAGGGGCAGTCCTGCAGGGTCGACGCCAATGAATTGCGGCGTAACGAGATGGAATGAATCAAGCATGGCAAGTGCGTAATATTCATCTCCTGGAAGAATGCGAGACAGGAACACAAGAGCCTGGGCGAACCATAACTGAGGGGTCGTACCAGGGATGTGCCGCGAGACACGATGAAATTGGATCATAAACCGCGTCATGGGTCGTAGATAAATCCGCAGATATGTTGCGCCAAGTGTTGAGGGAAGAGACCAAGTCGAGTCCTTGACAAGCACTGCAGAGAGCGCCGAGAGTTTACTCAACGGGAGCGCAAAAGGAGGGTCGGATAGCGGTGCACCATCATTGAGGGGTGGGAGACAGGCTAACCACAGACGAAGTGCAGAAGCGAGGGTGTTACAGGCACTTGCGAGCGATTTCAAAACACGTTCCCCGTCTAGTGTCGTAGTCGGAACTCCTTTCCCAAGATCACGTCGCACCGCCTCCAGCGCGCGCTGGACGATCCCAAACTCGATCCCATCATTGGTTGAAAAAGTGCGCCTGAGAGTATTTGACGCTTCTTCTCGCTCCTTTTCACCGCCCTTGATACCATTGATCCGTGCGCCCTCAAGCCACGCAGCTTCAGCGTCCCATGTGCCTGCATAGAGTGGCCAGTCCGATGTCTCATTACTCAGCCCCTCCCTAAGCTTTCGCACGTCCGCCACCCATCCCAAGGCACATACTTGGCTCCAGACTATCTCGTGCGGTGGACTCGTCGCATGGGGATCCGTTGCACAGACAGTCCATGCTTCGATGAGAGACGCCCATGCTATACGGAGTTGTGTAGATGATGAATCGGACGCGTTCTCACCTTCGTGATCGGAAGGTATACTGGATATGTATGAAGCGAGGTCGGTGAATATTTGAGGGGCCGTCGTAACAATTTGAGAGTAGAAACCGTATGAGGCTAGGGTGGAGTAGAACCTCAGCGTGTTCGTCAGATGCGTGGTCGCTAGGGCAGGCGGATAGGGTGACAAAGGCGGAAGAGGGGTGACGAACCGAAGAAGTGCATCTGCAGGGTCGAGTAGTGCCAATGCATTCGAACGCGATGCAGAGGCGAGCGTGATTAGCATCTGAAGTGCGAGGGGGTTAGGTAATACAGATTCTTCCTTGGGAGGGATGGGTGTCAGGAGGAATGTGTCAAGGATCGTCGGCACAAGACGAGGGGTGGAAATGATCATGCCTGAAAATTGGTTGGACTGCTGAGCAAGCCAGTGAAGGACAGCCAGTAGTTGCGCAAGTGATTCAGGAGGAAGCGCAGCGTGCGACAACACGTCCGTGATTTGAGGGAGGAGATAATCGAGCTGTAATGAGGAGACAGTGTCTGGAGCGAGGGTCAGCTCTACACCCTCCAGTTCACTCGTCATTCCATCCCACTCGACAGTGCACTGCCAGACAACCTCGACCGCCCGCGCACCGAGGCTACCGATCTGGTCAATGGCAGCCAAGCCGGCGGCAAGAATGCGGTTTCGAAGTTGACCTTCTCGACCAGGAAACACGACTACTTCATCTGGGCTGTCGGTGTGTTGAACCTGCCGACCTAGACGATGAGCAACCTTGGCCAGGATGCCAAGCATCGAAGCCCGCTGAGCTGGAACAGTCGATCGTGCCAGGAGAAAGATGTCGTCGATGGTGTATCCGGCATGGCTACCCTCAGCATGGTGATGTAATCCCAGGTGGGATGGTAACGAAGCAGAAAGAGAAGTTGGTATAGGGACACCTTGAAGATCGAATCGAGTGACAGACGGATCGGTCGTCCCTAGGGAGGATGCTTCCATCCACGCGAGGCCTGGATCGTTGGCTGGTACGTTAGGAAAATATCGTCGACGGATATACTCGGGGGTGCCTTCCCCCGGCTCATCGTCGGCTTTGGCGGCGCGCGTAGGTTGGTCCTCTGTAACACCATTGGTCGAATGGGCTCGCTTGGAAGAAATAGCATCCTGGCGGTACGTGCCTAAAGAAATGATTGAATCATCCTTCGTATCTGGTGGGGGTGGAAGTGCGAAGACGGTTCGTTTAGGAGATATGGGAGCTGATTCGTACACGTGCACGTCATCCGGGGTGACTTCTGCGAAGCGCAATTTGCGGCCTGTTCGGCTGGAAGGACGCGTGCTGCTCGTCGCCGGCAAGGGCGACGGCACTAAACATTTGAATTGCCAGTAAGAGAGCAAGTCACCGCCGACGAACGTTGAGCTTACCTGTCCAACCCATATTCTCAAGACTCTTGACTCGGAGAACGCCTGGCTTGGTGGCCAAGCCATCAGACACCCGACGCGGTGTCGGGGAAGCAACATTGACAATGTCTTTATGGTCGCATTCGGTCGTCTGACGAGCATCACGATCGCCTTTCGTGTCGTCAGCTTTTCCTGCTGGTTCTTGCGCAGCTCGCTCTTCCAGTTCCGCCTGGGCTTGGGCCTCCTTCTCCTTTGCCACTTTCCGTCGTCGAGCTTCATGAACGCGCCTCAGTAACTCCCCTGTACCCTCTCCCAGCTGCTCCAAAATTGCACGCTTCTCGTGCTCGATATCGTCATCACTCATCCGTGCGATCGTACGCATGTTCTCGTCGTGGATCTGGTGAAGGAGAGCATCGGTATTGGTTGGAATGGGTTTGGGATCGATGATTGGACCTGGCGATGCGACAGACGGTTGTTTCTGCGGTTTATTTGACACGCCAAAAGGTACGTCAGTGTGCCTCGAACCTGCGACGTCGCCTTTCAAGTTGACCTCGTCCCGCGCGCGTGCAAAGGCGCTCTTGAACCGATGCTGGGCAGCTGGGAATCCTCTTCCTGGTGTCCGAGTGAACCTGGAAGATGGCGCTGACTCCGTGCGGGGCTTTGTTCGCTCGACGACGGAGCCTACCAACGAACGGTCGTGACTAGACATGGCAGCGGAGGATGGGCAGCTTCGGGTTACGTAATATCTTGGGGATTCTCCGCGCAGCCTGAGGACCCAATGCCCGAAAACTCCTGCTGATAGCGCGTCACGGCATACCTACGTATATATACGTACTTAGAAGAGACCGAGTACACGCCCAAATGAGGGTTTCAGAGTACGAACGATTGACGGAAAATGTTAATGCAATATATTTTGGATATTGTGTAAAGATAAGTGTGATGTGGCTCGGGCGATGCATCGACTGTCTCTAGTACGGCAGGTATGACACATACATGTGACATAACTTTTTAGACGTCTGCTGGATGTCTGGAGATGGTCTGTGGATCATTCAAATGACACCCGCACAACGTCAATTTCCAAGCATCGAACAGATATGTGACTGTATACTGTACTGCTATACCAGGTAAGATGTACAACATTGCTGTCTGCCCAATGTTGTTCGAGCATCCAAGAGTCCTCAGTCTACAATGTACTATAGTATCAGTCTACAATAATAATAATGAAGGCTATATGTAGTGCATGTCTAAATACCAAAATTTCGTACTAATACTAGACTATTTGTGTTGTAAAAGTGTCAAGAAAGGTTGTTGAAAATTGTAGTACTTAGGCTAATGAAATGTAGCATTTGTTTCCTAATGATTCGGACTTGTCATAAATTTTGAATCGTGCGTGTCATGTGACTTGTGCGTTGTCAGCGTTGCAACGCTGCAGTCTCATTTTTTCCCTACGACGCTGCACTCAAGGTACACAAATCTTACCTGCACCCCAACGAACAATCAACGTACCGCATCCCAAACGCCTCGTCTGCGCCTCAACTGGCTCATGCACACATCAAACGACTCACTCGCACCTCAAATGGCCCATCCCCACTTCAAACGACTCACCCATGCCTCAAACAATGCACCCTGGCCTCGAACGACATACTCGTGCAGAGTCGTGCCCCAAACAGCTTGCCCACACCTTGAACACCCATCCGTGCCTCAACTGGGTGATGCACACTTAAACTGGTCCACGCACACCTCAACCGGCTCTCGAATGCCTCAAACCAGGCAGCCTCCATGCCCGGCCTTCCCGTGCCCAACCAATTATTATTTTAGTTGTTACATTCCAACATACTGTATATTAGTAATTTAGTGTACTTCCTCAATCATCTTACTCGTGGCATTGCTGTGTGTGTGGTGCTGCTGTTCGAGCAATGTAAAATCTAGTATCTACTGTAGTGAAATTATGTAAAGCCTGGGTGTTGCTTTGGATGTCCATTGGATGTCTGCCGGATGTCCAATGGATGCTCGGGTTGAGGCGGTTGACATGACTGACTTGGAATATCAATATATTGTTCGACACTAGATAGCTAACTAACAATATTTCGGACAAATAAATTACATGCAGCAGGTAGTAATGTCCATGTTTGGCGGGTTGCTCGCCAGCCAATTGACGGAAAATGTCACTTGCCGGAAAAGCTGACATCAGCTGGACATAAACCAACTTTAGCGTCCACCAGACGTCAGCTTACTTCAGGCGTGTACTAACCCGTAGTCTTAAATCTTTGCAAGCAAGGATCCCGAGTCTCGGATCCGTGGTGAGTACGAGCATCCGAAATACCAAACATTATACCGGACACATAGCAATAGGATCACTGGCAGTCCCCTGCTTTCCTCTGCTCATGTCATCGCCTTGCTCGGCTTGAGAATCGGGATGTGCAAGCACGGTACGAGAGTTGGTGACACATCTCCGGTGTCACCGACAACGGTGTAGGTGAACAACGAAATCACACCCGTAAAGTATCCAACATGATCATGATGGATCATCGGAAGAGTGTGATTGTTCACAAATTTGTAGTCCTACAATTTACCCATACCTTCCAGCTTCGCGGTTAATTCGGCATGGTATGTCTTGAGCTCCTCCATTGACGCAGTCTTTGCGGGCCAGCAACTCTCGTTCAAGACGAGGCCTTCAGTCTCATTGGGCTTTGGGATGACATGGAAATGGACGTGGTCCACTTGTTGGTGCGCTATGCGACCATTGTTCTGCACCAGGTGCGGCATGTAAGTGATAACGCAGCGAATAGATAAGAAAAGATGAGGACAGACCTGAAGAATATTGTAATTCTCGAGCCCTTGTGCAAGCGCGATCTTCTTGGCGATCGGGAGTGCATCAGCGAGGTATTCGTCTGGAAGCTCGTGCATTTTTACGGTGTGATCTAGTTGTTTGTTTCATTGGTCAGCGTCAGCTGTGGGGCTGTCTCGGAGAGGTGATTACCTTTGGGAATGACGAGCGCGTGGCCTTTGGATACCGGACCAATGTCGAGAAAGGCGAATCTAAGATGGCGTCGACTGGGGCCTGTTTGATATAGGAGAGATGGTACGCACGAGTGCACAGTCTCGATGAGCTTGAAGCTGGGTATTTCGCCTGTGGAGTGATCATGGTCCTGATAGACTGGGCGTGGTGAAGGTACGAGCCTTTGATGATCTTGCAAAAGATGCAGGTGGTAAGAGATCTGTGTTTAATCTTCAGCACTACAGTCGCCTGAAAATTGTTGTACTTTCCTTGCTGCTGCCATCGTCACAGTGGAAGGCAGAAGGTGATGTTGTTACTTGTACCGACTGCGTAGATATAAGGGACCGGCAAAGAAGGTGTACTGCCACAATCCGATCCGGACCGAGAAGCATACACTCTGAATCCGACTCGTCTGGCTATTGTCATACCGCATAACTTGTATGCATTGGCTGGGGTGACGTGCGTGAGGTCGCGTCTGGTATGAATGACCCTCTTCAAGGCTTAGAATCACCCTGCAGACCAAGACTTGCAGCGGTGCGAGTGTGACGTGTACCAGATGTACTTTGAACTCAGCTCTCGGCAATCATCGGCATTGACAGGTGCCGAAACCAGCTTTTAACGTTATTCTGTGCTCGTTCAAGCTTCCAGTCTAAAATATTCTACGGAAATGACTCGATTTTCGTTCGGAGAGAACGGAAGAGTTGACTAAACTGTTGTCAAACTGACCAATGTGCACCCGCACTGCCTTGCTTGTCATAGCGGGGACAACCTTGCCCCACGTGATACAAATCTTATCGGTCACTCTCGGCGCTCGTCCTCGTCGTCGCGACGATGAGCTCGTTCGATTTCTCGCAATGGCCACCAAAGTTCACCGACATCCAGCTCACAAACCTCGTACAGCATGCTACCACGTACGCCCTCGCACACGGCCTCGCCTACCTCCCAGCCATCCCTTCCCAGCCACCTGCCCCGTCCTCGGTGACCCACGCACCGATATCGCTCCTGCCTGCCCCTGTTCCACGCGCGCTGTTCCGGAAAGCACAGCGATTACAGTCGATTTATAACGACCTGTATGCACGCGTCGCTACCGACGACGACTTTCTGGATCAAGTGATGGGTGCAGAAGTGGGTGTCGGCCAGGCGGACGAGTTCGTGAGGCGATTGTGGAAGGGGTGGAAAGAGATCAGGGAGGAAGGGATCGTTCAGGTGATTAGCCCGTTGGGTTGTGAAAAGGCGCATCGCTCAAAGATGTTGTCTAGCCCTTGCATCTCGGTCTCTTTCGCTCAGACTACCTCCTGCATACCGGCGACGGACACGCACTCGGTCTCAAACAAGTTGAATTCAACACGATATCCTCGTCGTTTGGGCCACTTTCAGAAAAGGTCTCTGCGATGCACAGGTACGGGTCATCGCAATATCATGTGTGAGAGTTGACGAGACATGGTCTGTTAGATACCTCTACGCATTGACGAATTACTACCATGGATCACCTCACCTCAAGCCGGAGAACTTTCCCCCAAATGATACCATCTCGGGTCTGGTGAACGGCCTAGCCGAAGCACACAAAGCATACGGAGTGCCGAGGTTGGACGATTCCCTCCTTGTTGCACTCTCACTCATCTCTCTGCAGCGCATACATCCTGTTTGTCGTACAGCCCGACGAGCGCAATGTCTTTGATCAACGGTGGCTCGAATACGAATTGTTAGAAAAGTACGTCTGTAGTTCGCACCGTGACCGCATATATGCTCGTGATCCACGCCGCTTACCTCCCACACAACCGACAGACATGGTATTCGTGTCGTCCATCGAACCTTCCTTGAGCTTGCTACCACCACATCACTCTCCGGTCCCTCCCGAACCCTCCTCCTCACTGTACCATCCAATTCAATCCCGATCGAGATATCAACGATCTATTTCCGCGCGGGATACGCCCCGACTGACCTGCCCACAGAGACACACTGGACAGTACGCCTTACCCTAGAACGGAGCCATGCGATAAAGTGCCCGAGTATACCCCTCCAACTGGCAGGTGGGAAAAAAGTACAGGAGACATTGAGCCAGCCTGGCGTCGTCGAGCGGTTCTTTACCACCTTGGAGTCGAGCGTTGCCGCCTCGGCGACAGCGGAGCTTCGAGAGACGTGGATGCCCATGTGGGCCCTCGATGCAGAAAACCTACCCACTCTTCCCACGTCGTTTCCGGACGTGGAACGCAACCCGGGTGAACCCCTCGGGACGACTTTTGCCCGTCGTCACGCTGAGAATCTAGTGCTCAAACCACAACGCGAAGGTGGTGGGAATAACGTCTACAAGGGGAATATTCCTGCGTTTTTAGAGGCACTCCCGGCGGAGGAACGAATGGCGTGGATTGCGATGGCGTTGATCGTACCCCCCGCTGGGATCGGATCGTATCTCGCGCGAGCTGTGTCCGGTGCAGGTGGAGCGGGTCAGAACAAGGAAGATGAAGAGCGGCCAAAGTTGGTCTGCGTAGAGACGATATCCGAGTTGGGCATATTTGGTTGGGCGTTGTTTGGAAAGGACGAGGGGACAGGAGTCGTACGCAAGGAACGGGGTGATGTGGGTTGGTTGATGCGGACGAAAGGGGTGGAGAGTGATGAGGGAGGCGTAGCGGCTGGGTTTTCAGTGTTGGATTCGGTGGTGCTCGTCGACGGGTGATTGCGTTGGAGACGGAAGTTTTACTTGCGATACATAGATTTACAGTTTGACGACCTTCGGATCGATCAGATCACTGGGCCCAATCCTGCTGGATTCCTGTGCGACCCGAAGACTGTGCAATCTGTGGGCCATCTCGAACTCCAAGTGTTCTTGACCCAATTTTCCACCCCAAATGTCCCGCCTCGACAGATCCATCATTCCACCGCCAAGTACATCCTCGTAATCCCAAGTGGGTTCGCCCGCACCCTTCATATTCTTCAGCACACCCTGAATAAAGTGGTCACGGAAAAGGTCATCAAGGGGCCGTAAATTGTGGTCGATGATGTGATCGAGTTTGAGGACCTTTCCAGCAATATCATCGTAGCCAGGAACGAACGGAATGACGACATGCCCGCGCTGTCCGAACGGATGGTGAGAACTGATACTGGGTATAGATGAAAAATGCAAACGTCAGGATTGACAGCAAACTTGTAGTTATCCCATGCATCATGCAAATCGCTCCGAAGTAAAATCATATTTTGAATCGAGTCGATTTTGGTAGGCCCGCCGAGCTCCGGAAGAGTCGCAGGATCCGTGATACGACCTGGATAGCCTTTGTTGACCCACTGGATATATTTGGTGTTAGTTCATTGGGAATGAAACTTTGGGAGATGACGGACGTACATCAACGTCATGCGCGCGTGGGAAAATATGTGCTGCCTTGAAACGACTAAAGTCGTCCCTACTAACTGGGAGACTGGATATGAGGCAGCAAGGGTCACGGGCGCGTGTACGTTCTCGGTAGGCTGATGTCTGCAGAAAGTCATTTAACTTATATGTGCGCCTTGTGGGGGTGCGCGACATACCTTTAAAGGGGTATTAGAGACGGTTGGATGACGGCGACGAGACAAAACGGGCGTCAAACCAACAGAGATTGGAGTACCATCTACAATAAATTATGTGAACAAACACGAATCATAAGTGGCAGTTGTTAGATACCTTGTCGGAGAAGGATATATGTTCCAGGGCATGGGAGTTCGCGGTTTGGGGGACAAAGAGCCCCTCGTCGCTGGGGCACACCTTCGGCGTACTCGAAAATCGCCCAATCACCCTCGGAAAAAATAACTGCGCGCACGCATCCGTGAAAAAGTTCCCAGTCAATGAGCCCGTACTGCCAAAAGCCTAGAAGAACAGAAGAGGTTAGAAGAACGTCGAAGCCTGATCTAAACAGCTGACTGGACAAGGTATTGCCATCGAAATCGCGAAGGATAACGTCCCCCATGATTTCGAGAAGGATAACAAGGATTGAGTTGAGCGTCTCTTACAAGGACTGATACGTCATATGAACCCAAATCGAGCTCGTGCCTTACTACTAGCTTCTGTTGCTCACTTCCCTATATCGCCATCCATGCAGATGTGGATGACTGCTGTTCACACATCATGCTGGCAATCCGCCCAACGAAAACCCATCCTACCCAGTACCACAAGATATCGCGTCAGTTGTCTTATAATTGATACTTTATTGTGCATGCCAGAAGCGGGTTTGAGCTCTCGCCCAAGTGAACCAAACTTCAATGACCAATCGAATTGTGTCCCAGTCTTCATAGACACCAACCACGAGCACACAAACATAACTGTGTTTTAAAACGAACCTACAACCACCTGTCTACGTCAATGCCAACTTTCGATTGCGGATATTTCATGTCGCCAGACTATATCGATCAGTTTGTCAGGAGGGAGAGGTACGACGATGAAGATCACCCCCTAGCTGTTTTTCGGGATTTCAACGAGTGGTGGTTGGATCTTCCCCGCGATATGCGGAAGAGAACGCCACTTGTGGACTGTTTGTTTTTATCCAAATTCTTCTGCCTCGCTGCTGACGTTTCTTTACTGTCTAGTGCACATTCCGGACGCAAAGGATTCAGATCACTCCAAAAGCGTCATGTGGTTTCGCACGCGTCGCACTGCAGCTGAGGAGATGGAGAGCGTCAATGAGATAGCGGCAGACAAGATCGTGAAAAGGCGTTTTTTGGCAGCCATGGGACCCAAGTTTGACGAGACATACTTGACTTTTTTTGTGAAGCCCAAGTCCAGGCGTTCATAGCACTCGAGTAAGTGTAAGCGATTTGTCCATGATCAAATAACGCAGTAAACGATCGAGAACTAGAGTGTCCAGACCAGGGAGTTACTACTGGTGACCGTATGTCAACGAGTCGAAACTTGGGCTTGACGCGTTCATCTTTCTCCTTCCCTGACTAATGGCGTCTTTTACATGAAACAGCGTGAAAAACTTACGCTTTCGGCTACCAAGGTCTTTACTGCCGTACAATGTCAGATTTTCTGCAACAGCATACGGTCCTGCGTGTCCTCAGTAGGAGGTCGTGAAGCCGTTTTCGTCTCACCTCACATCGTCTGTCCAGCTGATGGACTGTTGCTGATCCCGTGATATAGGTCTGACGCTGAATGTAGTCACTCCTGCTAATGCAACGCCCAAATCCAAGTTACCTGTAGTTGTGGTGTGTTCCGAATCCATATCACCCTTCATACACGTCTCACTAAGCAAGTATTTCGAAGAGTGGATCTATCCGAGCGGATTCGAGTTTGGTGGTACCAACACGTACGTTCTGGCGTTATTGAACATGCAAACTACACAGGATTGCGAAGGGTCTTTTTCGAGCTGCATTCATGCAAGGCGAAGCAATGCGACACTACCCATGGACAACCCTACTACGATGCGCTCGTCGCAGAGACAGGTTGTTCTGGTGCGAACGACACGTTACAATGTTTGCGCGAGGTGCCATACGATGCGTTATTGAACGTGATAATACAGTCTCCAAGGGCCCGTTCATATCAAGTACAGTTTTGGACGTTATTTTGGGAGGAATAGAACCATGGCCAAAAGTGCAGGTTGGTCGATACATGCTGTTTCCAAAAGTCACTTGACATCGCATGGTTTCCTCGTGTGGATGGTGTCTTCTTGACCCCAAGCCCGTTCTACTTGGCCGTACCGTTCGTCAGTGGTACGTTGTCGGCAAATACCACCCCTTTCTCCATCACCCTTCTTCTGATGGACATCATGGAGTGTACAGGGGAGTGTACAGGGAATTGCGACGACGAAGGGATTTACGGGAAATATTAACGTTACGTGAGCGATGCGTAGATTCAAAACACGACCTCATCCCATGATCTTCCCTCAGGACGGACACGGAGTTCGAAGAATACATTAGAACATACTATTCCCCCTATTCCTCAGATGACACCATCGCGCAAGTGATAAAGTATGACCCATCTCGACACGCTCACGCCGCAGTGGAAGCGGATAGCCCTCCAGGGGGATATGGTCTTTCAGGGTCCAAGGCGGTTCTTGTTGCAAAGTCAATCTGAGAAGCAGAAAGCATGGACGTACCGTACGTTATTGCACTGGCGGCTGATGCGTCACGGTTCTCTAATACCTTTTCTTTTCCTTGTTCGAGCAGGGTTAAACACTTAAAACTCCTCCCCTTCCTCGGTTCTGTAAGTCAGACACCATTTGTTCGTTGAACGCTGAGAATGCCAGTTGCACTCGTCTGACTTGTTGAACATCGACAATGATGGTTTGGATATGGTTTCTTACCTCGTCCGTTTCATCGCAAACCTCAATCCAAACATCGGAGAAAGCACGGACTTGTACTGGCCCCCGTACAACACGACCACTGGCAATAAGACGATGCTGGCATTCTTATTGGTGCCGCAAGCGCCGAGGAGATGGCATACCCGACGAACGTAGTCTTGGCGAATCCGTTGTGAGGAGGGTGTGCGACAGGGTACTACACAGTGTGTGCCTAAGATGTTGGTCACCATTGGGTTAAGGTGTTGGGATAGAAAATGGGATTGCCGCTCCCTGGTCAAGGACTGGCTTATTTATAGGGTCGTCGTTACCACGTAGGTGGAGGACATCGTATTAGTAGTGCGGCTGCTAATAATCCATCCGTATAAGCCATCAAGCCGCATGTAATCCATCCATTCAGCACGCAACCATCTGGGACACATCATCGTATAGAATTTGCTAGATTAGAGACCTCTATGTTCCCCCATTCAGCTCTGCATCGCGTTTGCCTCAAGCAACGAGATTGTTGACAGAGGGTGCCATGCAGCTCTTGACGAGCGGCTGGTCGATCCAAGTCCCACCATTTTCACTGGGCGTCTCGCTGAGGACATACGTCGACGCAAAATTGCCAGCTGACCAGCCAACATATCCGAGGATGACTGTCAAGGGATCGGGTATGCATCAGCCGACGTGACGCAGGCAGCGTACGACAAGCATACGCACCGTCCGAGTTTTCAGCCATGTATTGGATTTGTTGGCACATGTATTCCTCACATGAGGCGGTGTTCCCTCCACCCGTCTCGGTGTTGAGCGCCTGGCGTCCGTTGCAGCGTAGCCACTGTGAAAGTGGTTCCCATGCCTCTGCGATGTTGTTTGTGACGCAAGTGTCGCTCGTTCCGCTGTGAAAAGTAATGCACGGCAATCAGCACGTTATTTCGCTTCGTGGCATGCGAGACACTCACGAGCTGTCATAGTCGAGATACTTGTGCACATCGAAGACTAGGTTGGTGTGGCTTCCGTCTGGGTTGGTAACGACGGAAAGCGCTTCTGCGGAACCGTCAGAAACCAAGGTCTCGGCGGAACTGTAGTTGTCACAAGGAAGGAGGATCATTTGTGTGGTGGCACCGGCGTTACGGATGGCAGTAACGGCAGCCTTGGGATTCAGATTAGTGCACTTCGTACAAGTGATGACTGAAAGCTGACATTACCTGAACTGTCTGAGCCCATAATGTGATCTATCGGAAGAGAAGAACATCAGGCTTCATTGCACACATAACGCCAGAGGTTCTAGCACACTCACATTAGGGAGGTCATGCGGTTCATTCATTCTAATTACCAGTTAGTTGGACTCCACTGGGCGAAGCAGACCACTCACATCCCGAAGACGATTCTGCTCTCACTGGCGTAGTGGCTCGCCAGCGAGTTCCAAAGAGAAGCAAAAACTTCATTGGAAGGCCCGCCTTGACCAATAATCTAAAGTAAGATCACATTAAATAGCAATCTTCTGAGGACGGCATGGATACATACTGCGCCATACCACCTAGCGTAGTTGTGGATATCGATGACGCAGCTGGCGCCAGTAGCCAAGCACGCTTGAACCAAAGTATCGTACTCCGCAAAGTAGGCTTGGTTGAGGGTACCGGTGCCGACGTTATCGGTCAAGAATTGCCATGAGACGGGAAGACGGAAGATGTTGAATTTGTCGTCCTTCACAAAGTGGGCCATCTGAGCCGGACCGTCGGCACCGTAGTATTGGGGTAATGGTGGGTACGCAGAGCTTGCGCTGCCTGACCAATTGCCTTTTAGCCCGATGATCATGATGACGGAGATCAACCTCACCGTCACCGTTGGTGTCCGTTCCAAAGTCTATGCAAATTCTGAATATCCGGAAGTGCTGTGTAAAGAAAAATATGCTCACCAAATCCAGCAATGTTCACACCAGCATATTTCAATTTACCTGCGGATGCAGGGCGACTCGCGCCACACGTGCTCGCCGTGTTTGTGGTTGCACTCGCCGGGAGGCATTGCGAATAGTCTGGATTCGAAACAATTTGGCACGTACGGGTTAGTGGACTAGATCGCATTCGGCGAGCACGTTAGTTTTCGACTTACAGTCATTCTTGTAGTTGCAATCTGCACCATTATCGCATGTGGTGGCTCCAGTCCAGCCCTGCAAAGGGGGTCGTCAAGGATCGTAAGCAACAAATTGACGACTTACATGACCGCCACCTGATCAAAGTAGTTAGGATTACGTGTCACAAGTGGGAGTAGCCTACGAGCCACTCACATTGTGCATAGAGAGCAGCTTGCCCGCGAACAGAGAATGCAGTAAACCCGATGAATCCGAGAGCGTGGACAGCCTTCATGGCTCTGCTTTTTGAGTGGGTTGGTCAAACGTTTTTGCGGCCCAGTATCGCTGGGTGCTGCGCATTATATGCCTGACAGTGACACCCCTGAGAAACCAAAAGATGTACCATGCAGTACATCCGTCCTCAGACACCAAGGATACCGTTGCAAAGTGTGACACGCATGATCACGTTAATTAATATAATCGAATGGGGTAAATCTTTGAACCCCCGGACGCTCTTTGTCTCATCTTCGGATGATTTGATTGCTCTTTGGGTGCTCTCGAAAGATGCACAATGAATTACGAGGAACAGAAGGCAAATTGCAAACCTCGTCACCTTCAAGCGCCAAAATGTCGCGCTCAGCCAGTTCCCGTATGTCGTGGAGACGTTCCTGAAGAAATGATTACTCACCACTCTCTGTGTGCGGTGTGCGGTCACTGTGGATACAACGTTGCTAACGCCGCTCATTACTGTAGACCGTCTGGTCACCAAAGATACGCGTACGCGAAGTTTGAACCATGCGGATGTGCACCAGAAACAGGTACAAATTCAACCTGTTACCTGTTACGTTACCATATCCAAGCCAGCTGTTAGAAAGAGTCCGAACAGTAGTCATTGCAGTGGCGTTGCTGCATCACTGGAGAAATGAGTTTCAAACGCATGTTTGGTGACTCGGAGTCGAGTGACAACTTGAAACGTCACAACTCCCAAAAGTTCCACCGGCAGCATTAGTCTCGATACCCGACGTTCTTCCTAAAAAGTAACGTCGGGCAAAGTAATCGGCAGATCCCGAGTGTAGCGAGGTAGCATAGCCATCCATCCTCCCAACACAATGCCAACTCATTACTGTCTCTACCTAGCAAACCACTTCCTGCGTCCCCTACCCTCGCCTCCTTCCCTCGCCTTTTCCCCCGACCTACGGTATCCCTCAACAGCTGGTAGTACGTATTTCCATTTGGAAACACCCTCTAACTTGAATACCATCCGCGTTGCAAGCTTATTAGAAGCATCATCGATCGGAGAGGCAGTCCACTTGATTCTTCTGAAACCAACCCCGACGGGTGGGAGCTCGAGGACATATTTGAGCAATGCTTGGTCCGACGGCATGCAAACCGACGTGCGTTCGCTGGAAGACGGGAAGAACGATCGCGGGACTAATATCCGTCACGAGCATCCTCGTGTTGGTCTCCAAAAGCCCGAATAAGCCCGCCAACGAGCCCTCCCACTCGGGGTGGTTGGGATCGGGATGCGTTCTATCGATCGCTGCGAACAGGATAGCAGTTTCATCGTCGAGAACGTTCGACGAATCGAAGGAAGTCGAATGGATGTTCGCATGTGCTCGAACATGGATTCATGTCCACGGGCGTCGTCAACGTGGGACGAATGAAACGAGGCGCAGTTTAATCATGGACAATACTGGAATTGGGAGGATGAAGTTGATGTCGTATGGTTCTGGGTCGTACAACTCGTCTTCCGGGATTTCTGGCTGAGCGTAATTGTTGACAAAGGACATGATTTCAGAAAGCTGCCAATCTAAGAGGATCGGAGGACGCAGCAAGCTCTGATGGATTGGTTCAGTAGAACCGCGGGACTCGCGATGGCATCGACAAGCTCAAAGTCGAGTGATGGTTATCTGAGTATCTGCAGTTGCAGGCTACCTCTTACGCTGAGAATGACAAATTGTCAAGATCAATAACACGGGTGCATAGCGCAGTGGTAGCGCGCATGCTTTGCAACCGCTGGAAAACTACCAGCGAATGTGTATGAGGTCCAGGGTTCAATCCCCTGTGCATCCAAATATTTTTGATCCTGCCGTAGTCACACTGTTACTCCAATCTCTCGACTCTTTCTGCGCGTGCGTCTTAGGCCGAGTGCGTCCTTCCGGTCAGTAGAACGCTAAGCCTATTGTCATCGTCTCAGAAGCAGTAGAGCAGCACCGG
Source organism: Boletus reticuloceps (assembly GCA_018397855.1). NCBI lineage: Eukaryota > Fungi > Basidiomycota > Agaricomycetes > Boletales > Boletaceae > Boletus > Boletus reticuloceps. The sequence continues at coordinate 1,606,494 of JAGFBS010000005.1, forward strand.
TGCCATGTCATCGTGTAATCCAGAGCGGTGATCCATTAGGCGGAAAGCTTACGCTAAGCGTGTAATTACGTTCTAGTCAAACAGCCCTGACACGGATCACCGACTCTCAAGATCCACCCCGTCGCTCAGTGTGTCTGGCGCAGCGCCATCATCTACACTGCTACTTGCACCCTCCTCGGCCTCTACCTGTTGCCTGCCCTCAGTCAATGTAGTGCCATCTCCGACAAGTGGGAGTGGTTCATCCTCTGGATCGGGCTCGGTGAGCGTCAATGTCGAACCCTCGGCGTCGTAGAAATCGCTCAGCGTCAATTGGCGCATGGTGAATCCCTGGATGAGAGGATGAGCGAAGACGAACGACACAGAACAGTGGACAACCCAACTCACCTCTTGCCCCACTCTCTTGATTGCTTCCTCGTCATGCGCCATCTCTCGCATGCACTCACGTACAGGTACCATTGCAGCGCTCCGACAAAGTTCACGCAAGTCGGAACCGGAGAAGCCAGTGGTCTTGGCTGCAAGCACTTCAAGGGTCAATGAGGGATCAAGCTTGGTGTCTTTCAGCATCTATATATCTCGGAGATTAGGCTCGATAGGTAGATCAGGGTCCAAAAGAAAGCCATACCAAGGATAGTATCTTGAATCGTTGCTCTGCGTTGGGCAGAGCAACAGGAAATCGTTTCGGCATGCGGCGCAAGATAGCAGGATCAATGTCCATGGGCCGGTTTGTCGCTCCCAGTACCATTATTCGATCCTCCCCCGACATCAAGCCGTCCCACGATCTGTGAGATCCGTGCGTCAGCAAATATCCAGTTCCAGTGCGAAGAAAAATGGCGACGTACGTCATGAACTCAGCCTTTATCATACTCATCACCTCGTGATCATCTGTTCTTCGCTCCCTCAAAAATGTGTCTATCTCATCTACAAAGATGATTGTTGGTTGCATCTTTCTAGCGAGACTGAACAGCCCAGCGACGAGCTTGTTTGACTCTCCAAACCATTTGTTCGTGAGGACTGAGGCAGGAATGTTGATGAACGTGGCTCCTGATTCCTTGGCAAGGGCGCGTGCGAGCATGGTTTTACCGCATCCCGGGGGTCCATAAAGAAGGACTCCCTTGGGTGCACTGAGGAGAGAGGAGGAGGTAGTGAAAATGTGGGGATACATTAACGGGTATATAACGGATTCACGGAGAGAAGCGATGATTGTCTCGAGGCCGCCAATATCTGCAACGAAGTTAGCATCCTTAATTACGTCGCGTAGGTGGTAACGAAGGAACAAATAAGTGCTTACCTTCAAAGCGTACTTGGATATCATCAGGACATACAACTTCCTTTGATATGGACACTGAGGACATCATTTAGTAAGTGTATGGGAGAAGCGGTGGAGCTGCGCACGTTCATATTCGTCAAGTTTCAGTCCTTTCTTCCCCAACTTGGCCAATATTTGCGCGCGATGCTTTTCTGTCTTCTTATCCACTGGATGCTGACCGATGAACCACTATGAACGGACCGTATGCAGGGTGAAAAGGACATCCAGAAAACGTCAATATATATGAAAGAAACCGACCAGCGAGGGTGAACGGTATACACACACGGTAAGCATAATGTGCAGCAACCTTCAGGAGATAGCCCAAACAACCCGAAGTAAATCAGTATTCATAACCGGAACCACGAGTTTGCACTCTACGCACTTGCGACACTATCAGCAGTGCGACTGTAAGAATGAGTGTGTTAGCAATCCGGACGAGAAAGTACCTGCTCTCCTTGCGAAACCGAGGTAAAAAGCACGCACCATTGATAACAATTCGTCTTGCGGTTGACTGCGATGACATGCTGAGAGTTGAAGCGAAAGTAGCGCTACAAGGAATGGCTGTTGTCGTTGTCCACGTCGCTTTCGAGAGAGAAGATGCGATGAAAAATAGATGAGAGGTCCAGAGACAAGTCTGAATTGCTTGGTTGTACAGCTCGGAGGAGGAGCCTTCGTCGGCAGCGATGGTTGGATAAGGCGTTTTTGGGCAGGTATTACTGACAGTTTTGTCTATAAAAGGAATGTCAGGGATTATGTAATTTTGATCAAAATACCTTCAATTTCATCGTAAGGATCAGTTGCACATTTGCTCGACTGGCGCTTATCCGTTACTAGTCGAGTCCAAGACTGGGCCGCAGCCAATTCAACTTGAATCCCGTATTCATTCGAAGGTTGAACATACGATAACATCAAAGTTAGGGTTACCTTGAAAACTTGATTCTTTCATTCGCTGATGATGATGATATTCGTGACAACTTAGTTCATACTAGATCGCGAAGAATCAGAAACCAATGGCTCTGATTACTATGCGAACCAATCTGGCAGCTTTCGGCACGATCTTTGATTACCGGAAGGTGTCCAGTGACCGGACAGCTTCACAGCATCCTGCCACCATGGCCATGGCCAGAAGTTTAATAACCACGCAAAGGTCTTTTCTTCTCCTTCGTCCAGCTCCCTCCGCTCAGCGTCACAAAAATACGATTACCGTCCCACTTTGGCGCATTGGTTTCTGGTTAGCGGATGGGGACCCGAATTGGTGTGTAGATACTCCCACTACTCCCACTAACGCTCGGCCTGACGCACTACACCAAGATACCTCGAAACCGCTGGAAATTGTTCATAACGGCGGGGTAAACTCGGTTGCTTTTTCACCCGACGGGAACTATATAGTGGCAGGCTGCAATGACGGGACCATCCAACAATGGCACGTCGGTGGTGGGAAGATAGGAACGACGATGAACGCAGATGGTTCGGTCCTCGTCATCGGTATCTCCAGTGACGGAAAGTGGATCGTTAGCGGTGGATTGGACTGCAAAATCACAGTTTGGGATGCGAAGATGCAAAAAAGGGCCTTCGAGTCAAGACTGGCCAACGAGACCTGGGTCAATGCACTGGATGTCTCACCGGGTTCGACAAGATTCGCAAGCGCGTCAAGCGATTGCGTTGTGAATATCTGGAGTCTCATGACAGGTCATCGACTCGTTGGCCCGTTGAAACACAATAACCGTGTAGAATGCGTCGCATTTTCACCCGACGGCGACCACCTCGCTACCGCCGGCGCCAATGACTGTCTGCGCATCTGGGATAGTCGCGATGGAGAGCTGCTTGTCGAGGTTCCCGGCTTCTTTCCAGAATCCCTTGTTTGGTGGCACGATGACCGAATCTTCGCCTCAACCCGCTCCACGCAACGATGGATTGACGCCTTTTCAGGATCAATACTTATGGAATTTCCTCGAAACGGTAATACAGCTACGAAAGCCCACCTCGCCGTTTCGCGCAATCGCAAGTCCTTAGTTGGCCTCGACAAGCATATATTGCGCTTGTGGAATCACACTGCCCATACGTGGAGCTCCACCGCACACAAACTTGGTTACCATGGGTGTACCATCGCCGTCTCACCTGATAGCCATCATCTTGTGACTGGGGGAGAGGATAGAATTTCCATCTGGAGTCTTTCTGACGGCGCTCCTGAGAACACCGATAAAGTAAGTACGCTTTTTTATGACTATTTTAGTAACTGATAGGCTTCTTTCGTATTGAGCACCAGGATGGCGTGGTAAGTATTTCGAGTATCAGGCTGATGCGTATCTAATTGTTGTACCTATCTCTTCCAACAGTTCATGCATCTTAACGGTGTGGTGCAGGAGTTATGGTTACGGGGAAACCTGGGTTCTGCCCTGGAAGTACTATCTCATGATATTGTGTTGAATGGAAAGTCTCATCATATATGTGCTAATCGTGCCCTCGTCCAAGCGCGTTTGGGAAAATGGAGTAATGCACTGGTTGACGCTGAGATGGTAACGCGTCGTACTCCCTCTTGGCCCACAGCATTAAAATATGTTTGTTTCTAGTCGTTTGATATCCACCCATCGGTTATAGGATGCATCGCAAAAAGTGTCGCCCTCAGTGGTCAGGACAGACACGAAGATTCCATGCAGGCGTTTGACCTTGCCTTTAGTTACTGCGGTTCAGAACAAGTAAACTACCTTTTACTGGTCAAGGTTTGCATGACGTACAGATGGTGCTTATGTCTCATGATTCACCATTCTGTTTCAGTCAGTTGTGCTCTTCCTTGCCGGACGTCATCGCTACGCCATTGGTCGTATAACTGACTTGACCAAGTTTCTTTCCGGTACAGTAACTCACTACTGTGCTGTTCAGGTATTTTGTTGTGCCGCTCTCCACCGCGAAATCACTCTGCTCATATTATATGCAGGCACACATGTCTGTTGTCCTAGCGGAAGCTGCAATCGAGTCACACGATTATGGTCAAGCAATACAGCTCTTAGCATCCGTAACAGATCCTGGAGAGTTCTCTCAACTCCCAGAGTTGCTGACTGTCTCGCTGGTATGGGTCATTCCACGATCTTTAGTACACGTACAAGTATTGATTGCCTGCGAAGATCACGGGATGGAATTTCGATTTTCTTAGATTTAAATTTTACCAGAAGAAATGTGAAGCGCTGTTTGCCGCTGGTCTCACAGGAGGTGCAGTAGCATCATTTCTTGAGGTGGACCTCAGCTCGGCGACAAAGTCAAAGGCGGATGTGCAATGGGTTACCGGTGAGGGTGGCCATGCGTGTCTTTCGCTTCAGTTTCATTGAAGTCATGTGACAGAATTCAGGAAGCGATGTGTGGACAAGCTGAATGAACTAGGGGATGTAGCCATGGGTTCCGCTGCACACGAGGATGCTGCTGCCTACTACTCTTCATTATTAATTCTGGATCCATCGTCGACGGCTGTGCTGATAAAGCGAAGCAAAGTACACAGGGCGATGGGCAATTGGGAAGCTGCGCTCGATGACGCAAATGCTGTATGTCTGGCCGGTCTCTGATCCCGTGATGAGGACCAATGACATTATTTAGGCAATCGCACATGATCCATCAGATCGTTGGGGCTATGAATCGAAACATGCAGCGCTGCATGGTGCTGGTCGTTATGACGAAGCAATTGGAGCGCTGAATGAGATGCCTTCGAAGTTTGAACAATCACCCAGTCTTCATACTCGTGGTAAGTATCTTTCGTATTACGTGGAGCCTATTACGACTTAGTCTTTTGACAGAACTGCACAGCCACTATGTGAACCCGTCGCAGACAATAACAGCCATTCTCAGCTCCGCCAAGCACATTCAGCGTGATTTCCCGCTGATCCTCATCGACACCAAGAATGGTCACCTCTGTGATGAGCAAGAGCGAATGCGCGTGTTCGAAGAGGATGACTATCAATCAGGCAGTGCAAGAATTCTTTCGATATGCCACGTTTTCCCACACGTGGGACGGAGACGAGCCCCTCTATCATGATATTCTTCATGGATCAATACACGACCTCGCAGGGTCACCCAAGCTCATGAAGTTGTTGATGTTCTGCACGATAGTTCGTGAAGCGGGCTTCCGATGGGCATGGAGCGACACCTGCTGCATCAACAAGACAGATGGCGCGGCATTACAAGAATCCCTTACTTCGATGTTCCAATGGTATCACGAATCTTCCCTAACTGTCATTCATCTCAAGGGTGTATTCTCCGACTCGGAGCTCGGAGCTTTGGAGGAAAGCCTGTGGAATACTCGTGCTTGGACCCTCCAAGAATTCTTTGCATCCAAGGTCATTCGGTTCTATACTGAGGACTGGAAACCTTATCTCCCTCACGAGGATATTTTCAACCACAAGGAATCCCCTGTTGTTATGCAAGAGATGGCACGCGCGACTGGCATCGATGCAATGGAACTGCTCTCTTTGCGTCCTGGTTCAGAAAACGTCCGGGAAAAGCTTCGCCTTGCTTCTACCCGCTATGCTACAAAGCAGGAAGACATTGCTTACTCGTTGTTCGGCATCTTTGATGTTTCTATCCCAGTCACGTATGGTGAAGGGCAACGGCGTGCGCTGGGTCGTCTCTTACAGGAGGTCCTCACCCGTTCTGGGGACGCCGCGATCTTGGCTTGGACAGGGAAGGCATCGGACTATAATAGTTGCCTCCCTGCGGAGATTACTGTTTACCGCGAATCATTGTCACCTCACCTGCCATCGCCCATCCCGGATGTCGAGATGGAAACGCTGCTTTCCAAACTGGAGACGATCTCGACAATCCAAGATTCCGCTGTAGAGCTATACGATCGGCTTGTCATTCTTCCCACGCCTCGCCTCGTCAGTCGCCGCCTGAGCTTGTCGTGCATCGTGTTTCTACTGAGGACGGTTAGCGGGCCATTCGCCGCCAGAGGCGACCCCTCTGTGCGCGTTTACCGTGCCACGGCATCTGCACTCGGGGAGGTCGAAATTAGGACGTCGGATGACTTGGGCGGGCTGACCAATCTGGTGCTCGTGCATCCCTGGCTCCAGAATCTTTTCGATCCCGTCCTTCCACACGAAGACATGATTGCCGATGACGTAGAGTTATTCTCGCCACGTGTCTCCTGGGATAGCGAGCCCCCCGTCATTATCAAGAATCTAGTAATTTCGTTACCGCCTCAAGCTTTCGTACAAGCGTTGCAGCTCCCCTCTCCCATCGACAAGACCACGCGTGCATTGCGCATGTTTGTTCGTCTCAGACAGCCTTTTGGGGCATTGCTCCTCGCACCACATTCGTCCCGAGAATACAAGCGGGTTGCGACGGACAATCCGATCGTCGTACGCATCCGAAAGGAAGTTACCCCGCACTACCTTATGGACAAGATACGTACGCTAGATATTCTTTAATCCTTTGGACGTGGGCATGCTTTGACGTTTATTCATGCTTGCTCGTCTTCTCACTCATCATAGAAGCGTTTTACCATTGAGGGACCACGCGTATTTGCTTACCACTACTAATGATACATCTACTGGTGGCAAGGTATTTCCTAATCACGTTCATCACCATCTATCGCATATGGACACTCGACACCATTTGGACTAGCATTTCTTTTTGGTTCGACCAGGGTATCATCTTGTTCACTTTCTGGAAGTTGGGCGGTACACTGAATAGTGTTATTTCTTACTTCACAATCACTGTTTTCGATTCATTTGACCCATTCGTCGTGTTATTCGTCATGCTGGACTATTCCTCTCCGGGGAGTTCTGCAGCAGGGGAACGTGGGTACCGCACTTTGACGGATGAACTGCATCTCTGAGACGGAGGTAGTAAGCAGTGGAGGGAAGGAAGAGATGAACCCTCGACCAGTTCTGCATAACATCTAAATCTCTGGATCATTATATAAATACTTCGGCCAGCATCCAAGCACCCCGAGCCTGGTGGTTGGGAAGAGTCTAATGAAGCAACTAGTCGTTGCAACGTCGAGTCATGCTCCGCCCATGGCATGATGGGCGGGCGTCCGGACCATTAGGGTGAGTGATCACATTGCAGGGACACAGTTGTTTCGCGAAATCGTTGCAGATAGAAGGCAGAGAGCATGGTGGTCCGGGAGCGCCAGAGAGGGCATGGTGTCCTGAGCAATTCAATCAAGTGTATCACGAACAATGCTCGTACGACTCGTAACCTAGCAACGGCTGACGTGCGCTAACACCAAGGTTTTTGGAGGTACGATTCCCTCCTGCTCGTCGCCATGCAAATCCTTCAGTTATCATAATAGACGATTGTCGCTGGCGTTCTGGGCCTATGTGAGATCATGCGAGAAATCTAATGTACTCATACACACCGTTCTTCAATCCCCTGGAAGTACGGTGGCTATCAGAGAAAGGAATCAAAGTTTGGTCCACGACTCACATTATGCTTCCATGCCATCTGTGCTGTCAACTCTGTAGACCCGAAGAATGCAACCACATCGAAGTCGACTTGGTAGTAGGTCTCGCCTGAAATCCCCCACTGTGCAACTTGATTGTTTGCTACCTTGCTCAAATTCGCCTGAATTGTACCAAGACCAGCGAAAGACGCTAAAAAGAGTCACATCGGAATGAGAACACAAGATGCAGGAAAACACTCACATGAATCCTCATCAAGCCATCGCGGATGGGGTAACTCTCCGCGGTAGCACGTGATGTTCACCTGCTCGCCACCAAACTCTGCTTGATGTCTGTTCATAAAGCAGAACGAGTAGCGAATCTCTTTCTCTTCGTCGACTTGATCGCCCTACAAATGATGTTATGTTAGTATTTAGGCAGCTTTCAAGGAAAATAATGACTTTGAGAAGAATTGGACAAAATCCCCCGTCAACGAGATAACGGCCTGATGCACTTTTGCGCCATTGGTGCCTCCGGCGACGATGTTCCGGGTCACTTTCGTCAACCCACGGTGTATAGGGAACGCCGTATGTGGCACGAGCAACCCGTGATTTGACAGCGCGATCGATATGGAATATTACCGCTCCGTTGGCGACCGCTTTGTTTCTGAAACGCGTCAGCGAACCCTGAGAACCCGCCGAGACAAATCCATACATATCATTGTCTGGACGGCATACATCAATGCCCTGCTCCCTGAAATGCGACTGAAGGCGACTCCAGACGAAATTATTCGCACCCAATCCCCCTACGATGAATACCATCTAAGAAATCGCAACTTACTTAATTTCATGATTCGATCGCAGAGGGTGTAACTTACAGCGGGTCTCGTATTGAAAGCTTTGCGTTGTTGATCAAATGCGTCAATAATGGCTTTGATGGATTCATCGAACAGGCTTGTGGCCTCTTCCCTGGAAGACACAAAATCGGACCACGCTAAGACAATATAGGACGTAAGCTTACCCAGACAACCTTAATGCCCCACGTTTAATGTTAAATTGTGGATTATTGTAACGAAGACCGCCAATCGTGAGGTAAGCTGCCTCGTCAGGGCTGTGAGTATTGAGTTTTGTTGTTTCACCGAATTCGCGTGCAAGATCTTCTATCTCTTCATTGCTGCAGTGAGGCGAGCCTTCAAGCTTTCCTATTATTAGAGTTTATCCGGGTCATCAGCCAGGAGACAATAGAAAGGAAATGACGACTACTTTTCAACAGAGTTGATGCACGACGCGTGACGAACACTGAACCCTGTAGGCGACCTTGAAAGAGAAATGAATAAGAACGTGTAGGTTGTCCTGCAGACTGAGGCGTATACACTCAGCTGGGGCAATCTCTTCGCAGACGACGGGGTTGAATGCCACAGAATAGGCACTCAAATCAATGGTCCCTCCACCGGCATCAATGATGACAATTGCTTGAGGCTCGGAGTCAGCAAGTTCCTCGGGTAGGGCTGAAATACAACAATGCAAGGTCGCTTCGCCTTCGGTTACCATATGGACCTGAGATCGCCCCTCGCGCGTGCATGGGATGAGACCAGCACCTTCGATTGCTTCACGGTATTTTTGCTGCTGTGCACCCTCCCAGCCATTTGGGTGTGAGAAAATGAACCCGATGGAATTTTCTATCGATGTCCAGTCAAGCCCCATATGATGTTCCTGGATATGTGTCCTGGCGCTTTGAAAGAGATACTTGATGAAATCCGTCAGGATATCGACTGCAGATTTTCCAGATGGGAGTGGGGGTAAATCATCGTCGTTGATGTGGGCAGACGCAAGATGCTTGGGACGGAGGTAGAGTTTCCACCTGGATTCAGTGAGCGGAAACCGAGCGTATCATATCATGGCCGGTGACCAACCATTCTGCTTTTTCCCACCCGTGCTCTTCCGCGTCGTCCATTGTATTCATGCTGAGTGCCTCGTACCCAACTGCTTTGACGTTACCACTGGTGTCATAGTACAGAATGGAAGGAACTTTGTTGCTGCCGTGACCTTCCGCCTGGCCAGGAAACCTAGAAGAATGTCAGGACATCGATCCGAAAAGCAAAATGCAGCTGTGCCTAGTAACTCCTTGGATCTTGGGTACTTCACCTGGTCGAAGGATACAATACGAGATGCCGCTGTACGTCGTACCAACATCGAACGCAAGGACGAGTTTATGGGGGCCGTGGTATGGCTTTCTGGTTAGCATATCCTGTGCGTCGAAGAAGAAAAGAGTCAGTAAAGCTGTCTATCAAATACGTGAAGGGTTTATATGTGAATACCGAGGAATAACTGCAAAGTGCAAAGAAATTCTGCCCATTATCTCGGTCTTCCCTCTCCCCCAAAAGCTGGAGCGTCGCCCGGTGTTCGCCTCGGAGAGTTTCGTACTCTCTTGACAGTGCAGTGTTTGCCTGTGCTGCATCGGAGCGCTTGGTGTTCTCGCGTTCGTGTGGTACAGCGGGCACCTCTTCTTCGTACATCTCCCCTTCGCGATAATCATGGCAAGAGTCTTCTACCAATTCCGACGCTATTCCAGAGTCCTCCTTCGACTCGGAGTACAAGAGGTATCCAGCATCCTCGCGAGATTCTGTATGGCAATAGTCCTCAAGACTTTCGGTAGGTTGTCGGGTCGTTGCATGCTTGGCATCACTCGACTCAATCTGCAGCACATCTTCGAATGCGCGGGACAGCTGTTCTTATGAGCTGATCTTTTCCCCCATGAAAGTGCTTTTTCTCGTCACCTTGTCCATTTGCTGTATCCCGTCCGAGTCTCTGCTCGGATAAACCACTACTACTCCTTCGACTGCATTGTATTCCTGCTGGTCACGATCGACGATTTCACAGTCTTCGACCTTACGTGTGGTTGTGAAGTTGTGCCCTTCGCAATGGGAAAATTTTATCATCCTACCTCCATATGTGACTGCATTGCTTCTCTACATTCCGCGCTCGCTGCGCTGACCACGCAGTGAGAGGAGGAGGATCGGATCCTTGGCTTCCGGGTCCTTTTTTTGCTGGAAGGCATCGTGACGGTCGCAAGTTCCTCCACGGCACCAGCTGCTAGTATCTGGATGGGCGGGTATCCCTGAGAGAGTTGAGATGGATAATGTCGTTACAAAGCAGAATGGTTAAGGGAACTCGGAAATTGATGCAATGAAGGGTATCGCCGCGGGAACTATGGGGGTGGGTTGTGAGAGAAGATCACCAGTGGAGATTGCAAGGCGAGGTGGGAGTAGATTTGAGGGAGATAAGACACAGAAGGGGGAGCGGGACTCCGTCTCGCTCTACTTGGTTAACCATATCGGTGGTTCGTTCCTATATTGGCAGCAGTTGTCACCTTCTGCGTGCAGACAGAGGAAATGAAAGTATTCTGCCACCGCAATCCGCCAATGCGTCCCCGATCACTCCTGATGGAATTTCGGGACTCTTCTGTTACACGTCTGAGGTACTTTATGTAGGGCCTCGAGATGCACAAAAGCATAACACCAGTGTCACGGGAAGCTGTAGTAATTGGGGAATGTAGTGGGACACGGAAAATGGGGCCCGCGATGTGTCATGCAATGCTAGGATTACCTAATATATCCAACCACTGCGAGGTTAGGCATGTTTGGATGACTTAGTCGACACATAGTCGCAAACAGATTGCACCTCGGGGCAACAAAATGTTTACAATAAATATTATTTATCTTACTGAGAAAATGTTTTCGACTGTGTCGGGTAAACGTATCCTTCTAACAGAGGAAGAATAATTTTGTAATACTTATCCATGATAATAACCACGAGTCTGTTCTGCCAACGTATGTAAGTACTTAGTCTAAATAAGTTATATATTTTGTTGCTCTCACAGAGCCGGTATTTGTTGCTGGATATGTCCAGAGAACATATTAGAGCTCAAATCCTTACTCGGTCAGCGAAATAGTGTTTGAACATGGCAGTACTACTTATTTTGGCTATGTTACAAAAATAATTGCTGAAAACATATTTATGAACCAATTTTGATTCTGTTGAAGGGTACGTGCGAGGGGGGCCACTCAGAGGCCACTCAGAGGGCCGGTAGAGGCTGAAGTACCCATATGTGACGATAAGGTTCCTGGAATCACTGTTAGGTCAAGGGCTGCACATGCAAAGCTTGCACTTACCAGTGCAGGTAACTCGACGTCAGCGACCACGAAGAGAAAATCACGTTCTCCACTGGATAAGCCCCTAAACCACAACTCGTCATACCAATTCTTGGGAAGAGAATGGATCGCCTTTGCTCGCATATTTTTTGTACGTGATTCATAGTGGCGAAGGAATGGAGCATTCCCAAGGCGTGAGAGCATATTCTCTTCTCTCAGTGAGGACTCATATGAGTCTACAGCTTGGAGTAGCTGCGATATGCAAGAGTTGATCCATGGGGTTTTGATGCGTCTTACAGCTTTTGGATAAACCCCCGGAGGGCTATCCGTTTCGTCCCCACTCATCCCTTCCACACCTAGCCGGTCAATTACCTTAGACACTTCTTCCCAGGTTTCGGGTTTGTGAAAACGGTTCTGTTGGGCAATTCTCCGACGTCTTATGAATATCTAGAAGACAACTGAGCAGATAGATACAGGCTATTATAGTAACATACATTGCGTTTCCGAGCCATAGACCGATCATTCTTCTGCTGGGTGGCTTGGATAATACGTTGCTTCGAAATGCCTGCTGCTTGTTGCTCAGCAGGTTGACTGTCTATTACTGCCTGCTGTCGAAATGTCTGATGAGTCCGAGATAACTTTTGCAGGCAAATACGGCAAAGGAAATCAAGATTCATGAGCTTGTCGTCGTACGGCACCGTCGGGTACGACGTTCCCGTCTTGAGCTTCACCTGGAAGTCAATCGCTAGCATGTGCACCGTCTCCTTATTCCAGGGGGATGAATTCAGAGGGCTATTCCAATCTATGGCGACATTTTCAATGACCGGTGGAGAACTCCTATCTTGATTGAATGCTTGGACTTGGGCAGAGGGTGCTTGTACAGGGATTTGGTCCTTTGAGGATGCGGTAGTCATCACCCGCTTATCCGTCAAGTATTTCCTGAAAGCCGACTAACAAACTATTAGTGATAAATTGGCGGGTCCCAATGCAAGACATACATGTAAGTGATTCATATGACCACGAGGCTCAGGCTTCTTCCTGCCTTTCGGAGGTGAGGCTGATGGTTGGCCATTGTCCATTTCATCGTCACCTTCCCAACCGTCGCCTCCAGAGCTCCCCTGGGCATTGCGAGAACTTTTCGGAGTGGGCTGAGTACTGAGGGAAGCGAGTTTGGCATTGATCAATTCGTCCAAGCGAGGGATGCAGGCATCCACCACACCGCGGACCGTAGACTCAACAAGATCACTAGTGTTCAAAGCGAGCCGCTCCATGACGGCACATTGAATGACGCTCGCAAGAGATTCGGGTATGCACAATGGTCGGCTAGGAGTGGGGGTAGGTAGTCTCGGTGGTATCAGGGGGGACGTACTACGTGGATCAAAATTCATGAAGATGGAGTCGTCACCAGATGGTGGGGTGGTGGTAGAATCTTTGTGGGTTGGCTGTTGGAAGAAATTGGCCATGGGGTCGTCCAGCATGGACGCCGGGGGGGTCCTCACAGCATCGGGGTGGAGAAGTGGTTGGGAAACGATGTTTGTCCTTGGAATATATAAGTCCCCCGGCGTCGTCGCATGGAGAAACCTCGCAGTGTTGGGTTTGTGAGGTGGTTGGGGAAGGATACCTGACATGGGAACATCCAAGTTCCCCGGCATGGTCGCATAGGGGAACCTCGCAGCATCGGGACTAAGAGGTGGTGGAAGGGGGATACATGTCATGGGAACATCCAAGTTCCCTGGCACGGCCGCATTGGGGACCGTCGCAGCATCAGGGCGAAGAGGTAGTGGAGGGGGAACACGTGTCATGTGAACAGTCAAGTCCCCCTGCGGGGGGGGCGAGGGATCAGCGTTGATAGGCAGTTGGGGGGCGAAGGGGGAGGGGATTACACAAGCGTTTGCCATCGGAGTGTGGGGTTGATCATCAATTTGGGCAGATGTGAATGTTTGAGGGGTGATCGTAGTGTCGTGTTCATGGCGTGGCTGAGTGGGTAAGACAGTGGGGGCATCATTCCTAGCGGTCTGGGCGGGGAGATCATATTGGACGAGTGTAGAAATCTTCACGGCAGAGTGGTCGAGAGTCTGGGATGGATCATTCGAGGGAGCGGTAGGATCAGGAGTACCTCGAGTCGGAGAACGTCTTCGTGGCCGATATGGCACTGCAATAGATGATCAGCGAGCATACTAGAGATAGATGCTAGTGGTAGACCTGATACAGGGCTCGAGGAGCGGCTGCTGCGTACATGCGAACGACCTTCCTGCGATGTTCAATCTTGAGCGCGAGATGACAGCCGGGATACTGCTGTCACGTATGGCGATTCAGATGCAGTCTCCGAATCAACGGCATTCTATAATTAATTAACATTATGTTAGGCAGAAGTAGGGAAGGAGCTCACAGAATCAGCGTGAAGCTGAGTAGCGTTAGAAGTGGCTGGGCCATTACTACCAAAAGAGCGACGAAAGCGTGGATATGGTCGGTATGGCAGAGGCGTCTGCATCTGCGACTGAGCCTGAGCCTGAGCCTCAAGACATGCACAGTGAGACTCGACAGTAGGAGTCCGATTAAGCGCGGTATTGAGGAATTGAAAGTTTCGTTTTGTGAACTCCCCTGCCTGTGATCAATCAGACTATATGATGCTGCACGACAATGACATACCATACCGTTTGAGAGACTCTCTCAATTGCGCGCAACACGTCAGGTAGCTTGGGAAATCCAGACAATTCTGGGTTGTCAGAGGAAGCCATGAGGTAAGGAAGGTTCTGAATTTACGATGGCGCACCTAGCATTATATCCTGGCCCCTGACATAACGTTAACGACGGTCGTACCAGGGACAACATGCTTTTTGTTATTTTCCCTCTCAGTTAGAACAATGATGCTCGCTACAAAGGGAAATTACATTCTATCGTGCATGCATACAGGGCCATTTTTTTAGAGGTGTGACGTGATGTACTGATAGGAAGGGATACATGAGTAAAGCAATACTAAAACAAGCGTCCAACAGATAGAAACATCTGATGGGAAGGCGCATATCTTATGAAATCCTCGCGTAGCTGCTGCTCGTTTAACAAGCTATTTGAAATCAACTTGACCTTCCTTGCTATGGGGAAGGCTCGAAGCCATGTCCCACAACGTGGCTGAATGGATATTAACTTTGATGGAAGAGATAGAAGAAATGTGACTCACATCAAGGCTGTCAATATTTCCCGAGTCCGAAGACTCACGTGCTATCTCGAGATCCGAGACATGGCAGATGCGTTTTTCATCATCGGGGACGTCGTAAGTCTTTTCGGGGGAAGTGCTTCCGGAAAGCCGAAGAGTGATTTTGAGGCGAGAGATATTTTCAAAGTGCTGTGTGGTACTCAGCACCTGAGAAATGAGTGGCAACGCAGACGATGCGTCAGTGAGAGTTACTCCAAGAATCTGCACTACCCCAGGATTCTGGAGGTGCTTAGTGAGCGCAGAGAGATATCCTGGAGGCCCCGCAAGGTGAAACAGGACAGGGAGACTGATGGGGGAACACTGTCTGACGGGGGTGTGCGTCGACTTTGCGCAGGGGATGAGACTGAGTTTATCAAGAGAGGGATGACATTTCAGGAACTCCAAAGTTGTCTTGAGGGGGCACGTGCAGTCTAACGCGAGACTGGTCAGGTGAGGGAGAGTTAATGAGGATAATAACTTGTTCCAAGCAGAACGAGTGAGACCTGTATTGTGGAGGGATATATTCCTAAGTGGCGAGAAGCAAAGAACGCTAGCCGTAAAAGAGATAAGGTTGGGGGAAAATGCAAGATGTGTGTCAGTCCAAAAAACTTCGAGGTTGTTGACTGAAGGATCCAGAGTCCTGGGGAACCTAACGCGCAAGCGACCACAGGGAGCCGGAGAAGAATCGGAGAATGAGATGTGGTGACATCCTGACGCTACAGCACTTTTCATGACGACTGCGATTAAAGTTGTCGAAATGGACTCTCCATCGCACGATAGGAAAAGTGAAAGACGATTGGGTACTTGTGGGATCCGTACATAGGCGTCGAGAGCACGCAGGTCGGTGTCGTTGCTGGCATGGAAGAAAAGATTGCGCGGAGGTTCAAATGAGCTCAGACGACTCCAAACCAGAAGCCCTTCAATGTGCTTCTGGTGGACAGAAAGCCAATATTGGCCTGTGGGTTTAAACCCGAGAGCGTCAAGCAAGCGTGGGCCTGAAATCTCTCTGAAAAGAATTGAAACTTTAGTACAAGTTCTCAGACCATTCACATCAAGACGAATGATGATCAGGTCAATAAGCTCGTTCGGGAGCACATGAATCGACGTTCGAATCTGGGGGTCGAGGGTCAGAGCTGAAATGAGACTTAACAGAGTCCGAAGGCAAGACTGACTAGTCCGGAGGTCCGGAGCGGAGCGGAGCTAGCGAAGACCGGAGTAGACCAGAGCTCAGTCGATGCCAAAGAGGACAGAAACGACTGAGGTGCTATAGTATGAAGTGGAGGGTTTATATAGTGTATGGTAAAGGGACACTCGTACCTCAATTAGTAGGGTAAGCGTAAGGATCGCGCCACACAATATAGTGATACATACGCGCTCCGGAGTCTCAAAGATGTGAACTCCGGAGATGGGACAA
This sequence comes from Boletus reticuloceps, assembly GCA_018397855.1. Classification (NCBI taxonomy): domain Eukaryota; kingdom Fungi; phylum Basidiomycota; class Agaricomycetes; order Boletales; family Boletaceae; genus Boletus; species Boletus reticuloceps. The sequence goes on from JAGFBS010000005.1 coordinate 1,622,925, forward strand.
GTCTGTTATGAGTCCCCATGTCCGGAGGAGTCTCCGGACTTCGGACCTGGTGATATTTTGTCAACACTTTACATCCACAAATATGAATATATAAGTGAAATTATGTACAAGCATGTTGTACTCGAGGCTTCTATATAGAGTAATGAAGCGGCCTATAGTTCTAGCGTGTTTCTATCATTAGTGTGACATGTGTCAGTTCTATTGGTTCTGCGTGTAACCGAGGTGATCGGCTGACAGGGTGACAGCTGTCAGTTAAGTGGGGATGCACATTGTGTTGTTCTCGAATGCTTGAGCGCGGATACCTTTTAGAGTGATATATAGGTAGTCTAATGTAGTGTAGGTAGTTTGTATTTGTTCTACGAATCCTTCAGACGTTGAGTGTTCGTGTCATAATGTTGTAGCATGACTATAAACAATGTGATGTATGTTGCGCGGGAATGTCACAAGTCACGAGATATGTCACATAAATGTAACATTACTTGATAACTTGTGATGGCTCTAATCCTACGGTTAGTAAATACTATAGGTAGGTAGGTATGGTTATAAGGAGGATGTTTCAACGATGAGAACAAACCCCAGACGTTGTGCGGTTGTGCGGTTGTACCGAGCGGGGATGGATTGTTGTGTCACATGATCAGTGTGACTGACTACATGTGATTAGTATGTCAGACTACTGACTGATTTCCAAGTGATGTATGCAATGTGACTGATCTTTCCCAGGTAATCAGTCTGTCTGAGGTTGGGTTCGACGGATGTGAGATAATATTCGAGGGAACCATACATGTTATCTCGTAGTAGTGGTACATACAGGTAATCAGAGATATGGTACAACAGGCTCTCGGGGAGTGTTACATGCGCGCGGGTCAAACAAGGCTATTCGAGGTATATTGCCCTCTCCTAAATTTAGGAGAGGGCGTTTACTGTGGCAGGGAGCATAATGAGGGGCTCGGGAATGATAATCCTGGCCCGCAATCAAGAAATGAGTACGGAAAATGGAACAGTTACCATATGGGAGCGGTCGTAGTAGTACAAAAGAAATGTGAAATGAAATGGAGTGCGGGTTCCCTAGTTAGCTCGCAAGGTGTATAAGGAAGAGGGAACGGAGGGAGGCGGCGCGATGTCTCCACCGCCGTACATCCTATAGTACCATTCTTGCTTAGTGTATAGGTGACACGATAACTTGAACAGGCTATCTGGAACGTTGCTGGTACTTCAATGGTTCGTCTTCACTTGTCCGGAGTGGTCGTCGAGGTGTTTGTAGACGAGGAGCGCGGTGATGAGATCCTCATTGGGTAGGGGTGTCTGTAGAATAGCGTCAATGTAATTCGCGAGCAAGACCTGGCCATAGAAGCGCAGGACGCTACAGGCGATGCGCAGGAATGCGCTCTCGTCTGGAGTGAGCAAAGGGTTAGCTGTAGGCGCGTATTGCTGAATGAACTGTCCCCGATGTACGTAGATCGGGGTGATCATGTTACCGTGAAGTCCATACACGGTAATGTACTCGGCGCTGCAACGATTGGACTGTTCCGGCGTTAGTACAGCATGGACGCTCTGGATGAGGTCCTGATGCTGTTGGCGGAGGCGCTGTAAGTCGGGTAGGAGGCTGGGGTAGTCAGCGTCCGATCGGTATATGTGTACTTCGTAGGCGTTAACCTCCCCGAAGTACAATGATGAGGGGTATCGCGACAGTAGATCGCTGCAGGGAGTTCCGTCGGTGTCGCAGACCTTGCGCTGGAAGTCCTTGAGCGTGCAGAATGTTCCGACAGTGAGTAGAGTGGTGGAAGCGATGAAAAGGTTAGAAAATGCCACTCTTCACAGAGCTCTTTACCCTTGGTGAAGATGACAACACAGTTGAGTCGATCGCGAGGGTGGAAAGTGCTATGCATGCCTGTGGTCTTTCCTTTGCGGACGCTGGTAACATGACTGGCCAGAACGAAATACCCGGTAAGTTTTAGTAGACATGGCTGATTACTACCTGCTCACATCATACATGTTCATTCCAGGTCCGTCGAAAATATCAGGGCATCGTCACGGTAAGACTCCGCGAGATTCTGAGGACTTGCCGGCTCCTAAACGTCAGAAGGTTCGTCACCTACATACCGTTCTTTCATCGACTGAAACACTTGCAGGTCTCTGAGAAGGGGAAACGCACGGATCGTAGGGCTGCAGGTGGCCTTTCACGCTATCTGGATTTGGAAGCCCAGGTTAGTGAGGGAGAGGAAGACGACCAAGAGGAAGAGGAAACCAGTATGTTGCAAATGATATAGCTTGCCACTTGCAGTCTATTTCTGATGTACTGTAGATCCATTCGTTGTTCCAGACGGGGAAGATTTGGATGAGCTGGCCGCAGGACCTAGTTCCCTGCCATCTAAGCCTCATGCCGCCTACCCAGTAGCTGGTCCGTCAAGGTACACTCAAGCTGTCGATACAATATTCCGATGTTATGCCCCTCTCGTAGAGGAAGAGTGGGAGGAGGAAGCAGCTGCTGAAGATGATGATGTCGAAGTCCTGGATGTCATCGGTCTCTGGAAGTCAGTCGGTGACTGGCTCGGTGGTGCCCTCACCTTTGATCGACTCATTTGCGTGCTGGATTTCCAGCATGGCAAGTATGCCAAGATTGGTTATTGGGAGGACCTAGTCATGGAGCTTGCATTCGAGAACGACTTAGGCGAGTGAGACGCTAAGTTCAAGGCAATCTCTCTCGTGGAGCATCATCGTAGGCTCACCGCCTATGACCCCGCCTCTGTCCCGTCACTCAAAGCTCGATCTCCTACACCGAAAAGTCCGTCACGGTCATCTCCCCCCTTGAATTCCGCCGGGCAGACGTCATCGTGGTTGGTCAGGATCGTCCCTGGTGAGTCTCGCGTTCCGAATTTTAATCCCCACTCTTAACAACCTCTACAAAGCCGATGCTGCGAAGTTTATCGCAGCGGTGTGGAGTAAAGTCCAGTTGACCGCCTCTATGGTTGAGGGACTACGTGGCCGTGTTGTTGTTCGGGCTCCAGATCCGAGAACCTTCCTCAAACATCTCCCCCCCTCTCACATCGACTGTGTCCAAAGTTTTACCCTCGTGCCCCCTGAAGAGTGTATCCTCCCCCTGCGTTTATTCGAAGAAATGCGAGTAATCCCAGCATGGTGTGTTATCACGAAACGTGGGCGGTATCATGGGGATTTGGGATACGTATTTTCTTTCAATTCAGAGAATGGGCTTTTCGACATCCTTGCAGCATCCCGGGAACTCCGACCTCTTCCACACCATGATAACGACGAAATGATCAGTGAGGATACCAACGATCGTCGACTCTTTTCCAGCCAGAAATACGCAGGCAAAGGATGCGCTTCTGTGCATGGCCATCCCACCTATGCATTCAAGCAATATCGCTATGTTGCTGGGCTTTTGTTCATACAATTGCCTGAACACAAGTTCGCCCATCCCCCACCCCATCACCTCACCAGATCGCCCTTCATGTCGAGTCTGGGATCAATCTGTTGTTTATGAATGACACCCGCCAACGGTACAACCAAGGGTTTTGGAAACCCCTCGACCGCGTCGTGATAAATTATGCAAGCTACTTCGATGTTCGCGCACAACTGGTCTCCATTGACCACGAAAACGAATCTGCGACCGTGGAGACCTTACTTGAGAGGGAGCGGATATTAGCATCTCTCTCGACTTTAGAGAGACTTTATGAAGTGGGGGATAATTGCCGATCCCTTCAGCGACCTCAAAAATGTCCATCACGACAAGCTCGGCAAGTTTGGATTGGTGATGGATGTGGATTGCGATACAGAAGTGTCATTCATTGATGACGCACATACAACAGTAAGCTTGCTTCTCATTTTAACTATCTCTAGTTACTAATTGCCCCTCAGATCCGCGCTCCCCCACATCTTCTTGAGTCGCATCAGATAGATCGGCCGTTCACTGTGCCAACGAACGCAGCCGCTGAGGAAACTCACGAAGTCCAAATTGGTGATGCTGCCGAAGTAAAATTTGGTCCCCACTGTGGACTTTTTGGGATGGTCGAGATTATTTGTGGCAAGGAAGTTCGCATACGCCCAGTCGGTATGGAGCGTTCCTGTGTATACGTCAGCATCAAAGCAGCGAAGTTTCGACCACCCTCAAACGCTCTCAAATATTCAGCCGAGTACGGGTACAATGTAAGGTCTGGAGATGCTGTCCTCGTGGTACAGGGAAGGTGGGTTGGCAAAAGAGGGATCGTCGGGGTGATCGACCTCCAGAATAAAACCTTGGAGGTGAATGCTTGGCCCAAACTCGTACGTGTCAGTCCCTTCCTTTAATGAACGCATTAACCCCTGGATCAGGAAAGCATTTTTGTGCCCATCACATATGTTTCCCATGAATCCTTAGTGTCCGAGCGTGACGAGACACAGCGGTACATGGGCAAGGAAGTCCTGATCATTCGTGGCCATTACAAAGGTTGGCAAGGAACGCTCATAAGTGTATCGCAAGACCAGTGCGAAGTTGCTCCTGGAAATGCCCCTGCCTGCGTTCTCAATAAGAAATATGTCATAGCCAGGTATGATTCAGTCACGTCTCAAGCTCTTGATGCTTTAATTAGTGTTCCAGGGGTTGTAGCAGCACGTTAAGCGGCCAGGCTCTGTCGCACGCCCAGCTTGTCGCAGTGATGTCTGCGTTCAAACACGGTGACAACCCAGAGAGAACCGCAAGGCAGAAAACCCCTCCCCCAGTTGCTGTTACACCGGACGCTCCGCTGGAACCCTCAGATCTGTCGACCGATGCTTGGACAGTGAACGCTGATGACATTCGGCCCAACGAGCCGCTGTTAGCAAGTAAAGGTGTCCTTCTCGTTGATATGCATGAGTTAACGATATATCTATCAGAGCTAAACTTTATGATGCACCCAGAGGTTAAAGCGGTCCTTCAGACACATCACGCGATTTTCCGGGTGGGCAATACTTGGCACGCCGGCTATTTGAAGCGCCTCTGCCAAACCAACGTTCCCGACCCTTTCCAATCGGTGTCTGGTAGTGCAGTACCTTCTTTGCACCTCGCTGTCCATCTCACTTCCAAGAGGCCTGGTGGCAAAAATATGTATGAAAATATCCACGAAAGGCACTTGACTCCTTATGCCCCATCCAAGTCAGGGACGTACTGCATGATCATCAAGACCAAAGAAGGAGGGCAGGGAGAGAGCATTGGTATGATACTCTCCGTCACCACATCGTCTAGAAAGACACAACGTGTATCTGTGGTCTGAACCAACAGCTCTCCGGCGATGGAAGCTGAAGTGGACTGGGATCGAGTTATTGAAGTCAAAGTAGCCAAGTCGTAATGTAATTGCATAGTACACCCATACAAAAATATGCCTCTCATACACCTTCTTTACCCCTTAACCGGTCCGATGTACTCTACTCTATCAAGGTTGCGGAGTTCAGATCTACAACTGCTGAGTTTTAAATCAGCAATCCCTATTTATTTGGACCCGACTGTCGTAACAATTCTTTCCTCTTCCATCATGTAGTAGCTAGTAGGATGGATGCACACCACTTGATAGATAATCGACAGATATCATTTTGGTTGTGGGCAGACAGATCAATCAATCAATTAGTGTATCTTCTCTGTATGTTTTATAGTCACTCGTAGATCATTTGACAAAAATGACTACCCATGGCATGCTGGCAAGCTAGCGTTCCGCTACCTTGGTGACTCCATTGAAAGTCTGCTTGATTCGTAAGTTGTATTGCATATGCGGTTGTGTAAATGCTTACCCTATTCAGTGGCTTTATCACCAGTATCCCATCGACCCATGGCATGCTTATCACATGGCAAATATTCTCTTGGAGAAGGGGGACAAAATCCAAGTCGCTTGTATAATCCTCCCTCCACAAGCTAGCGCCAAAATCTCTGTACGAACGGAAAGGGTCTTCCATCCCCTCGGGTAGCAGTAAGTTTCTGCGAACCGCTGCAAAGTATACTTCCCTTTCATCCACTGACGTCACTCCGAGGATTAACTCAACCCTTCCTGGCCGAAGGAGCCCTCCATCCTTGAAGAATACATAACAGTCGGCTCGCGATATTTTGTATGCCGCAAATTGTATACCGGACAAACGACAGTGCCTGTAAGCTTTGACCTTTTGCTCCTGACTGCAGATCCCTCTGACCATCAAAATCTCCCTTATGTCTGCAGGCAACGGGATCTCGTCAGTGATTTGGTACACGGCCTGGTTCAGTGTGTGTTTCTTCATTGAAACTTCATGGAGGAGACTCATGTCTGCATCAAAAGAGGTGTCACCTTGCGTATATCTACATTGCTGCAGGATAGCGCTTGCACGTCGGATGACAGTTGTGGCATCGGGTTGTTGGAGAATGGCTTTGACCCTTGCGCCTGCACAAATACTTAGAAGCATAGTCTCCTCTAGTTCACCTTTCACAGGGTGAGTTTCCGCTGAACATCATGAACGATATAAATACTCACCCATTTTGTGATTCACCCTAGTCTTCTGCAACGTTCCAATGATGCGCTCGAACGGAAACATCCACCACCCATGCATTGAACCGTACCTGGGAAGGAATTCGTGGATGTGCAACGCCGCATGGTGATTTGGCCTCCAAGTGATGTCCGGGAAAACCTCCTTGACAGATTCCAGGTAAGCTCGCATATACCTGATATATTGCGACGCATGGTGCTCAGAAGTGACGTGAGACGTCCCCCACCTAATCGCAGTAGCCAAGAGCATGGTGCTATGCGTAAGTTTTTTCCTTCAAGCCTTCTGGACGTCTTCGTTCGAATTTAATCCCCACAACTTGTAGAGCGTTACGGGCAGATCAAATTCAATGCTAGATCGCCATTGATCTGCCTTCAGCTTGCCGTGAGCGGGATCACCAAGGTTGATCGGAGGACCTCGGTGCCAGGTTGGTCTTATTATCATTTCCAGGCATTTCTGGATCTGAGCGATCTCGTTATTCGTGAGTGGCTCCAGCGATCTTGTTTTCGCCTTCTGACTCTGATTACCGATAACTCTGCATTCCTCCACCAGATCATTCCCCACCAGGATCTCGCCATCCGTCCCCCCCCCCATCCAATTCCTCCATTTCATCGTCAACCTGCATCGGGACGTGATGGTGGTCTGGTAGAGAAGGTAACAACTATTATATGTTAGTTATAATATAATCTGCTCAGCAAGCAGCCTTACCATCAATGTACGAATCATATCCTTCTTCATAGGACGCTTGTTCGAAGCCTCTAAGGTGCCCAGTGCATTGCATTCTTCCAGAAGTGCAAGCAGGACGGAAGCACGTAAGCGGTTCAGCGCTGCCTCGGTTGGTTTATTCTTCAACGTGTTTCTCCCTTTATACAACTCTGCCGGATCAACAGCCTGGCGTACCGATGATTGAGATCTGCGTAAGTTTTGATTTTCCGCCTTATCGATGACGATGAGATCTCTAAACTGAAATTGTGTCAGGCCAAGGAGAAGGTTGTGCATGCCATCAATAGCAAGGAAGTGGGTTGGGTCAGTACGGCAAGCGAAGGAGCTCTGTCCAGCGTATCCCGGTCTCTTTGAAGATTCTATCCCGTTCCTTCTTCATTTCCGCATTCCTCCACCGGGTGGTGGCATCACGGTGCTCTTGCAAAGTACGACGCTTCCACTTGTCAAATTCAAGGTTGCCTATTTCTGATTTTTGCAGCCAGCACAGATTACACAGATGTCGTGATGTAGGAGCAGCAAAGCCACTAATCTTGCGAGCAGCCGGCAAGTCACTGATAGCTAGGGCGATCACCGACCGTATTAAGCGGCCCATAGCGTGAGTGGCGGTTTTCATGAACCAGGTCCCCGACTCCCATGCCCCCAGGAAGAAGTCGACGATCGGTCGGAGGAAGTGATTGATTTCATCTACGGAAGGTTCCCTAGGTCCAGGGATGACACCTACTAAATAGACATTCTCCGGTTTATACCGAAGGCTTGGAGGAAGGTTAAGGATAGTCATCGCGATTGAGCCCACTGATTTCTTCTTTCCAGCAGTCCGGTTACCTTGAGGGTTAAACCAGTCAATGGAGAGACTCCACGCTAACCGGAGGTCGCTCCTCTTCAACCCGTCCATGAAGATTTTACCGTCGGGGCCTTGAATTTCGGTGATCGCTGTTCCGTCCTTGATGTCCCAGAGCTGATGCTTTTCATTCAGCAGTGTTCCGTGTTCCATGACTTCCTCCATGCCTGGACGACTCAACAGTCCCGCTACAAAATCCCCGTAATCCTGGATCATGAATGGCTTGATGGGTTGTGTAATTTTCGTGCCTGCAAGCTTTGTCACTTTGACCAACAATTGTCCGCAGGGCTTGCTGCCTCGGTACTTCTTGAATGTGCAACGTTCAGGATAGGCGCTCCGGGTCCCTTTCACTATTGGAGGGTATGTGCAGCAACAACGGGGACACGTTGCATAGGTGTGCGTAGTGGGTTCGAGGTCGAATTTTTTGCGAACTGTGTGTATGTCACTTGGGAGATATCCTGCTGATCCTCCACCTCCAGCAGACTGAGCGCTCTGCCCCCGTTCCCCAGTTGGATCGCCGAGAATCGTAGTTAACAGAAGATTTAGCAGACCTAATACAGCGTTACACCAAGGGCGCGTGACATTTCCAAAAACGTTGAGAATGAGCGCGATCAACATGGGCAAAAGGACAGTGGGGTTGGCATTTCAAAAACCATGGTAATGTCTACGTTCTACCAAGCTTGTGAGCAACTGATGATAGTAATTTTGAAGGTATCTCACCCGTATCAACTATCTCCGCTGCCCGATCCCTTTGGTCAACATCCTCCGGGGTCCGAGTCTCTAAAGTCATTTTGATGCTTCTCACCGCTGCATGAACTTGATCCAAATTTTTGACCAATTCACCTTGTAGTAGTTCGTTCGCTTTATCACCCAGAGTGCCTAGGTGCGCAATTCTCTCCCTGTTCTTTCTCAACCAGAGTAACTCTTCCTCCAGTGTTCTGAGAACAATATCTTGCGATCCCTGTTCCCCCAATCTTTCCACTGCAGCGGAAGCCTTCTTCGACTGCTCATGTAACTTGTGGTTGGCGAGGGCAAGCGTCGCGAAAACCTCATCTGAAGTATTGATGTCGTTCTCTGATTCCGTGATCGGCAAAGAAACACCCAGTAACAAGGTGGTTGATGCAGCGGTGTCCAGGCTCATAGGCATGGTATGCTCAGGAGTCATTGTTTCGTCTTGTAAGGCCATCTTGAATATATCTCTTGTAATCTCCTCGATGGACATGCTCTGCGGTTCCATTAAGTCGTGTCTAATCCTGTAAGGTGCGTAACTTACGGCTGATATGTCTTCAACTGATAAGTCCATCTAGGAGGTTTCAGTCAGGTGACTTATAAAGGATAACGAGAATGAACATCTTACTTCGACAGACACTTCGTCCCGGCTCTGCAAAGTAAACTGGGCACGGTCGTTCCGTACATGATTCCGCTTCTCTCCCTTGCTGACTTCTCTTCCTGCCTGTCCACAGATGGTACAGACACAAAGGACCATGGCGAAGAATATGGCAGTCGAAATGGTAACTTTCCTTTTTCTATACCCAATGACTTACAATGACCTCCAAATGTGATTTACAGTGACCCGGATGGGCCAAATGTAGCACAAAACCGATTATGAGTCATCCACCACTACCTTGACAATGTTGTTGTTCCCCTTGTTGTTCCCCTTTTTAGCCCCTTCTAATTGTTCTCCTTTAGACAATAGGCTAAAGACCTTATATTTGTTGCCCTCAAAACTTGCTTCGACACTGAACCTCGAGATGGTTGTCGTGGTGAGTTGGAGACAATTTCTCTCCGCCCGGCGCTAATGATAGTGCCAGCGCCATATTCGCCTTCCTCCCCCTGCCAAATTGCGAGTGACAAAACGCAAGACTAACAGGCGCAATACTCCGCTGCTCGATGCAATGAAGGAAGTAACGAGCACACTTTTTGCGGTTGCTCTGTTGGGCGTTGCATGTCGCTTGGCAAGCTGGGGGGTGCAGACGATTGCGTTGCTCTTTGTTTCCCTCATGATCAGTCCTACTGGTAAGTGTGAACCTTTGCATGCGCAGCATTAATCTCACATGGGTGCTTTAGCCTCTACTGCCCCCCTGACCGGCCCTCTGACCGGCCTCTGAGTGGCCCCCTCGCACGTACCCTTCAACAGAATCAAAATTGGTTCATAAATATGTTTTTAGCAATTATTTTTGTAACATAGCCAAAATAAGTAGTATTGCCGTGTTCAAACTCTGTTTCGCTGACCGAGTAAGGATTTGAGCTCTAATATGTTCTCTGGACATATCCAGCAACAAATACCGGCTCTGTGAGAGCAACAAAATATATACCACGGCCCTCCGGGCACCCCTGGACCCGCAAGTCATTATAATTAGTACCGGTAGAGCAACAGCTATGTAGCTAAATAAGACAACCATTTTATTCTACGAACGGCACTTCGACTTGCACACTGACGAAAGTTCAGTACCGACGACAACCGCAGGAGCGTTGTTTCTTACTGGCGGAGTACATCAATGACATCCATAACATCGTCCTCTGATAAGTTGGTAATATGGTAGCCATGGCAGAGTCCGAACACGAGGTATGGACAGTCATGCTTGTTGTTGTTGTGACGACGTTCATCGAAGACGCAGACAAATCTTTTTGGCTGCCCGTTGCGCGCTAGCGGAACGACACAGGAACGCGCAGCTTGAGTCCCATTCATTAACGATCTGCGGTTAGGGATCTGAAAGTTCTCGTTGTCGGACAAGGAGACGACGATGGGCAGCAGACCACTTTTTTTATCGTCCGCCACGTAATATGTGGTGATGATACTGTTTGTACGTGTCAAATCAGCAAAGTCTTGTTCGTCTTCGAGCCTGTGTACGTCGTGAGTGAAACTCTATGCATTGTGGGTGTACGTACTCATCTATAATTGTACGGATCATAGCGACATCGGTTTCCTCAACGTCGACATATTCTTTTGACGCAGCGGTCCGCTTAATTGCGAGGAAAGGCGTCTTAATGACACCGACAGCCCCTTCTTGTAGAACAGCGTCGAACACAAATGTGAGGAGCATCGTGGTATTCAGAGGGTGCTGGTAAGTTGTCCGTTTGGCCTTTCGGTTTTCCAGTTCATCAACCCCAACAATTTTTAGGTTGTCTCTCCCTTCGCTGCACGAGAGCTGGACAGGCAGGAGCCCTTCGTACGTTCTGTTACTTCGTAGGAACGCAGTGACAGTTTTCAATGACATGGTTCTATGCAACTTAAGACAGATAGGTGATCCACAATGATTACAGAATTGGGAAGAGGGGTCTATGCTTACGCGAGTGCCCCCTTTCGAGGATGGTAATCCACGCATGGGCACTTTCTTGGTTTACGAAACATACGGCAATAGCGCTGATGGGGAACTCCCGTACCAAGTTTTTTGATGTCTGCGAACTCCGGGAGATGGTGCTTAACCTACTACCTCTTCCTGCTGTGTTCAGCTTCGCCCTCTCAAGTGACAGTCACAAGCAAGGTGTTGCAATGCTATTCAGAGGCCGATTTTGCACGTTCGCGAGACGGTTCTTTGACGATCCCACTCCGTTTTTCGACGCCCTCATTTGCTCAATGGGAGTACTTTCTGGATCGGGTGCCCTACGAATTTTATTCTTCATGGAGACGTATGGATGGGAGCCTTCCGATATGGACATCTATGTTCCGCTCGGAAAAGCGGACTTCCTGACGACCTTCGTCACCGCAGCCGGTTACTCGGAAGACTTGGTGCATCCATGGGAACATCGCGGTTATGCGGATGGTTTTATACAGACAGTTAGCCATGATCGTGGATTCACAATCTTATCCACCGTGCAGTCGTTCATAAAGGAGACGAGATATAGTGGCCATAATGGACACATTTGCGGACGTGCGGAAGTGTGTGCGGTTACGCGGCGAAGCACGAATGACAAAGGATGTGTTCAGTTGACGTTTTGTGAGGACTCGTATGAGGCGAGTGGGTATAGGTGGCTTCCAACTGTCGATTGGTGTTTGGGAGGACGGCTGTGCAACAAGGCGATAGGCTATCAGATCCCATATGTTATGGTACGGGGAGATATATAGATGTACGCGGGTATCATTTATACAATGTCGAGACTTGTAGGATTTCCGGAGGTAAATATTAGTGTTGTGAACGCGTTGATCACGGTGCCCTTGCGCATGCAATCAAAGTTCATTACGACTGACACAGAGGACTACAATACAATGGACCATTCGAAGCAAAAAGCGGAAACTGTTAAATGTGCAACCCCATGATATCATGGGCGTTGCTTGCCGGGCCATGTTGATAATCGTTAGAGTGGAGAAGTGATATTGCGGCGAGCTCCATTTGTACACGTTGCAACGACCACTTGTTATGCTCATCTTTGGCGCGGTATTTCGTGACCTTGCCTTCAATCAACACTAGATCATTTTTTTTAAGATCGGTCACGAGGTAGTCTGGTATGTCTTTCTTGTTGGTGAATACCTCACGTGCATCGAAAACCTCTTCAAATAAAGTCTGGAGCAATTAGTCTCGATCATCACAACATGAGTTGTAAAATATATTCACCGGCGTGGAGGACCCTTTCTCGCTTTGCCACTTTACTGCGCGAACAGCACCTACAGAGTCTGTTGTGTCTTGAGGTGCGGCCAGTTAGTTACACGTTTACAAGATTGATGGATGCTGACTCACGTGATGGTGGAATCGATAACCCACCAACCAGCAGGTTGTACTGCTCTATAAGACTTTGTGATAACGGGACGACAGCAATCGATGCTTGTCTTTCTGGTTCCCCGTTTCTCGCAAACCATGTTGTGGTGATGTGTCCAACTGTCCACACAGTGAGGGGCTTGTTTGTAGAAGGATTGCACAGTTCATTTTGATGGTCGGCGAGGGGTAGGAAAGCTCCCCAGGTGGCAGTGGGTAATAGTTTACCGAGGGCATAGACATTAGCCTCTTTATTGACATACGTCGACAGCTGTTGTAAACGACTTCGCGAGATCAATGCAGGCAAAAAGCGAACATCCAAAAAACTTACACGTGTAACTTTGGTTCGTAAAGTGCCACATGGTTGTCATCGATGACTTTTTGGGTTGGATGTGGAATAATGCTCTGCACGGTGACTCTCCCTCCTTTGACGTCGTCCTTTTTCTTTAGGATGATCTTTGGAAGGTGTTTGTCATTTTCACGGCCCGTCTTATGGGTAGACGTCACGTTTACGACAGTCTCATTAGTTGAAGTAGTAGGTGTTGTATCTTGTGATCGGAAACCGGTAGTCGCCTGCTCGGGATGCTTGGCTTCAACTGCAACCACAGTCGGTGTACGGTGTTGCTCTCGTGTAGCAACCGTTGCCTCTCTTTAGGGGTGCGAACATTAGCTTATGAAATTAGGGAAAGGGTGAGCTGCGTACGATGGTAAATTAGCATTTCTAGTGATTTCGTTAGGAGATACAGTCGAGCTGGGGTGACGCATAATTGTATTTGTGTGATCCGTATGCTCAGGTTGTATTGCGGGAGCTGACGCCAGTGTGCCGTCTTGCTCTCCCGTGGTAGTCAGCTTTTGACTTTAGGGGAGGAGATATTAGTTCACCGTAGCAGGGAGTGGGTGAATTGCGTACAGTGACAATTCAGCTTTTCTAGTGATTTCGTTAGGAGATACAACGGAGCTGGGCTGGCGCAGATCCGCATGCTCAGGTTGGATTGCGACAGTCGACACCACTGTGCTGTCTTGCTCTACTGTGGCAGCCGGCTTTTTGCTTTAGGGGAGGAGATATTAGTTCACCATAGCAGGAAGTGGGCGAATCGCATACGGTGGTAATTCAGCTTTTCCAGTGATTTCGTTAGGAGGTACAGCCGAGCTTGGCTGGCGCAGGATTGTATTCGTGCTGCAGAGGTGATCAGCATGTTCCGAAGCAATTATCGTTACAGCAACTTGCAACTCGGTCTCTTCAGTGATTTGTGTAGGAGATACCACCGCGCTGGGTTCGCGCACAATTGTGTTTGCCCTTCAGAGGCAATCAGTGTGCTTATCAGTAGTAAACGTTAGAGCAACTCACCCACGACGTTTCTCGGTGACCCTGCCACTAGTTGGGTGATCTTCATGTTTGGGCATTTGGGAAGGTGGTCGGTGTAGATAATGAAGGATTAAGCAAAAGCGGTAAGTTATCCAGTCTTATAAGTGGCGCACCATGCCCCTATTACGCCAGCGCTTACATGATCCTGTATCGCTTACCAATACCCCGAATGTAATAAGTACAGTTAGTAATTTGGTTGACGTAGGGAAGCATACCTGAGAATTAGTCGTGCGAAGAGCTGGTACAGGTCGTTTGAGTAGAATGATGGCTATTGAACCAATCTCGTGTTTGCGCGTCCAGTCGTTGTATTCGTTTTACCTCATCCCTAAGGTCTTGTTGTAGGCGAGTGAATATTCGGTGGGAAGGGAACCAACGAAGCACGCCCAAGTGTTGGAGGCCAGTGGCACGGGAAAGCATTACGTATGCATGTTGTATTCCTCTCGCGCTCGTCAGGTCGACCACCACGTTATGCATCGACTCCCCCTGTACTTTGTAATCGGTAAAAGCCCACGCTGGCACCAATGGCAACTGTGTACGCGAAATGCGTAAACGATTTCCCCTCGTTGGTGAGTACGTGAATTGCAATGTCTTTGGGAATATGGGGACAACGGATTCTTCTAAGTCTTGCAATGCGAGAGGGGAGGAAGTTATCTTGATATACGCACAGACAACCTCTCGACCTTCAGGGACAGAGCGGTAAATGATGTCCTTCACTGTACCCTTCGACCCGTTGACGACCTTGTTTTCGATGGACAGGTTTTCGGTAACCATAACTGGCATCCCCGGTATAAGTGGCAGACGCCCCAATGCATCCTTTGAACCAGTAGAACGGACGAGTGCGAGTCGTAATCGGTTCTGACTGTGAACGGCAACGCCATCGATTTTATCGATCGACAGGTAAGCATGATATAGTTGGTTGGTATGCTCTGCAAATTGTTTCGCTTTAACATCGTTATATAGGTCGCGCAAGCGTCGCTTGCCAAAGACGACAGGCGCATCAAGTAGCGAGTCATATTCCCCTGGGGCGTCCAGTCGAAGTTTTTGAATCATCCGACCCTTGAGAGTGTCGTAATCAGACAGGCCATCAGGAGCGGTGACAGACCCGTTTCCAACGCGAAATCTGTTAAGCAGCTCCACATATTTCGGGTCGGTCAGTGCCCTGATGTTTTGCGTCAGTTCGACAACATGTGTCAATTGCTGCCAGATTGAAGCGCCAAATAATCCACGGTGTCCGCGGATCGTTCCTTCTGTCCTAGCCTGCAACTGCCCAAGTAATTCTGCAGCATATAGTGCAGCACTCCCAACGGGTCTAAGTTGTCCAAGGTCCCCTGCGTATATGACGGTAATCCCCCCGAAGGGTTTAGCCGTTGCATCAGGTGATTCTTTCTTCGCAAGCGAAATGCGTTCCGACACTTGGCAGAGCAGTTCCGCGGACACCATCGAAATTTCATCCAGGATAAGATATCGAACGTTCTTCCATACAGCTTCCAGGTCCCCTTGTTTCGCGGCATTGACTTTCCCAGGTAGAAAGGTTAGAGCGTGGATAGTATATCCTTCAATCAAGATCGCCGTGCATCCAGTCGGTGCACTGAGAAGCATTTTCGGGACAACCACATCGTCTAAACAAGGCCACAATAGCCTTAATAACATGACTCTTTCCCGACCCACCAATGCCGGTGATAAGCAGCATCATCTGCTCCATGGATGCAGTGGTGAAATGTTCGGCGACGATCCTAAATGCACGTGATTGTTCTTCATTGGTATGAAGGCCAAATTGCTCATGGACTTCATTCACAGCAGCATCTAATTCGGCCTTGTTCATTTGAGAGGGAGTGATGTGCTCGGGAACAATGTTGTCGAGCAAGGAGCTGATTTCGAGGCGGGGATCACCGACTAAATGATGTGTCGTAGAAGGAGCATCATCTTGCTGGAGATCCTTTCGTGGACGTTTCTTTGCCTTTTCTTTAGCCATTAAGCTCCTGTGTCGTTTGATCGACTGCTGGTGGTCGTCACGTATCTCAGTGCATGATCCTTCAACGCTTGCTGTCTCCGACCGTGTATAGTCGCAAACCGATTGGGCGATGTTGAACACCTCTGCTTCGTCGTCTGGTAATGCATCGGAGATGTTGCCTGTAGGACCGGCCTCTGTGTCGTCACCAAGTGCTACGCTGGCATCCAAAATATTGTCATCTTGCACGAGTAGTTCGGATAGCGGCCCGCTGTCAACAGCCAACTCGGAGTCATCGTCGTTGTGTGCATGAGAAACCCCTTGGTCTTGATTGGCCATGTCTGTGTTAGCAGTTGCCCTGGCATCACGACACTCAGCATCAACCTCCATATTGCAAATAAGAGACGAGCAGTATGGTCAAAAGTTTGTTTGGTCAAAAGCGTCCTTCCAGCTCGCACCATTGCTACGAAGGTTGTCGTAAGCACGCCATGGCTTGAACAAGAGTAGCAGGTAGCGGTAATATTCCTCATCGTGAACAAAATCGCCATTTCCTCTTGGCAAACCATCACCGATCACGACAGGAATGACTGGGTGTGACCGGACTACAATGTCGTGGCTGTTAACCTGTGGATGACTCGTCGCAGAAAAAGGAGCGCGCAAGGCACGCGAACGACCCGGTCGCTGTGGTGTCGCTTCTCCATGTGTCGCATTGACTGAGTCTTCGTCACTCTCATCCTGGTTGCCATTGTGTCGTGTGACAGCGACCTTTGCAACCTATGCACGAGTTTTGAATGGGAGTGAGTAGAAACCATGTTTCACATACCTTACAGGTGCGCTCGAAAAACTCCCAAACAGACATGGTGTCGAACAACGTGTCGCTGGGCCGAAACCGATAATCCAACAAGTCACTGGCAATTGCTGCATCGCCTGATGAGACATCAACCAAAATTTCTTCTTCCTCTTGCTGAACGTCCTCGTGATCATCGCCGCCATAGCATCCATCCCGACGGCTGTAATCGTTCCGTCGTGACCCTTTGACGAATTCGTAGAAACGAAAAGATCGAAAATCATGACTACAGTAGTGGTCGCCACCTCCCACAAGGTAGCTCATCACTTGCTGATGAGAAATCTCTTGTCGACCCATCAGCATGTTGACACATTTCGTGACCAGATTACGATCGCGGGCGTTTTGTGGTGTTGACGAATCATCGTTGAACTTTGCAGCGTGACTTTTCATTGCCGCCTCTAACGTCTGAATGCCAGCATGGATTTTAAGGTCACTTTTTGTAATGTAGTCGGTGATATAGTATACCAAGGCTTTGGCGGCAAGACCGGATCCAATGAACTTGATGTCCATGTTACTCTGGAGAAGAAACAAAAGGACATCATTGAAATTGTTGATCCATGGATGTAAACGTCGCAGCTGAATGGATAATGTTTCTTCATCAAGCTGTGTTTGTGGCCGTGTCTCCCCGTTTAATCGCATACGGCAGTGGCCATTACTTCTGGGTTCCCCATGCTTGAGATGTTTGAAGCAAGTGTCGCTATGCACGTGCCAGTTACATTTGACTGCGAGTCGAGAAACAAACAAGTTGAATTCTTGCCAGAAATGTTCCTTGTCAAGGTGATCAACAATGGGAGGTCGTTCGATCTGGCAATCGTTCACATCTTCATCGTCAGGTGGGGGACCAGTGTTTGCAGTAACAGGCTCGGTGGTACCAGGTAGCTCACAGTGGATTAAATCTTCGAGCCAATCAAATACAGCAACACGAAAATCCGGGTCATCTACCATCTGTTCGCGAAGTTGTTGTGGGGAAGGATTCCCTTCGAGCCAGAGAACCAAATGACAATGCAGTGTACCCCTTCCCTGTGCCTCGACGGTTCCATAGTAGGCTTTACAGTGACCGAACAACCCTTTTCCACGACCGTATTTCACGACAACGTTGAGAAATGCATCAATTACATGATCGAATGCACGTGCCGCATGATCTGGATAGTTTGCAACAACGACAGCACGATTGAAGACTGGAAGAGACCGCCAAGTCGTTTCATCCACCCCACCAAGGACGCCTATTAAAACAGATGACAGATCATGCGGATTAAGGGTTACGAACAGCGCAGGGGTGGAAAAGCGCCGAATGAGAGACCGTATTTCATTACGTCGACACAACTTGTAACCAGCAGAGCCTTTTAAGTTTCGAGAGAGAACCTGCAGATGCTGAAGCAAGTCAACAACCCGATGTTCTGTGTCAGTACTTGCCCTCGACCAGGGGTCGTTGGTCCATTTGTTAGCGATGTCGGTTAGATGAGGACGCATTTCATGAAGTTGATCAGCAAGTGTTCGATGCATGGAAGCTTTCATGGAGAAGATAGTCTGGCGGCTGACTTGCTGCTTCTGTATGATGTTCCAACAAACGAAAGGAAATGTCGCATCCCTCGCAAACGGCGATCTGTATTGACGCAAAAGACACTTGACCTGTGCTTCAAACGACAGTCGTTGATGAGGAAGGCGCGCAGGATGGTGAAATCCTCCAATCCCCCATGGATCCAAGTGAGGGAAGAGGAAGGATAGCAAGCCCGGATGACTATCGCTCACGAAACGCGAACCCGCTTGGGAGTTCAGGAATCGTCCACGATCAAGAGCGTAAGCAAGAGCGTGGGCCTTCATAGATTCACGAGAACGAGGTGAATGATCGCTGAGCGTATATGCCACGTTGTCCATGAGCAGATCGTCTTGCAGCGCAGTCCATTCCTCAGACTCGTCTTCTTCGTGCACTCCGTTTGATGCAAGGCTAACGTGCTCCACTTGCATACATTGAAGAACAGCAGTGTCCGAAGAGGCATCGGAAGGAGCGAATAAAGCGCCCATGTTCTCCTCACTGTAACGCACTCCGCCTGCGCAGTACCATTCGTTATGGGTCACCAAGAATTCGATCATCCGAACCACCTTGCTTTTCCGCACAAGAACAGGACCAAACTGTTTCAATGTTTCCACCGATGGTATTCTTCTGCCTCCTGAAAAAAGGACGCAAACCGTGTCACGTACATCGTCGGCGCTTGGGGGTAGGACGTTGCGTAAAGGTCCAGGATCCTGAGGGAATACTGCAACGTTGCCTCGATTAAAGCGTTGAGCACTCTCTTCTGGGACGTAACCGCCACGACGGCCTCGTCTGATGTAGTGGTGCGTAACTGTCGATGATCGACAGCGCAAGATGAGCAAGAGCTCGAACGATGTGGCAGTATGAAAAGCCTGTAAAACATCTGCCGGAAGCCGTTCCGCGCCATAGTACAAGAAGTTGGCCAACGCGAATCTCGGTTGACGTGGCGGGATAGCCTGCAATGGCCGTCGACACCCAGCACACATCTGTATTGTCCCCAACGTCCAAGGAGACGGCATGCCATCCGAACAAAGAATAGCTCTTCCATAGATTCGTAAGTCATATGATTCCGGTAGCACAGCATCAGGAAGACACTCATTTCGCAGAGCGCACAACATTGACGACGTGGGGATCACCATCGACAAGCTCGCTATCGGGAACCCCCACCCACAAACCGCGCAAGCAGATTCCTCCACGGACGCGGGCGACATCCGTTCCTGCCACTCCTTGATGATGTTGAGTTTCTCGTCAGGAGTTGGACGGTCCGGAAATTCTATCAATGATGATTCCTCGACACGGTTCGCGTGCTCAGCCTGTCGCCGCTGTCGTCCGTGCTCAGCATGTAACTGACGGTCAGACTGATCAGTGGGATTTGCTTGACGAAAGGCTCGTAGCAGACCAGCATTCCGTTGCCGGGAATCCCGCTGAGCGTTATCGACACAGTGAGGGTCGTGAAGTTGGATCTGCATGACGTCTTGACGAGGACGGGTGATTTGGCCGAAACGAAGATACCGCGTGGAGCAAGAACATGTGCGATGTGACCGTAAGAGGTTCAACAACAACGAACAATTATCACGTGTAGTGCAACGAAGACCGTGGGCACGTGCAATGACACGCAACTGCTGTCTAGTAAGAAACTGAAACTGCTCCACCAACGTCGCGACACATGGCACAAAAAGTGGGAGATCCGGTCCGGAGGGATAAACCGATAGTGAATCCACAACGTCCGTCGTAACTTCGAGAAACTGAAAGTGCTGCCTCAAAAGGCCATAACTGACAAACGAAGGCGATAAAGGGGGATGACAATCGGAAAGAACTCGGCAACCTGGAGGATGAGACACTACGACAGAGTCAACTTGCGTGAAAGGTTAAAATTGTAACCCAATGGACTCACTGCAGCTAACCACGACAACGGACAACCAGAACCGACAGATTTATTCACGAAATGCAAGCAGAGTACCTGTCGAGTAAAAACCGAGTGAGCGAAAAACGACCCTATAGAATAGCAACCTCACAAAAAACACTAAGGAATGATGAGATCGCCGAGAGTCCAAGGACAACACGACGAACGGTCAAGCAGGTCGTTTAGGAGGAAGTGGCGAGATCTCGAATGTGGCGCCAAAAATCGAATGTGGCGCACGAAAGGGGGAGAATCTCAAAAAGGCAACAGATGGATTACGCACGATACAGGATGACAGACCTGCACCCTTACGGGTCCAGGAATAACTTATTTAGACTAAGTACTTACATGGCAGGACAGACTCGTGGTTATTATCATGGATAAGTATTACAAAATTATTCTTCCTCTTTTAGAAGGATACGTTTACCCGACACAGTCGAAAACATTTTCTCAGTAAGATAAATAATATTTATTGTAAACATTTTGTTGCCCCGAGGTGCAATCTGTTTGCGACTATGTGTCGACTAAGTCATCCAAACATATCCGGTCTTGCCTGCGGTGTTAACCTCGTGACAGCTTCAGAAAGACTCGGACACCTCCGTTATGAGTGTGCAAATGCTCATCGAAAAGATTCAAGATTAGTATGAAATCTTATGAACACGAGGCTTCCATTATCGGATCAGTTCACTGAAACTGACATTACTGACGTGCAGCGGAGGTCTGAAGAACAATCGGCTGCGTACTACCAGACATCTATGGCGATGGCCGACTATCTGACTGGGAGCTTCGTACGTCAGAGTGCGACAACCCGTCGGACGGCGAAAGCGCGCACCTCTGTTGGGGAATCCGATTCGCCGCGTTATGTTGAATCATTTAGCGGTAGTGGAGGGGATTGAAGACGCTGCATTGTTCCTCCAGATCGCATTCCAGGGTTACCTCTCACGTGTGCTGCGCCATGTTGTATCCTCATGGACCGTCGACCAGAGGCTCAATGCGCTCATCGAGGAAATGTATCAGAGGTTGCGGAAAGCAGGTGAGATTCGCCGATGTTGAACAACCTTGCTCACTCACAGAAAGCGGAACAGAAAGACAAGCTATATCCGGACATTGGCGCGCTCTTACACGTACCCACATCTTGCCCACCCATGTCAGCGACCCAAAGGTTCTGGTAGAGTCTACCATGACTAGGCTATCTGACATCATCGTGGCTGCAGGCTTTGATCCTCCTCGGTCCGATGCAGCGTCTAAACTTTGGTCAGAATTTAGCAGGAAAATATCGTCCATCGTGTCGCATGCGGGGACGTTTGGTAACATGGTTTCTGAGATGATATCTGGCGATTTCGAAGTATTCACCGTTCAGCCCGGAGCCACGTTTGATCGGGAGAGTATGGTAGATATGGATCAGGAGCAAGGAGCACTCCGAGGAACAGAACTAGAACTAGCTCAGACAGTGCTTTGCGTGTCTCGCGTGGGGTTAAGGAAGCAAATGGATGAGAAGACTATAACGTTGACCAAGGCGCGGGTGGTGCTGGAGTCGTTCCTTGGCTAGTGTTGGGGCCAGTCAAAGTTTGGTGTACGAAATTAGTTTTTGGCTCGAGCAGTAACCAGAGTAATTGTATGGCTAAGTTCCAGGGTAGGATCAGGGGAAATTCCACCAACCGAATGTTGTACTGAGATGACATCTCCAACTGGAGTCAAATTGGTCGAATTCTGGCAGAACCACCGGCTAATGGGTTCCAGACCCACCTCGAATCAGTCACGGTAGCGGCGATATGATTCTGAGCGTTCTCAAGAAAACCAAACCCACTTCGCAACCACTGACGGGTCATGCCCATCCTCCGTGAATTTAACACGGGGAGTGTTCGTCCCTGGCACAAGCCCCAACCTGATACTCACGCTACCCTGACCTTTCCTCGCCCACTTGCGGCCCCTTCCCGCATCGCTCACGGCTTCCGCCAACTAGATATCGGGTGCAACGCCAACATCCGTGCCAGATCGATGGTGCAGCAAATCACCGAGTCTCACGTTGACTGCCACATCTCAACTTGGGCCGACACCACTCTTTATGGCGGCATCGATCATGTGTTGGCGCTTGCACCTGAAGATCAGGACTTGCTCACTGGTGAACACATGCTCAACCTCTTGCCAACCCGCACGATCCCGTTTCCGTACGCATCAACTTTGAGCGCCCATTCAGTTCCCCTCCCAATGTCGTCGTCTTCTTCAACCTCATCGCTCTAGACAAGCACCACAACTGGCGGCTCAAAACGACCGCCACCAGCATTGACGCAAACGGGTTCACGCTCAACATCGAGACGTGGGCAGATACCATTCTCTACGTTGCACAGGCTTGCTGGATCGCTTATCCAGCGGATCGCAAGCAGATCTTTAGCAGGTCCGTCAACACGACCGAGGTTCGGCATTGGAGCCAGCCACGGCTTGAACAAAGTAAAAAGATCATGTTCGACTCGGTCACGTTCTCAAAGGATCCCTCTGTCTTCGTCGCCTTGAACTCCATCGACATTGGCCACACGGCTAATCTTCGCATCAACGCCTACGTAGATGGGGTCTCCAGGACGGGTCTGGTGTGGCATATCGATGCGTGGGCTGATACTATCCTTTACTCTGCTGGGGCCAGCATCATTGCGTTCAATTAGGGCTTGGTTGTAGGCAGGGTTAGTGCCATTCGCTTCGTCAAGATGACATTCTGACATTTCACAACGGCACAGTATGCCAGTGCATCCTGCGTGTTAACCTGTGAACTTCATTCAAATACTTGCTAAACGAGTGGCATATCAGTCCAGTATATACATCATACATAACGATGTTGAATGTTCATAGCCCAACGTGTCCGCCATCTTGAGAAGAGGTGCTTCGAGCTTGGATGCCGTGTCACTCAGTTGTGGTTTCCCTCAGAGGGCGACGGACTATGATGTCGAGTTCTTCAAACGACCGGCCAAATATCTTTCAGGACACGTTCAGCATGCTTCGCTTTGCAAAACGTTGGCACTTACCAGCAGGATCGTCACTAGGTGAAAGCCTCGGCGGAAAAACGACAGCGACTGGGCACGCTCAAACGATTGCATCGTGAGTTCCGTGTTTCCTTGCATCAGATGCATATTTGCGAGGACCTTGACATTAGGGATGTCAGAGGTGTCGTAGAGCCACGTTGGATATGGTACGTACCTGGAGATAATCATACTTTTCGCTGTCGTCTGCAACGGTGATGAGATCGTTTACGCGCGCTATTGCGTATTCGCGCTTTTCGGATATGAACATGAAGATCGCCTGTGAGAAATGATTCAGCTGGGGAGTAAGTGCGACCAAACGGGCAACGTACCTTTATGAGTAAGAGAAATCTTGTTTCGTCTGCTTTGCAGTCACGAAAGGCAAGGTCAAACGCTTCAAATGCGAGCTCCTGTTGACCTTGTCCAAGGAGCCCGCGAGCCTTTGCGATGTGACCGATGGCCGATGGCTGCATGGCGAGGGACTTAGATACACGTAAATGCACATGGTAAAGCAGAAGAGACGATCGAAAGCTACCCTGTCAGCGTGTTGGACTGCCATATGCCAACTTCCGATGCATGCTTGTACAAGGGCGTAATTTGCAATTGCGTGGTGAATAGGATCGTAGGGATCATGATAATCAGATCCTTCCATGTCCTTGGACAACATCCATACAGCTTGCGGGAGGGTATGCTGTAACCACGGCTTGAATGCTGCGTCGCTCACACTCATGAGAGGTAAGCGAGTGGTAGGCTGTGAACAACTAGATCAGGTTCGAGCTAGCCGACGTGGTTGAGTACTTACATCAAGGATGACATGCAGGGGAAGAATATCCCTGAGTGAGTAGACCGTGATCTTCTTGTCGCCCCTGCCACATGCGAGATGGCTATCGTCAGGCGATAGAGCAATGGAGTGAATCGAGTCTTGAAATGTGATGGTAGGACCGATCTGGCCGTAGGAAGAAGTAGTATCCCAAAACGAAAGTGTCCCGCCTGCAGCACATGCGATGAATCTCCCGTTGGTCGCGCGCGAGCAAAATCTTGGCTCGTTGCTTGCAGGGACGGATTTGGGATACCATTGCGGCGTATCGCGCAGGTCGACAGCAATAATCCTCCCAGTAGATACAACAAAGATACGCTGACCATTGTTGGACCATCCAAGGGGACTGAAGTATTGAGCGGGGGTATCGGCGGAGCCATAGACAAAGTTCGAGTCCACGTGTGACCGCACCAACTGTGCTCCAGTGCGAGCATCCCATGCCCAAACAACACCTCCGAACGTGGCAGTTGCAAGGCGCGTGCCATGAGGACAGAACTTAACACCAAAGATCGTATTGTCGTGCTGCAACGGGTCCAGGAGTCTTTTCCCAGTCATGCTGAATATCCGGACAGTCTTGTCTTCCAATCCCAGCGCAAATCTTGTCGAGTCTGGAGACACGTCGATCGCGTGCACCACCGAATCTTGTTGGTCTACCTTGACCACTTCGTTCGTCGCCGTATTCCTCACCACCACCTTCTTTCCCCCGATACTCACGACCCATTGACCATCCTTCGATGTGACCCCAATATCGAAACCATCCCACACGTCCGCCAGCAAGCCCGCGGATTGGTTCAAGTTCTCGCCAAGTTGGAATCGCCGGAACAGCCCTCTAGACGTACTAGAGTACCGCTCGCCACTCACGATTTGCTTTCCATCACACGTGAAGGCAACCGAGACAGGGTCTGTACCTTCGCAATTAATGTCAATAGTCTTGGAGGCATGACCTTCGCGAACAGTCAATGTTATACGCTGTCGCCCTGTAGGACCAGTACGTACCGATTGCAGACATCGTGAGTGAAAAAGTAGTGCTAAACCTGCAGAGATTCCTGTGGGTGAGGTTACAGAGGAAAGTCTGCGAATGTCTACTCACGACCGCCTCTTATACCCACCGTGTCGGTTGAAAAGACAAATTAGCAAAAACGTGCGACGAACTATGGAGTGCCACCCACTCCGTGCTCGGAGAGAACTCTGGCCTGTAGGACTTCAGGTTTCCATGCCGGAGCGGGCTCGGGAAAGGGCTTCTGGCTTCTGATGAAGATGCGGACGGCTCCACCGGGGACCCGCCTCCTGATCCTATGGTGTCTGAGTCGACCGCAACGGCATAGAGTGTGAGCACTTCGACTTGGACTGTGTTCTTTCCGTTAAAAGTATTTGATCTCTCACAGTCACCCGTTTATCGCATTGCATTCAACATCATTCCCTTCAGCGGGGAACATGGCCATAGGTGAAAGCGTAAGCATAGTCCATTGGCACCACTCAGAAGAAATACCGTGCCAGCGTTTACGGAAACCCCATTGCCCATCGAGATTGTGGAAAGCAGAAGCCCTCTAAGTTATACCCCTCAGCAATAGATCTCCGCCAGGGCATTATATATCATTTTCGAGTCCCTCAAAATCCTCGCCAAATATCTTTCCAAAAAATGAGCATGGTTCATCGTCATGGTTTGACATTGTACTTACGAGTGAAATCGTCACGAGATGAAGACCTTCGCGGACAGCGGAAAAGATGCGGCATGCTCGAAGGATCGTTCAGCGCGTTGTACATCGCCATTCTTTCGGTGCATAATTCCAAGGACCTTGGAGAAATATCAGTGGTGCTTTCAACTGGTCGTAATGAATAAAACATACGTGATAAAAGTAATACTTTTCGCTATCGTCTGCAATAGTAATCAGGTCATCGACACGCGTCACTGGGTTCCTTCCTTCTCCAGACACAAACAAGAAGACGGCCTATGCGAGATGAGGCCAATTGGCGAGGAAATGCAATGAAACGTGGCGCATACCTTTAAAAGCAAGATAAATCTGTTCTCATCCACATTGCAGTAGCAAAAAGCAAGATCGAAAGCTTGAACCGCGCGCCTCTTTTCGTGTTGACCAAGCAGTGCGACGGCGTGTGCGATGTGTGCTATGGCAGACGGGGCGATGGCGAGGGACTAGGACTCAATGAATTGAGTACAAGGTGCTCGAAAAGAGGGAGAGACAGTACTCTTTTCGCATCCTCGATAGCCATATCCCAACGCTGCAATCGCGTGCGTACAAGGGCACGATTGGCAAGTGCATGATTGGTACTATGATCCATAATCTCCCGTGACAGTATGTCCTCGGCGTTCTCCAAGCCGCCTTCTCTCCATGGTCTGAACGCTGAATCACTCACTTGCATGAGTGGGAGGCGAGAGGTAGGCTGCGAACAGTAAGACAACGTCCAAGTAGGAATGCGATGGAATACTTGCATCAACGAAGACATTCATGGGGAGAATGTACCTGAGAGTGTAGACTGTAATTTTCCCGCGTCCTCCGCCCGCAAAGAAGCTATCGCAGTGCGATAAAGCAACGCCGTAAATACCACCGTGACCCTCGACTTCGATAGGGAGGCCAATCCGGGTGTATGAAGAGGCATCCCAAAACGAGAGCGAAATAGGTGTGGAACATGCAATGAATCTTCCGTTGGTTGCAACAGAACAATAGCCAGGGGAATCGTTGATGAGAAGAAGCCATTCTCGAAGGATGTCGGAAGTGAATATGTCATGACAGGTCACCTTGCCATCCGACGTAACATAGAAGAGTCGTCTACTGTCGCTTGACCAGGCTATGGGAGCATGTGACCAGTTGGGCCAGCCTGAGGGAGACCGTGCAATGTCGGAAAGTTGAAGGCCAGTGTGTGCATCCCAGACTTGGACACGACTCGAACAACTGGCTGTAGCGAGGTACTCTCCGCTTGGGGAGAACTTGACCGCAGTCAGCCAGTCATCGTGTTGAATTGGTCCAAGGAGTCTCTCTCCGGTGGTGATGCTGAAGACCCGCAAGGTCCCGTCTGCCGAGACAGAAGCGAACCGCGTCGAATCTGGAGAAATGTCGACCCCGTCGACCCTGCCAGCGTGCTCTTTCACACGGAATATTTGTTTGCATGTCGTCGCGACCCTCACAACCGCAACCTGTCCATCGCCGTGCACTATCCACCGTCCATCCTTGGAAGCGACTGCTGCCAAGACAGGCCCCTTTGGCGCGCTGGGAACAGTTCCTACCACCTTCCCGTCTTCGACTTGCCATCTCCGGGACCACCCCCCAGAGTAGGTGCCACCCATAATTTCCCTTCCGTTGTGACTGAACGCAACCCCCCACACTTCTTCATTTTCAGTCTGGATTTCAATCGCTGTCTTGGACGTCAACATCGCAGCGTCGTCCTATCTCACCAGAGGGACGTACACATTTGCTCGTCGCAGACAGCCCAGAATTAGGTGATGTGGCTCACTACAACGATTCTCGAGGTTCAAAGAGTCAGGGAACAATGCGCCGACGTACGGCGATGAGGTTGACAGTTCTCAGATACTATATCCGACGTACGGCCGTGCTATGCCTTAGTACAGGCGCGGTTGAAATGTGACCTGCTGGGCAAATCCATTTCTTGTCTTCTGCATTAGCCCTCAACTCACTTAGTCCTAGTGCGTTCGAACTCTTTGCTTTTCTCTCAACACTGTAGTCCTGCCACTGGACATCGTGGTCTCATTCCCGCATTCCCCAGTCGCCTCACCTCTCTTTGTCGTCCATTTCTTTGTACCCGGGAAACGCCGACGCGGTCGGCGTAAACCTTCCTTCGGCATTGCGAAAGTGGACGTCGACATTGATTGGTCATATATGGGCGAATGGTCGCCGCCGGACCCGAACAGAAGTAGCGTCAACAACTTGTATGCAGCGCATCTCACGCACTCTGGCTTCTGATGAAGATGCGGACGGCTCCACCGGGGACCTGCCTCCTGAACCTATGGCGTCTGAGTCGACCGCAACGGCATAGAGCTTGAGCACTTTGGCTTGCACTGTGTTCTTTCCGTTAAAAGTATTTGATCTCTCAGTCACCGATCCGTTTATCGTATCGGATTCAACATCATTCCCCTTCAGCAACGAACATCGCCATAGGTGAAAGCGTAAGCATAGTCCATTGGCATCACTCAGAAGGAATACCACGCTAGTGATTACGGATCCGCGTTGCCCATCAAGATTCCCACCACTTTGAAAAGTAGGACACACCCTGCAACAACGGATCCCCGCAGGAGCATCATTTATCAACTTCGAGCCCGTCAAACTCCTCGCCAAATATCTTTCGAAACAATAAGCGTGCATCATCATCGTGCTTTTGCATTGTGCTTACGAGTGAAATCGTCACAAGATGAAGGCCATTGTGGGCAGCAGAAAAAGATTCGGCACGCTTGGAGGATTGAACTGCGCGCTGGGGATCACCTCGCTTTCGGTACATAGTTCCGAGGACCTTGGAGAGAATATCAGTGGTGATGTCAGCCGGTCGTAATCAATTCCACTTACTCGACAAAAATCATATTTTTCGCTGTCATCTGCAATGGAAATGAGGTCATTGACACGTGCTACTGGGTCTTTTCTTTTTCCAGATACAAACAAGAGAATGGCCTATGCAAAATGAGTAATCGAGATGGAAATTCAATGAAACATGGGGCGTACCCGTAAAAGCAAGACGAATCTTTTCTGGCTTGCATCGCAGTGGCAAAATGCGAGATCGAAGGCTCGCAGTGCACGCCTCTTTTCGTGTTGATCAAGCAGTGCAATGGCGTGTGCAATGTAACCTATGGCCGACGGACTGATGGAGAGGGACTAGGATGCAATGGATTGAACGAAGCACTCGAAAAGATGGCGAGACGGTACCCTTGTCGCATCCTCGATAGCCATGTCCCATTGCTTCAATCGTGTGCGCACGAGAGCACGATTGGCAAATGTGTGATAGTTACTATGTTCCACAATCTCTCGCGACAGTATGTCCTCGACGCTCTTCAAGCTGCCTTCTCTCCATGGTTTGAATGCTGCATCGCTCACTTGCATGAGTGGGAGGCGAGAGGGAAGCTGCAAACAGTCAGACTGTGTTCGAACGGTGAATGCAATCAAATACGTGCATCGACGAAGACGTCCTTGGGAAGAACGTTTCTGAGAGTGTAAAGTGTAATTTTCCCGCGTCCTCCACCCGCAAAGTAGTTGTCACAGTGTGATAAAGCAACACCATGAATCCCACCCTCAACTTCGATGGGGGGATCAATACGCGAGTATGTAGAGGCGTCCCAAAACGAGAGCGAAACCGGGGTGGAACATGCAATGAGTCTTCCGTTGGTTGCAAGAGAACAATAGCCAGGGTCGTCGATGAGAAGTAGCCATTCTCGAAGCGTGTTGGAAGAGAATATGTCATGACAGGTCACCTTGCCGTCCGACGTAACATAGAAGAGTCGTTTGCTGTCGCCTGACCAGGCTATGGGAGAGTGTGACCAGTTGTCCATGGGAGACCGCGCAATCTCGCAGAGCCGACTGCCAGTGTGTGCATCCCAGACTCGGACACGGCTCGAGCAACTGGCTGTCGCGAGGTACTCTCCGCTTGGGGAGAACTTGACCGCAGTCAGCCAGTCATTAGGGTAGTTCAGAATTGAAAACGGCCCCGGTTTTGGGGCCGTTTTGATGTCGTTTTGGTTTTTGGTTTTGGGTCCAAACCAGCGTGTCGTTTTCGCTGATCGCTTTCGGCATGCCCGGCACAACAGTCTGAGTTTGAATTTCTCTGTGCATACTCGCGGTGCGTGCTCGTACGTGTGTCCTCATTCTTGTCCTTCCAGCCTGTCGAAGGCTTCGCTGTGTACCTACGGACATGGCCAAGAAACCCCCGAGCACCCAAGTGTCAACTCCGAAGTCCACCGGGAAGAAACTAGCTCGAACTGCTCCTCACTCAGCCTCCAAGGACAAGGAGAATCCGAGTGACACGAAAAAAGCTCAAATCGCAGTACAGTAAGTTCCTTGGTCAAGAATGTGTCTTCCAGCTTATTTTCGTGTAGTTGGTCGAAGCCCGAGAATTATTCTCTCACTGATACCCTGCTAACACTCATTGAGGACTCAGTGACATGGAAAGTTGCTCTCGGCTTTGACAAAGGTGCTGGTTCTGGTCCGACCTCGACCGGAAAGGGCAAAAGTCTGATCCAGCACTGTTCGGACATTGCTGAGGCCTTTTTTCTTCTCGACAAAGCCTTCGAGAACAAGTATACCAAGGATGACCTTCCTGTTCTTCGAAATGTAATCAAAAATCGCATTAATAGGTGAATAAATTTTCTGTGGACTGTACTACAACTTGCTAATTCTCTACTAGCCTCAAGACATCCTTCTCGGAGCACCGTGGTGAACTCGGTGAAACTGGACATGGTCTTGTGACTGCAGATCGTGCCAATGAGCTTCAAGCTGGCAGTCATGCTGCCAATGCATGGGGTAGTACTCTTTGATTATATACCCTTATTGTCTTGAGTTTTGACTGATGGATCTTTAGAACTCATTGAGGAAAAATTTCCTTGGTACATTCGCATGAATGAGCTGATTGGTGGAAGTCCTGTTTCGAGTCGAAAGGCTGTCTTCAACAGTCAGTCAAGTCTTGATTTGTCTGTTCTTGGTGTCGATGAGGAGAATTCTGATGAAGTAAGTGATTAGTAGTCTTTTGGATAAGTTTAACTTGTTTTTTATAGGAAACCTTTATTTGTTGGTCACCAACTCCCCCGTTGGATGATGTACCTCAGAGTACTGGACCTTTGTCACCATGTGGTAACCTGCGTGATGATGAAGGTGATGGTGAGGATGCCTTGTCCTTACCTGTACTCAAGGGTGTTGTTTCTACCAAGCGGGTTAGTACATCTTCATCTTCTATGCAGCCTAGCAAGAAGAGGAAGACTACTACTCAGGATTCAATTTGGCAGATCGCTGATGCTGAGCGTGAGGCACGCCTTGCTATGCATTCAGTCACTGCCAAAGAGAAGACTGCCCGGGAGGAGATCAAACGTAAGTCATCCTATGAGACAGCCACAACTATTGAGAAGATGCGGATCGAGGCTCAAGAGAAGCAGGCTGCAGCAGATCGGGCTCACCAGCTATTGATGATGGAAAGGCAAATTGAGCTAGCTAAAATTCAGGCTGGTCTTTCTTCCAAAAATATTCCTATTGATCCTAGACTTGGATAGCTTCTTTTTCTTTCATTTAACCTTTAACCTCTCTGGCTATTCAACATCCAGACCATACAAAGACCTGAATAGTGCCAACTTCAACTCCTCCCTTCTAATCCTTCCTTTCAGCAATGTCACATTCCTTCCCTCTTCCCTTTCTCTCTCTTCATCCTGAGCATTCTGTTCTCTGATTGCCATTAGCTCTGTGTAGCGTTGTTGTTCCTCAGCCATGATTTCTAATCCCTTTTGAAAGAATTGATCTCTGGAAGTATTGGCTCCTTTTTGATGTCCCAGTATGAATGACTGCAAGTGAATGCAAGAGATGATCCAAAGCGAGGCATACTGGATGTGGTCTTCACTATCAAGACGTACACGGAGTCCACGTAAGGATTGCCAAGTTCCCTTGAGATATCCAATAGCATGCTCAGAACGGATTCGAATCTTGGAGACGTGATAGTTGTATGTTGTATTTTCAGGAGTCTCCTTTTCAGGCCTTAAAATAGATAAATATCTGTCAAAGGGAACATAAAAAACTCACTTTTTATATGGTGATTGGCACCAATCATGAAGTGGATATGCCACATCAGCAAAGATCCACTCATCTGGAGTCAATAAAACTTCATGCTCTTGGAAGACACGAGTTTCCATGAAAGCTGTGGAGTCATGCTGACTGCCAGGAAGACCAACTGAGTAGTCCACGATGCGAAGATCAGGGGTGGATACAATCTAAAAATAATAACAATAATTAAATCTTGAAAATAAATAATAATAAACATACCTGAACATTTAGAGAGTAATTTGATTTACGATCATACCAAGCATTGCCAAAGTAACCAGGACGAGAGTAGAGAGGAATCAAGGTTCCATCCACCATTACCCACCCATTTCGCCAAGCTGGACATGAGTTATCCTCAACCCACTGCTTGGCTTCCTCTTTCTCTACTGCAGTTGGCCAGTGAAGTGCAGCTCTTCGGAATGAAGGACGGCAAATCGCAGTCATAACACGATTTGTTACATCCCTGACAGTTCCATACCCAATTCCAGCCCACAGTGCAACCATGGTTGTGCTAATCGCATTACCATAGTGCCCAAAGCGGTAGAGTGCAATGGCCAACTGCTGCTCCAGTGACATCTGCGAGTGATTAGACTTATTCTGGAATATGGAATCACCTTTGAGTGCAGCCAAAAGTAAATCAAAGCACTGTGGAGTCATCCGAACATGTGCCCGAAATATATCTGGTCGCTGGTGCTTCCATACTGTCAGAAGAAGTCGTAAATTCTCACCACTCTTGGCAATCGGCTGGCGATCAACAAGGTACCTGCGGGCATAAAGAATGCGAAGCAGATGCAGCATTGAGTCACTGGAAGTAGGCAGATCATGATCTGACTCTGAGGAAGATGATGAATCATCTGAATCACCCTCAGAACCTGAATCAGAGCTAGAGGAGAGTGGCTCTACAAGCCCCTGGGATTCAGCAATGAGTGCAGCAAGATACCCATCAATAAGGGCTTGTCCGAGCTGCTGGCGCTCAGATTTCGTGGGCATGAGAGGTGGGATGATGAAGAAGCCTTATCATTGTCATTTGATCTCGACCGTATACGGTGCAAGAACTTAAAACTCCGCCACTTACATAATCCGAAACGGCCGCGAAAACTGCCCGAAAACGGGGGATGTCAGAATTCAACATGGTTTTGGCTACCGAAAGCCAATTTCAAAACAGCACGAAAACGGTCCCAAAACCGGGGCCGTTTTCAATTCTGAACGACCCTATTGTGTTGAATTGGTCCAAGGAGTCTCTCTCCGGTGGTGATGTTGAAAACCCGCAAGGTCCTATCTGCCGAAACCGAAGCGAACCGCGTCGAATCTGGAGAAATGTCGATCCCGTCGACCCTACCAGTGTGCTCTTTCACA
The DNA here is from genome assembly GCA_018397855.1 of Boletus reticuloceps. Lineage (NCBI taxonomy): Eukaryota > Fungi > Basidiomycota > Agaricomycetes > Boletales > Boletaceae > Boletus > Boletus reticuloceps. Next base: position 1,656,172 of record JAGFBS010000005.1, read on the forward strand.
CGGAATACTGGTTGCCATGTTGTTGCGACCCTCACCACCACAACCCCCCCATCACCGTGCACTATCCATCGTCCATCCTTGGAAGTGGCTGCTGCCAAGACAGCCCCCTTTGGCGCGCTGGGAACGGTTCCTGTCTCCTTCCCGTCTTCGACTTGCCATCGCCGGAACCATCCTCCAGAGTAGCTGCCACCCAAGACTTCCCTTCCGTTGTGACTGAACGCGAGCCCCCATACTTCTTCGTTTTCGGTTTGGATTTCGACTGTTGCCATTCTGGACGTCAACATCGCAATGTCGTCCTATCTCACTAGAGGGACGTACGCATCTTTGTTGTAGGGAGCCTGGAATTGCCACACATCATCCTTGAGGTTCAAAGAGCCGAACAATGCGCCCACGTGTAGCCGTGCTATGCCTTGTAAACACGTTTTGTCAAGTTCTATCACTTCGTCTCCTGGTGACTCTTGACTCACACGATCCTAGTGCCATCGGACTCTCCAGTTCACCAATTCCTCTTTGTCATCCGCTTCGGGACCCAAAGCCCAGAGTGTGACTTATTTGAATCATTGGGCTTGGGGGTTGCCCTCGAGGCCTCGATACTAATGCCCTAATCGTCACTGCCTCGTGCTCACCTCACGTTCTGGTAGCGGCACGGATTTCGTCTTGTTCCCCCTACCGGACCCCCATACTATTTTGCTTCATCTATGCCTCGTGGCCACTTGACGTCCCTTGGACCTCCAAACGACACCAGAACTCCACGGTTCCGGTACCACGTGTCCAGCATCAGCGTCGACGTCCCCCAGTATCCTGCAGCATCGCAGAGACCAAACGCACCAGTACGGGTACATAGTCAAAGGACAGTCAGACCAAATCAAACACCCCCTTGGCAAGCAAACTCCGTATCACATCTCAAAGGTAAAACATGGTTTCCTTGAGGCCCGCCCCAGCGACGCCCCACCCCCACAGTCTCCTTGCTTCCTGCATGACATCCATTTCCGTCCCATTCTCACTCCCAGTCTGAGTCCCACTTGTTGTCGTCCCACCCTCGCCGACGTATCCGTAGAAGAGCTTCCGCAAATAGCATCGCCCGCGTTGGCAAGCGGCGTTGGCATAATATACGGGGGATGCCATGCTTATGGCCTGCGTCGCCCCGGCATACATGTAGCTGAGAGCATTGGTAATCCCCTGGATTTCGTCGGCGCTGTACCTGATCTCGTCATGGATGACGTAGTAGTGGGTCGGCCGAGGTATGCCTTGCGTCCCACTGCCGTGTGCTGGCGTCGCTTTTATCAGCACTTACAGGGGTCAGGCGTAAATCAATACACGTACACTGTAGGAAAAAATCGAAATCGTATATGGCGGTAATGCCGCGGTCTACCACAGTGCCTGGTAAAGGATTTCCATTGCGCGTGGCATTGTCTTGCTCAGTGGGGTAAAATCGCACGTGGCGACTCTTACTACAAACAACGATCGTAAACCTGGGTCTATACGGTGCTCCAGAACTGACGGCCTTGAACGCTTCGATGATTAGAGGTCGTTCTATTTCCCTGAGGTGGTTGAAGTGGCTCTGGAGACAATGAGATCATCGACGCGAACGGAGGAACGACACACCTGTGAAATACCACTACGATAAATGAGGATACGCTCTGGGAGCTTGCCGTTGTTTTTCTTCTGGAAGAGCTTCAGTCGATCGACCATCATACCCCTCAGGTTTGTGATCATCTCATGAAATACATCACTAACTCAGTAAACCTGACATCGTCATTCCAAGGGCCGCGTACCTCCATACGAGAGTTTTGAATTTCCAATATGGCCGGGTATTGTGTAAAGTCGTTGTCAACACTTGCTACGACGGCTGCGATGGACGCTAGTATAATGCAGATGCACGTCAGGAAGGGTACATGGAAGGAACAGAACAGTATTCTTACGACACCCCAGAGCGCTGCCGGGGCTTGGATGCGAGGTGTCTATACCGACGACCATGGTCAGCTCACCATACAACCATTTTCCGTCGTCGGCATCGAGTCTATGATTGATGCCACCAAGTTTTGTGTTGACTTTCAACGCCACGTTGGCCAAGTAGTGTGGATTGCGCCTGCGAATCTTGCCTGATTGAACGCAGACCGTGGCTACGTCCAAGCGCACGTCGCATAAATGTTTCACGCCCTCGTATATAGCCTTGTCCTCGTTTGCCAGCATGACAAGGATCAGAGTAGGCTTAGGCTTGATGCTCAAGAGCGTTTCTTTAATGGTCTTAATAGCCTCCTGCCTTATGGGATCAAAAGCCTCCGAGTCCCGGCGTGGCAGCTGGGCTGTAGCGTAAGTCGGGTCGGCGGTGACGTGCATGCCGCTCGCGTTGCACATGTGGCGGAAGGCAGACACAACTTCCTGTAGATCCCTATCCGAAGCACCAGCAAATTCAACTTTAACATTGTCCTTGATCACCAGAACAGCCCAGTTATCAAGCTGTGCACCGACTGCGAACTTGGCCCCGACAAGATTCCAAGCAGCTTGGTCGTTGACTGAGGGGGCAACACTCGACGCATACGTGATACCAGGCTTTGACAGGATTCGACCCGGAATGACGGCCATGTCTGGACTGATGGTAATACCAAAGGACTCCAGTTCTGGCCAGATCACGTCCAGTCCGAATTGGTGACGAAGTTGAGTGACAGTTGTCTCCCCCTGTACATTGGGAGGTTGACACCCCACGGAAGTCATGACAACGACTTGTTGATCGGCAAGTCTTTTACGGGAGGGTTGACCCGAAACTATGTCGAAAAGCTCTGCAGGCTGGTAGTTCCCCGTTTGCCCACCGACATTGATGAGCTGGAGATCCGGGTGTTGCAGCTGAATATTGTATTCTAGGAGAAATAACTGAATCGGAGAATATAGGTGAACGGAACGGCAAACAAGCTCACTCCGCCTAAAGTATTCTTCCACGGTGATAGGCCCGTATTCGGGCGCGTCAAACGAATTCTTCGCGGTGTGGGATGTAAACCCCCTGCAAGTTACGATTTTGCGATATCCAAGATAGGTCGTCTCGGCGCGGACACCCTGGAAAAACCTGCCCATTGTAATCAAGGACACGTTCTGAAACGCCATCATTTCAAATGCCATATTCCCAGCAGTGTAAAATGGCGCTATGTAGACGTCGGCGTTGAGCATCAGCTGCTTGTAAGTCGCTTGACGGACGCATAAATGCCTTGCCACGCTTCGATGCCACCGCCAAGCCTGAACGGCTGAGCTATTTGGGGGGAGAAATACCGATTTCGACCAACAACCACACCCGTCTTCGTCGGGAGATGCGTGAGTATGAGGGTCAAGGCAGCGATGACAGGTGATGCATTATAATTGTGATACTGCATTTTACCCGCCAGGTAGCTGCCAGTGATATTCATCAGTCAGGACGCGCACAATTCCGGATCACGAGAAATGGAAACATAGTACCTCGCAAGCTGCCCAGTATCGATCTCTTGAACGAACACAATCATGAGGGTATACACCCTGTCCCCCTGCCGTGCTGGACCCCTTTCGCCTTCGTCATAGTACGGGATCCTGATCGTCAAGGGCTGTGGCAACAGAAAGGAAGAGAAAAGCCTGGCATCGTTGTCGTGCACGACCCTGCCTGTCATGCCCGCTTGTGCCCACGTGATCGTCCGCTCTGCAAGATCGTAAATACGCCTCTTCACGCGACGAAGAGTACCAATGGCGGGGGTGATATGAACGTGGTACGCGTATAACTTGAGGTTTTGGCCCTGTGGGTCTGGGGCTAGCTGCACAGGAAAGAAATTGGTGCGAAGTTTGATCTCTCTCCCCTCCGTCCCAAAATCTGGGCGGAGATGACTGTCAGGATCGCTGGCAAGCCCAGCTGGATTGAATGCGGCGACGAGTGCCTTGTCCGAGTTGTTTGCGATACGTGGATCAATGTCCGCTGGTTGACCGTGCATGAAGATACTGAGGACAAAAATTTATCGACACGATCAGCATGGGACGAGGCAAATCTTGATTATTGAAATACGTACCCTGCCCGGCCGCGTCCTCTCAGCAGGCCGCCACGAGTAGCCAGCCCTCTGCCACTACCACGGTCACCACCTCGAAACGATGGAAGGGTTCCCCCGCGTCCACGATTGGCGTCGGGAGATCCGGGCGGTCCAGGCAATCCCCGCCCGCCACGAGCGCCGCCAACACTTGCACTTGCACGACCTCTTCCTCTGCCGACACCGCGTCCTCTGCTTGTCATCGATGTGGTAGATGTGTATGTAAGAGAGCTGCATTGCATATGGGAATTGATCAGATAACTATCACTTACCACTTTGCCTCCGAGTCGGTCGCATAGGAGGCCGTTTCTTCAGCTTTACAATCTTCCGCGACCCATCTTCCTTGAGGAAAATGATATGCCTGCTGTATATGCTGCCACGGAGCGTGAACAGGTCAATTCCACCATGTTTTGGTCGAGGTACGAAAAAACGACAGAAGAGTCGAAGACTTTGACAAGCGTGCCAACTGGGGCAAGGAGAGAGAGCGGAGCCCGAATTTCTACCACACACTTCGCCCAACGACGAGACGTTGTGCAAAATGAGATCACTATTCATCCTGCCATCAGAGGTCATCTCTCACATCCTTTGTTTCTTGAGCCCTCGAGACGTCATCCGGCTGCGAGTGGTAAGCCTCTTTTGGCACTAACCCGAAGTCTGATCACACGTGCTGTCACTGTACAGATTTCCAAGCAGTTCCATGACCTTTCCTACGATCGCGCGCTTTGGAGGACGTTGTATAGAAATGCGCGTTTGCCTCGTCCTCCTGGACCGTTTCTTTCCCAGTCTGTCCAGTTTTTCGAACACACTCTCGTACAATCCGAACGGTTAGCAGACTCCTGGACGACTCAGCCCATGGAAGCCGTCTCGGCTGTGGGGATCCGACTTCAAGGATATCAATCACATTCCATCATCGTGGACGGGAAGTGGCTCGTCGCCTTCGATGAACCCCACAAGATGCTGGCATATGACCTCGACTACGACGGCGGGTCACAGCCTCATCAGCTCTTATGGGAATCTGCGTCAGAGATCTACTCATGGGATGCATGCACCGTGTTTTCCGCCAGCGAATTGCTTGTCTATATTGTATTCAACACACACACGTTCTTTCATGTTGGGCCATGGTTCGCATCGTCCCTTGCTCTTCATATTCATATGTTTCATATTTATGTCCTTTTTTGCTTCCATAGGAAGCTTCTGGAGTTTCGTATGGACGGAAATTCTTTCCATCACACCCTTACCCTGAACGTTCCTACAAGGAATCGGGAACTCCCCGTGTTCATATGTGGTGGCAATTCACCATTTTCATACATTGCGAGTCAACGGTTAATCTTCGATACCGAAACCCGATTGTTCTATGGATTCCCTCGATTCACATCGGCAGCTGGTAAGTAGTGACCCTTATCAGCCACTAGCTCTGCGAGAAGCCGCTGACCGAGAACTAGATCAGAGCGCCATCCGATTCGGACTCGAGTGACCCAGTCACTTGGGTCACACTGACGAACACACACATCATCTCCTTGTTCTACCACGTTGATCGCACGGTCTCTCCCGCGGCGGCATCAACTCTCTTCCAAGCCTTCACTATTCCTACAGATTCACTACAAGTCTCCAATGGCACTTGTGTTCTCCGCCTCACCCATGAAGGAGCCGTACCTCTTGATTTCCAGGACTTGGATCTCATCCGAAATTCGATCGTGAACTCCCTCACAGGCGTGACCAGCATTCGGATTCTACATCAACACTTCGAGGGCGACAGCCTCCACTTCTCTTACATCGACCTCACGCTCCCCAACCACACCTCCACCGACGCTGTCCTACCGATAACCATCGACTCCCATGACATCACCGTTGTGAACCACGTTCCGCTCAACCTCGCCCCAGAAAAGGAGTACCACATCGTATCCTCGGACGACGGGTACGTGAGAGGTTTATGGATTTTTGGCGTGCCGGGTAATGGCTCGCTGAACTCGCTCGCTGACGCGCTCATCATGCGATTTACGATCGATTCCAGCCGAGATAAATGTGTGGTTGTTCTTGGCCAAATTTCTGTCCCTCTGTGGGAACAACTTGAACGTCCAACCTTGATTCAACATCTCTTGTTTGACCTTGCGCGAGGGATGATGTGTTATGACAGGAATGTTACTCGGGGTGACGATGATGATGGACCCGCTGTTGTTACATACATCAAGTAGCTTGTCAGCTGTACTGTCTTTGCCATAAAAACATGCAAGGATACAGATCTTTGCTCGTCGCTTGTACCCGTCGCAGCGCCCACTTTTTTAAACGTAATCTCTGACTGTCGTATTCTGGGGACCAATGAGATTGTCCACAATACAGTAACGTAAAACTACAAAAACGCTAAATGACATGATCAAGCAGTCCGCAAGTTGTAAGGCATATCAAACCGTCAACATAGCTGGGTTTGCCACCGAAGATAGTCCTTACACTCGATCTAAACGTCATGACTGTAAGGTAAATGAAAGCAGATGATACACCGTCTTTTACAACTTGTCATCTAGGATACTAGATGAAACCAGAGACCAATGAACAGAAGAAAAAACAGCATATCCATCGCCAACCGATCAAAAGCTTAAAAACGAAAGATGCATATGCATATACGCCCCACTCATCTCTTTGCCAACGTCCCCTGTACCCTCGCCCACCGCTGCTCCACCTCGGATGGATACCTGTCCGACCGAATCTTTTCCAACCGCGGCATCACAGACCTCAAACACCTCGCCATGGCTTCCAACCCCTTTTCATCCTCTCCAAGCGGCGAATGTCCGACGCGGATGTGAGTAATGAGGTGATTCGTCACGCCCCATTCGTTTTTATTTTCGTTCCCGTCTATTTTTTCCACCTTGTTCAACTGCCCTCGTCGCTTCCCCTTCTCATCGACGGACGGTAGCCCCAGAGTGCCGTCAAACACGATCCACAACGTCTCCAATTGCCGACATGCCCTCAGCACCGCCAACACCGCCCCAACACTCGCGAACGGCCGCGCCTTGGACACATCCGCCACGCCTACCTTGAGACTCGTCAACGCCTTCAACGCTGCTATCCACGTCGTGTATCCCTGATCATCCACCTCGGCCGCACAATACGTACTGATGTCCAACTCTCTCAGCGAGGGAAAGGAAGCGAGGGAAGAAAGGAGGGAAGACGAGAGGGAAAAGGTATCGCTCGCGGGGGTACTCCAATACGACGACGTCAACTCGATCGTGAGCGTGTGTAACCGGGTCTTGTCTAGTCGTGTCGGTAACACCCCTACCAGTGCCTCCATATCCGCGGTCGTCGAATCGTCCGCGCCAATTCGTAGATGGAAACCTGTCGGACTGCCCTGTATGGTCTCGAGGTAGCGCAGACAAAGACCGGCGCTGTTGCCGCCAAGCGACCATGTGTGTACGTGTGACGGAAGTTGACCGACGTAAACCGCCGTGCTCGAGTTGTTGAGCTCGATGCTGAGTGTGTCGAGTGTCTTTCTAGTAGTAATGGTGTCCATGACTGGTTGGGAGAGCGCACAGCTGCGCAGAACGCGGAGTTGCGGCCATTGTCGAACGATGTCGCCAATTTCGCGCGAGTGATCGCTGTAGGAAGAGCGCGGAAAGAATGCGGTGAAAGAAGTGACGTTGGGACAAGATTGGGGAGATCGGCGAGAACGGCGAGTTCAGATGAGACATGATTGGGCCAGCAGATGAGGAAGAGTGACACGGTGGTTACGCCTGGGCCAGCAAAGTATTTGATAAGCGACACGCTAGGATCGATCAAGTTGGACATCTTGAGTTCGCTCCATATGAGTTCCGTCAGATTGGGAAGCAAAGGAAGCGACGCTTTTGGGTATCGCGCGAGGGCAGCGATGACATTGTGTTGTACTGCGGCAGGGACACGCCAACAGGGACCACGTACAAACCTAACGCGCACCGCGTATTTGTGAAAAGTTTCCACTGTTTCTCGCCCATGAACATCCGGACCTGTGGAAAACGATTGTGCGGTATGCATGCGACAAAAATCAACGGGACGCACGACAAATGCGTAGTGTTTTTTGGCCCACATGCGGCGTGGCAAGACTTTTATCAGTGGATCGAGGTTATCTAGATGCATCCAGAGTGCGTCCAACGCGGGTTTGCTCAGAGTCCGACAGGTCCGGGCGAGCGACGCGAGTGTGCGTTTTCCCATGGTGCGATCCCATTTGTGGTCACTTTCGGGCGACTCGTCGAAGCGACGGATATAGTCGAGGATGAGCCAAAGGATTTCCGAAACGAGTAGAGCACGATGTATGGATGTGGGGTGTGCCTTTGTGGATCGATTGGGTTTGAGAAATTGGGGAATGGAAAGAAAGGCTTTGGAAGGCTTTGGGACGAGCTCTCGAGAGCTATGGTTTGCGGTCAGTATGGGTTGTGGGACAGGGATGGGTTGCAACTGCGCACGGGCTAAACTCTGTGAATTCTGGTCCTATGGGACTGGAAGGCGAGCAGCACATTAAACGCGGAGGTCGTTCGGATTTCCGTCGTATGTGGAGTGGCGACATGACTGTCGGAAACAAACGCACATGTACAAGGGCAATCAGAAGTTGTGCAAGTTCACACGTTCATTAGACGCCGGTTGGACCACCCCTTTTGGGCATGACGTCACTATAAAAGGCGTTCATCCATGTCCTCCCAAGCACAAGACACCTTGGACGTCGTCAAAGAAGCCAGCCAAGCTGCGCAGGTGTTGGGGCGTGATGGACCTTTTGAACAAGCTGCGGCGAGAAATGTCGAGGGTATTTCCGGCAAGTTTTGGTACAAACTAGCCACTTTAACTGACAGAGTGCTAGCCGGGGAGGAAAAGCACGAGGATAATACTCCAGAGAGCTCCGAGAAAGAGGAGGCAAACGAAGTGGAAGGTGAGGATGCTCATCACCTCGCTTCGAGGTTCAGACGGTTGAAACCAAATTCAGACCTGATCACGCTGTGAATACTAGTACTACGAGTCAGGTTGGATGACGGAGCGATGATGTCATGCCATTCAATTGATATTCAATGTTCCACTGTCGGATTTCAAAACCCACCTTGCACTCGACCACTTGTCACATCTCAACTTTGCGCACGCCATGGTCACTCAGCATTTTGTCGGCAATAAGCCTGTCGAGGCGTTCCCCCCAGAAGCGATACGGAAGATCCCAGACGACGTCCTCACCAGACGTGAACTCAATCGGTTGTCGAAGGGTGCAGACAAGGAACCTGGGGCGAACAAGCGCGCAGGCGTCGCCTCCCGTGATCCAGCAGGTGCGTTTATGCATTCAAAGCGAATTGATGCTTTCCGACCTTTACGCAACAGAGTTTGACACCAAACGTCATGGAGGTTAAGGCGACCATTTATCTACCAGAGGTACGCTCGCTTCAACTTGGTTCAAATCGGCGCTGACCAGCTGGTGACCCAGATCCTGTCATCTGACCCGTGAGCCGGGATGGACTAGATTCAGGAGTACTGTAGTACATACGTGAGCCATTGTATCCAAGAATTTGTGTTGTAACACGACATTGGCGAAAGAGGGTATATTGTGAGCCAAAGCACGAGCGGCGTTGCGAATGCTTGCGACCTAGGTGTACGGTGTCCAGGCAAACTCATTCGTAACAATGCGTTAGCCCCTATCGTCCATCAGCAGTTCAGGAGTCCAGATCCTTACACGGTAGCGTGTGTAGATGGTTATAGTGAGACAGCGCTCTTATTCGTGGGTCGTCGTCGTTTCTTTACCATGTGCATGAGCATAAGTTGAGTCTGGGAGCAGGTTGGATTGTTGATTTGCTTCCACCGAGGCATAGAATTTTCTCCGAGGATGGCCACCGATCGTAAACCGCAAACTGGGCGTGTCAGAAAGCGAGGCTTTGCCTGCTCAACCGAACTCTGAAAAAAAAGCCAAAAACCTCTGACGTGCCCATCGTCTGAAAACTCAACGTAGCGGCTATGGCTGGGCCGTGAGGCACCCGGGATGTACTTCATGTCGGCGATGTCATGCAGGTCGATTCTAATTTGTAAGACAACGTTGGTCGATGAATTTCTCGGCAGTATAACGTCGATGCATGACAAGTGAAGAGTACCCTTCATGGATCCTCTGAAGAATTGATGCAGAAACCGAATACTTGTCCCGCCTGACACAGGATCTACAACAGATTTTTGGATGAGATCGACGTCATGGAAGAGGCAACGGCCAGGTATGACTCCTTCATGGGAGAGGTGGAGAATACCAGTACCACCGTGGAATTGTATTGGCAGGAACTGTGAAAGCTTGCACGAGGATTGATGACACCATGGGTGAGACTGTACGATCACTGTACGCGGCGACAGAGATAACATGTGTATGCGTTAACATGAGATCGACACCGGCGACTCGAATGGAAAGCATTGGGTACTCCTTGATAAGCACTTCTCGCTAGCGTGGGCCATCACCTACTTGAATCGAGGAGATTCGTAGAATGACCGTGTTTCCGCATCAAAGATCAATTCTCGACTCAACATCAATGAAAATGGTGAATAACCACCGTCTATATACACAGTTTCTGGAGACTTCCCTGTGGGAACATCCAGGTGACGGTATGCTTGTAGAGAGCTACCGTTCACACGGAATTCCAGAAGCTGCCAGGAGAACAAAGACAAAATGAAATGCATAAATTCCACAATGCAAACTATGACCCGGATCCGGGATTCCGGGTGTGTCCGTGGAGAACGCAATGTGGATAAGCAATCCACTACTGGAAACCGCGGGGCACGCATCCCACGAAACGATCTGCAATGTAGATTTCCACAAGAGCTGGTGGGGGTCTGACCCTGCGTCGAGGTCGAGGTCGTAAGCTACAAAACCCACATTGGTCGAGCTGCTTGCAGCTGAGTGACCACTTTCCGTACACAATGACAGAATGGTGTGACAGAAACGGATTGAACTGGAAATATACACTCGGTATGTATTCCATAGGCTGGTTCGTCCATGAATGTACCAACCGTTCGGATTGAACGAGGGTGCGGTCGAGAAACTCGACCGATTCGATTGAGAAAGAAACGGGCCAGGAGGACGAGGCGGGCATGCATTCCTATACAGCGCCATCCTGGAACTGCTTCAAGTTGGAAACCTGTCCAGTAACAGCAAGGGCCATGACCAAGCTGAGGAAAGAACCGAAGATTAGCCAAATGAGAACAGGCTTACCACTCGCAGCCGGATAACATCGCAAGGATTCGGGAAAGAAAGGATGTGAAAGATGACCTCGATGGCAGGATTACCTTGTTTACAAGGTCACTCACCCCGGAATTAGTGGCTGTGACGTCTACAAAATTTCGCCATCCGTTTATTCCCGAATATCGTTCCGTTCTTATCTGTTAATGTAAAAGCTTTACATTTATCATCGTACTCGAATTTTACTATATACCTTTCATCTTGGTCCACCATTCGTTCGTCTCTTTATCTAATAAGTTTATTCTTTCGTCTTCCTTACGTAGATGTTCACTTGGATGGGTTGTAAACAGTTTCTCATCGAATGCCCGCAAGAGTCTTATGCTTTCTCGACTGCGACTCCATGAAAGTGCGACATAGACGTTGAAAGGAGTGAGTTCACCGGTGGGAGGGTTGCCTATGTTAACTATTACCCTGTCTATCGTTTGTCCTTGAGATCGATAATCTGTGAATGCATATGCTGCCGTCAGCGGAAGTTGGCGCCGTGTTATGGTCTTCTCTTTTCCAGCCTGAATAACGCGAAATGTTCGTTCCATGGGTACAAGAGGCAAGACTCCATCGTCTAAGCTTGGTAGTCTCTTCATTATCTTCACCAATACGAACGCTGGCATGTTTTTCAACTCCACAATCCCAGCCTGTACTACCACTCACTTATCTTTTATCTTTTTTTTTTCTCTTATAAGCTCGCTTGTCATTGTCTGTAGTATTTAGGCTTCGATAAATCAACACTTCAGTTAAGATTGTCAGAGGTGCACGCAAATTTACACATCAGCCCAGGAAACAAGGTTCCTGCCGGCTCGCGCCGCGCTCAACAAGTACATGATTCAAGACGACTGTGTGTCTCCAAACACGACGCTTATATAAGCCAGAATTGTCTTGGTCCGAGTCTATGTCTGATCTCCGAGAGAGAGCAGACAACGTTGATTGAAGCTCTGCGACAGCCATGTATGCATTAACTTTGAGATCACTTGATATCGAAACTAGACAGATAATTCGTTTGATTCCAGTGTTTGGTAGTTACAATATCCAAGTATAGAGAGATACATAAAACATAATGTTAGAAGTGTGAGTGTCCGGATGCTGAGTTTAAGGGTACAACTGCTGCTGTATGAAACGATACACGAGAGTACGAGTAACGAGGAGTATGCGTTTAGGCACGGTGCAACGCTGAGATCACGTGAGGGTGTTGAGAAAGCGCGATATCGTCTTCTTCCTTAACTTCTACTCCGTGTGCTCGTGCCTCAGCCTGCACATGGAGACACAATAAAATCAGTGACCGGAGGTTTACCAACTGGTTGATATTCCGGGACTTGAGAATATTGTAACCACTGTATTCATCGGTTAACAGCATCTGAAACATCCCGTGCCACGTCAAAAAGTGACGTTTCAACGCATCCCTTCGAGATAACCTGAACGAATCGACATCAGAAATAAAATAGCCCGTTGAGGGTACGAGACTCACGGCTGATAGTCAATTTCAAGTATCTCGCAGATAAAGCAGATGAGCTTCCCATCAGTGCGTTTTCTTTTCTTTTTACACTTCTCTCTGTCATCGACGGCTATGTTCGCGTGCGGTTCACCATCGTCTTTGGGCTCATCTTGCTGTAGTCCGAGCATTAGGCGATGAAATGCATGTCAGACTGTCAGACTTACGGTATTCATGCTCTGCCCTCGGTTTTTAGGATCCTCCGGGTATTCCACGGAACGTTTGCGCTTCCCAGACCTGACGGAATACATGGATGGGGGTGTAACCACGAGATTGTCCGGAGGGGAGACGTAGGAATCGCTTGTTGCTGGTGTTGAGGTCGAGACTGTCGCGCTCAATCCCGACGGTTCCGTTCTCCAGCATCGGCCCGTTTTGGGACTGTAGTTGGTCCGTGTTGCTTGATGTCAATCTGTGAACGTTGACCAGCAGCATACTGGGAAAACTCGGGGGAGATAGCTTTAATGACCAGTTTTAGAAGCTCCCCTTTAGAAAGAGCGCGTGGATATTGCGAGACGAACGCGCGAAGGCTGTTGAGACAAATCACCCCATTGCCTGAGCACCAAGTTCGTGGATTGTTGCCACAACTATGAGGAACTTTCGTATTCTTTTAGAAAAGAAGGTGAGAAGAGTTGTTTTACTCATTGCTTTACAGACGCACCTCTGGCTCAACAAGAGTAGGATGTGACGCTTGGGTCTGACCATTTTCGCTCTGGACTTGTGCAGGTTCCCATTGGGGTTCCTTCACAGCGAGGTCTTCCTGAGCATATTGCGGCTCATACTTCAAGCCATCTTGCTGTTGTGCGAGAACTGCTTGTGGATGCGTAGGAAATCCGTACTGGAATGTGGATAGGGAAGTTTGTTTTTGATCCCCAGTGTACTCCGACAGCATGAGAGCGGTGGCATCTGTAGCAGTTCCATCGGGGATGTTGTATAAAGAATAGCAGGGCGCCTGGAAATTTGCGTGATTCATAGATGGTTCTGCGTTCTCCCTAGTCGGGATAAAGCCAGCCGGTGGGCAAACGGTGCCGTGGTCTTGGTAGTTTGGAAAGTAGTTGACGTGGTACGTATCACAAACCCCTGGGGCGGTTGAATAGTCTGCAGGAAGAACGGGAGTGGAAGAGAAAGCTGAAGTTTGGTACGACAATCCCGGCAATGAATTCGTGCTTGAGTAAGAATTTCCCGGCGCCTGGAAATTCATAGATGGTTCTGCGTTCTCCCTAGTCGGGATGAAGGCAGCCGGTGGGCAAACGGTACCGTGGCCTTGGTAGTTTGGAAAGTAGTTGATGTGGCCCGTATTACAAACCCCTGGGGCAATTGAATAGTCTGCAGGAAGAACGGAAGTGGGGGAGAAAGCTGAAGGGTGGTGCGACAATCCCGACAATGGATTCATGCTCGAGTAAGAGTTTCCCTTGTCAAATGGAATGTTGAGCGGCGCGCGATGGGATTCGTCGCGACGCGCCGGTGTCAGCGCGTGAGCCAAACTTGAAGTGGACATGGCTAGGATGTGTGGAACGAGGATTAAGATGGACAAAACTCCAGAGGAGGTTCCAAGTTGAGGCGGTAGTTACAGGGAGAGGTCAGCGAGGATAATTTATGGCCAGTGGATGGATGCTGAGACTAACATGTACCAAACAACCACAGTTGTACGTATAGACGAGTCGTGCCTGGATGCCAAAGCGTCTTGAGACGGGTTCCGCGAGACAAATTGAGTCGCGGTGGAAAGAGATGTGAAGGGATGCTTTGACCAAATCGGTCCACTGTGGATCTAGCTCCGAGTAAATACCAAGGTTCCAAGCCCTCGTAACTGGGGGATACCAGGACTGACAAAGGACGCGACAAGCGCACCCTCGGGCGACGCAGCTGACAACTCTTCTCCGTAAGCGCCAAAGCCCCGATGAGTAGGCATGCTGTATTCCGCTTGGCGTGGTGGAACATCCCTTTGACACGGCTACGAATGTTTTTCTTTTCCAAAGGTGCTCTTGCACCCAGAACCTGAAACACGCGACGCGATGTGGACAGGTAACTCTGATTTCCGTACAGGGTTGCCCGCAAAAACTCGGTCGCTTTCTCCTGAAATTGAGATAAGTATCCTCGACAACAGACTAACGTGTGGCGTACGCACACTCGGTTGTCTCCGAGGTCTTGTCACCACATCCAGACACGTGCTCCCGGTTACTGGCTTGAATTCGGATGGCCGATCGCTGCATTGGGTGCCAGTTGAATTGCCTGGATCCGACATCTTCCTGATCTACATACCGGTCTCTTGATTGTTATGTAGCTTGCTATTCTCAACGCGGGATTCCGGCTGTCATACCACGAATCTCTGTTTCGCCTCTTCTTACATATGCGAAACGGTGGTCACTGGGTATGCCGACCGGTTCAAGCTACCCGCGAATTCACAATGTTCTCCCTTGCGCGCTAACCTGTAGGGACAACACAGGATCCAATATACAGGTGAGCCGTGCAGACACCAGAAAGAGTATATGACGACAAACCAGAGCAGCATTTCGTCTTACAGCAAACTCGCTGGCAAACGTAGACCTTGCCATCGTCAGCCAGTGCGGAAGAATTCAATGGACGACACAGAGAAAGAGAGAAGGGAATGAACCAGAACTTCCAAACTTCCAAAGCGTAGGAACAAGGAGGTGTCTCACCTGCACCCACAAGCCATGTCCATTGTGTGCGGGCACACGGCCCGGTGGGGCCATCTGACCCACTACGGGACTCGGCCCGCCTTAGCGTTGATCGACAACGGTCATAACACCGCGGTAGTAGCTAGGGTACGTTGGTTTCCACCATTGGACGACAATTCCCCGAACATTGATGGTAATGGACTAGGTGCTGATCAGATACTGTATGTATGAGTACATCAGTCAGCGCTTTTGATACGTGCCTACGTGGAAGCGTTTTTCAAGTGCCGTCCGCGACCGCGTCGACTTTGAATTTGAAATTTGAGTGGAACCGTGAAACCTTGTTCGTAGTCACGTGCTGCATTGTTTGACTACTTTGGGAGATTCGTCATTCCCAGGGTTCCCACGGAACGGTCGAAAACGGTCAGGACTAGTCTGGTGACCAGCCCATCTAAAAGAGGCACGTGCGCTGCAGGCCGTCGATAGACGGTCTGGTAAATTTGGTTGTGGCGCAAGGGGGGTGAGCAGCTTCTCACGACAACGTGACTTTATAAGTCTTTTTTGGACCTTTCGTCTTAGTAGGATAGCCCGGCCCGTAGGATAACTGGTTATCCCATTAGATAAGCCGCGTGTAAGTCCTCTTAGCATTTTGACCAACACCCGAGACTCTCCCTCGCTCCTTGCACGGAACAAGGCTGTACACCATGGATCCCGATGCTGATGATACCACAGATGGTCTGCGACTTGGTCGTGCTGAACGGATGCGAAAAGCGCTGAAGATTCTTCGAGATGGCCGTATATCGCTCCTGGATCTAGTTCTTCACATCTTGCAGTCAGACGAGGCCGAATTCGCAACGTATCAAGACCGGTTTTTTGCCAATCCATCTGGAAAATTGACAAAGCTTCTGGACTATGTGTTCGAGGATAAACGAGGGCGTGCGGTCTTCCTCCCATGGATGGAACCACACACTATCAAACTTGTTCTGGACAAGATCACGAACGAGATGGATGGCATCAAGACCGCGCTGGTATCGACGATCAATTCTACCTCCCCGGATAGCCTTCTCATGTGGGACATCAATACGTTTATTGGTCCGCTCGTCGATCACACTGCTCCGACGCTGGGTCACATTCTCCGGACTGCCGCAGAAACGAAACGCGCAAAGGAGAAAAATAAGATCAAATCATGTATTACTGTATGAATATCTACTTCGTTTCAGATGCAAATACATTGATCCTTTGAAGGCATGTAATGTAATCATAACCCAACTAGCTAAGGAGCGGTCACAGCAAGCTCTCTACTTTGCGACACCATTCACACTGTTTTTGTGGACGAACGGAGCATCCCGTCAAACTATCGAGGCACTACACAAATGCGGTCTTTGCTTATCATTCACGGCTCTCACCAACTTGTTGCATCGACTTGCTGCCCAAAGCCTCGAGCGAGCTAGCCATGTGGCACGAGGTCTTCATGTTCTTTGCTGGGACAATATCAACATCAAGACATCGATTTTCATTGAACAGCGAGACTCCGCACCTGCCAAAGTTCAGTCAGGGACGTTTGCAATCATGTACGAAGTCAATGCTGATCCCATCAACATGCGACTGTCTCTGATGCTAGCCCGCGCACAACAAGCTGTCGATCTCACATTCAATCATGATGTTCGACCTAACTCTAGGCAACGGAAATCAGTTCATAATCAGATTCGTGTCCATATCATCGATATCTTGCTCAAGTTTTCCAAATATTTCGAGCCTGGGCGATTCCAGCGTCCGGATGACCCGTGCCTCAAACATCCGGAACAGCGAAAAATGCCCAAAGGTCATCGCACCAAACAATTTCCATTGCGGACGTCCACGATAGAGGAAAGCTCGATCTCAGGCAACATTGCAGTCATAAACGACATCTACATTAATCAACTCAAGATGAGCCACGACTCGGAGGAATTAATCCACCGGGCGGTTCCAAGTATCAATGATCAGTCGACAAATGCATGTATCCGGTCTGCAAAGGCATTGCGAACAAAGGACATCAACCCATTCACTCAGCTTCAATTTTTGCAGCTCGGTTTCGGCCTCTTTCATCTATGTATGAACCTCATATGGGCGCTGCTGCATGTCCATCGCGGCTCGAGTCATCAAATTGGCAGCCTCACGTATTTTTTCTCTGTGCTTGATTGTGTTCGACTTGGATGTGACCACCTGGACTATCATACATTAATGTCGACACTCCTCCAGATCCTGTACGGAATTATCCTCAACGCATGGAGTGTCGAATGTGAACACCCATCCTTGGCAGCTTTTGCTTCCACCAATCCCTCTGCAGACGAGCTCCTTCAAATTGCTGATAAGATCATCGAGAATCATGCCTCAATGCCTCATCAAAGACCAAAGCTGAAACGAAATGCTCCTCCTTCCAATCAGCAAGCAGGCACAGATATCGATGATGACTTGGCCCACCGTAACCTCTGTTTGCTCACACGAGACCTCCTATATGTTTTGGAGCTTACTAAAGCCATTCTGAATGGCGACTTTGGGCGCATTGAAGATATCCTTGGAACTTGAATTCTGGCAATGATTTTTCGTGGTGCAGGCTCAAATAACTACACAAGCGAAATTTTACACTGGATCTACAATATCAAAAATATATGCACTCCGGAATTCGTGTCAGTCAAGTATTTGTTTCAGAACCTTGCTCAACTTGAAATTTTGTCGAGCAGGGAAATCATGAGAGACAGTATGCTCGTCAACATGACCGGTCTTGAAGATCATTGGATGCCAATAGACTTGAATATTGAGCATCTTATCAGGTTTCTAAAGGTTAGACTTGTGCTATCCGAATACTCAGGAACTACTAATCATATAAACAGGGTTTTTTTGCTGTGAAGGGAGTTTACGCATCGTGGGACTGTTTAGGTGATATTTCTGCCTCTGTGGATCTTTTACAGAATGTCTGGAAGCAAGTTCTTCAGGCACTCTCGACGAGTTACCACGGAATCACACACATCAATCCTGATACATCCTCAGCGATCCATAAGATTGCATACAAGATCAGAGAACAGGAACTCAATAGATTGAAGCCCAATCGGATCGAAAATAGCTCAATTAAACCTGTCGTCAACACACTGGCAGTCAGGGAGCAGAAGTTACAATCATCTACGCTTGCGACATTCAATCGAAAGGTGAAGGGGATGATGTCTGGTGAAGAGTTTAGTACTGAGGATGACGAAATTCCTGCTATCAACTTTGCCTTCTCAGATGGACTCTCAGAAAATAGCTTTGATGATGCAGAGTAGAATCCTAATCCATGTCATTTCAGCATTTGCTCACACATGCTTGGCGTTCGACACTCGTGTAGCAACATTGCCAGTATCTAGGACATTGATGCAGCAAAACTCTCTGGAGTTTGGATGGTAACAAATGTGATACTATCTCCCTTTGCCCTCTTTGCTGGCCGTACATTGCTTGACATGCATTGGCGACTTGACTCGCAGTGTGATCGACTCGAACCACCTCGAACTGCAGCAATGTTGCGGTCGAATTGGTTGATGATTTCAAACATCTCGACTCCATATTCCATCGCCCAGTCTTCTGTCTCTCCAAGAAGGACAACAAGGTCTTGCAAAGATTGAAGTTTTTCGGGATGGATTTTGCTGACGAGTTCCAGAATGTTGTCATTAAGGATCCACGTGCTTGAAAAGAACAGATCTTGTTTGTGAGCACGTTCACGCCAGTCCATGATACAATCGAGAAGTGTTTGTTGTTCGTTCATCGCATGCATCTGATTTCGCCTCCATTTCGTAGTTTTTGAGTCAGATGTGGAGTTGTTGTACGAGCCAACCTGAGATATGGTCCCTGTGTGAAGCTTACCATGGAAGAATCGAGAGAGGTCAAAGTTTGTGGCATTGTGGCGATCACAACACAGAGCGGTGAAGTGCAAAGCTGTGCCGAGATATCTTGAGATATTGTGAATTTAGCAGAGGTCAAGGGTTCACCTTCTGGTGATACATCACCAAGATAATCTGCAAACCGTGCTCGAAGGCAAGTTTGTGATTGTACAAATTGCAGGGATGTGATACTCGTCCGGTCCTGCTTTGAGGAGTTTTTCTTCAACATGCCAACATATGGTTTGTCAGGATCCGAGCCTTCCGATACACCATTCAGACCACTGGTATTCAATGGAAGATCCAGTGCCCATTTCTCGACCATTGTCACGAACAGTCCACTTGAACCAGGATTGCGAGCTGCATGTCCAGCTCGTTGCACTGCCTCAGCCATATTTTTGCATATCCCATACTGAACAACAACAAGAACCCCCTGAATATCGAGTCCCTAGATATTATTTCAACTTATTAACGTCGTGAACAGTTTTTCAAGTTACTGTTGCAGCTCCTGCTGTAGCATGCAAGATCCGACAGGCTCCATTGGGCTGAGAAAAATCCTCGAAGGTTTGTTGTAGATATTGTATGGACATATCCGAATGATAGTGCTTGACGAGGCCATGGTTTCGAAGGCATTGCGGTAACCAAGATTCAATAAAGGCCGCTGCATCCGTTGCTTCTTGCTTCGAGTCATGAAAAACTAGAGTTTTCGGGATGACCATGGGTGGGTGAAAGGTTGCAGGAATAAAAAAACTGAGATTATCGAGGTTCCGGAGGGTTCCTGTTATCGGGATTGTGGCATACATACATTATATTTGGGCGGTTCATAGGGAGGCGTAGTTCTAACAGGTTGGACGAAAGAGCAAGTTGATTTTTGACCGTAGCAAGAATGTGGTGGGGTAGCGTAGCAGACAGAACTTGAATGGGTGTGTCTTTTGGAAGGAAAATGCGAAGAGAACTGAGCTGGCTATATGCAGGTCGAAACGGAGGTTCACCATGGTGGGCGAGACCAGCTATGTGGATATTGTGTGCTTCATCAACATTAACATAGCTAATCTTCTGAACGAATGACCGGTTTTCGCGAATGAGTCGTGCCAGGCGAGGTAAATGACCGTTGTGTGACCCAAGCTGCTCTGGGGATACGATCAAGTGCTGATATTTGCTGTCTCGAATGCACTTTAATCGAGTCATCAAATACTGCACAATAGTAAGTCTGTGCTCACACCTTCCAAAGGTCCTCGTTGTGCGGTGTATCTTCATTGATAGCAATTGTCCTGATTCCGTAGCTCTCACTCTCGTGTACCTAGATCCGAGTCATGGTAATGCATACCGAATGTCATTAGTATCATAAACATTAATTGACATACTTGGGTTATTTGAAGGCGTTTCAGCGGGGATATTGTGATCGACATTGAGTCCGGATGGAGAAGTAAGGGTATTAACAGGCAGATTGTCTTCCCACTGCCGGTACCAGCGATTATCACACAGTCGCGTCGGTGCAACATTGCCAGAGATGCCTTGAGTTGAAAAACGTGTGGGACGACGCGACCATCTGTGAGCATTGAGACGATCAGGCATGCTCGAAGTACGTCGAGTTGATCTTGATCTGAATCTAAAGTCGCAAGGTATTCTCGGGGCAGTCGATCATTAATCAACATCGAAGAAATTTGCATTAGTGTATCAATAGGTGCATGCCGAAACCCCTCGACGAGTGTTGCAACGACGCTGTGGTCCATGGCTCGAGTCCGATCGTGTTGCGGTTACCGGGGCATAGTATGATCGATAGCCGAACGATCAATTTTGATGCGTACAAAATAACATATAAAAGAAACTCAAAATTATTTTCCAGAGGTAAATACGAGTTATCTCATTGGACAGAAGTCACGTTGTCGTGAGAAGCCACTCACCCCCCTTGCGCCACAACCAAATTTACCAGACTGTCTATCGACGGCCTGCAGCGCACGTGCCTCTTTTAGACGGGCTGGTCACCAGACTAGGTCAGGACCGTCTGCGACCGTTCGCGTGGCACGTGATGCACATGATCAGTGGTGGTACCGCCGCTTGGGTTAGGGTTACACCGCCTGACCCTACACGACACTTTTTTTTCTCGACGGGAGGGCAAACGGAACGAGCGTTTGCGTAGACACGGTCGATACACGGGCGCGCGAACCAATCAATCAATATGATACCTACTACCAGCGCTGACTCGGAGTGTGTGCGCAGAGAAACTTGAACGGACGAGAACAAAAGGAAGCAGGAAGTGAGAAGCGACGAGCGACGAGCAGGAACAGAAAAGGTGGTGAATGGGACGTTCATTGATGAGGCGGGAAAGAGAGAATGCAGGCGGGAAAGAGTCTGCCAACAGACAAGACAGAGGCGAAAAAAACAGAACAAAGACAGAACAAACGGAAGGAGAGAACAAAAAGGAAGCGACGAGAGGGAACGGAAAGGGAGGTGAACAGGACGTTCATCGACGAGACGGGAAAGAGAGAATGCGGGCGGGAAAGCGCCTGACAGACAGAGGCGAAAAAAACACAGCAAAAACAGAACAACGAGAGGAGAGAACGAAAGGAAGTGACTCGAAGAAGCAACGAGCGGGAACGGAAAAGGAGGTGAATGGGACGTTTGTCGACGAGGCGTGAAAAAGAGAAGAGAAGGTGGGCACTGGGAAAGCGCCTGACACGGACGGACAGACAGAGGCGAAAAACAACGACTTGAAGAGGAGAGGAGACTGTGACTCGGATTGGAGCTCACGAGCACCCTCAGGAGATGCCACCTTGTAGGTAGCCGAGTCGCAGCCACTCGCCGCTGCCATCCTCAGGACGGATGATGCATCCAGTCGGCGTCTTCGGGTCAAGCTCATAGTCGGCGAAGAGGCGGAGTCCGACCATGCCACCATCGAACATCCGGATGCGAGATGCCAAGAGCTTGGCAAAGGCGATCACCTCCATGGTTGCAAAGGGAGGAGACTCGGCGCCGGGGATGCAGTAGCGCTCGTAGATGTCTTGTACTGTCACGTAGAATGCCTGTGGATGGAAGGTCTTGCCCGCGGTGAAGATGCCTTGGGGGTGGGGCCATGGTGGAACCTTGTCACTGGCCTTGGAGACTTGCCTGACACCGTCGCTGCAATAGGCCCGTTTGTGGTTGAGGGAGGAGCCCTCTGAGCCGGGGTACATGATTGTTTGACAGCGTGAGCAAGTCTGTGCCTTGCGTACCTGTCACAGTCCGAGTCGGATCGCGTAAGCAGAACACCCAACGACGACCGGTGCAATGTGAGTGTTGCTTACCTTCCTGGAGGTGCCCTCAGCCTCGGGCTTGATGAGAACGACGGCGTCACAGTGCTTCCTCCAGAATGCCTCGGAGTTTCGTTTCGCTGGAAGTGAGGAGCAGAAAGCATCAGTGACGTGGGTGGTAAACCTCAGTCCAGTACTAGTACTACTTATATGTGTAGTGTCCTTTCATGATCCTGTTCATGAGCCTCAGCTCGAGCTCGCCAAGCTTTCGGAGAAGCGCCAGCGGATGCTTGAGAACAATGCCAGTCACGGCGGTCGACCCACAGAAGTTGGCAACCAGACATTTGTTGTATTCTGCAGTTGCCTCGACCCACCGCTTGGACATCATCTCGTGAGAGACCCACTTGAACTCGGCTCTCATGTCCATGAACAGGTAAAATTCACTGGATTCCATGATGACCAATGCGCACGCATCAATGTTGGTGGCAAGTGAAAAGAGCCGCTGTGAATGGGTAAGGCCATTGACTCGGCATCGCGGGAGCATGTCACGGTGGGACATGGCAGATGCTGAGGCCCAGTGAAAACTGGGTGTGCCCCGGTAGGGCCACATGTGACCGGATATGACCGGAGTGGTAGATAATATGTAGATTAGAGCTCGTCATATGTTCCCAAGTAAATGAGAGTAATATCATATCTTCAATGTGCCGGGGCAGGACTCTGTATCATGATATCTCAACTAGATCAAAATCTGTCATAACCCATCATACCCGGTCATTTCTTTTTCCCGTAGATCGTATGTGATCAAATATGATCAAGTATCAAACCTTTCTGCACGTTTCATATATCATCCGATTTCCTCATATCTGGTCCGTTTGTTGCTGTCGCACGAAATTGCCACTTATTACCACTTATTACATCCTCGCATTTGGTATTGCTACTACGGGATTGGCTTGCTCGCCCGTGCATACAAAAGAGCGTTCGACTCGGAAATACTAAGGATTGGTCGGAAAGTGAATAAGACAAATGGAAACGAGCGGGGAACAAGCAAACGAAGAAACATTGAGGTCGGAAAACGAGACATTGATGTCCTGGTGCATCGAAAGCATGGAGGGTAGACGTGCAGCGGAAACGAGTGGGAAACGAGCAAACGAAAGAAACGTTGAGGTCGGAAGACGAGACATTGATGTCCTGGTGCATCGAAAGCATGGAGGGTAGGGAAAGCGAGCAAAAGCGATGAGTTTGGAAGACGAAACGCCAAGGTCCTAGCACGGTGAAAAGAAATGATGGACTTACAAGACGAGATGCTGAGGTCCTAGTACATCTTGCCATTGTAGACATCTTTCGTCCACGAGTTTGAAGCAACCTATTGAAAGGAACATGAGTAATAATACACATGCATTTAGGCACGTACCAATTCCTTTGCCTCCGTGTCATAAGCCTATGAGAAACAGGCAAGATAAGTGCTTGAACCACTCAGATAAATAAACCTCACCTTCTGTTGCTCTTTCAACAGCGACTCGTAATATTCTTTGAATTCCGGTGTTGTTCCGTTGGTTGTATCCTTGAATGTTTTGAGCCAGCGGTGCGCGCATAAATTTCTTCCGTTCTGTGCAGGACCGGGTCTCATTTTCACTAGCTTCTTCGTGTTTGATACGGTTCGAGCATTGTTGGAACTTGAGGTAGTATTTGGCTCGTCCTTGCTGGTGGTAGGATCGCTGAGAGAACTAGGGTTGACGGTGGTTTTAGCGGGGATAGTGACATTTAATTTTGCGGCAACATTGGCAAGAGCGTCTCTAGTATCAGATAATATTAGTCATGGAATATATAATATAATTCACATACAGTGGGCTTGGAACTGCAATAACAGACTTGGAGGTGTTCACGGACATAGAGCATTGAGAATTATCCTTCTCGGCGCTTGATGGAATGGTAGACTTGACCAGGGGGTCGACTTGCACAGTGGCAGCGATCTCTATTCCAGAGTTGGCTTCAATGACGGCGGGATCGATGACGGAAGTTGTGGACGCGGCTTGGATAACAGTGGTGCTGAGCACGGAAGCACTTGATGGAATGATCGCGGGATCGATAACAGTGCTTGATGACATGGCAGGATTGATTTCGGACGCAGCTTGGATAACAGTGGCGCTGAGCATGGAAGCTCTTGATGGAATGGTGGGATCAATTGTGGATTCGGCTGCCAGTGGAATAACAGCAAAGTTGGTAGTCGGGGCGGTAATCTCCATTACAGAGTCATATTGGTTATTGTCATGAAGGCGGTAGTATTTACCTTTGGTGGCAACGCATATATGCTGTCAATGTCTTCGAGATTACTTGGAGTGGGCTTGCTGGTACTAGGCTTGGGTGTATCTTGCAAAAGAAACGTGTTAGTTGTGGGCACGAGGATATGATGTGTACCTTCAACACGACTCTTCTTGAGGATGCGTTGGTTCTCTTCCTCCTCCTCCTCCCCCTCCTCCACCTTTGGTCTTGTTCGTTTCTTTTTCTTGTTGTCTTTGCTTAAAAATTCTCCATTTTCATCGACGTGATGTGCTCGCCATGCCGGGTAGCTTGTCCTCGCCAAATGTTCGAGTTTCCACCCCCCCTCTGCACACTTGAAAAGGGGATAAGCCTGTTCGACCGAGTCGTGAAAGAATTTGCGTGCCATGCTACTTAGTTTACCCCAGACTTGTGGTGCACGCTTCATGTTGACAAGCTCACACCAGATGCTCCGGATGCAAGCCTGAATCTCAGCAAGTCGTTTTGCAGAGAGAGGACTGCCGTCTTCTTCTTCGAGATAAGGTTCCTTACCTCGCTTGGCAACTTGTGCTTCAGGGGTTTCCAGGAAAGCCTCGTAGTCGCTCAGTTTCCAAAAAATGATTCCAGGGTGGCTTTCCTGAGTCGGAGAAGGGTTTGAAAGTGATGGGTCGATTACTGGGCCCTGCTTTTGATTAATTATGTCCCTGATATATTTATAGAAATTAGTATGGTAAACTGTCAAAATGAAACCTACCGGAGTGTGTTGCGCTCAGTGGCAAGTCTAGCATTCTCAAGTTCGAGCTCTCTTACGCGAGCGCAAGAGATTTGGAGCTCATGCATATAGTCTGGAGTGATGGGGATTGGAAACCCAGACTAATTGCCGGAGAATCTGTAGGGATATTAGATAAGGTGAGAAGTTGTGTACTTACCATTTGGAGTTGTTCCCAAAAGGAGCGCATGGGTCCAGACCCTGGCAACACGAGTGTTGATGGATCGGGCAATCCCACTGACCGCGTAGCCGATGATTCCGCCAGTCCAGGTGTCGATGTATCAGAATATGAGGAAGATGAAGGCGAAAATGGTGGGAGGGATGCAGAGGGTGTTAACTTCCGAAATCTCATTCTGGGCAGTGGAAGGGGAGTATGTGGTGGGGGGGGGAAGAAAGAAAGATGGGTGAAAGCAAACACCCCTAAGGCTTAAACACCGAGTTACTCTTTTTGGTATGTCCCATATTGTATCCTCTCTTCTTGCGCACATACACTCATGTCGTCTCACATTGCCGTTCCCAAGAATGTTGTCCAGGTGGCAATTCCCCTCAAGCATCCTGAAGATACCTACTCATTCACTTATCATGTGGAATTTCCGGGTCCTTTGGTCGGTTCTGATCACATACTACTCTTACAATACTAATCTTGTACTCTTTTTTCATAGAAAATCGAGATCGTTTCATCAGATGCTCGTCCAACCTGTAACATGGTATCTCGTGCACAGCCGGCTGATAATCCCATCGACGTCTCAAAGACCGAACAACCTGAAGCTCCTGTTCTTCATCATCTCATTGCAATCAATCAGATCCAGAAGCGTGCCAAGGAGCTCAGTAAGTCTCTGTTTCTATTTCTATTTATTTCATTGGACAATCAGTCGAAGGAATAGACGACAGCCCTACCGAATCGGACTCTGACATGGATTTCCCAACTCCCAAGATTGCTGCAGTCTCAACATCGAACAAAGTAAGTTTAATCTTATTGATGCATATATGCTATGCCGGACCACTAATATACATAGTAGGAAAATAAACCAACCAAGTATCCTGTGAAAACCCTCAAGTACGAGAAGCCGATCGCCGTCAGGAGTGCTAAGTAGAGGTTTTGTAGAGGTTTGCATTGTTCATATGGGACTCTCTCTGTTGTACAACACACACGAATACAATTGATCAAACTATTCTACATTTTCATCATTGTCGTGATTGTCTATCTCGTCCCCATCCTCTCGACCCTCTGCTCCTCCTAAAAGGCTAGATGCATTCAGTCCCGGGCGTTCCATCACAAAGAAGAGTTCGTCGTCTTCATCCACTTGCATTGCCTGGTCCCTTGGCCTATATGGTATCATCCCCACAACGCTAAGGATATCACGTACTTTGATGGCAAGAACAGCATTGGTTCGCTTGCAAATCGCAACTGTGTGATGAGACTGTCGCAATAAATCCCCATCTGGCGGGGCAAAAGAGCGGATAAGGCCAACGTTGGCGAACTCTAACTTTTCATCATCCTCTCCAACAGCAAGTCTAGTGAAGTACAAGACTTCTCCGAACATGATTGTTCCAACCAACTTGAACTAACATTGTAAGCAACAGAACGACAGAGAGAGTGACACTTACTTTGACCATACGCGAGATACGAAGGTTTGCAGGGGATCTGATAGTTTCCCTCCACAAACTGCGAGCGATCTGACCATTCGGCAAGTGGAGACGTGCCCATCGTCTGACTTTGGGAATTGGACCAAATGGTCGACCGCAAAAGGTAAGGATAGCAGCTGTAGTATTGTGCGAGGGATACACTGGTAATTTGTCACACTTTCGAAGGAGTATGTATCCGTCGCCAAGATCGAGCGCAGTGCTTGGAAGTCCGATTTGAGAGGTGTCAAGATCGGGGAGAGCAGAGAGCAAGGCATTGACGCGTGCACGACGAAGACCCTCACGAGCAAAGTTGACAAGGTAGTTGGATGGTTGGCGGATTTCACGTTTCAAGTTGCCAATCGTCCGCTCAATGGTCCACTGCACAGTGCAGATTGGCGGGCCTTTTTGAAGGTCTCCGGGGCTAAATGGAGAACTTGGTGGATACATGGACGTACAAAATGTAGTCTGTCGTTGCGCCGCTGATAGTAGAGTTCCTCGTATTCCTGTTCCCAAGATGCTAGAAGGACCCAGGCTTCAAGAACTTCCTCGTAGCTGATCGTGTGTTGACAGAGAAGGCGGAAACCTCGAACAAGTTTGCAGAAATTTTGCCAGTATTCCTCTGGAAGGAGATTGTAGAGGAGGGCAGGGGCAAGACCGAAGAGATAGAGTTCAAATTCCCATGTTTTGTAATCAGTGTTGATCTTCTCGGCAATATTACGGGGCTTGGTGTCGAAAGATCCAGGGATATGAGTACCAGCTTGTTCGCCGAGTAGACCGTGAGCTTCCCATGTTGCATTGTCTCGAAATACCGCCCAGTCCCATGTGGCGACATCGTCTGTGGGAGCACAGGAAATGGAACCCTGCCAAAGGGATATGAGAACATCGCTAAGGTTGGCTGCTAAGTGCATGATGTCGGTCGTCATGCAGAGCGGAATGCCAAGCGAGTGCGTTGGATCAAAGCCAAGGATAAGTGGCGGCTTGGTGATTCCAGTCTCTGTACGGTGCATCTCATATTGACGTTGGCTAGGAGATGACACCAAGTAAACGAGATTGTCAGAATAGTTCTGATCGCCTGCGGGAGGAAGGTCAAGGGAGGAAATGTCGGGATGTTCACTGCCAGTGTAAGCGTGGTTTGGGACAAGAAGTGCGGGATAGTAGTGTGCACGTGCATCCTTGTGTCGCCCCCTAATGCCGCAATATAGTCTACAGCCGTTTTTTCCACAGTGCCCGACAAGTCCGTCCCAGTATACGAGGCCAGGTCCATCAGCTGTGACAAAGAGGAGATAGACATTTGCTCGGTAGGACAGGTCTGACGAGGCATTCCAAATACAAAGGCCCTCTTTTTGGATTGCGGAGAGATGATGCATGCTGACAAGCATGAAGGAGTCGAGATTCTTAGGTTTGTTGGGACCTGGAATGAATCCACCTGGTAGAACACGTGTTTTGCGATATTGGATGTCGGGAGACAGATTGACTACGATCCAAACATATATCCAACAGTCGGATTCCTTATCCTCATACAGTTGTGCGCCGTCGATAGATGCCATCACGACGATATCGCGATCTCCGATATCAGTAGCAAGGTAGCCACCTAGGTAGTCCCAACCTGCAGCGATGTCGTCAATAAGTGGAATTTTCTGTGTCCGTTCATACACGTCCAGAATCTGCTGGGTGCGATCTCGAAGGTAATCCATATCGCAAGCAGACTGAGGGTTTCTGTATAGCGCTTGGAGTTGTGGGCCTAAGGGAAGCGTAACGAACATTTTTGCAGGGAGTTTCAGTCGCCCGTTGCTTGCCTTGAGTTTTCCTTCATTCCAGCGAGAGGTATTACATTGAGGACATTGCTCGAGATCGGAAAAGGGACCAGTGAAAGCGAGACACGAATTGGGGCACATATCGTGCTCAAGTGGCTCGATCCCCGTATAACCGGCAATCAAATCCTCGACTGCGTGGAATCTCAGGCAATTCTCGATGCCGGGTGCATCAGGGAAGTTTTGTCGAGTGGATTTCATGACGCGCTCGTATGCACTCTGAGACGAATGCTCAAGAGCAAGATATGTCGATATGCTGTGTCAGAGGCCTGGACTATCGAGTGGAATAAGAGTCGTCGGAGGGTTTCGAAGTCGATGAAGCATGGAAGGGGTCATTTTGGCAACGGGATCATCGAGTGATGCATTTCTGAGTGCATGGATGAAGTGCAATGATTGCTGTAGCTTTGCGAGCACGGCTGATTGTGACAATTGCTCGAGATCGACTGCAGGTGGTAGACGTCTATTGTATTGTATACGACGAGGATTTGGACGTGGAGAGTTTGGACGAACTGGGGAACGAGGTGGAGCAGGAGGAGATGGGGGAGCACGAGGAGATGGAGGAGCACGAGGAGACGGAGGAGCGCGAGGAGACGGGGGAGGAGGAGGAGAAGCAGAGAAGTATTCTGCATCTTGCCAGGTATATTGATCGAGATGCCTAGCGGGAGAACCTGGAGTTTCAGGCAGTGGCTCGAGTGTCGAACTGTGCTGATTAGGTTTCGAGGTCGAATTAGATTTACATATGGGTGCCAGAGAAAGATATTACCATAGAGTTGCGTTGCGCTCGAGCGCACTTCCTCTTCCCCGTACGAGATTGCAGATCTGGAGTGTCCTGCGCTCGTTTAACCAAGGCCCGTTGGATCTCTGCAAGACAGGCACTACGAGAGATATCTTGTGTGGAGCGGGTTTGATCGGGGTGATCATTGTCTTCAGGCGAACGGTAATTGATGTTGTTCGAGTCGGAAATCATTTGGCATGCAGCGTCAAGAGGCATTGCTTTCACAGCGTTGAGTCAGTTGTATTCGTCTTCCCCCGCCTCTGCAAGATGGCGAAAGAAAGTTGCTGCGGAGACGACCCGAAGGTTTTGCTGGCAGTGTTTCCGACACATACAAAGAAAGGATTGGCCGTTTTTTGACGACCCGGCGGGCTGCAACTGGTCCATTCTAGATCAAAAGAAATCGATACTAAGAGCCCCGGGTCTTTAAGATAATAAGATCATACCTTTGACACTCGCCGTAGTAGAATGCAGCGATGTGTCCATTGTAGTGATAATGTCAGATTACTCGAATCGAACTCATTGAGTTGGTGATGTCGACAGACGATGCAGTGTGTAGACGGGCAAGACAGAGGCGAACGCACGATTGCAGCGCTATCGCTATCGATTGTATTGCTATTTACATCACAAAACTTACATCGTAGGTATGAAATTCTCATATCTGATCACATGATATATATCTGGTCACAGGTGGCCCTACCGGGGCACACCCAGTTTCACTGGGGCTGAGGCTTGAGGCCCAGTACTAGATCCTGGGGGGAGACTGGTCGTCACCATGTTGCCCATGGTGTTTGCTCCCAGTGGACTCAGATTGGGCTCGGCTGTGCTGATGGATGTGGGGCAGTGACTCGAGAACGACCCGGACTTGAATCCTACTGTTACGATCGCTGCGATCGCTAGTCCAAACGTGGACTTAGCAACAACCATTTCTTATTTATTTCCTCTACACGCGTTCGACACGCCTTCTATGCATCTCCGCCTCACCGCTTCTATGCACACATGCCTATTTCATTACCCACATCCATGCTTCTCAGTCACATTGCATACACGTTGCAACCTCATGCTTAACATGCATACAACGGATGTTCCACTTCTAACACGCACAAGCTGCATGCTGGCACAGCTATACATGCTTACGACGCATGTCCGCTACATGCACTTACCTCATGTTCTCCAATACTTACCTTATGTAGTAGTAGCACTGCATGGTCCGTGCACTCATGTATTTAGTATATAAACCCCAATGCCATGCCCGGAGAACACTAGTCTTGTTCTCTTGGTCTTTCCCCCTAAAGGATT
The DNA here is from genome assembly GCA_018397855.1 of Boletus reticuloceps. Taxonomy (NCBI): domain Eukaryota; kingdom Fungi; phylum Basidiomycota; class Agaricomycetes; order Boletales; family Boletaceae; genus Boletus; species Boletus reticuloceps. Next base: position 1,687,173 of record JAGFBS010000005.1, read on the forward strand.
ACCAGCTCCCGACTCACTGCGTCTTCAGCCCTCTGTTCCCTTTGCAGGCAACCTATAGATACATTTAGGCTTCTCTTAACTGAGAGTCCTTTAAGGGTTGTTTCACCTACAGAACATGTTGATGTCGGCTTTGGCACGTTGACAGGTGTGGCTGAAACATGTGTGGTCCTGGCCTTGAAGTAGCAGTCGAGGCGGCCAGGACGGGAAGCCTGAGTGTCGGACTCGGACACACTGGCGGGCATGGCACAATGTAAGCCCCATCCCTGGGCCTCAGAGCGAGAGCCCAGCCGCGCGCGTTTGGCAACAGGAGGTGCGGTGTCCAAGTCAACAGGAGCTGTTTTGACAGAGGAATCTTCGATGGTAGGGAATGAGGGGGCGGTTGCCAGGGCAGCCCTACCGACTCTGTCAACGGGCAACACGGACTCCGATTTGCGCTTTGCGGCTGTGGCAACATTTGCAGCGGTTGGACTGCCAGTGGCAGGTTCATTCAGGAGCCAAGGGTCGATATTCAACCCCTCGAGAATGGGGCGGCTTGCCTGGAGTGCAAGGTCTGTGGTGGTGTCGTGTTCAAACTCGAGCGAGTGTAGTACTATGGCAGCAGCGTCATCAAGTTCGGTGAGCTCCTCTTTGATATCGATTAGCCCGCCGAATGTTGAGGTGTGGTCGGAAGTGATTAAACCGAATGTTTCACCTGACGGAATGTTGGCCAATTCTGGAAGACATTCGAGGCCACCAGATGAGGGATTGTTCTTGAGAATTCCATTGTGAAGTGATGTGATTGCGGAAACGAGGCTGATGTGATGAGAACCATGAGCGGAGGCGAGGAATGGGCTTTCCAGCCTTGAGCCACCACTGTGTGCCACCACTGCACTGGCATGACCATGAGCGACATGGATATTTCGACGGAGGACAAAGTCGTGTCCAAGCGCAATTAGTACAGTAATCCCACTTGGCTGGACTCATTGGAGTGACTTCCAGCCTTTGTGAGAACCTTTGATGTGACTACCATCAGATGGAATGTCCTGGCGGCGGCGTTCAAGGCAGCCCTTGCGAACGTGATTGAGCTGGTCTTTGTGTACCTGGCCACCACATCAGCCACCAATGCAGTGCATGCGACGGAATGTGAGGAACAGTGTGTGCTTAGTACTTACCTGCATTGCAGCAGCTGACCACACCGTGCCCTTCTCAGCCCACTTGGCAAAGGCGGCCTCGAGCCGCTGTTCTTGTTCCTCTTTGCTCCAATACTCGGCACCTGATCCCTTCACTGAACGTTTCTTAAGGACAGCGCTTGTTATGTCAGCGGCAACGGCTGCGTGGTATGTGTGTTTTTTCCAGAATTGAGGATGACCACAACATATCTGAAAATTTGGATGATCATGAGCTGTCGGTGAATGGACGAGCCAGAAATGTCACACCTGGCAATGAAATGCCACACATCAAGGATGCAGTCTGCCTCTGGCAAGGCAGACTCCACCGCCCGACGAACTTGGCAACAATTATCTGTGACCATCATCTCGGGCATGGGAAGTCCCATCGATTCGGGGCGACACCGGATTCCCATCAGCAACTCGGTGATCTCGGCATTGGCTTTAGTTTGACAGAGGCGCTGTGGAGATATCCGAGTCTCATTAGTCGTAGTTGAGAGCATTTTCCTTGACTAGTACTTACCCAAGCAACAATCTTGCCTTTCTCGTTGATCATGCTTAGAATCCCACCCCGCAACTCCTTCGACCTCCGACAGTGACTGTCGGTGATGGTCGCCTTGCTAGCGGACTTGAACGTGCTGTCGATGGATCCGCATCGAGCTAGTAGTAGCACAAAGAACAATTAGTAGCGGTATGTGATCAGCTTTGGACACGGATGGACTTACTGGGGAGTGACCTCAAATACAGCTGTGATTCTGCTTGCCGAGTGCGACCGCTGAAGTCCAAAAAGACTTCGGTGATCACTTCATGCGAGATGGACTTGTCCGCGTAGCCTTGTGGGTCGTCTGGAGTTGAGAAGGGTTTGAGCATGTTTGCTGTGATTCCAAATTTGGCCAGCCCAGCGGTGCCTGTTGCCTTGCTTTGCTCACGCTGGACAGCCTTGAGATAGGCCCACTTGCGCCTGTGATACTCAAGGAGGTGAAGCTCTACAGCTCCAAGTGGTCATCAGCCACCACCATCAGACAACACAGCTGCTGCAGGTAAGCACTCATGTTTGAGCTGCTCTGCCAACCCTGCTGATGTTGTAGATGGCCGGATCTCAACGACAAGGTTGAACAGTTCATGAGTCAGCGCGCAACGCTTGTAAAAGATAGGTATTTCCCCTACCACACCCGTTGAGTGGAATTCACTGATGAAAGACTAGTCATGGACCTACCTGGGATCTCCCAGTGGTTCCACCCTTTCCAGAAGACATGGCTCGTCAGTGCAAAGCAATAGCTGCCATCTTTTGTGTTACCCTCATCATTCGACTGCAAGCCAGGCTCAGAACTGGCCACCCCTTCCAACCCTCTGGTCCGAGTCTCTCCACCGTCTGCCATCGTTGTGACATCACCCACCGAAGTCTCCAACCCACTGCAACTGCGCTTGCAACTGTTGCAGCGCAGCTGCAATCTGAGTGCCGTCTCTTCGTGTGATATTCCATGGAGCTCACGTGGGCCTGTTGTTGTCCAGCCTTCCCAACTTACGTTGTCACAGGACAAGCATCGAGGACACCTTGCGAGCTCCGGGTAGTGCAGTGGGTGGATGATGTTGATAGGTTTGAGGTATTGCACGTCTGGCTGGATGTTGGTAGGTCCAGGTCGCAACTGAGAGTGTAGGTGGGTCGGTGGTATGAAACGAGGCCCAAGGATTGGTACATCAAATCCAAGTGTTTTCGTCGTCGTGGCTTTCTGACTATGGCAGCGCATTGCGTTCCATAGCAAGGTGACGTACTCGACCACTTCAGCCTCCCACTTCAGCTGAGCAAGTGGGCGGTTGCTCGCCTTCGTCGCTGGTAGGTTATTCCATCTTCCCACTCGTGCGTCAACCTGTTTGTTTCAGAGTGCCAATGTCATTAGTCTGGGTCTGTTGAGCACCAAGTGTGAACTCACAGACTGGGACCACCATGTTCTGAACTTCTCCTGTTCACCTGGCTGCACAATACAGCTGTTTCGGAGGAGGGATGCAATGACCTTTGGCTCAAAAACTGACATGTTTATGACAGAGTGAGATGGTGACCTTCGAAAAGTACAGCACTACTATGCTCATTTGAAATTTTGTGTGGTGAACATTGTAAATTTGTTGGGGTTTACCACAGACCAGCAATTGCCGATTGACTCATCCAAGACACAAATCTGAGAGAAAGTTCATCCAGCTGCTTCTGATAACTCAGGTTGTCCAGTGTGGTGTGCTTGTATGGAATGATCAAGCACTGATCAGGGATGTCTGAGACAGACTCTGTGCCACACAGAACCCTTCCAAGATCATGCCACCATCCCAGTCTTACAACTCCAAGTCAAATGTCAACTGCAAGACTGCACTCACCTCGAGCTCCAACTGTGACTTGAACTCCACTGGGCCTAATTCATGTGTTAGGGACAAGGGTTCAAGTCATCAGTCCAAAGGGGCTGGTCATGGTGTACCTGCTCAGTCACTCATCCCGGCAACTCGGGGGCAAAATCAACCCCCAGGCCAAATCGGAGTCCAGCGTACTACTGCAAGTGCAGAGAAGGCCCCCCGAGCCCACAAATGTGTGTCATCAAGTACGTTATTACATTAGTAATCAGACTGATGGTCAATTGAACAACTGCCAAGTCAATGTTCCCTCCGATGGCTTTCCCATCCATCCGGGTGATGTAATCCCGCTTGCTCATTACGGGTATGACATTCATCTGAGTGAGATTGCTGCAAGGCTTGGCTTTCACAAAAACGTCGCCCGAGAGGTGTATGAACATGTCAGTAATCTCAGGCAGATGGAGGAAGTCCTTTGTGCAATGCAGGAGGCAGCGAAACAATGCAGGGAAGCCAGGATCGGAGAGCTGGTTGCTGGGGATGAGCTTGACGCTGACTCCGAGGGCTGAATGACCCAATAAATCCACTGTCATATTACTGTACAGTACACCTAGTATATTTTGTTGCTCTGAAGTCCATAGGTCTCATTATAAGTGTGCTCGGATTCGTTGACTAATACTGGATGCCAGCAAGAATGGCCTCTCTCAAGGACATCATAAAAACCCATATTGCAATACAGTTTCGCCATGTCCACCAAGCTGTTGGTGGTCATGAGATCTTCCTAGCGTTGCTGTGAGACTTGGGCATCAGTCATGTCTGCATCATGTTCCTGGAGGGAGCTGAGGTAAAAGGTAAACTTTCCTCGATCTTCGTACGTAGACGACAGAGTTGTGTGCGTCATGCAGCATCAACCTTGGATGCTGCTTGTGACTTGGAATTGCACACAATCTCCGAGTCGAGCACTGCCTCGACAATCTCTGCATGCTATTTGATATGCTTGGTTTCCGAGTCATCCATGTGGGTCATTGATGCAATGGATCCCATTGACAGCGTGAAGGACTATACACTTCGCAGACATGCTGCCAGTCATGAGAGACATTAGGGGGTTTCAAAGTCGAATTTTAGTTGGAGCTGAGTCCGGGTAACAGACGTCACTTGAACGGCTCCTTCGGCCAGAATTCATGTTCCGAATCTCCGATGGAAATCCATGTAAACATGTCATCGTTCGTTCAGACCTCGCCCCCAGTGCCCCACCTATATAATGAAGCGCAAGCAACCCAAGGCCAGCAAAATTTTCTGGGAGAAGGCATACGCTTATCGCACTGACCGATTCATCGAATGGTGCCAGGACAACCCAGCAAAACGTGTCAAGCTGTTTTCCGACTCCACGCAGGACGCACGAGAAGAAGGCCGGACTAGAGTGCAGCTTAATACCGCCAAGAAGAACACATATCAGGAGTTGGCCCAGTACGTCTTCGAGAACGATGCTGAACTCGGTGCAGAGTGGCTTGCGAAGCCTCAGGCTTTCGTGTCTGCGACTCAGCGCCGCCATACTACGTACGTTCATTTCTTTATAACTACTAAGGTTCTGAAATCACAGCCTGTGTACTAGCCTCAGGACTCGATACAACGAGCAAGTCAAGTGTTTGGGTCAAACAGGTGCTGGATTGACCCTCGACGATCTTCAGATAGCAGACAGGACCAAGGGACTCGTCGGTATTTTTTTTTTCCCTTGAATTTGGACCTGCCCTCACAGTAGTTAGGCGAGATCATGAAAGACTTCCCCTGGTTTTCCGCCCTCCATGGCTGGTGGAGGACTAATCCAGTGTGCAACATGGCGTACAGCACAGCCGATCCCGGCCAAGACTTCGCGGCACAGGCAGCCATCTTGTTCAAGATGCAACCCGACTTTCTGACGACCAGTGATCAAGCACCATCGCCATTTCCGTCAACCAGTCTGTTACCCGCCGTGTCCATTCCTGCTGCTTCCACCTCTGGTCTCCCTGATCATGATGTAATCGGGGAGAACTATCTATCACAATCGCACCCCGTCGGTGCTGACGGCGGGCCCTGGGACTTCAACAAGGACTTCAACTTTGAAGGCCTTGATATGGATCATTTCGCTTTTGATGATCCTTCTACATCCTCGTCCCTCCTGACATACTTCCCTGGTCCCTCCGTGTCCCCATCCCTGCCTGTCCCAACACACGCTTCTGGTCCTTCCACATCATTGTCGGTTCCAACACACATTCCTGATTTCTCCATGTCTTCATCTGCTCCGACACATGTTTCTACACAACTGTCTACCGCGCTTACTATCCACGACGCCGCCACAACATATACTGGTGTACCCACCACAACTTCCACCCCCGCTGTTGTATCCTTGAATGATGGCCCTAATTACCATCCGCCCCGTCGTCCGCCACTTGTTCCCAGTCATGCGGAATCCCAACGCACTGCTGGTACCAGCTTCCTCAAATCGGGTGATCTGTCCGGAACCGACGACTCTGACTCCGACGCCGCCACAGCCCACCTCTTGTCAAATCTCAACCTGATGAAGCGCAAAACCCCCACGCCGGAGGTGAGCTCCGAAGAAACAGACCCAAAAGGGTTTTTCTCCACAGATCCCAGCCCCTCCTCCGCCATATCCACCACTGGCAGCAAGTCGTTGCACAAACGTCCGCGGCTCTCAGTAGCCAACCGTACGGTAGCCGGTCGTGCAGTAGCCAGCCACGCAAATGCTGGTGATGCATCCACTCCCATCATCGCGGCCGTGCGCGCTCTCCGTGATGAACAAACCAATGAAAACCGTGCCGAACGTGACCAAAGGAAAGTAGTTCATGGCGAGCAGCTTGCTGACAAAAAGGAACAACGCGAGCACGAGTGGGCCATGCAGCAGAAGCGTTTGGAGCATGAAGCCACAATGGCCGCGCATCAGAAAGGCCTGGCTGACGCTGAGCTCCGTAAGATGGAGCTACAGCTTGAGATCTTGAGGTTTCAGGAGCGGACCAAGGCTCAAGATCACATGGAGCCCGAGAGTGGTGAGGGTAATGCATATTGAACAAATGAACATTGTATTTACATCTCTGCTGCTAGTAGTCAGGCTAGGCAAACTCCTTGTAGTCCTTGTCCCAGTATCATCAAACATTTGCCAATGTACGTATGTACCTGTAGTCTAATATCAAGACTCGTGTTACAATTGCTGGAGTAAGTGCTGCATGAGTGAGTGACGGTGTTGCTGCCCCGGTGTTCTTGCCTGTACTACTTCCTCATCACCATTCTCCTCCTCTTCTTCCTCTTCTTCCTCTTCCTCCTCCTCCTCCTCCTCCTCCTCCTCCTCCTCTTCACCATCACCCTCCTCAGGATACTCAGCAGCAAATCCTCCTGCTGATGCTGCTATCCCAAGCTGCTCTTCAATGTCTATGATCATATTGTGAAGGACAAGACAGGTTCGTATCCAAGAATTAGCATATTTGAGATCATTGTCTTTTTGAATTTGAATGCGCAAATCACGAAGTGATTGGAATCGACCCTTTAGAGATCCATAGAAGTGTTCTGAATGGACTCGTACCTAGAAACAAGCTTAGTTGTAAAATTATCATACACAAATATACATACTTTGGATAGGTGATAATTGAAGGTTTTCTGAGACCGTGTCAAACTTCCTTCAGTTGGCTTCTTGAATGGAACCATACACCATGGCTGACAGCCATATGCACTATCAGCCCAAAGCCACTCATTTTGCTGGAAAAATTGATGAGGAAAACGTGCAATTCGGGTGTTTTGAAAGGCTGTGGAATCATGGAGACTTCCAGGAACTCCAATGACATAGTCAACAATCCTCAGATTGTGTGGAAAGATCACAACCTTTGAGCCACTAATAAGCAATAGAGTACATAATACAATAAATCACTTACCTGGTTAGAAAGTGAATAGTTTGATTTCCTGTCAAAAAAACCTTCACCATGCCAGCCTGGCTTTTGGAAGAGCTTGAATGGTGTCCCATCAACACATAAAAATCCCCCCTTCCACTGAGAGCATGTCCTTTCTTCCACATATCTCTGAGCCTTTTCTTTGTCTTCACAATCCTTTTGCTGTGTCAAGTCAAAGCGAATCATGCTATCATGATGACTCTGAATAGCAAGCATTACTCGCTTGTAGCAGTTGTGAACAGTGCCCACAGAGACACCTGCCCACTCTGCCATGTCCTGTGAGGTAGCTGCATTACCATAATGTCCAGCAGCATTGAGAAAGATTGCTAGCTGGATCTGGACTGGGAGCTGTGGACAATTGGAATTATTGTGAAAGATAGGATGGTCTTGAATGAGTTCAACAATCTTGACAAAGACATTGAATGAGACCCTCAGCTTGCGCTGAAAAAGCCTAGGGTTGTTCAATTTCCACTCATCAAGGAGTTGAAGCTGTGGAATATGGGTAGAACGGGGGCGGGCCTGGAGAACACGCGCCTGTCTGACTTCGTCTTCTTGTACTGTGATAACTTCATAGAAGTTTACAAGAAGCTCTTGTATGGGGATGTCCAAGTTGTTATTAGAGCCAGAATGTGTTGTCTCGGAAGATGTGTGAGATGAATCAGAGCTGCCAGTGGAATCTGTAGAAAAGGCAGGTGGGGAATCAGCATTTACTGCATCGAGCAGCATCTGAATATAAATTTCAACCCCTAGCTGTTCTCGGGCTTGGGAGAGGGCATTAAGCAGTTTCTGGCGCTCTGAGATGCGGGGCATTTTGCTTGGGCTTCGAGCTGTCCAGCTGGCCTTTATATCACACTGGGTTGTATTTAGAACAGCCTGTAATTGGTTGCCATAACTTGCCAGGTTATATTTACAATGGCCTATCTACAGTTTATCTAGCATCACGTGATGTTGTTCTACCGGCGGCGTCGTGCGTCGTTGTGCGCTTGCATGTGCTGCGGTGTTCACGTGAATTCCACGGCGGCGTCGTGCATTCGCATGTGATGGCATTCTACCGGCGGCGTCGTTGTTCACGTGAGCCGTTGTGGGCGCAGGGGTTCAATCGGAGCTCAAAGATGCCACCACATTTGCGGCGGTAACCTGAGGTTCGCTTAAGTTACGTTGGTCAACATTCGCAACTTTGAGATCCCTTATTGTGTCCGACGACACACAGCATCTCAGGGTCACTGTGACCAATTTTTCTGACTACTCACCTTCACTTTTGCTGCTGCTGACATCAGGGTAACCACCAGAGCCTGATACAAATGACGACTGTGAATCTGGACGTTGTTCATTGCGAGTTGGATATATGGTCATACGAGTGACATAATATAAAAATGGAGATTGCGCATCTTAGGAGACTCATGGAATATTATATCGAAAATACGAGGTATTATATTGTCTCTACCAGAATGATCACTGTGCTCAAACTGATTCAGGTTATATAATGATGACAATAAATATGGTGGTTTTCGTTGTTCATATGTAAGTCAATCTACACTAATGCACGTCCCATTTCGAAGTCATGGTAAAGCATGTAGTAGGGGGTCTCCTTTGCATGACATTTGATTCATTCTCGAGGGCCGATGCTTTATACGAATGTTATCCATCACAGAAATAGTTTAGATGGGCTACTATTCTTCCTGATCATTTATCAGTAGTAGGGAGCTTCGTGGTAGTAACTGTAGCGTCAACAGAATATAGGCCAGGGTTCATTCTGTTCAATGAATGTGATTTATCTCGGCTATTGGTCTAGTCTAGGTCCGACTCTAGGAAGGGACATTGTATGTGATCGGAGCAGGTGCGGGTGGGGACACATGATGAAGCGATAATAAGGTATCCATCAGGGACACCACGGGGGTGTATGGCTCACGTTAGTATAGTTCATTCTCATCTGAATCAGAAAAGCCTTCTTCTTCCTCCTCATTCTCGTCCTCATCTTCCTCATCCTCATCCTCATCTTCCTCGTTCTCGTCCTCATTTTCCTCTACCCTCTCATTGATCTCCTCATCGACGTCCTGTACATGTTCCCTGCGAAGACTGAGGTCAGTATTACCCACAAATTGCTCATGACATACTGATGCTCTTCTTCATCTATATCTTCATCTGTTTCAACCACGAGTGCTGGGATCCGACCCCCGACATCGACGGCGAGATGGCCAACACCAATGCTGGCAAACCGAGAAAACATGTCTCGGTCTACAAATCTTCAGGGACCAGTCAGCGGGGGTTTAATCTAGACAGTCACATACATGTATTAGAACTTACATATTTACGTAGAATGCTGCCCAGTTGTCTTCTTCTCCTGGAAGTCTGGCAAAAGAAGGGCCCTTCCACATAAGTTCGGACGTGCGACCTTCCGAGAATGCTGGAATCAGGTGACATCCCCGAATGACCAGGGAAGGGTCTAGGAAACCAAATGGTACATGGTTAGTGATGTCTGGGACAAATCCTATCTTCGGCAGACGGGCTTCCTTGAAGCCCCATTTACTCTTCTGGTCGATCCCGAGCCAGCGGACCCAAAGGACTTCCATGCTATGCCTCGACCATGTAATGCCATCTTGACAGAAAAGAACTTGGAGGTGGAAAGCACGGATGACACGTGCATACCAGAAAGGGTGCTGTTCATCTCTTGACGACATCATGACTACGTCGCCACGCGTAGTCCGTACAGTGTCATAATCTCGGCGTATGTCGTACGTCGTGTAATTGATCCGCAAGAGTTTCGACTCCACAACAGAATTGAGGTTGCTGAAGTAAATGTTGTTCCGCTGGTCAGAGGTGAAGGTCCGCTCGTCCCCATCGTAGTCCAGGTTGAGTAATCTTGAGAGTAGATGATCTTTGAGGGTTTGCATGAAGTCTGGCTGTTATTCAAATTATTAAGTTGAGCACTGAACAACGCGAGAATATTTTTACCTTCACTGCCGGGTCGGTCTGATGCTCCCGAAGGTCCTGTGGGAGGTCGAAGACGTTGTCTCTTCTGGGGGCTTTGGCCATGGAATGATGGACCTGCGGAGACCGATCAATATGGTTCAAATCGAGTTCCGGATTGTCAAGGCCAAGTTGCCGCCTGAGAAGAGTTCGTCGTCTCTCCAGTTTTGCAAATTGCGGTACAATATCCTTCTTGTTGGAGCTTCGATAAACGCTTTTTAGGAATTTGTGTGCTCGTTCACCCTTCAGGAGTGTAGGGTGAGCATGCGCTTTCGAGGGCGTTTCGGTAAAACACTTACCACTCGCGTACTGTACGAATCTGTGGTCCCAAATTGGCGGATCATTGCATCATAGTCTGCTAGGGCATGGAATTTGTAGGTGTTGATATTGAATGTCTTGGGTAGGGCCCCAGAGGTCGGCGGCTTGCGACGTTGTCCAGATTGCACGTTGGCCATCTCCCTCCTGCAGCGTGCGGCCAATTCTTGCGGTAGTTCTTTCGTATGGAAGGATTGACAGGTGACTTGCTGAAACTTGCGTGTTTGTGCACCTAGTCGCCATAGAGCTTGGCGCAGCAGAGCGAGTGTGTCGTCTGTGTGGAGCCTGAGCTTAGCGAGGGATTGCCATTCAGCCAGGCGGAATAGCAGTGTTTGAACAAGTTCATCGTGCTTGGGTGGTAATAGGCCTTCGAAGACAGGCATGGCACACTGTTGGGGTGTGTGTGGGGTCTGGTAAGTGACATAGACAAAAGTACAGTATACTGTACCTGGAGGGTGTCCTCAAAAAACCATGCTGGTCGATGACTGATGTCCGCAACATTGTCCGGGAATGGGCGAATACAATTTAGTCCGAAAGACGGAACATTTTGGAACCTGTCGAGATGGAACACCATTAATGTATTCATAGGCATTCGACAGTACATACCTAGCATTCACCACATGTATACGAGAGGGATCGACCGCATATACGATTCGGAACAGGTGTCTGAGCACTGACTTCAAAATGCCTAAATCAAACTCGTGCAGTATGTCCACAACGAGCGAAGGAAATATGCTAAAGCCCAGGGGCGATAGACGCTCGACGAATGCATTCTGTGGATATTCTTGATTGTTGTAGAACAATTGGTTTGATACACTTACTATTGTTGGTACGAGTGACTTTTCCTTTAGAATACGTTCCACTGTGACGCCCCTGAGAGGCCTACCGAGGTTATAGATAGCACGTCGAGCATTGAGAACCATCTGAAGAAAATGGGTCCGGGCTTGCGAGATTCTGGCTGCCAGGTCTGTCAGGAAGCCAAGTCGATGAAAGAGAGAGGTCCGCATTAGACATCGTGGACAGGAGCATAGGCCTTTATCTCGGATGGTTGCAAGAAGAATTCTGAAATTAGATTGTTAGCGATAAGAATTAGATGTTATGAAACAAATTACTTCTCTGGATAGTCGGCGGAATAAGTGAATATTCTAGGATATACTCGCCGGGTTATGCCATCAAAACACCTAACCACAATCCCATTTTTATAGGCCTCGACGAAATCATCATCGAGGAGGATCCTCCAGATTGCGTGCACAAGCTCGCGCTTGCAGTGGGTGAGAAGGTCTCTCGTGTTTTTTTTGCCGGTTAGCGATGCTATGAAACTGTGGAGCGCCTGAGGAAGCTGCAGTACCTACAGGTCAGCAAAACCTTCTTAATGGTTTGATGAATTCCTACCGGCGGGATGAAAGCGATAGGTTGGCACACTCCGCTGCGTGGTGTCTGCCGACAATACTTTGACAGGTTACCGAAGTAGAGATAGATCGGCCATGCAGAGACATGGCCGATCTGTGCAAGCCGTGTAGAATCCGACCATAACATGAGGCCAGCTACTACCCTCTCTAGCTGGCAGCCGTCCGATCTTTTCTGTCTAATGATCTCGTCGTGGGTTTCATTCCAGGCATCTGATGTGTAAAGCTCGTCGTATACCCGCTGTACTTGACCATTGAGAGGAGACCGCCAGACCTTTAGGTTCATGGGTGAGATCCGACGAACGTTTCAGAGAAAGCCGGTGCTCCTACCTTTTTGAAAGGGGTCAGATGAAACCACTTCGACGAGGCTTCAGCAAACATGTTGCGTATTGTATCCAGGATGGGCCGATGATAGAACCCCTCGATGGTGAATCACTGACCATTTCCTGTTTGACTCTCCTCCCTCGTTGGGACAAGAATATCCACAGGGGTCTGATGCCATTTGTCCGAGCCAATGAAGTTGCTTGTGACCAATGCTTGCTGGTCCATGCGTATGCTCTCAGTGCGAGCATCGAACCCTTCCAACTCTTCAACGCTAAAGTTCGGGGCTTGGAGAACGTCCCGCACCAGTTTGTTCACCTCCAGTAGAGACTTCTCACGAGTTCCAGTGAAAACCCAACTCATGAGGTGCCAAATGGACATGTTCTTCCAAGGCCATGGTGGCGGGGGTCCTTGGACTGGCTCATCCGGTTGAGAGGATGGGATGCGCACAGTTGTGGATAAATCTGCCGGGATTACGAACGAATCCGGGTCATGGGACGGATGGTGACGATATTCATGAGCTATCCCAAACCGGTTGAATTGCGTACGGAGTGAGTCGTATACGACCAACAATACACGTTTGATTGGGTTGGTAGGGGGGGGTGGAAGGTCTAGCGAGATAGGAGGTTCGGGTTGAACGTCGCGATATCTCCCAGGCAGCCTATGGGTCCGTGGACCAAGGGGTTGCTGAGACGACGAAGCTATGGGATGACTTGGGGGAGGGTTGCCTAGCTCTTCTTGGGAGCCAGACTGGAGGACGGATTGACTGAGTGGCTCCTTGTGGGATTCGGTGGGAGGGGAGGTGGATTGACCGGAAGGCTCTACCTCTGAATCAGGGATGAGGGGAGAGTGTAGTCGATGGGCTGGATCATCTTGCGATTCAGGGGGGTGGCGAGAGGGTTGACTGTAAATGTTGGCCAATCTAGCCTTTTTCACAGGTGGCTCAGCTTGTAGCCTTTCTTGCAAATGGGCACGCTGGGCGTGATGGGAAGGGCATGCTAGGCGATGCTGCGTGAGTGCCCTGGTCGAGTCGAAAGAGCGCCCGCAGGTATACCCGCACTTGTACATGGTTTGGGAGGTTGGAATAATAGGTATGCGACGTAGGAGGAGGACAGGTTGGCTTAAATGCTGAAAAAACCACACGTGCTCAGGGTCAGACTGGTGAGATGGTGACAAACGTGTGGGCAGCACGTACCTGGCATGTAGGCAGCACGTATCCAATAATTGATCCACAAGACAGAAGCGAAACACAGCAAACAGGAAACTAACAAAGACAGGAAAGTGGGTGCCGAAGAAAGAAAGAAAGGGGAAAATTCTGGAGGGAGAAATCAGCAAGGGGCATAACGGTGTTGGTGACCTGAACGAAATGATTTCATTACCTCGATTATATCGCTGGGTGACCCCCATTTTGAATCTACGCAAGCAACGAGGCAGTTCTGTACAAATGCCTTCCTGCTTGGTCAAGAAGTGTGTTTCACGAGCATTGATCTTCACAACGCGAGTACCTGGATGAACGGATACTCAGTAATATGATAAAGATTTAAAAGTATGTTTACCATCAAAGATCTCATGGATAGTCTTGAGCCGACGATCACCAAGCATCACCAAGCATCAGAAACCCAGGAGCAGCCTTGGATAATGATGTGCTGCAGAATTGACCGCCAGGCTTTCTTGGACCGATGTGGGATACAAATTGGAGGGGGAAGAAGCAAGTTCGAGGGAATTGTTTGAAGGACGATGCAAACAGATGATGTAAAACAGTACGAAATGGTCACTAATCGTCTACCCTCACTCACCCGAAAAGTCTGCACCAATCTGAGTCTCGGTTTATGCCTCACCTCGTCCAAGCTCGCATTCAAGCGACTCTCGTCAATTCTCCACCCCTCTCAAGTACGCTTTATCCTGCTCACCCCTGTGCAGTGGCTGACTCATCTCACGCTGACAACGGTCTTGGACTTTGTGTCCATCGAGTCACTCCGTCACCACCTTGAACGGAGTGACAGTGGGTATCAATCCCTTCTATATCAAACCACTAGATTTTGAGAAAGTACTTTAGTATCTGTGCTATTTCGACTTTGCATGATATAACGGCACTTGTGAAGACAAAGGGGTGTCATGCCTATTTTGATTTCACAAAATTATAAAACCCCAGGCTCCGCCTATAGTCTCTGAACAAGGAAGGGCGCGCAAGGTGGGGTGGAAACTCCCATCCATTTACTAACCAGGCGCATAGTTATTAACAAGGGGATTGATCAATGTGAGTAACACATACCTTTGTTGTCTACTCACCACTTTACCACACTCTCGGCATACTTCCAGAACCCCCCGGCAGCCATGTATTCATCCATCAGGCAAGTCCTGAAGATCACGACTCGAGAGTCCTGCAACCCTCGCAAGCGTAAGTCACGCTGGATAGGGCTCTCCATTGCCCACTCATTAACCCATACGATCAAGACTACCGTTGAGTCTTTTTCGAGGAACCTCACAAGCTCAGTGGTGCATGAGCGACTCGTGGTCCAGAACATCGAGAGGTGAGTGAGATTTGCCAGGGTGGAGATCCCCTCGGGCACCGTGTCCAATGAAGGCCAGGATATACTAAGATGGAGATGAGAGAGGCGAGTGAACCAGACAAAATCAGGTAAGATGACATGCTCTTCTCCTGCGACTGTAGCTAACTCTGTGTACATGGTCTTGATCCGGAGTAGGTTGCTCATAGGCTGGAGCAGAGGATTTATTGAATGGTGAGCGATATAGCGGAGGCTATGTTGCATGGCCAGGTCTTCCACGTTCCGGCAGAGCGTAAGGACCTGTACTACGTTGGAGATACTAACCGCTCTGCACAGGACGAGCTTTTTGGTGCTGAGGGCCTGTGAGCCCTCAGCGACAACTGCAAGGAACTTCCTCACGCTGTTGTCACCACGCAGCCGAACTACGCGGTATACATACGGCTCAAGCCTATTAGGAGTGAGTTCTTCCATTAAGACAGAGACATCGAGGCACTCACCATACATGCATCTTCTTCGCAACGTGTGCATAGCGATGGACATCGCGTCTGTCTCTGAACATCAGGAAGATTTCGCGCTGGACCTCCATAGGAAGCTCAGGAAAACAGGGGAAGCCGAGGCACATGGGGACTACAACGTGGGTTACGCGGTCGCACCTTCTGGCATTTTATCTGATGTGAAAAAGGCTTTGTAATGCTCAGCAACTTACTGGTGGTTGCAGGACTGATAGGACCACAGGACCAGCGGGTACTCTCAGGAAACGCAAGACTTCGACTTATGTCGTTCTCCACGAGATTAATTTCATCCGAAAGGCTGAATTTCTCACCGCCACGATTGTATGTGGTAACACCACCCTTTTAGATTTCGGCTGACTGCTTCAGTGAAATAGTTAGCTGATAGGATTACAGGACCAGCGGGTACTCTCGGGAAACGTGAGACGTGGAGTTATGTCATTGTCATTGTGAACGATTGAAAATAATATTTTGGACTGCGTCAGTCACAATGAGTAGATCATAGTTACTTAAAGATCAAGATCATCGAGGCGTAGCAACCGAAACAAAGTATTACTGTACATTGAAGCATAAGTACCAAAGACGAGAAAGCTACTGGAAGGTCTCCTATGAGTTTGGTCTGATTTGGCCTTGTGTGGTGACTTCCTTGTGTGGTGCCTTCCAATCTGCTAGGCCACACTACAGACTCAGGCTGATACGCATCCATTGAACCGATGTTGAGCCCACCCAAGGCATCAAGTTTCCCACCATCCCCGCCATTGTCAAAAGTGACATTCCCAAGCCCTCCGTTGTCAAAGCCACAGGCTACCCCAACAGCATCAGAAGCATCCATGCACAATGAGGCTTCTCGAAAGCGTACCTATTTCCAGTTCTCCCTACCTTCAGGTGGGCCAGAATTTTCTACCCCTCAAAAAAAGATAAAGAGGGTATTAACATCGGTGAGGTCTTATCCGAATACTGGTTCTGAGAGCTCGACCTAATTTCACAGGCGTTCAGACGTCTGGAGTGTTACCCGATGAGATGCACCAAATCCACTCTCATGACATGTTGCAGCTTGCACGGGCCTCTCGTGATACATTCGCAGCAAGCCTGCGGTTCCATCGCCTCCGCGTCAAGGAACTTGACATGATGCGTACCATAGCTGCAAATGAAGCCGAACAGGCAGAAGTCTTTCTGCGGAAGGCGGAGTGGCAGATTGGTGAGCTGAAACATGCTCTGGACGTTGAGGGGACAGGGCTGCTGGAGCGAAGTATCTTGTCGTTCGGATTGTGTGGCAGAGAGCCATCTGGTGGTAACGATGACGAACGTGCCTCTGTTTCATCCTTGACCTCGTGTTCTGATCAGTGAAGCTAGCTACATGGACCTCTCTCTACTACATGGACCCCTCTGTATGCACATATGCACTTTGTACTACTAGTATCTAGTATTAGCTGAATACCCAACACCTTAGAGCCTGCAAGTTGCAGACGTGCTTAAATCGGCAATTCCCGGCCAACGTCTCGGCCCTCCATACGCACGCCACGTCATGCCAAGTTTTGTGAGCTCGCACTTACACTCGACCTGGTAGCTTTGTTCACCCGCCTCCCACCTTTTTTTCACGGCAGTAGGCTGTGGTGCGGTTTCCCACTGGACGCGCCCGTTAGTGGCTGAGTGACAAAATATCACCGGGTCCGAAGTCCGGAGACTCCTCCGGACATGGGGACTCATAACAGACTTGTCCCATCTCCGGAGTTCACATCTTTTGCTCTCTGGAGCGCGTATGTATCACTATATTGTGTGGCGCGATCCTTACGCTTACCCTACTAATTGAGGTACGAGTGTCCCTTTACCATACACTATATAAACCCTCCACTTCATACTATAGCACCTCAGTCGTTTCTGTCCTCTTTGGCATCGACTGAGGTAAGTCTCTTACATCTAGTATTCACCCCTGTACTCATAGTCGTAGCTCCGGTCTACTCCGGTCTTCGCTAGGTAAATACTAAGTCGTTTCTGTCCTCTTTGGCATCGACTGAGCTCTGGTCTACTCCGGTCTTCGCTAGCTCCGCTCCGCTCCGGACCTCCGGACTAGTCAGTCTTGCCTTCGGACTCTGTTAGGTTATGAGCCCTGTTAGCGCAAGCTAAATCAGACAAGCTCGAAACGACTCAACACTCGCGCACCCCTCAGCGCACGCCTTACAGTTCTTTCGAAACGAACTCCGGCTACCAGCCATCTGACACCTGTCAGAAAATAAATCTTCTTCTGTCAACTCTATCCGACCCTGTCACTCAAACATGACATCGGATACCATCCGAAATGACGAAATCCTAACGGGACCCGAAACCTTCCCCTGTGGAAAGTAAAGGTTACCCGAAAACTCCGCACAAACAAAGTACATGGAGTTGTCATTGGAACATATGTAAAACCAATCCTCGCAACCGGAGTATCAGCTTCAGACATCCGTGAATGGTCGGAAAGTGATGAAAAAGCCCACGGCATCATACAGGAACGCCTCTCCGACGCTCTCCTACTCAAGACGGAGTCCTGTACCTCCGCAAAAGAACTTTGGGAAAAACTCCTATCGCTCCTAGACACTCCGAGTGTCTCCTCCGCGTTCTACATTTTTCAGCAACTCTTCAACGTGAGCTGGGATGGCAACTCCGAAGTATCAGAGCACATTGCTTCACTCCGCACCTCTGAATCTCGGCTCGCCAGCATGAAATTCGCCGTCGACTCCAAAGTCATGGCGTTCATCTTCTCAACTCCCTCCCGAAGTCTCCGGCATGGGAACTGTTCAAATCCTCGCCCGCCTCCGATCAGCCGGACATTCGGAGTCTGCCATGAAGGTCTCCGGAGCACAACGGACATGACCCCTGAACGCCTCTGCCTGGTGTGAACACCACCTCTCCCCCACGCACAACTCCGGAGATTGCTACCAGTATATAGCATGGGTCAAGGAATTGAGAAAGGGAGGTTTTAAACGGCTGAGAAAAGGAAAGGAAAAGGCAAATCCAGCGGAAGGAACTCCGGATACTCCGGACTCCGCACACATAGCCAGTGCAAATGTATCGCAGTCCCTAATCAAACGCATTCAGGCCTACTCGTCGTCTGAGCAAAGCGATAGTGGGAGAAACACACTAATCATTGACTCCGGAGCGTCGTCTCACATGGTTCCTCACCGATCCTGGTTCCAAACATACCACCCACTGAACCCGCCACGTCCGGTAACCCTCGGAGACAACTCCGAAGCACATGCCATTAGGGAAAGACATGGGTATACCATACCCACAGTGGGTTATGGGTATGGGTACCTGTGGGTATGGGTGTGGGTTACATTTCTGATACCCATACTCAAACCCATACCCATGGTCATGGGTATGTACCCACAGTGTGGGTATGTGGGTGGGTATATGCTGTCACAGTGTCAGAAAGGATATCAATAGTATAAGTTTCACAATTACTTCTTTCACATTGCAAACCAACAAAGCTTTAGCTCAAATCTATGTCAATTATAGGCATATGTAGTTCTTATGTATGTACATAGTATCCATGAGTCTTTTTTGGTTGAGTGTCAATAGAGTCTGTTGAGTACCTGTAGATCCTGTTGGGCCTGTAGCCAAAAGGGTAGTTTATTGATGATAATCTGGGGACTTTCCTAGGACTGATTGGGATCTGGTGGCTAGTGTTTAAAAGTCTGGTCCCATCCAGTTTTTTACCTTCCTAATTAGGCAATCAGCCTGAAACTGGTCCTGGGAAGGTTCTAGGTGTAACTGGACTGGTTGGCAATTCATCACAACTGCAATCACTGTCCAGTTGCATGACCAGTTCCAACTGGACTTTGAAACACTACTGGTGGCCTTATTTTGGGGCCAAAAAACCAGGCCAAACTGCGCTTCAAATCACTAATACCCACAGTGGGTCATGGGTATGGGTACCTGTGGGTATGGGTGTGGGTTTCATTTTTGATACCCAAACTCAAACCCATACCCATGGTCATGGGTATGTACCCACTGTGGGTATGGGTATGGGTATGACTGCAGATACCCATGGGTTTACCCATGTCTTTCCCTACATGCCATAGGAATCGGAACGGTACCCCTCGTATCACAAGTCTCTGGACAAACCTACGAAGTGGTGTTATCCGATGTCCTACTCATTCCAAAGTTCCACCTTTCGCTCATCTCCGTAAACCGGCTCGCCTCCAAAGGCCTTTCCGTCACTTTTCCAGCAAAGTCCGATGCATGCTACATCCGAAAGGATCGGAACACCATCCTTGTCGCCAAGCATAGGAACGGCCTGTACCATGCAAAGGTTACTCCGAGTATTCAGAAGGAGGCTGCTCACACAACTGTTGATGTCAACCTCCTCCACCGCCGAATGGGCCACATCTCCGTTGACCGTATTCAGAGCATGGTCAACTCCGGTCAACTCCGAGGCATTGACACCCTTACTGGAACGCCCACATTCTGTGAAGCGTGCACACTCGGAAAGATGAAGAAACTCCCTTTCCGGCCTAAGGAGGACCCTCGGACTACTCGCCCACTGGAACTGATACACACGGACGTCGGAGGTCCCATAACTCCGAGATCACGCGAAGGGCACAGATTCTGGCTAGTCATTGTCG
The DNA here is from genome assembly GCA_018397855.1 of Boletus reticuloceps. Taxonomy (NCBI): domain Eukaryota; kingdom Fungi; phylum Basidiomycota; class Agaricomycetes; order Boletales; family Boletaceae; genus Boletus; species Boletus reticuloceps. The sequence continues at coordinate 1,707,210 of JAGFBS010000005.1, forward strand.
ACGACTTCAGCCGTTTCCCCTGGATCTACTTCATGAAACACAAAAATGAAGCTCTCCAGATCTACAACCAATGGAAATCAGATGTGCAAACCCTCCTCCGGTCAGAAATTGGACAAGAGGACTTCTCCGAATCCTACACGAAATTCGTCCGGAGTGACGGAGGAACAGAATACACCAACAAGGCGTTCCGAGACCAACTCCGAATTGATGGCACAATCCACGAGACATCTGCTCCCTACACTCCGGAGCAAAATGGTCTGGCCGAACGAATGAATCAAACATTGGCCACACTGGCAAACACCATGTTGGAGGAGTCAAAGCTCCCGAAATCCTTCTGGGTTGATGCCATGTCCACCGCTGCTTACATCTCCGCACGCAGTCCAACCTCCGGACTTGCTGGAAAAGTACCCTATCAAATTTTCTTCAATCGCCAAGTCGATCCGACTCTCTTCCGCCCCTTTGGGTGTCCCGCCTATGCACACATGCCAAAGGAGCAGCGGGGGGGAAAATTCCGATCACATGGAAAGAAATGTATCATGATTGGGTACACTCATGGGCAACAAGCCTACAAACTCCTTGACATTGAACGCCGGACCATCATCTCCAGCCGTCATGTCACCTTCAATGAATCCGGAACCATCTCCGATGCTGAATCCGCTCCTTGGAAAGCCTCCGCTGTTGAGGGACAGTGGGAGGGCTTATTTCCGGAGCCGGACATCGATGATGATAAATGTCGACCCCACCTTGAACCAGTGGGAGTTCCAGAACGTCCTAACAGTCCTGGCATCGAGGAACTCGCCGAACGCCTGGACCAACTCCGATTACATGAAATTCCTGCTCCTGTTCCAGATCCTGGGCCACCCCCAGCTCCAGCTCTGATTCCCCCTCCGGTTGCCATTCCGGCCGCACCTCCTGCTCCGCCACCCATACGACAAAGCAACAGACAACGGCAAGCGGCAAATAAAAACAAAGAGTATGACCGCGCCCTACAGGAGGAAGCCGAAAGGCGAGCAAACCGCAAGGAGGAAGCTCCGGAACAACCTGCGGAGCCCCCAGATGACGATCCAGAAATCCCTGGTGCATTTATGGCCTCCATAGAGGATTTCATATTTGCCGGGTCTGCAAACTCGTCCTCCGAACAACCACTCCCGAACACTCTAAAAGAAGCCTTCTCCGGTCCAGACAAAGACCTGTGGAAGTCCGCCTTAGAGGAGGAACTCCTAAGCCTCAACTCCAACCATGTCTATGAGACTGTACTCGTTCCGAAAGGAGTAACTCCGATCACCTCCAAACCCGTGTTCCGAATCAAACGGGATCAAACCGGAAACATAGAACGCTACAAACTCCGAATTGTCGCGCGTGGCTTCACACAAAAGGAAGGAGTTGATTATCAAGAGGTCTTTGCTCCGGTCGCAAACCTTGACTCCGTCCGAACCCTAATTGCACTAGCCGCCAAACATGACCTAGAATTAGACCAAATGGATGTGTCTACAGCATACCTAAATGGAGAACTGCAGGAGGACTTATATATGTCACCTCCGACAGGTGTTCCAATCCAACCCGGATATTGCTGGAAACTCCGACGATCTTTGTACGGACTAAAACAGGCTGGTCGGACTTGGAACAAAACCCTAGACCGCAAACTCGGAGAACTCGGTTTCTTCTGCTTAGATGCAGAGACATGCCTGTATGTATTCCGAAAGGATGGCCAACTCTGTTTCCTGGTCGTCTACGTCGACGACCTCCTCCTAGCTGCCACCACCCGAAAGTTCATGAACTCCGTAAAAGCCAAACTCTCCGCCGCCTTTAAAATGTGAGACCTCGGAGAAGCAAAGTTCATACTCGGAATTGAACTCAAACGGGACAGGAAACTCCGGACCATCTCCTTATCCCAATCACAGTACTCCCGAACTGTCCTGGCACGCACTGGGATGTCCACCTGCAAGCCAACATGGACCCCCATGGCACACAACTTCCAATTGTCCGCGACTGACCCAGAGGATAACCGGACCATACCGGAGATGACCATCAAAGGAAAACAAGTTTCCTACCTCACAGTCATAGGGTCACTAATGTACCTCATGCTCGGAACTCGTCCGGACATCGCTTATGCTGTAGGCGCGCTCAGCCGTTTCAGTGCGAAACCCAAAGGTATCCACTGGGAAGCAGCAAAACGCGTGCTCCGATATATCCAGGCCACCAAAGACATGGAACTCCGCTTTGATGGAACGGAACTCTCCACAGACATGGACTTCCATGGATACTCCGATGCAGGATGGTCTCAGGACCCAGACAACTCACGATCCACGTCCAGTTTCGTCTTTATCAGCAATCGCGGAGCCATCTCCTGGTCTAGTAAACAGCAGAGTATGGTAGCTCTCTCCACTACAGAATCGGAGTACATCGGACTCAGCAATGCTGGACAACATGTTGCCTGGCTCCGAACCTTCTTTGATGAGATCAGACATCCTCAAAAGGGCCCCACGGAGTTGTTCTGCGACAATCAAGCAGCCATTATCCTATGTTGCGACCCGCAATTCCGAGCGCGGACCAAACACATCCAACGAAAATACCACTTCGTTCGGGATGACCTAGTTGGAAAAGGAGAAGCAACAGTTCGGTATATCTCCACCAAGGACATGGTAGCGGACATACTCACAAAGCCTCTCGCAAATGAACCACACTGGAAATTTGTTTGGGGCATGGGGTTAAGGTTACACTCGAGTGGGAGTGACAAAATATCACCGGGTCCGAAGTCCGGAGACTCCTCCGGACATGGGGACTCATAACAGACTTGTCCCCATCTCCGGAGTTCACATCTTTTGCTCTCTGGAGCGCGTATGTATCACTATATTGTGTGGCGCGATCCTTACGCTTACCCTACTAATTGAGGTACGAGTGTCCCTTTACCATACACTATATAAACCCTCCACTTCATACTATAGCACCTCAGTCGTTTCTGTCCTCTTTGGCATCGACTGAGGTAAGTCTCTTACATCTAGTATTCACCCCTGTACTCATAGTCGTAGCTCCGGTCTACTCCGGTCTTCGCTAGGTAAATACTAAGTCATTTCTGTCCTCTTTGGCATCGACTGAGCTCCGGTCTACTCCGGTCTTCGCTAGCTCCGCTCCGCTCCGGACCTCCGGACTAGTCAGTCTTGCCTTCGGACTCTGTTACTGAGACCCCGCAACCTGCTTGCCCACAGCGACCCACCACCCGCCCCGCCCCGTTTTCACTCTCAGATATGCTATGTTCCCGCTGCAGCTTCACAAAGCCAGACACACACTTCTTCTTGGTCCAGACCATTGGTCCTGCAGCTATGTGCGCACCCACCAAGTCATTTGCTGTGATCTCAAACACGGTAATTCATTCCTCGGCTCAAAACATGAATGCCGAAGCTGGCGACTCTGGTCTCGCCACCAATGCACTTGGACGCCCTCGCCGAACAAAACAACCTTTCCCCCTAGATCCACACAGACAGTCCTCAGGGCACACGGTTAGCCATCGTACATCATCTGTCACCAGCGAATATTTGCCCGGCGATATACTGAGGCCCTTTTCCCCCACGAGTGACTCACAGTGACTCACTCATTGGCGACCATCGAGCAGGGAGCAGTGCAAGGCCTCATCTGCTCAGGGCTAGATACTGCGCACGACTCAAAAGTACCTTTTGTGATCATCCGTCATTAGGGATTGTCATGGGTATGGGTAACCTGCGCGCGGGTATGGTACCCGTACCCATACCTGGAGTACCTGTGGTACCCATCACCACACCACCAATCTCCCTCTCCCTCCCCCCAATGCCCACTCACCCTTGTAACCAACATCTATAGTCCACATACAACCTGTATATTGCATCCGATCTGCCCGATTTGGCCTCAACATGGTCTAGTGACTTGGTGAGTCTTTTGGGTGTGACTGATGCTTCTAGGGCTCAATTTCAGTCATCCTCGGCAGCACGGTGGGTTGATGCAGTCAGTAGGCGACATAGGATGATGGATGGATGGTTTGGACGCCTCAGGTACGCCCGTCGTTATGCGCTTCCGCTTTCCGTGCTGATCCACCTTGTATTCGGCTAGCAAGGTCGTTTCGAGTCGTTTCGACTCGCGGCGTGCTGCGTTCGTTGCGGCGCCTTTTCCGTCACCATTCCCATCCGTTTGGACGCTATCCGCAGCGTTCTCGCACTTCAATTCGCGCTCGACGTCTCTCCTCGCCTCCTGCACCTGTATCTGGCCTCCTGGCCTGGTATCTCGAGTTTGCGCGATCGTTTCGACGTCGCGCTGGTTCCCGTCGCTCATGGGGTGTATCCCATCGTGTTCGTGGCCTTTGACAACGCTTTGGTGGTCCGAATCACCCTCGACGACTTTCGACGCCTCCTGTGGACCTATATGACCTCCTGGCCTGGTATCTCGATTCAGTGCGTCCGTTCTGTCGATGCGCTCGTTTCCGACGCTCGTAGGACCTTCCTGGACACTGTGGTGACCGCTTTGCGCGACCGCTTTGCATCCCTGCTCAGTTTGCTCGATTAGAGCCCTCCTAGTAGGTGAGTTTTCATCAACCCTTTGCTCCAGGTGTTTGCGCTCGTGTTCTGACATGTTGCGCAGCATCTTCGACACATCCCTGACGTTGTCGACGTGCCTGGATACTCCCGACGTGTCCATTTGGTCGCCGGTAAGTACGTCGTTGTAGCTCGTGTCTGCTTTCAAGTTGCTCTCCCCCTCAAGCTCAACACTTGGGGGTTCGCTTGCACGGTTCGCGGCTGCATCAGGTGGTTTAGGTGGGACTGGGAGCTTGTCAGGTAAGTCCTCGACTACCATTTTGCGATGCTGATTGTTTTCTTCGTCAGCTGCAGTTGATTGTTAGTGCGTCAATGCGCTCCTGCTCTCCCCCTCGAACAATGCTTTGCGAGGTTCGCTCGCATGGTTAGTGGGTGTGTCAGGTGGCCATGGTGGTTCAGGTGAGTCGTATGGCACCATCACCATCACCCTCCCTTACCCACTTCGCAATGACGCGACGGCACAGCAACGATGACGATGACCTCCCTCAACCCACACCCTTGTCGCGTTGTGTGCACGCGAGCGCATGTACACACGAAGACAGCGAAGTCTGCGTGTGTATGTGCGCTCGCTCGCACGCAGTCGTGGTCACCAGTACCAGGCTAACCCGCGGGTAAAACCCGCCACGGGTGCGGGTATGGGTACGAAAGTTCGTACCTGCAACCAAACCCGTACCCGTCAGCACGGGTACGGGTACGGGTTGGCACTGGGACACCCGCGGGTTTACCCGTGCCAATCCCTATCCGTCATCAGTCTATGTGTCACCAGAGCATAATCGCACGGCGATATACTGAGATAAGTACCCCTTTCCCCTTCGGACTCATTGATTGGCGACCATCGAGCAGGGACCAGCGCAAGGCCACCACCTGCCCAGGGCCAGATACAGCACTCAACTTGAAATTTCCTATTGTGATCAAGCATCATCAGTCAATTTGGCACTGGTGAACAATTGCGAGGCGATATACTGAGGTGAGTACCCTTTTTCACCCTCGAGTGACTCACTCATTGGTGACCATCGAGCAGGGAGCAGCGCAAGGCTTCTGTTGAAAGGACACGTACTTGATGTCACGTGACCTGCTTAAGTAATCAGTAAATAGTAGTATATAAGACTCTGCTGAGTCTGAATTACAATAGAACTCTTTTGATCTCTTACCGCTATCATCTCTGAGTACCCTCTCTCCAAAGGTAAGGCCCCATGGGCAGTTTCTCTGTACCTGGTGTTTACACCGGGTACACGCTATTGCAACAGCTTCCACCTGCCCACGGCTATGTACTGCGCACGACTAGAAAGTTCCTTTTGCGATCTATCATTAGTCAATGCATCACCAGTGAATGATTGCACCGGCAATATACTGAGGTGAGTACCCTTTTTCACCCTCGAGTGACTCACTCATCGGTGACCATCGAGTAGGGAGCAGCGCAAGGCTTCCACCTGCCCACGGCTATGTACCGCACACGACTAGAAAGTTCCTTTTGCGATCATGCATCATTAGTCAATGTGTCACCAGTGAATGATTGCACTGGTGATATACCGAGGTGAGTACCCTTTTCCCCCCTTGAGTGGCTCACCCATTGGCGACCATCGAGCAGGGACCAGCGCAAGGCCTCCACCTGCCCACGGCTAGGTACCACGCACAACTAGAAAGCTCCTTTTACAATCTCGCGCAGATCACTCCAATGTCATGTTCCTGAGGTAAGTACCCCTTTTTCCAGGTGACCGGTGACCATCAATCAGGCCACGGCGTAATACCTCCACATGACCAGGGTCCAGATGCCGTGCGCGCCTTAAAAGTTCCTTTGGTGATCGCACATAGACAACCCCCAACATTATGCCCCCTCGTAAGTTTCCGTTGTCCCTGTCGAAGCCTAACAAACATTTTTTGTGAGATGCTCGCACTTCAACCCGTGCGTGCCGCGCTCGTGGGTCATCCGTCCCCACACCCACTGTACAAACACCATTTGTCGACAATTCTTTCGCTGTCCCCAGCCAAGCCATATCTACTTGGAATCCGACGCTTTTTGATCAACCCGAGCCCAATCCCGACATAAACCCAGGCTTTACTCCTGGCCCGTACACTGTCCAGGAAAATCCCAGCACCTATTTCCAATCGTCACTGCCCCTCCCTGCCCTTCCCGCCCTCCCCTCCATTGTTAGATCTATTTCTGACCAAAGCTATAACGCAGCCCCATCAATGGTTTGGGTGAGTTGCTAATCGGTGACATATCAATCACGTGTTTGCTAAATTTCCTAGGCCAGCATCCCACAAACAGCTGTTCTCGCGCACCATCAACAGCAGTGTGGGACATCTGACGTTCCATCCCAAGTCCAACACCAAGTCCCTGGGGTTAATCTGCACTCTGGGGTTTCAACACCGTCAACTCCTACTTCCTGGTACTCACATCGGCAGGTCTCGCAAGCTGGAAGTCGCGATGTCGACTATTTGAATTTAGGGCGAACACGTAGCTCTCAAAGTCAACGCAATGAGCAACTGGAGCAGGTTATCAAGTTCGCTTCCATCGCACTTGTCAACGAGATGGCCCTCAACTGTGGTTGGCGGCATAAGGAGTTATCTGATGCGTCTATTCACGCTCGGCAAATCTGGAGCGACAAGATCAATGAATGTATCGTCATGGCATGCGTGAGATTTAGTCATCGTGCGTCCTACCACCGTACCAGTGTGTGCACGCATAACTAACAAGTGTTTTTAGCTCAAGTTGATCCCTCGGATACCACTGCAAAACGGATTGTCCGATCACTATCAACTTTTCACTCCAAAATGGCTTTGATGGCGGAAAGCTACGGCAAAAAGTTCTTGCAAGTTGGCGCGGACGCTGGTCAGGCTCCAGATTTCGTTGCGATGCAACAGCAGGTCGCTCAAATTACTGACCCTTCCATTCCCGGGTCATTTTTCCTTCACCAACAGAACAATGCGGTAAGCCCATTCTCAATGCCATGTCCCTACTGACCAATTTACTATACAGGGTGAGGTCGAACGTCTATTCGGACACCATATCCTGGAGGAGTTCCACCTCGACTGCTGGTACACGCGCGACAATTCCCCAGTCAGAGTCTTTAAGGTGAGTTACAATACTACGACCCCCAACATGCTGGCGCTCTCATCCGTTGCGGTACGTTTCTCATCCTCTCTCCCCATTATCAAACTAATAACCTTCTCACTAGCTCCTGTGTGCTCTCCATCGCGTATCGCAAGGTCGATGCTCAAATCAAGGGAACACCATCAAGTTTTCGACAGAAACTTACGCCGATCACTTCAACAATTACCGGGACGGGATACTCGCAGGCCTTAGGCATCCATCCTTCAGCCAACCTCTGAGCCATCGTCTTGACTGGTTGAACGCTCAAGGAAAATAAGTACCCGACTTGTCTCATGGCTATTTCCGCTAACCTATATCTCAATCGAAGGGAGCGATTGCACAACCAGGGACCAGCATCTCCTCAAAAGCTTCGGCCCATCGTTATCCCTCCCGCCGTGGCTGCAAGTGTCAGTGCAACCAGCAAGTCCGCTCGGGCATCTTCTCCAGCCCACTTCAATAATCCTGCTCTGGTTGCAGGCACTAGCACCTCTGGCCAGTCTTTCTATAGCTCGTATTTTCCAGCGCAAATGGGCAGCACTTCGTCCTCCCTTTTTTCTGTGCAACTCCCCTCGTCCAGTTCGAATCCCGGGGGTACACCTAACGTCCCCCCCAGTACTAGTTACCATTTCACTGATCCCTTCATGTAGCCATTTCTTTACCTGTTAATCGAGACAAGATCATTGCTCATTGTTGCTTACATCCTAATACTCGTAGATCGATACCTAATACTATACTTCTGTCACCGTCCCGAGAAGAATATAAGCTTGAGCCGTCTGGCTCCACTAAACGTGGGCACTGACAGCGACAAAATGCCATTTGACTGTGGCGTGCGAACCTTTGCTCCTCGGACCTCCGATCGGTCAGCTGAACGTGATGCCATCGCGTGCATGTGCATGTCCTTCACCCTGTCGCATTGTCTCCTCCCTCGTTCATAAACCATCCTCTTTCTCCTTGCCTCTCCCACTCCGCACTCAACCTCGGGACATGCTCACCTCAGCCTCTGCGTGGGATGCACTTAGATTGATCGCCAACCCAAACAGATGGCTGCACTGCATGTGCATCTCGCTTAGCGTCAGACAAGCTAACTACGTACCTGCCGAGAACAATATCTACGTTTTGAGTAGTGTGTGTAATGGTCCTGCTGTCCCAGGACAACTTCTAGTCCTGCGTGCTTAGAGCGATCAAGTCCTGAGGCCTGACGCTTTCAGAGTCTAACCTAAATTACCTAATCCCTCCAACCAGCATGACCCTGTCATCATGAACCTGTGACTGCGATTGTGGTCAGTCACATCCGAACCTGAAATTTATATTGGATCAAATTCATACTAAAACCGGAGGTACAGCGCAGCAACATCCTACCGCCAGCATCATTGCGATGTCAGACTCGCGCCCCCCCCTCTGCACTCTACAACACCGACTAGTGGCACTGGAATCAGAAATTCAGCAACTGAAGGCCACCCATGTGGGTCAGACCACAAACAATACACAGTAACTCGAGTTATCTCGCACGACCAATGCAGGGCTAACCTTTGTTTATCTCCTTAGATGGGCCCCCTGGCGCAAGCGGGGACGAGCCCTGAGAAGGCTTGTCAGTTTCAATGACAATCTCATGGACATGCTGCTTGAGGCGGATCGACGAAAGGAGGGTGGTCCAGTCAACCACAATGAAGAGTAAGTCACTTGCCTCTTCGCCGCGACAAATTGACGTTACTTGAATAGGGCCAATTCGCTCTATGCGAGCTACGAAGAGCTCAGGAAATGGGTTCCTAGCCTCCACCAATGGCTCGACACTACAGAAGACATGACGGCCCTGGACGGTGTACTGAAGCATGTGCGTATCATACAAAACTTAATGTGTCGACTAATTCTGTTCTCCAGCTTAACGAAGGAGGGGATGCCGCGCGCAGTGATGACGCCTGCCGCTTGAAGACCCATGTCGCCACCTGGCTCAATGAGTCACATCCTTCCAACCCACCGCTTGATCCGTTCCAAAAGCTTGGACGCGGGTTTCAAAGCGATGCCACAGGCAGGCTTCTCTGTCCTGCCGAGTACGACTGGGGCTCCGCCGAGTAAGAACCAAACCACTGCCCTGTTTGCTACTAAATGAATCGTGTAGACATCGCGCCAAAATCAGGGACATGCATCCCGATTTCGTTGTAACAGCAAATTCATGGCCCAAATTTCTCTACGAGGACTACACATATGACCCGACTAACCCTTCTAAAGGTCTTTTCAAAGGATCAATGGTATTAAAAGTGCGTGACCCTAATCTCTTTGCCGTGCGCTAAATTTTTGGGCAGTCATTCAAGGTCATATTCACCTCCCCATCATCCGTCGATGAAGATCATGATACTCCAGAGAAGCGCCGACGCGCAGAGAGGAGTACGCGTCGCAACGTGGCTCAACTTCTCAAGATGAACAAAGTACAACCCCGGGCCATTGCATACGTAGCAGTACAGGTAAGAACGGATTCAAGTAGAGCGCCAACTCTAACACTTAAATTGTAGTTGCGATTTGCACTCTCGAGCTGTGGAGCCTGGAAGCCGCGAGATGATCTGTTCGACTACCCCACGTTCTACAATAACATTCTCAAGTGGTTCCAAATTACAGACGACGCAGACGAGCAAGCGTTTGTAAATGATTTATTATTGTGGTGGAACCGGTAAGTTCCCAGTTCGCTTGACAGTGCACCATGATTCAAACAACCCTTCCAGACAAATTTTCGGCCGGCAAGCTGTTCTCAACTACAGCCCACAGAATGCAGAACAGGGTTCGGTCGCGGCTTCATTTAAGAGGCGCCGTATTGGCAATGCAGCGGCATAAGGAGGACTGCACTGTATTGGCAATGCAGCGGCATAAGGAGGACCAAGAGATAGGTCGGCATAGTAGTGTGTGCACTGGCTAGCGTACGAGACCAGCAATCTATTTTAATTTTCTGCCTGGCAAAGCCCAGAGTGTGTAGTTCACTCTTCGCAAAAGAAACAGTCAATACCCCACTGGCCCATAACCCTTCATCTCGAATAACCTCAATTTCCCTTCCAGCAAATAGCAAACCTTTATCTTCTGCAGGTAACCTAACAATACGAGCATGTGATGCTCACCTCGTCCAAATTCAAAATCATTGAGCATTAGGGAAAGACATGGGTATACCATACCCACAGTGGGTTATGGGTATGGGTACCTGTGGGTATGGGTGTGGGTTACATTTCTGATACCCATACTCAAACCCATACCCATGGTCATGGGTATGTACCCACAGTGTGGGTATGTGGGTGGGTATATGCTGTCACAGTGTGTCAGAAAGGATATCAATAGTATAAGTTTCACAATTACTTCTTTCACATTGCAAACCAACAAAGCTTTAGCTCAAATCTATGTCAATTATAGGCATATGTAGTTCTTATGTATGTACATAGTATCCATGAGTCTTTTTTGGTTGAGTGTCAATAGAGTCTGTTGAGTACCTGTAGGTCCTGTTGGGCCTGTAGCCAAAAGGGTAGTTTATTGATGATAATCTGGGGACTTTCCTAGGACTGATTGGGATCTGGTGGCTAGTGTTTAAAAGTCTGGTCCCATCCAGTTTTTTACCTTCCTAATTAGGCAATCAGCCTGAAACTGGTCCTGGGAAGGTTCTAGGTGCAACTGGACTGGTTGGCAATTCATCACAACTGCAATCACTGTCCAGTTGCATGACCAGTTCCAACTGGACTTTGAAACACTACTGGTGGCCTTATTTTGGGGCCAAAAAACCAGGCCAAACTGCACTTCAAATCACTAATACCCACAGTGGGTCATGGGTATGGGTACCTGTGGGTATGGGTGTGGGTTTCATTTTTGATACCCAAACTCAAACCCATACCCATGGTCATGGGTATGTACCCACTGTGGGTATGGGTATGGGTATGACTGCAGATACCCATGGGTTTACCCATGTCTTTCCCTATTGAGCATGCAGTCCACTAACTTAATTTTTGTTCATCTCGACTAGTTTAAATCCTCCTTTCATTAATTAGGACGTTTCAACAGCGAGAAAAGTCTTCGTGAACGACGTCATCAATCCAGTCCTGGCTAACATCTATACAACATTTTGGTTTACTTAATAGCTTTAATCCACAGGCTCATTGCTAACTTCAAAATTAGTAGTAAATTTCTCTCAGTCTTTTCTACCTTTCCAAAATGACCTAGCCATAAATCACATTTCACGGCTTTGGAACCCTCAAAAGAGTTCCTCTACTTTGCGATGGAGATATCAATGAGCAGTATTATCCGTTTACATCTAATTGTGACCAAATCGTCACGCCCAGAAGCATTATTCATACTAGTCCAAAAGCCTAGCCATATAACAACTTATAATCAGTCATATAATACATTATGCTCATTATTTGTATTATACATCTTCGCAAGGTAATATATGGTCAAATACGATCTTCGTGAAACACCTGATGGAGTCACAACGAATGCAGTACATATTGTCCATTGTGTGAGTCCACATCAGTCAGTAAAGCCTAACAGATTTGCATTCGTTCGCTCTAATTCCTTCATTCTTCACTAGCAACATGGATTCAGAGCCGCAAAATATGGCCCAGGAACTTGAATAGTCCTCGTATGGACTCGTCCTAGTCACGCTGGACACCAGCTCCATACTTATTTCATGATTCTGTGTAAGAGAAAACCCTCGTTCATATTCAAATTTGTACGACTTTCCTAATGCTCCATTGTCACAGATGCATTCCCTAATAAACTCGCATGCGAGCAGACAATGGGGGAATTGACATGTGCCGCGACTTTAGAGTCTGTTTCGAGAGTCCGGGCGGGTCGAGCCGGTGAGTGGGTGCAAGGCTTTGCTACATATTGACAGTGACGCGTTAGTCCTTCCAGTTTAGTGACAAGTCCAAGGTCCTTACGCATCGACAGTGATAACTAACGAGGACCCCAGACTAACACCAATGTTGATCGCAGGCGAAACTCTGCAAAAGTAAGGACAGCAAGTATGCACTGATCTTGAATTTCCTATCAGTATTCTTATTGTTACAACGAACACTTACACAACCAAACCCACACAGATGATGCTTATATAAACACAAAACCCCCTAGTTGGATGCTGTGTTGTCAACGCCTGCAGTCTTCTATTCATTCCAAATATCAAACTACGTACCAACCTCCAAATCGCCTCCTACCAGCATGCGCTGCACCATCTGCCATCGCTCCGCCACGGCAGACGGCTCCTTCTTAGACTGGATTGTCCCCAGTTGCGGCATCACCGATCTCAAACACGTCGCCAAGTCCTCCAACGTATCCATACCCCACCCGGTCGGTGAATGCCCAATGTGGATTTGAGTAATGTGCGCGTTTGAGACGCCCCATCTGTTGACCTGACCCACCATTTCTTGTTCCTCCTTTCCTTCTTCCACCCTCTCAACCGACACTCCAGATTCTTCGTCATTCATCGTAGGACACGGAGGAGGAATTGAACCGTCGAACACGATATGCAACGTCTGTAGGCGAGGACAGAACCTCAACACAGCAATCACCGCTCCCACACTCGCCACCGGCTTCCCATTGCTTATATCGGCCGTGCCCATCTTCAAACACCTCAGCTCCGGCCACGTCGCTGCCATCCGAGCATACACAGCATCGTCCAGGTCCGAGGTGCAAAACGAACTCAGGTCCAGTGTATGCAATGCAGAGAATGAGTTCAGAGATGCCAAAAAAGGCTCTCTAAGCGACGGCAAGTGTTTCCGGGCCACACCCAGATGATAATCCTCAAATGTCAGCTCGATCGTCAGGAAGCGTAGCTGGGTGATATCAAACTGTGCCGGAAGCGTTTGGAAAATGGCACCCATGTCCGACGGGTGTAAAAGCCACGGATATATGTGGAGATGAAAGCGCACCAGGCTCCCTTGTATTGTTGGTAGGCACTTCAGGCAACTCCGAATGTTATGTGCAACCAGTATTAACGTGTCGATGCTGTCAGGGAGCTTACCAACCTTGCATACCGCGCTATGTTGATCGACCTCAAGATTCAGTGTGTGCACTGATGGTTTGGAGGCGAGTACCTCCGCGACATACGGGAAAAGCGGGCTGCTTTTAAGAACCTGTAGCCGAGGCCACTTCCCTACAACATCAGTTGTATATTGAGCGATGGCGTCGAGCTTGGGATAATTGCCACGGAAGATGATGGTGAATGAGGTCACGTTCTGGCAATGATAAGGCAGATTATAGAGTACATGCCGTGCAGAGGTCGTCGGCATATATTGGAGCAAGAGCGAAAGATTCGTCAGCCTCGGACCTGCCAAGAATTTGACAAGCGATATAGTCATGTTAAGTTCAAACGCCACAGGCAATTCGTCCCACACCAGTTCTGTGAGATTAGGAAGTAGGGGAAGGGAGATTTGGCAGGTTTGGGCGAGGGCTGTGACAACACTACGTTGAACCCATGGAGTAATGTCACGGTCATGGCCAGGACCGTGGAGAGAACGGACGCGTGCTGCATACTGATGGAAACGCGATTCACTGGCATGTTCCCTTATCCAGAACACTCGGACCTGTGCCAATGGAGTGTTGATAGGGGGTAAGGTTTAGAAAGGACGTACAAGTGTCAAGAAAGGGTTCTTCCAGATGTTTTCCGGAAGAAGCTTAATTAAAGGACCAAGACTGTCGAGACGTATCCAAAGCTGATCCAACGCAGGTGAACTGAATGTATGGCATGTTTGAGCTAGGTATACGAGTGTTTGGTTCCTGAGTTTGCGGCCTTCCTTGCACCCATCATCACTGGGCGATTCTTCGTACTGCTGTGTGAATTCGAGGATGTTGCAGAGGATTTCGGAGATGAGCAGACATCGATGCATGGACGTGGTGGTGTAACGATAGTCTCCTAAACTTCTCTCCGTGTGAATCTGACGTGTTTACACAAGTCAATAGCTGGAGTTTACTTGCAAGTCATATCCTTCTCTACCAGCAGGGGCTGCACCGTCAGCCATCCCCTCCGACTCTGCCATGTCGGACATCTCAACCGCTTCCTTCGACTGAATTCTCCGCAGTCGCGGCATCACTGATCTTAGGCACAAAACCAAATCATTCAACCTCTCCATGTGCTTCACGATTGGTGAGTGCCCAACTGGGTAATGCGCTGATTCGAGATGCCCCATGTGCAATCCTGGCTCGTTGTCGTTCGTTCCGTTTCCCCTTCCTCGTCACTCCCCGCCAACTCTCCATGTTGTGTACCCCTGTCTACATCCGGCATCGCCACAATTTGGGGGGGTGGTGAGATTGACCCATTCCAGATATGGACAAAACCGCAGCATTGCGATCATGGCGGTGCTCTGGACATGTCCGCCGTACCCAATTTCAGACTCCTTAACCCTGGCTAAGTCGCTGCCATCCGTTCGTACGCAACGTCGTCCAACTTAGACGTGGACGATGTATTCAAATCAAGGGTGACCAGCATAGAGAATGGGTACAGGGATGCCAAGAGGGGCTCCGTGAGTGGGAATGAACGTAGCGCGAGCACGCAACGATATGAGGGCTTCGACGAGATCATCAGGCTGCGCAGCCAGGTGCTATCAAATCTAGTCGGAAGTACGCGGAAGAGGGCGTCCATGTCTGGGGGAAATAGGAGGTCCAGACCAACACGGAGACGGAGGTGTGAAGGGGTCCCTTGGAGAGTCTGGAGGTATCGCATGCAACAAAAGGTGTTATTCCCTTCCAGCGAGAACGTGTGTACCGTGGCTGGGAGCTTATGGAGGTAGCCCTGCTATCAAGCTCGATACTGAGCGCATTCAACATTTCCCGGGACGCGAGCTCGTCCATGATGGCTTGTGAAAGTTGGCAACTGCGCAGAACTCGTAGGCTAGGCTATTTATTGACCAACATCTTGAGAATAATCATTGAGGGTGGCGCGCGGTATGGCGGCAAATGAGGTCACGTTCGGACACAAGTTGGGAAGATCTGCGAGTACAGCTCATCCAGAAGCATAGATTGGCCAAGACACAAGAAAAAGCGAAACAGTGGTCACCCTTGGCCCTGCAAAGTACTTGAGAAGAGACACAGTTGGATCGATGACGCTGCGCGTGTCCAATTCACTCCAAACAAGCTCCGTGAGGTTGGGGAGAAGAGGAAGGGAGACTCCCGGAAATTGTGCGAGGGCAGTGAAGACGTTGCGCTGAATCGATGGAAGAATGCCACGGCATGGACCGTGGAGATACTGGACACGTACTGCATATTGACGGGATGTTAACCAATGTTTGTCACCCAAAAACATCCAGATCTGTCGGACACTTGAATGAGATCATGTAGGGATAAGAGACAAAGAGTGGAAAAACGCACGACAAAGCGGGAATGTTTTTTTAGCCCAGATGCGACTTGGGAGGGCCTTGATCAAAGGATGTAGGCTATCCAAACGCATCCAAAGCAGATCTAATGCGGGGGCACTGAACGCGCGACAAGTTCGTGCAAGCGATGCGAGAGTTCGCGTGCCAAGCTTGCGGCCCTCCTTGCATTCGCCATCCTCAGGCAACCCGTCGTACTGCCGTATGAACTCGAGGACAACGCAGAATATTTCAGAGATAAGGAGACAGCGACGCATGGATGTGGTACGGAATTCTGTGGGTCGGCTCGGTTTGAGACATCGCGGGGCAAAGAGGAAACGTTTGGTGGCCAATTGACAGGTGACCTGTATTTTCATTCAACACCAACGTGAGCGCTGTGTTGTTTCAATGGGTAATTGGGAAATGTCATGCACTATGGAGGTCCAAATGGTGCAAAAATCTGCGCGCACAAAATGAGGGGTAGCGCACACAAAACGAGCGATCGCGCACGCAAAACAAGTGGTTGCGCGCACAAACGAGGCGTTGCGCACAAAGAGGTTGGTGTGTGAACGAGCACAAAACACTGGTGTGCGCACAAAGACACTTGATGTGTAACTGAGCACAAATTACGTATAGAAACGCGCAACAAAGTGTATGCGCACGACTTGATTACTTACAGCTAGTTGCTGACTCACGAAGTAAAATTCAAGTAGGTTAGGTATAAGTAAATTCGTACTTTTACTAGTAGGCACTGTTGTAGACGAGCTTTTGTAAAAACTCCCGGAGGTCCTGGCAACTCTTGTGTATGAGAACCTCGATCGCGCATGGATCGGTGACATCTCAGTTCGCCTCAAACTTTTTGACGGATGCAGTGTCGGACATAGGCAGGGATGATGGGGATGGCGTACAAGGAAATGATTCAGGTACCTGCGTGCATTCGGACTGGTCAGAGGGATCCCTCACTCGGCTGAAGGTACCGGGGACGACTCACAGCGTGAATTTAGCCTCTGCAGAGGTTAACGACATGCCTACGAGCCTCGGCGCTACTCGATGGGGAACTGGCTTCTCTGATACGTTCGGGTTGGTGAAAAAATACTTGTGAGTCAAAAATAAATAATAAAGAAGCGAGGACTCAGCGCAGGAGATGTGTCTCGACAGTCGGCACCCAGTTGCCTCGGTCGTAGTCTCGTAGAATGCGGACGTTGCTGTATGGCGATGTACCAAAGGGGAGAGTCTGCATCTGGATTACTTGGACTGTATCTTATGATAGGGGATGGTGTGTCGTGAGGTGTCGTGAGGTGAGATGGTGGTTTGAGTGACGCCCCCCATTAGAAATTTTAAACTTGCTTACTCAATCAAGTCACACGACTTTGTCGGCACTTATGCACCCTCGCCAAGGCCTCACCGGACCCACGACGACGACAATGATAACGCCGCAGCAAGCGCCTCTGCGCCTCTCCCCCTCGTCCTCACCTGCGACAACTCGGAACTCGGATGACGGGGCGATGGGTGACACCGGTGATGATGCAAAGACACGATGACAATGTCGCAGTAAGCATCGTCCCTTCTCCCTCTCTGCCTCGTTCTCACCAACGATGCCTCAGATGCAACAATGATGCTGGTGATGACACAATGGTAGCGAGCGCTGTCCCCTCCCTCTCTCCTCTCTCCCTCGTCCTTATCAATGACAACTTGGACGACTTGGACGACGGGATGATGGGATGTGCCGACAATGACACCGGTGATGACGCAAGGACATGATGTCGTCGTCGTCGCACTGAGCGTTGTCCCCTCTCCCTCTCTCCCTCGTCCTCACCCACGACAACGGGACGTGCCGACGACGCAACGACGGGCTTCAATTTGGCAAAGTCCGGGCCCTCTGAAGCTGCATCTGAGCCAGGGAGTTATTTTTTCCTTGTATTTAGTACACATTAACTACTTACTTGTCAACTACTTGTCAGTCACTGGACTACTCGGACTACTCGAAATAGTACTTGTGGGGAACTTGAATGTAAATGAGTGCTATAAGGCGGGCGTGGGTGCCGTATACTGGACCGTGCACGGCATCCATGGACAGGTAGGAGGGAAGAGAGGTGGCGCTAGGGAGGGCACTGTACGTGTCTCTTTGTGTGCGCAACACCTCGTTTTGTGCGCGCAACCATTTGTTTTGCGTGCGCGATCGCTCGTTTTGTGTGCGCTACCCCTCATTTTGTGCGCGCAGATTTTTGCACCATTTGGACCTCCATAATAGGGTCGTTCAGAATTGAAAACGGCCCCGGTTTTGGGACCGTTTTCGTGCTGTTTTGAAATTGGCTTTCGGTAGCCAAAACCATGTTGAATTCTGACATCCCCCGTTTTCGGGCAGTTTTCGCGGCCGTTTCGGATTATGTAAGTGGCGGAGTTTTAAGTTCTTGCACCGTATATGGTCGAGATCAAATGACAATGATAAGGCTTCTTCATCATCCCACCTCTCATGCCCACGAAATCTGAGCGCCAGCAGCTCGGACAAGCCCTTATTGATGGGTATCTTGCTGCACTCATTGCTGAATCCCATGGGCTTGTAGAGCCACTCTCCTCTAGCTCTGATTCAGGTTCTGAGGGTGATTCAGATGATTCATCATCTTCCTCAGAGTCAGATCATGATCTGCCTACTTCCAGTGACTCAATGCTGCATCTGCTTCGCATTCTTTATGCCCGCAGGTACCTTGTTGATCGCCAGCCGATTGCCAAGAGTGGTGAGAATTTACGACTTCTTCTGACAGTATGGAAGCACCAGCGACCAGATATATTTCGGGCACATGTTCGGATGACTCCACAGTGCTTTGATTTACTTTTGGCTGCACTCAAAGGTGATTCCATATTCCAGAATAAGTCTAATCACTCGCAGATGTCACTGGAGCAGCAGTTGGCCATTGCACTCTACCGCTTTGGGCACTATGGTAATGCGATTAGCACAACCATGGTTGCACTGTGGGCTGGAATTGGGTATGGAACTGTCAGGGATGTAACAAATCGTGTTATGACTGCGATTTGCCGTCCTTCATTCCGAAGAGCTGCACTTCACTGGCCAACTGCAGTAGAGAAAGAGGAAGCCAAGCAGTGGGTTGAGGATAACTCATGTCCAGCTTGGCGAAATGGGTGGGTAATGGTGGATGGAACCTTGATTCCTCTCTACTCTCGTCCTGGTTACTTTGGCAATGCTTGGTATGATCGTAAATCAAATTACTCTCTAAATGTTCAGGTATGTTTATTATTATTTATTTTCAAGATTTAATTATTGTTATTATTTTTAGATTGTATCCACCCCTGATCTTCGCATCGTGGACTACTCAGTTGGTCTTCCTGGCAGTCAGCATGACTCCACAGCTTTCATGGAAACTCGTGTCTTCCAAGAGCATGAAGTTTTATTGACTCCAGATGAGTGGATCTTTGCTGATGTGGCATATCCACTTCATGATTGGTGCCAATCACCATATAAAAAGTGAGTTTTTTATGTTCCCTTTGACAGATATTTATCTATTTTAAGGCCTGAAAAGGAGACTCCTGAAAATACAACATACAACTATCACGTCTCCAAGATTCGAATCCGTTCTGAGCATGCTATTGGATATCTCAAGGGAACTTGGCAATCCTTACGTGGACTCCGTGTACGTCTTGATAGTGAAGACCACATCCAGTATGCCTCGCTTTGGATCATCTCTTGCATTCACTTGCAGTCATTCATACTGGGACATCAAAAAGGAGCCAATACTTCCAGAGATCAATTCTTTCAAAAGGGATTAGAAATCATGGCTGAGGAACAACAACGCTACACAGAGCTAATGGCAATCAGAGAACAGAATGCTCAGGATGAAGAGAGAGAAAGGGAAGAGGGAAGAAATGTGACATTGCTGAAAGGAAGGATTAGAAGGGAGGAGTTGAAGTTGGCACTATTCAGGTCTTTGTATGGTCTGGATGTTGAATAGCCAGAGAGGTTAAAGGTTAAATGAAAGAAAAAGAAGCTATCCAAGTCTAGGATCAATAGGAATATTTTTGGAAGAAAGACCAGCCTGAATTTTAGCTAGCTCAATTTGCCTTTCCATCATCAATAGCTGGTGAGCCCGATCTGCTGCAGCCTGCTTCTCTTGAGCCTCGATCCGCATCTTCTCAATAGTTGTGGCTGTCTCATAGGATGACTTACGTTTGATCTCCTCCCGGGCAGTCTTCTCTTTGGCAGTGACTGAATGCATAGCAAGGCGTGCCTCACGCTCAGCATCAGCCATCTGCCAAATTGAATCCTGAGTAGTAGTCTTCCTCTTCTTGCTAGGCTGCATAGAAGATGAAGATGTACTAACCCGCTTGGTAGAAACAACACCCTTGAGTACAGGTAAGGACAAGGCATCCTCACCATCACCTTCATCATCACGCAGGTTACCACATGGTGACAAAGGTCCAGTACTCTGAGGTACATCATCCAACGGGGGAGTTGGTGACCAACGAATAAAGGTTTCCTATAAAAAACAAGTTAAACTTATCCAAAAGACTACTAATCACTTACTTCATCAGAATTCTCCTCATCGACACCAAGAACAGACAAATCAAGACTTGACTGACTGTTGGAGACAGCCTTTCGACTCGAAACAGGACTTCCACCAATCAGCTCATTCATGCGAATGTACCAAGGAAATTTTTCCTCAATGAGTTCTAAAGATCCATCAGTCAAAACTCAAGACAATAAGGGTATATAATCAAAGAGTACTACCCCATGCATTGGCAGCATGACTGCCAGCTTGAAGCTCATTGGCACGATCTGCAGTCACAAGACCATGTCCAGTTTCACCGAGTTCACCACGGTGCTCCAAGAAGGATGTCTTGAGGCTAGTAGAGAATTAGCAAGTTGTAGTACAGTCCACAGAAAATTTATTCACCTATTAATGCGATTTTTGATTACATTTCGAAGAACAGGAAGGTCATCCTTGGTATACTTGTGTTGCAATAGCGTGTACCCGGTGTGAACACCAGGTACAGAGAAACTGCCCATGGGGCCTTACCTTTGGAGAGAGGGTACTCAGAGATGATAGCGGTAAGAGATCAAGAGAGTTCTATTGTAATTCAGACTCAGCAGAGTCTTATATACTACTATTTACTGATTACTTAAGCAGGTCACGTGACATCAAGTACGTGTCCTTTCAACACTCCCCCTTGTCTGGTATACGGTAGATACGTAGATAACAAGTGAGAAGTACATAGTAATGTAAAGAAAACGTCCGCACAGTTAAGGCGAGTTAAATTCCAAACCGAGCTGGGAGCGAAACTCTTTGAACTTGACGTGTCCAAGGTTCTTGGTGAACATATCCGCGGGGTTGTCGGTCCCAGGGATAAAAAACAGTTCTACCTGTTTCCACAGCATCACAGCATCGCGTACAAAATGGTAGCGGATCTGGATGTGTTTGGATCGTTTTTCGGTAACAGGATTCTGTGCTATAAATAGTGATCCTTGATTGTCACCACAAACGGGGATAGGTCCAAGGCGGTAGCCAAGTTCCTGCATCATTTGATGTATCCAAATAGCTTGGCGCGTACAGTCGCTCAAAGCCATGTACTCAGCTTCAGTTGAAGACAGAGCGGTGGTCTTTTGTAAGTGTGAGTTCCACAAGAACACACCATCCGCGAATTTCAGGTAGAAACCTGTTTGCGAGTGAGACGTGACTTTGTCTTGTCCCCAATCAGAGTCGGTGCAGGCGATGATGCCTTTACCTGATTTGCCATTGTAAACAAGAGAATAATCTCGGGTACCTAGGAGGTACCGGCAAATGTATAGAGCCTTGTTAAGGTGCTCTTCTGATGGATTTGCAGACATGCGGGCGAGTTGGGTAACCGCATATGCAATGTCAGGTCTTGTACCAATCATGAGGTACAGTAGTGATCCAATTACTGTCTGGAATCGCGTCCGAAGTTCCGGGTTGACAGGTGAATCATTCTTCTCTGGGTAATATCCCTGAGGGAGAGGGGTGTTGGCGATTTTTGCGTTAGTCATACCGCATCGCTCTATGACTTTGTCGAGGTATTCTCGCTGGTCGATCTTAATGGTTTGACCGTCTCGACGTATGTTCATTCTTAGGAATTCGCGTGTTTCTCCTAAGTCACGACAGTCCCACTTCTTCATAAAAGCGGCTTTAACCTTGTCTACAAAAGGTTTGTTTGGGCCGCAGAAGATGGCGTCGTCTACGTAGACAATCGCTAGGACGAGTTCTTTTCCTTTGCGATAGATGAACAGGCCAGCGTCTGATTTGATGCGCGTGAAGCCGAGTTCTTTCATGGAGTGGTCTAGTTTGCGCCACCAAGCTAATCCGGCTTGCTTAAGGCCATATAGTGCGCGTAGTAACTTTAAGACTTTTCCTTTTAGATGAGCGGGCATAAAGCCTTCAGGGAAGTCCATGTATAATTCTTCGTCCAGTTTGCCGTATAGATAGGCGGATCGGACGTCGAGACCGGTGATGTACCAGTTCTCTAGTGCTGAGAGGGCGAGCATACACCGCACTGTCTCAAAGCGTACGACAGGAGAGAATATTTGATCAAAGTCAATCCCTTCTACTTGGGAGAACCCTTTGGCTACAAGCCGGGCTTTCTTTCTTCCGTCGGTTTTAACATCAAAGACCCATCGGTTCTTAATAACCTTTCTGTGTGCGGGTCGATCCACGATTTCATAGACCTTGCGATCTTTGAGCATTTGTAGCTCATCGTGGCAGGCTTTACGCCATAGGGTTTGTTCGTCTAGGGGCAACTTTAAAATGTCGCGGTAGGTCCATTCCCGGTAGTTCACGTTGGACTGTTCATGTCCGATCGGAAATGCACGGCTGCAGAGGTATGAAACCAATGCGTCTCCCCCTTCCCTGGTTATGCGTTCAACGTCATCTTCCGACGGAGTCGGGGACGGGGGCATACCGCCAGGGATCACGGGTGCATCCGAAGGTCCAGCCGGTGCTTCTCCAACTAATCTGCGCCAATCAGCGGTGCGTTCGATGTCTCGAAGCTGCTTGACCGGGTCGCGGCGCTCTCCATACACGTTTCCGGGTCGGAGGGGTGCGCGGCGTTCCCGCTGTGGGCGCGCTGGGCGAGCAGGTGGAGGCGGAGGTGGACGGCGAGGAGGTGTAACCGGGGGTGCCGGTGCTGCCGGAGGTGGAGTGGGAGGCCGGGGGGCCGGTGCTGCCGGAGGTGGAGTGTGAGGCCGGGGGGCCTGTTTACGAGGAGCAGGGGGTCGAGGAGCGAGATCCGCATCGGACTCGTTATCATCCCCAGATGAATCGGACGAATCGTCATCATGAGAGTGAGAACGCGGCGGGTGGTTAACGGGCCGGTGTGGCGCAGCTTTGGAGCATCTGGGGAACAGATTCTCATCAAAGACGGCGTGCGCCGAAGTGTGTAGCGCGTTGTTAGGGCGCATGAATAGGTAGTTTGAGTCACTACCGGTGGAGACACCAAGGTAGATCATCAGCTGCGATTTAGGTTGCAGTTTACCTTTGCGAGTCTCGACTGGAATGTGCACATAAGCGCCACAGCCAAATACCCGAAGATGCGATAAAGTAGGCTTTTGGCCAGTAAGCATCTCGGATGGCGTTTTCCAGTTGAGCCGAGCGGAAGGGGTGCGATTATACACATGAAGTGCATGAAGTACCACGAACTCCCAATAGGAATCGGGCAGACAAGCCTGCAGTCGCATGGGTTGTGCTTTGTCCATAAGAGTACGGATGAAGCGTTCCGCGCGTCCGTTTTGCTGGTGAGCGTAAGGGGCGGATTGTTGTATGTTTATGCCATTATCGCGCATATACTCAGTGAAAGCTTTGGAGGTATATTCGCCTCCAGCATCAGAGCGCCAGTGTTTTACGACGGCGTTGAACTGAGTTCGCACATAGGCGTGGAACTGCTTGGTTGCTTTGAGCGTTTGGTCCTTAGTTTTAATGAGGACCACCCAAGCCATGGATGTAAAGTCATCATAAAAAACGACTGCGTACTTGTACTTGTGGTACGATTCAATTTCAAACGATTTGAGATCAGAATGAATTAACTCAAAGGGAGCGCTTGCGCGCTTCTCGCTATGAGGAAAAGTACGGTTGTGTTGTTTGCCCAGCTCACAGCCAGGACAGATAGGAGGGTTGGACGGAATATCAATGTCCGGGAAATCCTTAATGTGCTTCTTTGCAGCGCGGAGCACGTCGCGCGAAGGGTGGCCTAATCGGCGGTGGAGAAGTTCATAATCCACAAGGGTCAATGACGCAAGGTCTGCCTTGGGATGAACTACTGGTGCACGAATCCAGTACATTGTGTCGCCATGTGAGTGGAAACTAAGTACCAGATGGTTAGAACATTTGTCATAAATGTCTATGGTGCGGGGACGGGTTTTAAGCGTCATGCATTGATCAACTAGTAAGGTGCCCATTGAAATGAGCTTTACAGAGCATGATGGCATGTAAATGACTGGCGATAACCGCACAAGTCTACCTTGGAACTCCACAACTGCGGTTCCTTTTCCTAGGATCTTTGCTCGGCCATTGGCCGTTTGAGAGTAGGTGGGGGCACTGAATTCTTTATACTCGATCAGGTCGTCGAGATCACTGGTATAGTGGGATGAAGCCCCAGAGTCAAGGAGCCACATATCGGGTGGCATTCGGTGACTGTGTTCCTTTTCCTTTCCCTTAGAGGATGGCTTACAGCGATCACACATGGAGAAAGGTACAGTTGTAGTGATATTGTCCAATTTATCTACTACAGGTGTACGCGCGGAGAAGCTACATACTATCTGTGGCGAAGATATCCGCACATCAGTACCTGCGAGACGTGGACAAAGGAAGGTGGGGACTCGCCGTTTCGCCGAATACTCCATGAAGCGCTCGATGTCCCGATCGATCTCCATGGGATCCCCTAAGCTCACAGCGTCTTCCTCGTTACCACCACCGTTGGATTCGGGATCCGAATACCCATCATAGTCATCGTTGCTGTCAAGCGGACGGAAAACCTGAGGGGTCTCCTCGATGCGTTCGAGGAGGGTGATGGAGGGGGGTTCGCCAAAGGGGCCCATCTCCAAGAAGGAGGAGTGGACGCGCTTGTGGAGGCGACGTGTGGCAACCGGTTCGAGGGTGCGGATGGTCTGGGGAGTGGGAGTGGTCCCAATCCGGCGGGCGAGGTGGACGGTCTCAAGGACCTGCGGGAAAGCGGGGGGACCGGGATACTGGATGCCGGCGGTGTGCGCGAGAGCGCGTGGGTCAGGGACCGGAGAGGAGAACTCCTGTTGGGCCGGGCTGTAAACAGCGGGCTCATGGATGAAGTTCGCGAAGGCGAACGAGGCGGAGGACTGTTCCGCAGCCGTATTGGCGCGGTCCTTCCGCTTCTTCTCCCCATCGTCGGACCTCTTCCCTCGACGCTGCTTCTTCTTCCCCTTGTCCTCGTCCTTCTTATCAGAGGAGGAGGCGTCCGGCTGCTTTTGCTGCTGCTGGAACTGGGGGTCGCCCTTCTGGCGACGCACGTTGGTGATCTTATTCGCCTGCGCTTGTTGCGGCTTACGGCGGGTGAGGTAGTGCTGCCATGCAGCGGTGAGGGTCGTCTCCAACTCGGCCATGGTTAGGACCTTGTTGGGAGAGGCGGTGGTGGGAGCCAGATCGATGGCGGCGTTGAGTTGCGCATGTAGCGTTTCCGCATACTTGGGCATCTTGGCGACCGTGATCAGCGCCTTGAGGTTGTCGGGAACTTTGTGTTGAAGTTCCTCGAGGAGAGTGAAGCTGGCGTTCAGCTTGGAAAAAGCTGGGCCAGGGTGTTGGTTGTCGGGGAAGGTGATCCCCAACATATTCTTCCACTCCGTGAAGGCGGAGGCAAGAGAGGCGGCGTGGTACTGGAGCTTGAGAGCGTCCCAGAGGTCCTTGGCGGTGTTGACGGTGGCGAAGCGGGAGGCAATGTGGGGTTCGAGGCGGAGACAGATGGACCCGAGGGCCCTGTCGTCGTTCTCGTCCCATTTGTCCTGGGCTTCTTCCTCGGCGACGGTAAGGGTCGCTCCGGCCATGGTGGGACGTGCCTTGTGCATGGCCTTCTGCCAGGATCCGGAGGCGCGGATGTAGGACTCCATGTCCATGGCCCAACGTTTGTAGTTGGTGCCGTTCATCTTGGGGATGGAAGTAAGGGTGGAGGTAGACATTTCGATGGTAGGATCTGAAAAGATGACGTGTCAGCTTTGGTACCAATGAAGGGAGCGGGGAGAAGACCGCATCGCTGAACAGTCAGAGCTTTCAGAATGTAGGGTCATAGCGACCCCCTACATCTGTAGTCTGATGGCTGTTACCCCAGGGCGTTGCCGCACTACCAGGGTGTCTGGCGTTTCCGCTCAAGACGGCCGATGTCCAAAGGCATTCGCCCATGTGCAGATGACGAGCGGGTGAACCGCTCAGTCAGAGCTGCGGGGCTCATAACCTGTTGCAATAGCGTGTACCCGGTGTGAACACCAGGTACAGAGAAACTGCCCATGGGGCCTTACCTTTGGAGAGAGGGTACTCAGAGATGATAGCGGTAAGAGATCAAGAGAGTTCTATTGTAATTCAGACTCAGCAGAGTCTTATATACTACTATTTACTGATTACTTAAGCAGGTCACGTGACATCAAGTACGTGTCCTTTCAACAACTTGTTCTCGAAGGCTTTGTCGAGAAGAAAAAAGGCCTCAGCAATGTCCGAACAGTGCTGGATCAGACTTTTGCCCTTTCCGGTCGAGGTCGGACCAGAACCAGCACCTTTGTCAAAGCCGAGAGCAACTTTCCATGTCACTGAGTCCTCAATGAGTGTTAGCAGGGTATCAGTGAGAGAATAATTCTCGGGCTTCGACCAACTACACGAAAATAAGCTGGAAGACACATTCTTGACCAAGGAACTTACTGTACTGCGATTTGAGCTTTTTTCATGTCACTCGGATTCTCCTTGTCCTTGGAGGCTGAGTGAGGAGCAGTTCGAGCTAGTTTCTTCCCGGTGGACTTCGGAGTTGACACTTGGGTGCTCGGGGGTTTCTTGGCCATGTCCGTAGGTACACAGCGAAGCCTTCGACAGGCTGGAAGGACAAGAATGAGGACACACGTACGAGCACGCACCGCGAGTATGCACAGAGAAATTCAAACTCAGACTGTTGTGCCGGGCATGCCGAAAGCGATCAGCGAAAACGACACGCTGGTTTGGACCCAAAACCAAAAACCAAAACGACATCAAAACGGCCCCAAAACCGGGGCCGTTTTCAATTCTGAACTACCCTAATGCACCTGGTCAGGTTAGGTGTAGGTAGATACGTTGTTTTGCTCACTCAATCGTGAGCGCCCAGTTTACGCACACACACTGACAAACAAGACGTGAGAGCAGAGTATGGAAAGCTGGACGGACACGCTCATCGGAACTACTGATTTAGGACAGATGAGCAAGTAGGACACCGATCACTGCCAATGAAAATTGTACGGATGGTGTTCGCGATTCAAGCAGCGAACTTTCCAATTTGGTATCGTTGTCTATGTACGTGCAATAGGTTTTGCCTCTGGCCCGGCTTTCGTTTGGAGACTTTTGGTGGAGGGACCGAGTCTGATGGAGAATCTGATGTCTGACAGTCGAGTTCTGTCACTTCCGTGGTCTGTCTGTGCTAATGTAAAATCATTTCTTGGTCGTGAAGCATGATGTATTTTTCTTGAGCGCGAGTAGAAAGTACACGAGTACATAGACAACGATACCAAATTGGAAAGTTCACTGCTTGAAGCGCGAACACCATCCGTACAATTTTCATTGGCAGTGATCGGTGTCCCACTTGCTCATCTGTCCTAAATCAGTAGTTCCGATGAGCGTGTCCGTCCGGCTTTCCATAGCAGAGCGTCTTCCCAGATCCGGCCAAGTTTGATCCCAGCGTTGGCTTACAGCGGACCTGCGTTTCTGCACGTTCGGCTTTGGTCGCGGGTAAGACGGTGATGATCTATATACATGCGTATGTGCATGTCTGACACTGCTCATCCAGAATTTGTCCGGGATACCATGTCGCAAATAGGTCTGTTTTCATAAATACAACTTTCATTCTGTGGGCGTTCCGTGTGTCCAATCCATTCGTTTGCTTGCTTTGACACGGCAGATATACACGTGATGCCGGTTGAGTTGGGTTTTCAGCCCCGGCTGCCTAGTGCGGAGATCAGGAAATTGTGCGTAGAGTCATTGGACGGGAACTTGAGTTGACGAGATGCTGACGGTTCCCAGTGAACGATTAGTTTTGGCCAATCAATGACCAGAGTACGCCATCTGTATCCACGCATGTTTGTCGTTATTCTAATTTCTACCTTTGCATCCCAAAGAGTCCATCTGATTCAAG
Organism: Boletus reticuloceps; assembly: GCA_018397855.1. Classification (NCBI taxonomy): domain Eukaryota; kingdom Fungi; phylum Basidiomycota; class Agaricomycetes; order Boletales; family Boletaceae; genus Boletus; species Boletus reticuloceps. The sequence goes on from JAGFBS010000005.1 coordinate 1,735,514, forward strand.
TTGCCTGACTGCAGCTCAGCCTCTGGTCCTTCATCCTGTCAGTCATCTGGCACACTCGCTTGCTTCGGGGGTCCCCGGAAATGAGGTCTTTTCAGTGTTCGTTTAAGAGCGAGTGTACCAATAACTCTGTCGACCTGTACCTACTAAATGTCCCAACATCAGAGTTGTCAAGGGCAGCACTGAAAATGCGACGTACGTGCGTAAGTCATCATCAATGAATTGTATATCCCAGAGTCAGCCAGCTAATCACGGTGACCCTGGGACACGCTCTAGATCCCTGTGGAACTCGTTCTTCGATCTGCCCCTTCCACTTCCGAGCCTTTCCTAGCCCATCGAACAACCAATGATGATCTCTATTGATAGCACCTCCATTTTCGCTCTTGGTGGGAATCCTTCTCAACCACAGTATGGATTTCGCTGCACTGAGCCCATCGCCCAAAAATACGACAACCACACGCTTCTCAACAGCATCGCCGACGTAGGCACGATCGTTTCTCATGTGTTCATTCGAGCGGACGACCACCACCCCTTGAACATGAGTCACGAATATCAGATAGTTTGGATCAAGCCCAACGACGGGAGTCACGTATTCGAGATTCAACTCGGTAAATGGAATCGTTTTCGTCAACGTCTCGCAGACTCACGCACGAATCCCCCCTGGGCCTTTGTTGTAGGTTTCCCCTTCACGGATCCCACGGGGTTATTACCCGTCCTCGCTGCCCACTACCTCAAAGTGAGGAACCACGCCCTCGATCTCCTGTTTGAAACGCCATTCAAGTTGGCTGGACTCACCTCACGCTCAGCGTGTTTTATTCCACAAACGCAGAGCTACTCGAGGCGGTCTCCGGGCTTGAAGACAACTCGCGTACGCCTGCGGGTACGGCGGGTCAGGGAGACTGTCACTTTGGGGTCCTCAAGGTGAGTCGATCGATGTAATTTTTTTCTCAGTTCCCCCCCACTAACGGCGGTATGACCGTGGTCGTGTGAACAGATATTTGATCAGCTGCCGCTCGTGGACCCTTGCGAGCCACCTGCTGAACAAGCAGACGTTGTCCGTTATGGAATCCAAGACGGCGACAAGGAGGCACTCATGTACTCGGGCGTGTTCATCAGGCGCATTTAAGAGGGTGTATCCGCGGGACGGGGAAAACGTATCCGATCCATCACATAGACAAGCCCTCGTGTATTGACAAAAAGGAGAGACAATAAACGGGGACGATCAAAAAGGAACATCGGGCCGTGGACAAGGACCGCTTTTTTTTGCAGGATCTTGGGGAACTGTTCACGGCACGACAATAATTCACAATGCGATCCCTGGCCAGTGCTGTGTCCCATTTGCTTCGTGATTTGCCGCTTCTATGAGGGACATGCCATTGCAACAGATGCACAGAAACCTACCAACAGGGAAAGAACAAATGCTTGGTCCGCCATCTTCCGCACGGGCCCGCGCCTTCGACATAAAGCAGCCTCCGGGCCAAGTGTGCATCGGATTCCCGGTCCCGCACTTATCCGGTGGACCTGTCTCAAAATCTCTTTACAAATATGATGGAGACAGCCCGGCGACTGGACCAGACGGATATGGACGATTCTTTCGTTTCGGATTGCCACGGCGTTGTTCAAACGCGATGATATCCAAGGTGTTGCGTGGGCGTCGGGTCAATCTGACATACTGCATCTGGCAGAATCTACACTCTTTCAGATGGGCGGTGCAGTGTAGCTCATCACCATGGGGAGGTCCAGGAGGCAACACCTGATGAACCACTCTCAGCCCAAAACCAAGTGGATGCTGCCCAGCAAATGAATGCAACTAATATTGCTGTTCTATGAAATGGCGCGCCTTCGAATGCGGCGGGCTCGCCTCGTGCCATCCGCCTCGAGACAAAACACGTGTGATTTCGCGCGGACGTTGCCGCTCTGATGCTGGTGGCGTATGCATCTTCTCAGCAGGAACTATTACAAGAAACCGTATTTGTATGCCCAATCCGCCAAGGAGCATCAGCAAGGCATTCAACAGCATGACATATTTACCAAACCTATCCTTCACAGGATCTTGAAAATGCGATCGATAAGCCAAAAATGAGGCAGGGGCCATATGACATACAATATATCAAATACGCACCAAATCTATGATGATCTAGGACGAACTTCTTGAGTTCTACCGCAGAATGTCAAACAGGTTGTACCAGACTGACCTAACAGCATCACAAATCCCTATCAAGGCATATATCCACCGAAAGCCACTGCCGCAGGGGACTCTCAAATAAGGGATAGCGCACCATCTCGCCTCTGGCCGCTCCGGGATGATGATGCCCGGCAATGAGGATGAACTCTTCTTGATTCCTGGTGCCATGGAAATTATAAAACACGGAACAGCCAGTCAACAACTTCATTCTCATATTTCTCCCTCCTTCAAACAACCTATCGTTTGTGTTAAGCCCATTCTTCACGCGATGACTTCATTCGCTCACCGTTGCATCTCGTTTCTCGCTGGAGACTATGTCCCCCCCATCGCTATTGGAATCGGTGAGTGAACTGGGCTTCTACATGATAGCTTACACATAGTCTTTGCAGTTTTTCTCGCTTTCGTGGCGGCTAGGTTTTGGTCGCGACGACGCGGCGGTCGAGCCTGGATTGATACACGCCGCACGGGTATGTGTTTGACACCGTCCGTGACAATAGCCTCATATGTTGACGAGCGCGCGGTAGGCCAAGTTCGTCGCAGACGCCTCATCCAGCACACGGATCCACCCGTGGTTGCTGCATTCACTTTGCAAGGCCGTCGAAACCCTGATCATTAGTCCCCTCGTTCCGGAAAAGTGATTAATATTGTTAGGCACAAATGACGTACCCTGGTCCAGGTGGGATCAACCGGTAGATGGTGTGCTCCGTCGTGGGTAGATATCGCGGAGGCAATTCTGCTTCCATATCCAGGAAGAAGTTGTGTGTGTAAACCGATTCGCTGCCAACCGATTCAGAGAGGCCGACGAAAATGAACATTGTTGTTGCATTAATAACTATCCCGTCGGCTCGCAGTAGGCCGCAGCACAGAAGTCAAGAAAACGACGAGTCTCGTCGTCTAAGTAGTAACTTGTCAACTGGGCTGTGTACGATTCGACCAAGGGGGGTTCAAGGGGGGTCAGATGGATATAGCACGCCACCCCCAAGTCACCCCCCTTTGGATATGCACACGATCAAAGTTCCCGACCAAGTTCGCCCCGTTGACCATGTCAGGCACTACATATGCGCGACGTTATTCATGCACCCGTTAAAATTCCCACTTGTAATCTGCAGGAGGGCACTGCCATACCACATGACGAATTTGACATCACAGTTGTACCAAAAAACGCAGAGGTAAATGTGTTACCGGGCGCAGTTCCCACCGCGACAAGTCGGATTTGAACCAGTTCGAGTCCAGGATACAAAAAAAATTATGTAAGGACAGCCTTTCTAAGATCTGGGATCGATCGCTTTTCGCAGTCGCGGCACTGCCAACGTTCCGATTCACCGACATGCCATTCCCGGCGGTAAGTCTCGTATATTTTACATAACCTTCACTTTCATATAAAGTCCCACTTACTCCTGCACGACCCCCCCTCCGCAGTCTTATCCTGCTACCCCATGTTATGCCAGCTGTATTGCCCACCCCCGCTGAACGCGGTTTCCTCGCTGCGACGCCTAGCGGAACTTTCCTCCCGCCGTCGTCCCCGCCCCCTGCCTCACCTATCGGATCACCAAACGGGATCCAGCTCCACACAATCTTTGCGATCGTCGTCGGGTTGGGTGGGTGTCACAACGTTTTTTGCATGTGTCTCTGGAGTGATAAGATCCTCATACCGACGTTTGTCAGTGGGCTTCGTGATCCTCATATTCGCGAGCTCGTTCATATCCCGACTCCCCTGCTTCACTCAAAGCAAAGGCAGCTCTACAACCTCCCCGCAACCACCATCACGAAGACGACGATGGCCATATGTCAATTTCCGTATGATCGCTCCTTGCTGAGTGTGACTCAAGATGTTTGACCCTTTCCGCCCAACACAGGTCGTGCTCTTCACAATCACAATCACAATATAAACGCATCTCGTTCTCGTCCACGACCTCCAATTCAACACGTGGAGCCAATGATTGTCATGATACCCATGCCCACAGGCCACTCGTCTCAGCCGTATGACCACACTACCCCCTGTCCACCTTACGAACCAAGCCCTCCCCCATATTCCGAGCCTCTGCGACACCCTCCGCAGTACCTACATGCTCCCCCAATGGCCGTAGTCGAAGCTTAACGCTTGGACTCTAGACTCGGATCTTTGGCACGACGACGATGATGACCGCGACGCGCAAGGAGGCATCCTTGCACACTTTTTCGCCTACGCCTTCTCCATTTCTTTTCTTGGCTCCCATGATACCACCTTTGCGTTGGCTAGATACCCGTGGACACGCAGGTCGATCCAAGCAGATGCTTTCGTTTCTATCTGTAGTTGGACAACAAAAGGTCTGCGCAGTTGTACTACCTAGACGTTGGTCTGGACTCTTGACCGTGTGCGTTGTAAGCTTTCGGTCGATGTGTATTAGCCGAAATCAAACCCTACATAGCATACCGATATACACAGCCCGTCACTGACGCGCGTCAATGGACTCAGCACGGATCTTGTCCTGTGCCACCTTTTTCTCTGCCCATGTCATTTTTCGCACAATCTGCGATACATTCACCCGCGGGGGTCCGGCCCGACACACAACCGTCCTGAAATGCTTCCACCCATCTTTCATCTCGAATCCACCTAGTCCATGCATTGTTTATATACCTGTAAGCAGCCCCGCGGAGAGCAACTCCCAAAGACAGTCCTTTTACCTCCCAATGCTCTCTTAAACGCCGAAAAAGAGCATGATTTCACGGGCCATGCATTGCACGCGGTTCATTATGTGCGACGTATTTTACAGGACCGCTAAATATGCAAAAAAAGGGTGTCGAGAGATGAATATAAGTAGTGCGCATATAAAAGGAGCGTGCGAGCGAGCGAGAAGGAAGCAGTCGGTGGCAACTCGTAAAACAATGGCCATAGTATCCGGGGAACAAAAAAAAAAGTCAAGTGTCTCTACATGCCGAGAAACTCACCAAACGTGCCACAAGGACGACGATGACAATAGAGGCGAAAGGAAATTGTCCACAGAACCAGCATAGTAGAGAACCAAATGATAAGTATCCAAGGAGAGAAAAGAGATATATGTATTATGTTGCTACGGATCGAGGGACAGCTAGGCGCTGGTTATGGACAACTCGATGGGACACGCTGCGGCATCCACCTGCGCGGATGCCGTAGTTGTCGAGGGCAGACCTTGAATGTCCATCGTCAAAAGGATCTCGAAGCTCACACCTGAAATACGTTCCTACATCAGTAAACTCGGAACGAGGAAATAAGTGCAAAACGCACCAGGCCTGACCCCATTCGTGTACGTTGCCGGATTTTTGCAAGCATTATACCATGCTACCCATGTAGGATCCGTATCATTCGGCGCAATATAGGAAAAGTTGAGAGGGATTTGAATGACTGGGAATGAATGCGCAGGGAGCGTCACTTTTCCAAAGTAACCCGTTCCGATTTGGAAATTACTCGAGGGGTACCATACCTGAGCATCGATGTGATTGAGTGTAAGAGGAATGACATTGCTCGTCGTGTCAACTTGAATGTCGGCAAAAGCGGGGAAGGAAAAGTTGGCTGGGGAACGTGAGAATTCCGTGGGTATCGATGAATTGAATTTGCCCGTAGCAGTAACCAATGGGGAGGTACTGTAGAAAGAGATCCCGGGTACGCGAGGGATGGTGATGGCAAGTACGATGGCGACGCTGTTGATGCAGCAACAGTTTAAGTACCCCGCCACCAACAGAACGGAAAGAGATGGACACTGACATGGCACACCAGGCAAATATGAAGAACACAAGGAACTTTTTGGTGAACCATCTGGTGCCGCAAAGACCTATCTCGCCTCGGTTCCAAGCTCTCCACTTTGCGCGGCGCTCATCGTTCTTAAACTCTCTTCTGCCTGATTTGGTCATTTGCTTCATCTCTCTACGATCCCACTCAGGTCCAAGGGCAGGAACCGTGACGAGTTCGACCGGCGCAAGTGCACTATCTGTATCAGAGCGTTCTAATTTGCTCGTAGTAGCAGGCGCTGGGGGTAACTGGTGATACCTTTTTTTTTTCCAAATACACCATGAACGACGCACGCAAGTGATGCAAAGTATGGGCCACTTACGCAGGTTCCTGATGTTGCCCAATACCAAACGTAGTGCTATACCTTGGACCAGCGTTGTTGAAATCCGCAAAGACGTCCCAGGTATCCGGGTGGCCTGCTTCTTCTTCTTCATCGCGGCCGCCTTTCAGTGGCTCTTGTCTGCCTGCGGCGAAAAAAGAAGAAACATTGTATCCTGCAGATTGAGTGTTGAGCAAATCTTGCGACGTCCGAGATTGACGGTCAGCGTAGAAAGAGGACTGAGACTCCGCACGGGGCCGAGCCGCTCCCCGAGGGAGGTTGTTGGCCGGACTCGCGGGGGCGGGCGGGTCGTTGAGGGCGTCTATTGACCTGCGTGCACCGTAGAAAGAAGAAACCGCAGATTTTCTGTCGTACTCCATGACTGGGAGGCGCTTCTGCTTGGTGTCGAGACGACGTTGGGTGGGAAGAAGAACTAACCAGCGTGTGTTTCGTGTTTTGAGGTTAGGGTTTGTGCCAGGCTGAAACTCTTTCGACGATCAAGCGCACCCCTTCACGCCTTCCTTCATTTGGAATCTTTCCCCGGGGTTCATTCCTTTGTACTGTCTGATCAAGGACCTCTTCGCTGATTGGTATACTGGAATACATGTATGTTTCACCCACGACATGGTATCAGAGCGGGAACAATATGGTTACGATTCCTCTTCCAAACCCGGGGTAAAGGACTGGCCCGAAAACCCACGGAAAATTGGATATGATTCTAATATCCGCAAGGTGTACAAGTACGTTTCTTGCTCACGACCACAGAATCTTCCGTTCGATTGCGGCCCGGGTGCATGTCGTGTTCCCTCAGCTTTTAGCAAGTGCCACGGAGGTGCGTAGTTAACGATGCCCCACGTCTCAGGAACAGAGATCTAACGCCCTCCAGTAGGCACATGTTGGTTTCCGTGCGCAACTGTACTCTGTCTAATCGATGTTCGGTAGTCTTATGTCAAGCGTGGTTGACGTTGATCGGCAGCACTGGCAGAAATCTCTAGATGGTAATTCGTTTGTTGATTTTTCACTTGGGCGTGCGCATGACTGGTGAACAGTGCTGTTAGCCGAGGACACGAGCTGTTGTTTCTGGAATAATGACTGTATGCGAGTTGCTTGCTGGTGAAGTCCAGCTGAAACCTGGTGTGGTGGACGTCGAGTTCTAACTACATACTGTTTCCTCAAGATCGACCTATCTCCTGCCACCTGAAGATTTCTGCTCTTCGTGGCTGATCGCATCATGTCCTTGGCAGCGACTGCGGCTGGCGTGGATGCGCGTTTACCAGCGTCCCACTCATGTGATCCGGACGATTGGCACGAGTCAATCAGTGAGCAAACACACTTGCTGATCAACTCAATCGAAGAGACCTGAGCATGTGTGGCACGCCAGAAGGAAGATTGGCCACAGCGCATGAGATCCGAGATGTATGTATGGGGGTTGGATTTTTCTACGGTGCGTTTGCTGTCGCCGGCCAATGACCTCGCCTCATCTAACCATCATATTCCTCAATAAGTGTTGGAGAACAGCCCCTTGTATTCCTAGTAGATACTCCTTTCCTCCACTGCCAGTCTCGACTGGAGGTAAAATTCTTTCCATATATTCCTCACACACTCGTTGCTTACAACAGTATAATTTATATTTATTCCTTTAGTCGCTTCCTCCAACAATAAGAAACCATGGCATTCCCGAGTCATGTTTGGATAATGTCCTTGCTACCGCGCAAACGTACTATGAATGGGGGTACGGCTCTATCATATCGTCACTTGTGCATCCAGCCTCCAGTCTGAGTTGCTTTATAACGAAGCTACATCATAGGACTGTCGCCAATTAGGATGCAATCCACCATCCGTTTCAAACATGGATCCAACTCACAACGATAAGGGTGACTTTCATAAAGGCTTTGAAATAGGCTGGAAGTAATCGAAGCAAAAGTGCACGACGAGAAGAGGGCAAATGATGACGTGATGGCGGGCGCCGATGTATGGCCCTCGGACAACTGTCTAGGATTTAGAGAAGCCTGCCTTGCATTCTAGTACGTCGGGTCAACCATGGCTCTGGAACTGCCTGAGACGTCGATACGCCTGGCGTTGGGGCCCAAAGCGAGTACCCAGTATTTTCTACTCTTACTCATTTCTTTCATAGCTTCGAGGTCAGAAATCGGCGGAGACCTGTATGGCCATGAGAAACTGACTCGATGTTTACCTCCATAGTGCTTCACCATACTCTGGCAACAACTCGAAATCCAAGCACTTCACGTCATGAACTCAGAGAAACAGTGGATCGAGTCACCTGCTATCACAGGTACGAGTTTATACCCTTCCGACCTTGTCCGGGTCTTCACGACACCGTAGCATTGGCGACCAACTTGCATTGTGGACCAGTAAGTGTTTCCCTTCAACTTTCTCGTCAGAAAGTGAAGCACATTGAAGCACATTGTTCGAAAGATGATGTCTTCAAGTCCACCGTTCACCGAGCCATAAATAAAAGTGGAAAAGAACGGTATTCTATCCATCTGTTCTTCGGTGCAGATCACGATGTCAAAATCGAGGTGTGTGACATTTCGAGTGAAATGACAAGGTGCAAGACGCTTAACGTGTCCAGTTTCGGCCCATACCAAGCTGCGTGTCCGCTGACAGGCCAGCGAAATATAGCTCCATCATTGCAGGAGAGGATGTGCGCAAGCACCTCAAGAGTATGTGTCATACAGCGTAGATTCCATGATTTCCGGTAAGTTAGATGAAGAATCTCTATTCCATTACGTTTTGTTCCGAGTTCTCCAGACGCTGAGTGTGGCGACTCTCGGTTCAACGTGCGTACGTGTTTCGTTGATGATTGTTTTTGGGCAATTGAGCTCAATATTTGAGTCGACGAGTGGCTGAAAGTGCTCTGAGTGTTCTCTGGCACTGTAGGCTGAGGTAGGAGTGTGCTCCGTTGCAACTCAAGAACTCTTAGTTGTAGCATAGGCTCCTTGGGCCCGCATGGTGGGTAGGAGTAAGTGAAACCTATAGTTACTAGGTCTTCCTCTTTCCCTCTCGCATCAGGGTTAGAATTCATCAGGGAAATACAGATGACGAGGCACGAACAATTCATCGGGTCAGCAATCGCGAAATGGCCAGTCCCCGGTAGTACTGTCCTACCAAAGCACCGGAAATCCATCGCATACTCTACAAAACGTACCGTCACGTTTTGGGTCTCGTCGACACGGTGAGTGGCCATACATCCTGTGTAGTGCACTCGTTTACGCAACGCTTTTTGTCAGACTTCACCCTGCGTTCCGAGGAGCCTTAGCGTCTCGCGATACGGCAGTGGATGCCCAGCGATATGACATGGCCATCTCCCACTATTCGACTGCATCCGATTTGGACGATGCAAACCAGGTACACTTATTTTCCCCCTGTGCAGTTCATTCTTGTTAACGCGGCATAATCAGGTGATCACGCTCAATCTATTGTCTCCATGGGGCTACGAGATGAAGCATGCAGCTTTACACAAGGGAATGACTACGACGATCCGATCCGCACGCACGTCGTGAGTTGTATCCTGATACAGATGGCTTGCTCACATTAGCCCATCGAGCACACGAGCGACGATTCGCAAATTATCCAATGGGCTATACGACATTCGCCACGTGTGCTCATCAACACGATCACCCCTGCCAGTCGTCAAAACTTATATCATCCATGATGACACGTCAACTACGTCCGGATCAAACGAGAAGTGCGACAGTACTTCCGATACCCGACGTTGACACACCAATGGGAAGAGAACGGACCGCTCTTCATCACGGGGTATAACCTCGATCAATCACCGATCCACGTTTTCCTTACGAGACGGAAAGCATTATCACCACGCCGAGCTTTTCTTCATCCGACCTTGATTCCTACACCTCGGTTCACAGCGAGTTGGCTGTAATCACCATGTATCGTTTCCCAACTCCCACGTGGACGTCGTGCAATCGCCGTCGTCGAACGATGACGATGACGCAATCTCAGACGATGAATTCGGTCAGTTACTGAACCCTCACCTCACTCCACGTGCATGGTACCAACAGGCAGAGACTCAAAGACGCGAGCACGACGGCTCGTCGCCCGTCTGAGACGGCCATTCGGTGCCCTCATGGTTAGGCTACATCGATGGGTCGATATGCGCAATGGACTACATGCGGGTTGTACTGCACAGCTTCGGGAGATCGTCCCGCTGGCTGATATTCTGGACAATGTACGTTTTTAAACGCGTAGCACCTCGGGTGACAAATGAGCATCTTGATCATGGTATTGCAGTGGATTTTTTTTCACTGTCGACGATTCTGTTGCGCGATAAAAGTAAGCATGACCCCGCATCGACAAGTGTGATTCCTTCTTTCTCGACGTTCACGCTTGCTTCTGATAGCTACCGTCTCGTCATGTGATCCAAGGGGTACTCCGGCTTGCCGACCCCTTGGTATGACCAATTTTCCCTTTGAGGACTCGATTTCGAGTATGCCAACATTGGTGGGTTTGTCCCTTTGGTAACATAAGAACCGAGCACCACATTCGTATGAGCGCTCACTCGAAAAACAACGCCTGATAAGGACTCGCACGCAGGGCAAGACGCATCTAATGCGGAAAAGAAACTATATCAGGTGGTGAAACATGCTCACGATAGGATGGTTTGCGAGGATGCGTCAGAGACGGCATCCTTTCCCCAAGGGCTCATATTGAGCATTGAGCTTCATTACAACACGGTGAATTTATATTAGGAGGTTACCACCATGACCGTTGCCGGGCGCGATATACGTGGATTTCCGCCGCTATCGTTATTAATGTTGATTACTGATGGTACCTAGCGGAAATTGACAGCGGTTGTTCGTCTCGCGGGGGTGCATGAGATTTGCCTGAACCTGAAATCCGTCGTGGAAGTGCGTTCGTCGGTCCATCGGAGCACGCCAGAAATGCACTGGGAGCACCCGGTAGGATCGATGCGAGGGCACACACATACTTCGGAGGTGGAACAGTGCCATAGTGGATTATCTTCCTCGAAATTTGCCAGACGCGGCGTTGACGAAATTCGGATGGAAATCATATTTGGACAGCGGTCGATTCTTTGATTCGTCGCTTACTATACCGAAACTTCCCGAAGGTGAGTGATATCTGCTCTCACGACCAATGAGCGAGTCCAAATCATTTCCCAGTTTGGAGATTGAGCTGCGGCGACGTTTGGGAGGAACACCGGGTGTTTGGGAACGCCGTCGTAGGGAATGTCAAAGGGTTTGATGCGCTTGAACATTCCCAGATGATCACATGCTCGTCCATGGCGTGTGCAACGTAAGGGTTTTGACGGCTTGATAAGATCGGCCGCGCTCTCGTGACCATATTTGTAACTTGAAATCACGTGACTTGAAATCATCTTGTTTCCGTGTCATCACTTCACAGATCTTTCATAGCTTCCACCATCCTGTTCTCTCGCACCCGTGCACTTACAAAAGCCCTCCGGGCTTCCTTGTATCCGGCACTGTCTGCATCCTTGCTTTCGCTCAAACAAGACCCTCCTCAAGTTCGAAAAGTGACCCACATGGCACCTCTCACAAACGGATCTGTGCACAAAAGCACAAAGATACACTCTAAAGTTGTACGTCTCCTCCTTGGATGTAGAACCGTGTATGGGAGAGTATACATCCGCTAATGTCTGTATGCCCCAGGTCATCATCGGTTCTGGTCCTGCAGGGCACACAGCCGCTGTCTACCTTGCTCGTGCCAACCTCAACCCCGTCCTCTTCGAGGGTTTCATGGCAAATGGTTTTGCGGCTGGTGGTCAGCTTACCACGACGACCGAAAGTGCGCGCATGTTTCATCTTATCTCCGCTCATTCTTATTCCCTTTTTCTATTCTAGTCGAGAATTATCCCGGTTTCCCCAAAGGGATTATGGGTCCCGAACTGATGGACAAATTCCGTGAGCAGTCGATACGGTTCGGAACGCAAGTCATCACAGAAACCGTGTCCAAAATCGACTTGTCCGCGCGCCCATTCCGGTATTGGCGCGAAGGTCAAGAGGACGAGGAACCCGAGACCGCAGATGCTGTTATCATTGCAACGGGTGCAAGCGCGAAACGCCTTGGGCTCAATGGTGAGGACATGTACTGGCAAAGCGGAATTAGCGCCTGTGCCGTCTGCGATGGTGCCGTTCCGATATTTAGGTGAACTTTCCGGCACTCTAGGAGATGCTATAGTTTGGGCGCTCACATCATATTGCGAACAGAAACAAGCCCCTAGCCGTCATAGGAGGCGGTGACTCTGCGGCGGAGGAAGCGACCTGTAAGTGGAAAGCATTGCTCTTTCTTTCAACAATATGCTCACCTCATTCCCCTTCTCAGACCTCACAAAGTACGGTTCCCACGTCTACGTCCTCGTGCGCAGAGGAGAGCTCCGTGCTTCCAAAATCATGGCCAAACGTCTGATGAACAACCCCAAGATTGTATGTACGCCCAGCCGGACTCATCACTGTTATACTGATCGCAGCCTTGTTTGATCTGTTCTCCCCGTGGTCTGTAGACCGTTCTTTGGCACACGGTTGCTACAGAGTGCCAGGGAGACGGCGACCTTCTTAACAATCTGCGCCTCAAGAACGTGTTCACAGGTGAAGAAAAAGACCTTCCCGTCAATGGTCTTTTCTATGCCATTGGACACGAACCCGCCACCGCTCTCGTCCGTAATCAACTGCACACAGACGAAGACGGCTACATCATCACCGGTACCCGGCACAACACAAACTAGCATCAAGGGTGTCTTTGCGGCAGGTGACGTGCAGGACAAGCGATACAGACAGGCGATCACCAGTGCAGGCAGTGGGTGTATGGCTGCATTGGAGGTCGAAAGGCTTCTTTCAGAGGAAGAAGAAGGGGTTGAGGCAGAGTAGCTCGAGACGATCAGATGGTCACAAAGCTTGGTGCCACTGGTGCCGCTTTTGACATTTGTCGGACGCTGGTTCGTCGTCGTCCCGAGGACAGTTTTATCCACTCTAGGGTTCCCGCTTGCAACCCCAATACCACGCTTGGAGCCATTCGTAGATCTGGCGCTGTAAAGTAGAAAATCAGTTCCATGTAATCCATCTCTTTTCTCCGTGACTGATATCATCCATCTCAATCGGGCTACTGCAACTTCATTCCGCTGCGGTTGACAAACTTGGTCATTTCAAAGTCCACAACAATCTGCGTTTGCATGGGAGACGAAGTTGATTGACAGTAGCCTGGTACTCTCATGATAGAGCAAGTGCCCAAGACCGGTTTATTGGAGCTACAAGACTGATCCAGGTGCCAGCACTCGATTCCAGAGTCTATTAACCGCACGGCTGGGGTAAGCTCTCTAACTTGCCATGTGCGCAAAATCTACGGGAAGTCCGACGGCTCAACGTTCAACTCGGAATGGTCAAACTAACCAACAACAGCAGTCCCATTGCGTGCGATACGAAACCATGCACTCTCTACTGTATGAGACAGATAGAAGAGTTAGAACTTTTCTCCTTTTCCCGCCTCTCGCGCTCTTTCTTTTCCCGCTCCTGTCCGTCGCGTTCTCTCCTCTCTTGCTCCCGTCTTTCGCGTTCCTGCTCCTCGCGTTCCCTCCTCTCTAGCTCCCGTTTTTCCCGTTCCTGTCTCTCGCGTTCTCTCCTCTCTCGCTCCCGTCTTTCGCGTTCCTGCTCCTCGCGTCCATTCTTTTCGCGTTCCCGCAACTCACGTTCGGCGGCTAGCTGCGCCTCAGCTCGCCTTCTCGCGGCCTCTGCAAGTTCACGAGCCCTACGTTCTTGCTCGAACAATTGTGCTTTGTGATCAGCATCCGCCTTCTGTTTCCTGGAATCCTTCTTATACCGCTGATTCTCATTCTCGAGCCGCGAATTCTCCATTGCAAAGTCGTGACCATCCGCTCGAGGTCGCTGCGAATCTGCTCCACCTTCTCTCGCGCTTTCCTAGCCTCATCCTGGAGTATCTGCCTGGTCTCCTCGTCTTCTGCGAGTCTTGCGGCCTCTATTCCTATACACAAGTCTTCCAGTGCTTCCGCATGACGTTCTCCCTGTTCCTTCAAATCGCACATAATGTTTGCGCCGACGGTGGTATGGGCGAGGTCTTTTTCCTGGTTCACCATCTCGTCTTGGACAAGAAGCGTCGAGGGTTCCAGACCGACCAAGTGGCGCAGGATCGCATATGTAGACTCCTGTGAACCGTCGTGGCGAAGCATCCGAGCCCCCCTATCAAGCGCGGGCTTGAAGAATTTGTCCTTGTTCGCGAGCTCGCGTTCTCTCGCCTCCCCTTCGTCGGGGTCCACCTTGGACCACATGTTGGTCACGAGGAGGACGTTTTGGAGAGTAGCGTCCCCGCAGAGATTGCGAAAGATGTGAAAATTTCTCCTCGATGGACCACCCATCTTGTTGTCGGTGATGCGGTGCATGTAGATCACGCCGGCGAGTCTGGCTCCTTGGCTATATCTGTATGAAGAGGTATGATGATTATTCTGTGGCCGTGTGAATATGTGGATGCTTACGAGCCAGAGAGGTAGTCTGTAATTGACTTGAGGACGTCGGTGTCGCTTCGCGTGGAGTCGTCAAATCCAGGCGTATCGACCAAGGTGACGGTGCGCCCATCGAGGAAAAACGTGGACGTTTCCACGTCGACGGTGCAGCTCTCCAGCGAGTCGCTGACGGCCAGGTTGGACCCACTTGCAAGATTGATAAACTGACAATGGCTTGTCGGTATTCTACCCTGTTTCGTTAGCGAAATCACTTACGGTTGACTTTCCACTGCCAGTCGCTCCCATGACACTATGGACTGAAACTCAGAGGAGGCACAGTCAAAGAGCAAGAACTGACGCACGCCACTCTCATTCTGTCCTCTCGGGGAGTCATTGATATCGCAGTACGGGTTACGGGATGCGTCGACGGTGATGGAGCCTAACCCCTGGGACTCCGAGTGACTACGGTTAAGGATGAGTAGCAAGGCTAAGCAACTCTTTTATCATCAGACGTCGCCGCAAGCGCGTCCTGTGCCATCCTGTACAATGCAGGCGTGGTTCCGGGTGGGTAGGGCGTTGTGTCCACCCTTCTTCTATGCTCTGATTGGCCACGAGGCTCTCCACGAGGTTTCCGCACTATTTTGAAATCACGATAGGTGGAGCATTTTTTTGTCAAGCCTTGGGTGCGCGCGGTTCGTATTATGTGGTCAGACTAATGTTGACTCGTCGTGTGACAATCAGCGACAGCTCTAGTCGTCATCCCGTCCATGCCTCGCAATACCGGGAGTCGCTCTTGTGTGGTCGCCATGGTGCACCACGCCGTGGCGTGCGCAGTTTCGGTGGGCTGGACTCCATTCTGATCGGCGTCCAGACCTTCCATTTGTAGAACCCTCCCGCCCTGATTTCGCTTCCCGCGCCGCACACACGAGATAAGGGGCAATTTCCGGGGTACCCTCATCATGGGTAACGGTAAGTAGAAACCAAAGGAGGCAAAGCGTTCACGTTTGTATTTCGGGGATTTGGTAGCGCGAACCCTTTGGCTTCCGGGTCGAACATAGCCCGGTACTGCGGAATCAATAGTGTTGATGTTTGCTCGCCGTTGATTGCACGAGCACCCTAGACCTTGATCAGATGGTTCATTAAATCGAGCAAGGAAGTACATACCTGAATTTGGGCCGTCTGACTACGTGTCCTTCTAGGAGAACATGAAGAGCCTGCGCAGGAGATCCCGCTCGGATCTCTGGATGACCTCGAGGTCACCACGCAATTGGGTCTGATTCATTGAATCCACGCTTCAACATGTGAGCCAATAATATGACGTGCGACAGCGCTGTTAACACGCGTCCTGTGAGCGACTCCCAAGTGTCTCGTTCAACTTCACCCCTTTCCACATCCAACGACTATACCAATCAACCATGGGCCAACATCTTTCAGCTACTATCCGTAGCCTTTCTACTTGTACGGGCGCACGAAAACGGGGGCGCGTGAGATTGACAGACCATGACGAGGAGTCGGCACCCGCAGCGGGTACATTGATGCCATCTGTACCTCAGGCTAATGCTCCAAAGCCCATCTACATTGCGTATGTGGCCATTCCATTTCCTAGCGCACTGCGATTCTTATAGTGACATCAGGGTGCTGGGTCTAACCGGGAGTGGAAAAACGACGGTCCGTCGACCAGTCGGCCAAGCTGACGAGCCACTAACTTGCAACGTGCTTACAGTTCGTCAACTTGGTATCGGAGTCGTCACTTGGCGTAGGGCGAGGACTGGAGAGCTGCACTTCAGAAGTACAAGCATCGAATCGTTTTAACGTGGGCGAAAGAGAGGTGGTTTTGATTGATACGCCGGGTTTTGGCGACACTACCCTGGCGGACAGCGATATATGGAAGATTATAGCTGCATCCTTCGTCACTAGGTAAGCGTTTAGTTGACTCACTGGTGGTCGAACTAACGCTGCTACCGCAACGATAGCTACAGGGCAGGGATACACTTTACGGGTGTCATTTATATGCAGAGAATATCTGACGTGAAGGTATCTGGTTCGTCTCAACAAAGTTTCAGAATGTTCCAAGAACTCTGCGGCGAAGAGACTTACCCCAACGTCCTCCTCGTCACCAGCATGTGGGACACCGTCACCCCAGAAGTCGGCACTTCCAGAGACCAAGAACTCGCGACCAAGGACATCTTCTTTAAACCAGTCCTTGAAAAGGGCGCCAAGATGATGCGCCACGACAATACACGCGAGTCCGCGCTCGGGATCATCCGGAATCTCGTTGATAAGCCTCGCGTAACTCTTCGAATCCAGCGGGAGTTGGGAGGTGGTGTGGATATCATGCAGACATCCGTATACAGGCAGATACGCGAGCTCATGTTGGAGCTCGTGGCTCAACGGCAGAAGAAGCTGGACACGTTGATGGAGGAGCTGGCGGAAGCCGAGCGGGATGGAGACGAGGAAACGCAGGAAGAACTGCAAGAGGAAGTTCAATCTGCCAAGGCGGAGCTGCAAGATGCCCAGGACAAGACGTCGAAGCTGGCGAACGAGTATCAAGTGGAATTGCAGCGGATCGAGGAGATGCTACGGAGGCGAAGGAGCGGCGATGCAGACGTATAGAGTATGGCTATGTGTTTCATTTTTTCCTACTGGGAGACTACGCTGCAGCCAAGTTGCAACGGAGCACGCGTGCGAGTGGACCTTGAATATTATGGATCTCCGACTGAAGTTGTACCCACTACTCAAACAACTGTCTCTGTTCGTGATTTCGCTAGCCATGTGCATGAGCCGACTCGTAGGTCGGATGCCCTGGTTCCTCGCACAAATTCCGAACATTAGGTGCTACAACTGTAAATGAATGTGTCTTCATACCAGCCCGCAGTCTGTTCCCTGATCTTGAACCAGTGCTTATTTTCCTTTCATTCTTTTCCAGCCACAGTTCCATGTGCACTCGCGCCGTTCGACAATGCAGTGATGTTCAGGCGTTATTACATTCAATGTCGCCACGGTGCCGCAGAGTGGCAGCAGGACCCAGAAATTACTGTTCCTCACCCGAGGGTCTGAGGCTATGAATAATTCATTTAGACGTCCAAGACAGCACGGACTCCGCGTGTCTCTCCTAAGTGCCGATGGCGCAACATGGGAAGAGGTCGAGACAGCGCCACGCCAACGAATCACAGTGATATAAGGAGACTCGTATTCGCCTTCCCGGCACTTCGCTCAGCCGCCCCAGTACTGTTGCCATCCTCGAGACTTTCCTTTTCCTGACTAAGCAGAAGCACTATGGATTTGCGCGAGCAAACTGTCGCGATTGCGTACGCCAGTCTGGCTACCTGGTTGACGATGTTCTCACTTTGGATCTAGCGTCATAGGAGTCACTGGAAGCGGCAAATCAACCGTGAGTAGTCTCTGCCGGAGAAATGCTTGATAACTGACCCTTTCATTACCTAGTTCATTAATGTAGCTAGCGGATCAAACTTGCCTGTTCGCACGTCGTTCGGAAGTGGTACCACCGAATTGAAATCATCGACGTTCTCCCTCGATGGCCAGACTGTCGTCTTGATTGACACTCCAGGGTTCGATGACGGGACCCTGAGCGTACTAGAAGTTCTCAAGTTGATCAGTGATCATTTTTCTGGACTGTAAGTATGTGCACATCACCTGGAATACAGATACATTGAATTCACATGTAGGTATACCCAAGGAGTCAAGCTTGCGGGCGTCATCTACATGCACTGCATCACTGAGGACCATATACGCGGTCCATCGAGGCACAACTTTCTCACCTTCAGCAAATTTCGTGGTGAGACGAGTCTCCGGGACGTCCTTGTCGTGACCAACAAGTGGCCTGGGAAACAGCCCAAAGATGGCGAGGGACGAGAATACACGTCTATTTACAAAGATGCATTCTTTGGGCCTGCGATGGAGAAGGGGGCTCGGATGCTCTGCCATGATGGATCGCAGGCATCTGCCCACGCGATCCTTCGGCTTTTGCTCCGTCGGGAGCGCACAGTTCCTCCCACCCAAGGAGACTCGTCAGACCAGAAGGTGGATCTTAGTTGCACCGCCGCGAGCACAGGCACTGTGCACGAACTTACGGGCCAGGTTAAGCATCACACCAAGGTGTTTGGGGAGCTGTGCAAAGGGATAGATGCAGCAACGTTTGCGGAAGACGATGGGACCAAGAAGAGGCTGCAAGAAGAAGCTAGGAACTCATTGGAGGAGATAGAACGAATTCGACGCGACCTAGAGCAAATGGTCACGAATCTCGCGACGGAAAATTCACGACTTGGGGAAGCTAATCGTCGGTATAAGGATGTTTCTACAACGCAGAATACGGAAGCTGAGCTCAGAACAAAGTTGCTAGAAGAGGAGCGTCGGGCCCGGGAACTCGCACAGGCCAAGCAAGAGCAAGCTGGAGCGCAGCTGGACGAAGAACGCGAGCGCCTTCGACATGACTTGAAGCAAATAGGCCACGAATCTTGCGACGGAAAATTCCCGACTCGAGGAAGAGAATCGTCGGTATAAGGTAATTCCACAGCGCAGAAGGCGGAAGCTGAGCTTAGGACACGGTTGCTTGGAGAAGAGTGCCGGGCTCGAGAACATGCAGAGGCAAAGCGAGAGCAAGCTGAAAGGCAACTGGCCGAAGAACGCGCGTTGTGGGAACGCCAAAAGATGGAGAGGGAGAGTTTGAGGGGACATGCTGGACCACCGTATGACAAGCTTTTTGCGTGTGGTGCTGCAATCTTTGCCTTCATTTGCGTGACTCGATATGCGTTTGATGGTTCCCCCTTGCTGTAATTCTTCGGCTTCGCCAGTGGATCTTCTCTGTTTATTTATTATAACTTATTCACATCCACATCGTCTATGTAGTGGCCTGTCACATAGGCAACACGAGATTCAGATCCTGCATTGCCTTCCTTTCAGTCGCATTAAATATTGCCAATTCATATTGCTCGTTCTAGGATTCTAGGCCATGATCGGTCCATTTTCACCATCGACACAGCGCCATGTCCTCGTGCGCTTCAAAGTGCCGAATGTGATAAATTGGACTAGCACGAGGTACTATTGGTACCTCAGCCGAAAATCGAGGAACTTGCATCACGGTCCTAAGACTTCGTAAAAGCTAAATATGCACTAGTTCACACAGAATCAGCATCACCAAGTAATTACCTTGCTGTTGCAGTAATGAAATACCTCAGACGCACGTTGAACCAAGGCTCAGTCATATTCAGCGTCTGGAGGACCCGAAACAAAGCGTAATGGAAAGATCCTTTGTCTGACCTATTGAAAATCACAGAATCTACGCTGTGTGATACGCATCCTTGAGGCGCTCATGCACATACTCTCCTGCAATGATAGAGTCATATTTCGCTGGCCTCTCGGCAGACACGCAACTTGGTATCGGCTGAAAGTGGACACGTCAATCATCTTGCGCCTGTCGTTTCACTGGAAAGTCACACACCTCGATTTTGACATGGTAATCTGTACCGAAGAACAAGGGGATAGAATATCGTTCTTTGCTGCTTTTATTTACGGCTCGGTGAACGGTGGACTTGAAGACATCATCTGTCGAACAATGTGCTTTAATATCTGACGGGAAAGAAGGGAAACACTGACTGGTCCACAATGCAAGTTGGTCACCAATGCTAACATAGATGTCGTGAAGACCCTGACGAGGTCCAGAGGGCATGAACTCACTTGATCACCAGCGTATCTTTGATAGCAGGTGCATCGACCCACTGTTTCTCTGAGTTCATGATCTGAAGTGCTTGGATTTCGGGTTGTTGCCAGAGTATGGTAAAACACTATGAAGGCAAACATGGAGTGAGTTTCTCGTATTGCAATGCAGCTCTACGCCGATCTCTGACCTCGAAGCTATGGAAGAAGTAAGTAAGAGTAGAACAGCGACGTGAAATACTAAGCACTCGCTGTGAGCCCCGATACCAGGGGTATCTTCGTTGACTTCGGGATGTCCGCTTTGTAATGGATAATGAAGCACTCTCATGATCGCGGCAGAATTCTGCGTCTGGAATCAATTAATAAGTTTCCTCGAAACACGGACGTGCACAGGACTGAACCTACCTTGTCATCGAAATACGTCTCAGGTAGTTCCAAAGCCAGGGCAAAAAGCGGGAATAATGCCTTGCCAACGTTTACTGCTGCGTGACTGGAAAGAGACCCTTGAAAAAACTATGCCTGATCAGGTTTGACTAGACGTACTAGTATGCAAGGCAGGCTTCTCTGAATCCTGGACAGTCGTCAGAGGGCCATACATTGGCGCCCGCCATAACGCCATCATTTGCCCTCTTCTCGTCATGCATTTTTGCTTCGATTTCTTCCCAGCCCATTTCAAAGCCTTCGTGAAAGTCGCCTTTGTCGTTATTAGTTGGATCGATGTTTGAATCGAGGGGTGGATTGTATCCTTTGAAATTGGCGACAGTCCTATGGTGTAGCTTCATAATAAAGTAATTCAGACCGGAGGCTGGCTGCACAAGGGATTATAATGGTAGAGCCATACCTTCATCTTTGTCGCCATTGGAAGACTGAAGTACGTTTGCGCCGCAGCAAGGACATTATCCAAGTATGACCCTGGAATGCCATGGTTTTTGACTGGGGAATGTAATTATAAGATGAGACGGGCTCGTTGTTCCGTGATGACAACAAACGCACCATAGAAAAATCCGACTCGCATACACGCATCTCGGATCTCATACGCAGTTTCCAGCCTTCCTTCTGGTGTGCTACACTTGCTCAGGTCTCTTCAATCGAGTCGGTCAGAAAATGGGTTTGCTAGCTGATCGACTCGTGATCAACAGCCTCACATGATCGGGATGCTGGTAAACGCGCCATTTACGCCAGCTGCAGTCTCTGCCAAGGACATGATGCGACCAGAAATGAACAGCGGAAACCTCGACGCGACACAAGATGGAGGACGGAGATACAACGCTCGAACTTCGCTTGAAGTTGCCACCAAAGTTCCGAAACGTCTACCATATCGGGCTTCAGCCTACCGTCCAGCATATCCACCACTGCCTTTACCGCTGACGACGCCCGTTTTCAAAATGACCAGTTCGGCTGTACCTTTCGATGCTTCTGATTCATTGCGCTATGCCGTTACCCATGTCTTTCTTCCCATCAAGCCCCCCGCCAAAAGGGACTACACACTAGAGAATGACGCGTCACTAGCTCGTGCAGTATGCACCGCTGCCCACGCCTATACTGAGCAGGCTCAGTGGTATCGCATCACAAAGATGTTGGACAACTTACAAGCCTCCGTGCAGTCGGAGCATATGGACGCCGACCACATCATCTCCCAGCTCCGGAATATGCAAACAGGAGGCACGGTTGCAATTTTCCCTATAGATCCGTGCTGACACTACCTAGATATCCTTGCGTTTTTCATCCGACATCAAAATGCTGCAATTCTCCTCACGAAGCGGGAGGACTGTACGCTGTGCGAGCTATTCGAGGTGTCCCCACACAAAGATGCTGTAAATAAAACGCCAGGGCCTCTGGTATGCTCGTATCCTGAGTCCGTTGTCGAGATCCCGAACGAGGTGCTTCACGACGTGGACTTCCAATTCAGGCTCGCCAACTTTCTCTCTCTCCCTAACGCTGTCGACTCGGATATTCCGAGAAACGACCTACAATACATGGATGCTTTGCTTCATGACATCTTGCGAAATGTTGGTTGTGCTGTGGATGTTCCTCGCATCATGAAACGCGTTCACGACCACGCTTACGGGTGGGGTGACGTTTGGCGTCGCTCGCCTCTCTGGCTTCTCATCAAGGTTGCAATCCAGATCTCGGCTCACCGTTCACCGAGTCTCGGACGTCCTTCTTATAAGCAGTTCGTCCTGTTCTTCATGTGCACCCTTGCAAGGGACGCAAACAGAGCAAATCTTTCAAGTAATCTACTTGACTTGATGTCATCTCGAATTCTCCGACGTTTAAGCAAGATTACTCCTGCCCCGGACTGGCTCTCCGAAATGGCACTGACGACCTGTGCTACTCTTCGAAAGATCGTTGATGCCAGATGGGAAGAACTAAACACCCACCCATCCCCATCCTCATTCCAGAATCCTTCCCCCGATGAACTCGCAAGAGACTCAGAACTCTCCCTCCTAAACAGTCGTGAATACATTCATAGCATTCTGGCGAGTCGTGACCATAAACCCGTCAGTACTACGTTCAGTCCCGATCACCATCGCCGCGGTACCTTCAACGACTTTTTATCTTCGAATGGATCCTTCTTCGACGAGGCATATGATACCGAACCCTTCACTACTATCTATGACGTTGAGCGATTGGTTGAGGAGGGTATCGACGACTGGGTTGGCCAGGTCGCGGATGTGGACGAGGCGTGCGCGCAGCTCGAGATCTTGATGGATCAATACATGACGAAGGCTCACTGCCTGACTGAAGAATATTCACCTGACAAAATTCAGAAGAGGTCTCCATCCAATTATTGACAGCGATCGAGCTTTACGTGGCACTCGATAAGCTGGTTGTGAAGGAGGTTCCTATGCTCGCCGATTATTCCCCTCCAATGTCAATTGCAGCCCTAGAAGGCCTGCTCCTACGCAAGACAACGAGCCTCCATCGCCTTTCCTGTGCATATCAGTATCTCTCCGCACGCCATTCTCAAGCACGTTTGGAATACTTGGAACTTTCGAAAGAATTCACTGAAGACAGTTTTCCAGTCCGGTATTACGACCAATCTCCGGATCTTCAGCAACTCAAAGCTCGTATCGAAGCAGATGTGATGGAAAATGTCAGTGCAAACACTCCCTTCCCGGAGCATGCACGGGCTCACATAGCCGGCAGCATATACCCGGTCAACGACTGGCACGGTCACCACTACTCGCCCTGCCATTGCATGCGTTGAAAGTCGTCGTGTTCGAACTGCAATGCCCACTATGCGTTCATATCTGGCGTTCTGCTGTTTCTCGCATTCTGCCATGTTTCGATTATCCCATCTTTAAAGGGCGGTACGGGGAGGAAGATTCGAGAAGATACCTACTGCTTGTGGATGACACTGCATTGCGGCCTTACTTTGTCCAGCGCAAAGGGCCACACCCCTCCATCCAAGTTCACCTTGCTTATTTTTATCCGAAGTCTTCCCAGCCCCAGAATGGCCTGGCGTTACGTTATGTTGTCCAACCTCCTCACAGTAACTTTTTGGCTGCGCACGAGCTGGAGCGGTACTACTCTCGGTTGATTCCTTCTCCGCGGTACCAACATTGGAACAGAGACTTGGAAAGCTATGTGAATTCCACGTCTCACACGTCCAACGACGTTCTATCTGGTCTAGCAGACTGTCCCACAGATCTCTCCCTCGACGAATTTATTACATTTGCACACTTGCGGAGCGGTGGCTCGATCCAGTGGCTCAACATCTTGCGGGGGCTGCGCAGCAGAACTCTCAACCTCCGTCGTCACCAGATTCACTACCTTCTTTCCCAAGCCGTCCTTCAAGTCGGTCCATTTGATCCGAATACAGGGGTGTGGTTCTGGCATCAAGAGCTTCAGGACCCGTTCTTTTCCAGTGCTTTTCTAGACGAGTTGGAGGATTTTTTCATGGATGTCAGGGATGGCTCGATGGATGGGGTGTTGATGAGTACCATTTCCTTATTACTCACTCGAGTGCTTGCATCCAGCCCCGAGGAAGATGTCGCTGAGCGGGCAGTCACACTTCTTCGAAGCGTACGCAGGAAGACGTTCAGTTGGGTGCAAGAGCTATCATACGACTTAGCGAAAGCACCGGCGAATGAAGAACGCAGTGATTTGTTGCGCGACATGGCTGTCACTTGTCGAAGCACGTTCGATGTTGATCCCGCTACCTTCCGCAAGGTCTTGCATTCTCCAGAGGATGTCGACGCCTTATTTTCTTGTGCCTTCTTCGTGTACGCACTTCGTCCGGAATGTATGTCCAATTCTCCATGTAAATACCCTCAATACTCATACTTCAACTCTTCAGACCCAAAGAACTTGGACATGTACTCACAGTTGCTTTTTACCCGAGACCGTCGTATCTCTTTTTCTCTCGAGGAGGTCTCGAGGGATACAATCCTTGCCGATCCCTCAGACTACGGTGTTGACCTTGCAGTTTCCAGGATTTTCGTCAGCTATAAGCCAGGTGTACGTAAATGGGAGCAGCTGCAGCACCCAAACAATCGTTGCATTACATGTGAAACCGAAGCAACTATGGTCCAACCCAAGCAAATAGTTCACGTTGATCTGCTCAATGGGGAGCTTCGAGTAGCTGGCCAACCATTGGGGATTTTGTCAGACGGGATTTTGGGCTCTCCGCAGTGCCGAGAAATCCTTCATGATGTACGTTGCTACAGCTGCTGATATTGACAAGGGTTCCTAATCACCCTTTGCAGCAAGGATTTTTTGTCATACCATCTAATCTCCCGGGGATGGATTTCATGACTGTCCCCATGATGTCTAAACGTAGGGTAAGTTCACTAATAATAGGTGACATGATCATTATTGGTTAAATACTTGCAGGTGCACTTTTCGCTGCGAGATGGCAATTTGGAACTTCGAGTGCATCTTGAACGTGATCAAGCGAATGATCTCCTCGTGTTGATTCCTTCGAGCGAATTCTATGGAGACCTTCCGCCAGGACTTGTTGACGGGCATATTCATTGGCTGAATCTGGCTGAAAAGGTCATCGAGATACGCCCTCTTGACCAACTTTGGGAAACATCTCCACGATACTGGAGGATCGATTGTGCATCCGAACCATATCGCATGTACAGGGGTCATGAGACCCTTGTAGACATCCGAAGCCCAACCTCGGCAATGGTTTCCAAGTGTCTCGAGTGTCTCGATGATGACGGCAACGTCTGTTTACCCACCGGTAGAAATTCTACAGATGGCGAATACATCTCGATCTGGCCCAGGGACCTCCTGATCACCGCATCTCTTGTCGGTTCTGCATCTATGCCCCGGTTGTCCGTCACTTTGCCATGCTATGACTTGTCGTTTTTCGTAAACGAAATGGAAGAACTCGAGTCCGGTGACTTCAAGGATATGGTTTACGACGAGAATAAATGTGTCGGGACGCTGTTCGGTTTAGGGGACCTCCTCGTTCTTCGGCCGAAAACCTATATCGCGGGGACCCTCGTACCAGAGGCACTAATCCCTAGACGTGTCCTAATACCAGATGGCAAACCTACGATGTGCGGCGATCACCAGGTTCGGATTGACATCTCATGCACGGGCAATTCATACCATACCTACATTGTGGATGCTGAACTGGGCTGCTTGACAGGGAATGGCAGCATGATGAGCATGCAATCTCTGGCCTATCTGCATGCCATGACTAGTTGCCATCGACCGGATCCACTGACAGGAAAAACCGGTGCTCAAGCGGCACTCGATCTCTTGCAGTCCGCTGCGTGTCGGTCGATCATGAAACTCAATGCTCTAGATAACATTGAGCTTCAGACTGAAACCCAGTATCCTCAACTCAACATTGCGTACAAGGAAATCCAAATGAGATATTACTGGCATCCACCTTGGCACCTTCATGATGTTGGAGCAACAGAGAAGCATGCCACACAACGGGCTGCATATCTATTTCCTTCGAATCCTACTGGTCCAGCCACTCCAGAACGCGATCTCGACGAAACCCATTATTTAGACATCCCCTCAGAATTAGGACCATCTACTCTTCCGCGCACAACCTTGTCTTTGCGATGTCTTTACAACGCAGGTTCACCTAGACAGATTACACTTGATCACCTGATTTGCAATCGTCCAGCGACGGCCCAACTACCAGTCCGTATCTCTTTGCTTCGCGACAGCTATACGAGAGCATCAGATGATATCCCCACCTTGGATCCACTATTTTCCTCTCTCCAAACCGACTCCGCGTTTCAGCGAGAATATCTCGCTCATCTAGGTGCCAGCGCAAAATACGTTCGCGTGGAGTCGCAAACGACATCCAGAGTGGCAGGAGAGAGCCTCATTGAGGCACTCAAGCAGCACTTTGTGCGGTGCAGAGCCAATTACCTGCACTGTCTGGACATTCTCAAGAAAAATCTGGGTCCAACGACCGAGTCGTATGAGCAAGCAGTCGATAACTGTGGTCTATGGCCGATGATTACTGCAGATGTACTCTTGCGATATCTCGGGTCCGCCTCGCCGATCGACATCCCTCCACGCTGGAAGAAATGCTTGACGTCGTTGGCTTTACTCCTTTTGGACCTACAGCGTTCCCGGAGATTGCTACGATTTGCCTTGGATGGTCTCAGGGAAGAGTTTTTGAAAGAATTGGAGAACGAGGGATGCGATGGGTGGAATCCTGAAGAGTACCCAGATTGGCTGTTGATCCAAGTTGGTTTCTTCTCTCTGAACGCTTATCTCTACTAATGTCACTTTTCATGTGGTCAGATTCAAGGAAACTTTCTTATTCGTCGTTCCCAGGCAGAAATTGCGATGGAGATCATGTCCCCACGATCCGATCAAAACACTGTGATGCAGGTCAACATGGGCGAAGGGAAATCATCCGTGATTATTCCCATTGCTGCTGCCGCTCTCGCAGATGGAAAACAGCTTGTCCGTGTCATTGTCCCGAAAGCACTGACAGTCCAGATGTTCGAATTGTTCGTCGCTCGTCTTGGCAGTCTCGTTAATCGACCCATATACCACCTTCCCTTTTCTCGTACTCCTGAATACCTTGGCAGCGCCGTGATCAGCCTTCAAATCGATGATCTACACAAGCTCATGCGTCAGTGCATGGCGGAGCGCGGAATTCTAATTGTCCAACCCGAGCATGTTGTGTCACTCAAGTTAATGACTGTAGAGCAGCAGCTTCATAAAGGGAAGGTTGCCGCAGACCCATTACCAAAACTTCAGAAGATCTACAAGCAGGCCACCACTGGCTTGTCGCTCAAATCGGTGGGTGCGATTCATCAAGTCAATGGTAGTTGATTCAGTTTATTTTTTAAACTCAGCTCTCGAAAGACAGCATCGTGGGTAGCATGTTTCGACTGCTAAGCCAGTCGCCTGGCACTGGCACTCAGTCAAGCAGAACAGATTCCCAAGCGGACCAACGTGACGAGCACAATGACGATCGCGGTGCATTGGACAGCGCATCCAAATGGCTGAGCCTTCAGAGGTGGATTAACTTTCATGTTCGAGATATTCTGGACGAGAGCGACGAGATCCTTCACTCTCGGTTTCAATTGATCTACACGCTCGGCTCCCAGCAGCATGTAGATGGATATCCTGACCGATGGACGATTACTCAGCAAGTCCTGCGGCTCGTGAAGACGCATGTATATTCCCTTTCTAGACAAGCCCCGCACTACATACAGTACGAATGCAACCCACCCGGATCGTTTCCGCGTGTTCGCATCATGCGGACCTCCGATGTCGGCCAACACCTGATATCGCTGGTTACGGAAGACGTGATGGCTGGTCGGCTCCCCGGGTTCAACTTTCAACGTATCTCTCCAACATTAGATGACGCAATTCGCAGTTTCATATCGGACGAGGATGTCTACCAAATTCCTGATACAGCGAAGAGGGTTGAGGAGTATGCTCAAGATTCTGACCAGAGTCATCTTTGGAGCGGACTCCTGCTACTCCGTGGTCTACTGACCTCCAACATCCTTGTGTATGCTCTCTCTGAGCGGAGATGGCGTGTTGACTATGGCCTTGCCTTGCAGCCGCGACCATGGGAGAATGATGCGACCCCCACAATGCTTGCGGTTCCATATCGAGCCAAGGACGTGCCGGCACCGAACACCCAGTTCGGCCATCCGGATCTCACCATCATTCTAACATGCCTATCTTACTACTATGCTGGCCTCAGCGAGGAGCAACTGAGAACTTCTTTGGAAATCCTACTAGACCAAGATGACCCGTCCGAGGAATACGGGCGTTGGATCGAAGACTGCGATTCAGTGCCGGGTCCCCTTCGAAAGCTCAGCGACATCAACCTCAGGTCATCGGAGCAATGGGACAATGTCATATTTCCGCTTTTCGCATGGAACCAAGCTGCCATAGATTTCTACCTTTCGCGAGTGGTGTTTCCACGAGAAGCGAAAGAATTTCCATGGAAAATGTCCGGGTCTAGTTGGGATTTAGCAGAGAAACGGGGGAAACTCATAACGGGTGAGTGAAACCGCAAATCATCCCGTGTCATTCCATTCGGTTGCTTAATCAAGGACTAGGGTTTTCGGGCACGAACGACGGACGATGGCTGCTGCCCATGTCCATCGCTCAGCGCGACCTCGACCATCAGAGGGGAACCAACGCCAGGGTTCTCGCGTATCTTCTTCAGCACGAAAATGACTCGTATATGGTGGCTCACGAGAGCGACACACGGTGGTCTACGCATGCATTCCTCCAACTGGTAGCCGCACAACAGCCCGAAATTCGTGTTTTACTGGATGTCGGCTCGCAGATTCTCGATCTTTCCAATCTCCAAGTGGCTGAAGCGTGGCTGGAGATCACCCGCAGCGCTGCAGGCGCTGTCTATTTCAACGAGGATGATGAACTGATGGTACTAACCCGAAACGGCACTCTTTCGCACATGTTGTCATCGGCACTTTCTCAGCAGTTAGACCGTTGTGTTGTCTATCTGGATCATGCACACACGAGAGGAACAGACATCAAACTTCCTATCGGGTCACGAGCAGCTGTTACCCTGGGTCCCAAGGTAACCAAGGATGCTCTGATACAAGGTTTGCCTTCGTGCCGTGATTCCTTCGCCGAATCTCACGGTTTGTGGTTTCTAGGTTGCATGCGGATGCGAAAATTAGGACATGGTCACTCGGTCATGTATTTTGTACCACCAATAGTCGATCGGAACATCCGTGCGTTATCCGGCAAGACAGATCCAACTGCCCAAGTCACTACAGTTGACATTTTATGCTGGGCAATACATGAAACCTGGACCGACATTCAGCAGCGAGCTCCTTACTGGGCACAACAAGGCATGAACCATAGATCGAGACGTGATGCTTGGTCTTATTTCGTTAGCGCCAACTCCACAAGAGAGATGCTGGCAGATGCGTGGCTTCAGCCAGAATCGAAATCACTTGTAGCTCTCTATGCACCCTCTGACACTAAAAATAACTCGAGCGATTTGTCCCAATTGGATTCAGATATCCAGCAGCGTTGCAAATACCTCGGCATTCTATCGCTTCCTTGTGCACATATGGAAGAAGAACAAGAACGGGAGGTTCGCCGTGAGCGGGAGCGTGAACGCGAGGTGGAGTTGCCTCCCAGGGCAAAACCGGCGGAACATTCCCTTCATCCGGACGTCGTGTCCTTTGTGAAGACTGGTATTCTCCCTCCATTGCACTCTGGCAGCGCATTTCTTCCCGTCTTCACAACGCTCGAGGAGATCCCTGCGGCTACCCGCGAAGCAGATGTCTGGAGCCCATTTCTCTTGGCAACAGCAGACTTCTATAGGACGATTAAGCCCGAATCCACTTCAGGAACCGTGGATCAGTATCTCCGACCTGTCCAGTGGATTCTCTCTGGCGAAAAGGACGGTAACCAAGTGCTCGTTCTGCTGAGCCCATTTGAAGCCGACCGCCTGATGCCAGACATCAGGGCGAGTGAACATGTCCACCTTCATGCGTATGCACCCCGTACATCTCTACGGATGAAACCATCGGACGATCTCAGTCTCTATTCCATCCCACCCCTCCCCTCTGATTGGACGCCATCTTGGGCTCTGATAGACCAGCTGAATGTGTTCGCTGGGCAGCTGTATCTCAGGGACTACAGAACGTACCTCAGGCTCTGTCGTTTCCTGGACGTACCTACGAAAGAGTCACCAAGCGATGCATCAGTCAGGCGAAACTTGTTCAACATTCCTGGTGGTTTAGACGAGATGGAAATTACATTCTCGGGTTCACCGCTGCCTTTTGTCATGGCGTTACTTGCCATTCGAACCCGAGGCCGACCATTTGCACATACGCAGATGGGCAGGATCCTCCAGGGACAGCGTCTAACGGAGAAGGACTTTGAAGGACTAACATAAACAAGGAATGGAGACACCCGAAGCAATGATCGTTAGTGGTGTGTTCTCTGACAACGAAATGTCAACGGACAACTGATCATCGATCATCCTTGTTCTTCCTACACTTATAAATGCATCTTTGAATTCTAAATATTGATACAGGTTCCATGAACTATGCCTTGTGGTTCCCAAACGGTCAAGACAGATTGAGAGGAAGCGAATCATGAGAATGTACTCTACAACGAACAGTTATATCGAACGTCTTGAACTACTTGATGTTTACGACAAGAGCGGCCTCACAACTTGAAGCGTCACGGTCCACACCCCTTCTGTCGTAACATACCCTGCCTCTCACACCATCAAACCAGATATTACTAGTCTGGGGTAGATTGGAAACTTGCCGCCACCGAGGAACCAGAATTAGTCCGAGATCAGCCACACAGTTATCTCTACTAGCATCGATTGCGAATCGCATGATAAAATGGTTGGCACACCACCATCTGAAGCCACCGCGTGGCCTGGAAAAATGGTAGAAACCTCTGACATGCCCATCATCCGAAAAGTCAACGTAGCGCTCCAAGTTTGCGGACGAGCCATGTGGAACACGAACACGGGCGATTTCTTGCAAGTCAGTGGCCACGGGTAGGACAACGTCAGTGGATGAGTGTTTGGGTAGTGTGAGGTCGATGCAAGAGATGTGGAGCTCGTCCTCCACGTCATCATCGAAAAACTGATGCAGAAACCGGATGTTGATTGTGCCCGACTCGGCATCCACGATAGAATTGCGGATGAGATCAGCGTTCTTGACAATATCATGATTTGGTATGAACCCTTCATGGGAGAGACAGAGAATACCAATGCCATTGTCGAGTTGTGAATCGGCAGGAATTGTGAAGGCTTGCACGAGAGTTGATGGTGCTTCGGGAGGGTCCGTACAAAAAGGGAAGAAAGAGATAATGTGTGTCTTCGTCAACACAACATGAAACAATGGCTCAATGATAGTTATCTTGCTAGTGATGAGCGACCTCCGTGGTAGCTGATATTGTTCACGACCTACCAGTTCCGATTTGAATGGAGGAAATCATAGAATGATCTAGTTTCCGCGTCGAAGACCAAATCTTGACAAGCGCTCTTCATGTAGAAAAATGGTGAGTGGCCACCGTGTATCTTCATGTAGCCTGCAAACTCCAACAGCTTCGGGGGAATGTTGAGTGTAAGGGTGTGATGGAGAGAATTTCCGTCGACACGGAATTCCAAAAGCTTCCTAGGAGAGAATATAAAATATTAGAATGAGCAGAGGGAAAGACAATGCAGACCATAAGTCGCCGTCCGCAGTGTCCTCATTGAACAGAACATGGATAAGCAATCCACTGCTGGACACCACGGGGCATGCATCACAGAAACCGTGTGGTGCATCATATTCCCACAAGAGCTTGGTAAGGGTGTGACCCTGCGTCAGAATCGAGGTCGTACGCCACGACCTTCACGGTGTGGTATCGCTCGCAGCCAATGAACCACTTCCCGTACACGATGGCATAGAAATCCAGGAGTGGTATGTCAGATCGGATTGCTACACTCGAGATGTCTTCCATAGGCCGAGTTGTCCACGAATTTGCCAGCCGTTCGGATTGGACGAGAGTGTGGTCGAGAAACTGGACCGCTTGGGAAGGAAATGGACCAGGAGGACGAGGCAGGCGTGCATTCCTATAAAACGATGTCCATATCGCACGATCATAAGTTATATCATAGAACTGGTTGGAAATCTGTCCAGTAACAACACGTGTGATCAAACTGGGGAGGGAACTAAAGGTAGAAAACAAGCTTACCACTCGCAGCCGAACTACTTCTCGAGGACTCAGGAAAGAAAGGATGTGAGAGATGACCTCTGGTGGCAGGATGCATTGCGACCCCATGTTCCAGACAACTAGAACAGACGTTAGGAGCTGATACTTATATAAGTACTCCGGGAACAGCCGGTATCACCGAAAACTGGTAATCTCCGAAAGGTCCTCGTTTGATCGCCCAACTCGACCTCTTGTTTGTAACTCAGCACGTACAAGAAAAACGACACTGTGGTCACCCCTGAGTCCTTGACAAGAGACACATCGGATCATGACGCTGCACGTGTCCAAACAAACTCTGCGAAGTTGGAAAGCAGGGTGGTTCCCGGGAATCATGCGAGGGCAGCGGGACGTTGCGCTCAACCGATAGAGGAATGTCACGGCATAAGACCATGGAGAGACTGTGCGTACTGCGTATCGACGGACTGTCAACCAATGTCTGTCACCCAAAAGCACCCGGGTCTGTTAGACACTTGATCACGTAGGGGAAAGAGACGAAGAGTGGAAAAATGCACGACAAAATGGGCATGTTTTTTTAGCCCATGTGCGACTTGGCAGGACATCAAAGTATCCCAGGCTGTCCAAATGCATGCAAAGCACGTTTAATGCGGCGCCGAGCGCGCGACATATCCGTGCAAGCCATGCGAGCGCTAGCTTGCAGTCCTCCTTGTACTTGCCCTCCTCAGGCAATTCGTCGTACTGCTGTATGAACTCGACAACGTAGGATATTTGGAAACCGCGATGCATGGATGTGGTATAGAAGCCCGTGGGTCGACTCGGTGGGGACACTGCAGGACAGAGAAAAAAATTGGTAGACTTTGGAGCAAGGTTACCAGACAAACTGTTACTATGAGTCCTTTACCGAGTCCTTCTTTAGTAGTCACAAGCATATCAGTCAGGACACGCACAATTCCGGATCACAATAAATAGAAAAATAGTACCTCGCAAGCTACCCGGGCCCAGTGTTGATTTCTTGAACAAACACAATGTATACGCCCTGTTGAATGTTCCCCTGCCGTGCTGGATGGGCGAGAGAACCGCTCCAAGGCATGTGCTGTGACCGTGACGTGACGGGACCGTGAACCGAACCCACACTTACTTCCTATGACGAGGCCATCAATTTCGTGTTCTACTTATATCCAATGGAATGCAGTTCTTAGATTTCACTCTGCCTGAGACTGCCACCCTAGTCTCCAACATTGTCCCTAGTCCGTCTCCCTTTCCCGCCACGCAACATGAGCAACATAATAAGATATCTGGTAACTGCCTTCAACCAATATATGGATCAATTCACTGGTCAACATATGGCTCAACAAACGGATATCGACTTGTTAGAAAACTTCAGGCAAGCTGTTTGGGGCAATCCCGCTGCCCTCGCAGCACAGACAGCAGGTCAGGATGGCCAACCAGTATTGTACATTGACCTGGATCACCACCTTGCGGCACTACAAGTCATCTTCATGGAAGTACGCAGAGAAGAGATCTTGGTGTTGCGAGAGTATCAGGAGGCAATCACTGAGTTTAGACGCAACACAGGGTCTTACAGAAATGGGGCTTGTATCAGTGGACAAGCACGGTCGGGTATGTAATGCAAACATGCATGTTGTTGATTCTGGATTCTTGACCATGACTTATAGGAAAATCGACATTCCTTGCCTATGCTCTCATTGAGCGCCTCCGTGAACAACAACCTGTGGCTGTCCAGCCCTCTTGGAGTGACGAACATGGCGAATACATCCTTTTCACCCAAAATGGTACCAGTGTTCACAAGTGGTACGATCAAACTCCTATAGCAAATCATGGATCGAATTTGTGGTTGCTTTGCGACACCAAGGAAAACTTTCAAGGACCAACACTGGCGTTCGCAAGAGCTAAGTTGAAGAAAACGGGTCCACGCATTTTCATTGCTGCCTCCCAAGCCAATATGGGTCGGAAGTGGGCATTTCGAGAGTCCATTGTCGTTTATTATATGGACCTTTGGTCCCTTCAAGACATTAGAGATCTAGGGTGCGTTTTATGAAAGATAATTGAATCCAGTAGACTCGGAGTCTGACGAGTCTTTCCTAGTTCCATTTTCAAGTATGAACCCAACATCATCAATTCCATGACCGAGCTCGCAATACAATATGGGTCCATGCCTGGAGTGGTAACAACAATCTTACAAGACCCTGGACTCGAGGATTTCCATCGCGGGGTGGTCATGGAGGACGTTGGGAAAACTCTTTCCGACCCTACGACGGTGATTAAGGCCCTCCTTCAGGTGGACAATCCCCCCACCGGACCTTCTACAGTATTTTTCATCAGGCCTTATAGGGATGGTGACGGTATCAAACGCACCATGCATGAAGTGCTCATACCTACTCCGTGGCTTGCGGATCAGCTGGTTATCTCGCTTAACGACAACCAGAAGATAGAAAAGGCAAACTTCGTTGAGCTCCTGGCCTCTGACAAACGGACCCGTTCGGCCGCTGGATGGGTTTATGAGGCAACGGTCCACGAGCTTCTGGACCAGACGACGTCCATCACTGTCCGCTGGTACGATGGGCCTCCACAAACCATCTCCTTCCCTCGGCCTCTTGAAACCCGCAGTACGGATCCCGATCTGAACTCGGCCCCCCCTTTTTATTGGCGCCCTCCGAGGTCAAACCAGGCCGGAATCGATGGTGCTATATTTGCAGAAGATCACGTCTACCTCATCCAGGCTACTATCAGTCGTAATCACCCAAGTCCTCAAAACGGGATCTGGAAATTCTGGAACGACGTGCCCGAAGACAAGCGGCGTTTGCCATGGAAGTTGATTTTCATCGGACCTTCTGACGACCAGATCAATCAAGCTTCCGCGAAGTACTCTCGTAGCTTGCAGTATGGCGCTGCAAGAACAAGGAGTGCACTGGAACAGGATGTTGTTACAAAAACGGACCTCCCCGTTGGTCGTTTTTCCTTTCGTCCTATCAATATTCCCTCCGTGTTCGAGTTCTGAATATTGTTTTTTTTATAAAGAGACTAGAGCGATGTTGGATGTTAGAGAACTAGTTACATTAAACATTGCGCATAATTCCTTTTTCTCCTCGCGCTCCTGTGTTTTGGACACCAACATTAGCTGTCGTGATCACCTATTCCACCGACGTTCTTATCACAACAAGAACGACCCGACAGAGCGACACAGACGCGGCGACGGTCATGACTGCCACGGAGGGCAATGATAGCCTCAATCCTGCAGCACCGCTCGAGCTACTCGCGGCAGCGACAAGTGATTGGCCGTAGTTGGCCGTAGCCCACAGCAGGACACCGTTCGTCCAGCCGAAACCTACTTGGACGGTGTATTCACCGCCGGAACCTGAGGAATCAACGTTCAAATTGGAAAATTTCTCGAACATCTTGAATCGGATGACAGATTAGATCTAGCAGATACATAGCAGAACAGAACGGACGACATACGTTGCCGGTGTTGCCGATGCTGTTACTAAGGTTGAGTTGTGCCGCAGGCAGTTGGGGCAGCATGCCCGAAATAGACCCTCCAGTAGCGTACCTACGGACGACATGACGAACCGGCGAGCAAAAAGAAGACAAAGGATACTCACCAGCTACACAAAACGCTCGTAACGTACCTGTTTGCCATCTCACGCCTGAGGGTAGCCGCCCAGCCTTCGCCAGCTGTGGCGTTTCCGCCGTTGACGACAGTTCCGTTCAAACCATTGACATCGGCACCGGGTCCCGTTGCGGTAAAGTTTACTGCCTGATTGTTGTGGTACGGTTGTCCGGGGAGCTGGGCCTCGGTGAAATTGAGCTGACCAGCAGGGACGAGATCGTACGTCGACTGTCCCGAGCCAGGCGTAGGGAGAGCGTTTGTTGTAAGGTTGGACGGCAACGCCTCGAGGGCGGAAATGATGATGTACTGATGGGGCGGCCAAGCATTCGGCGAATCCCAGAGGGAATGTGTCAGAAATGGTTTCAGAATGTCGAGAGCGATTGCTCCTTACCATTGCAATCTTGTGTAATCTACAAAGGTGACAGGGAAAGTACCATTGTACCTGTTCATGACCATGTTCACCGCGGCAAAGTAACCAAACGCATTTGCCTGAGAAGAGAGGACCTCATCGGGGACGATACCGTTCCAGACGGGATAGAACGTCGCAGCAGTGAATATGGAGTTGCGTGAGTTTGAGGTAAGGTTGAAGTCATAGAACGCGAGTTTTGAAGAATCCCAGCACGGATCCCAGCGGCGACTTGGAGGTGGGTGGCTGCAGCGGGGGGGTTCGAGCTTCCGTACAGGTTGGCTAGAAGGACATGGGCCTTGTCTAGGACAAGTCAGCCGTTTATCGCAAAGACGGCCAAATCACTGACAAAGTATACTGTTGAGATCCACTGGAATGTGGTTCCTGACGTTCAACATGCGGAGACCGGGATTACCAAGTTGCGGGACCATCTCGAAGGGAGCTGTAGTCCCAACCGGTTTCTGCTCCGGACGCGAGTTCGCTATACAGGTCGGCAGCCTGGGAGTCTGTCAGAGGGGTCGATAATGTCGGATCATGGACGGTCAAGTAATCTTCGATGTACAACTCTGGGCGTGGCGCGCTGTTATTAACCGGGTAGCGAGCCATATAATAGGTCTGGCTGGTATACGGGCTCTTCACTTGAATTGTCCGGTTAGTGGCACGCCACGCTAGCTCCGTCTGAAGTATCTTGGTTAGCGGAGAGGGGACCAGCAGAACAACACACGCACCTCAGCACTTGGAAGACCGCGCTGAAGGATTGACGCGTCGCCTGTAGTGGACACTTCATAATCTGAAAGCATCTTGACGCACATGAGAGTCGATCCAAAGTAACAGAACGCTCACAACTTACGTGGACGAACAAGGGGGGCTGGGAATGGTCCAAGTCTGCACATGTCAGCCTACGTAGCCACCTTGGCAGGGAAACGTAAACTCACAACTTGAATAAGTGTCTATAACCAAGGAAACTTACATGCTGTGCACGTTCGTCGAGTTTGTCGGATTCCGCCGGCTATCCTGTGACACATGAACCAGCCAATGTCTTGCTGCCATGGCTGGGTGGATAATCTAGTCGAAATCAGTGAACTCCTCAAACAAGAAGCAGAGCAAAGGACTCCAAAGAGCGCACTGGGCCCAGGGCGGAACACACGGGCGTTTGAAGACTAGAATTCTCCTCCTCTGATTGACCTTTCGGGAAATGGGCCCAGGGATCCATACCAGGGGACCATTGAAGAATTTCCAGGTGCTGCTTCCATTTTCTTGCACCAGGAAAATATCTTCCTCAATCACTTTGACCAGGATCAATTTTCGCACGAACACTGTCTCAACCTTTACTATCCATTTGTGGGAGGTATCCCGGGGTCGCCCTCGCTTACCGGATTCGGCAACCACGCAGGCGATGGTGTAGGGCTCGACACTCGTCGACGCTCGTTCTCAACGAGCACGAGCCCTCAGACGAGTCCTCTCATGTGGGGATCATGTTTGACTGTGTGGAATAGAGAGGGAACAAAAAAAAACACTGTACTTTCAGATATTAACTACTGTAATAATCATATGGAAGTCTTCTTGACCCCAGGGCATGGCCTGGCTTGTAGGACATATGCAGCAAGTATCCAGTACATCGAAGTGCCGGGAGGGGGAGCGTCGGAGCGAGTGCACTCGCTCGGCAACAGCTTCCAAGTTACTGATTAGCCGACGCAGGCGGAGAAAAAAAAAAGAAAACAAACGAAAAAACAAACGGTGTGGCAGGCAAACAAACAAAACAAATGTGTCGGCCAATCGGAGCACCGTGCCTGCCGTAAGTTTTTCGGTGTAAAGTACTTTACTGCACTTTACACACTTTACTGCATGTTTTCTCACTTTACGCCCCATTCCGAGGGCGCACGCGGTCGAGCATCCATCTAGGTAGAGAGCCCCATGTCCGAGAGTGTTCCTGGTATTTTATTTTATTTTTTCCGCTGTCGTGCGCCGCTCGTTGTGCCCTCGACGGCTCGACTGAACCGCCGTGCGGGAATGATTAGGTAAGCGGCGCGCGAGCGCGGGGCGACCCGAGGGAACCCCAAGTCACGTGGTGACACGTGACGTCCAGCCAATGGGAGTGCGCACCGCACGTTTGTTTTCCGACATAAGTCAGTGTGATGGTCAACGCTGTGAATTCGCGTTGGCCCCGCCGATGACGGGTATGACCTCGGTCCGATGGACAGGTTGGAATAGATCCGTATATATGTATAGCGTACTATAGCGGATCTACATCGACACGTAAACGATGAAGGATTACAGGTATGCCTTGACGTATGCTGTTCAGAAACCACGAAAGCTATGAGTAGAAAGCGAAGATTACGACCAAAACGTAGAAAAAGACAATATGAGTGGGAGTTGACAAGGAAACCATTTCCTGCATGTTTTGTCACTGAGGGTATGTGTGCGTGATCCGTAAACGTGTATGTTCGGGGAATAGGAGTAACGAATAGCTCAGTGAGTGATGCCGGGATGGGGATACCACAAGGCTGAATCAAATTAGGAAGAAAAGCTCATGCCTCTGGCAAACGGTGG
Organism: Boletus reticuloceps; assembly: GCA_018397855.1. Taxonomy (NCBI): domain Eukaryota; kingdom Fungi; phylum Basidiomycota; class Agaricomycetes; order Boletales; family Boletaceae; genus Boletus; species Boletus reticuloceps. The sequence goes on from JAGFBS010000005.1 coordinate 1,774,607, forward strand.
TGGATGTGAGACGACCACGTCGCCCTCGATGGCGCCGCCCCCACTTCCCAACGAAACATAGGATGTATTAGCGCGTCGAAATTGCGGGGGAGGCGGGGTTGTAGAACGCCATTTGTTTTCCCATGCACGGAGCGCAGCTACAAAACCGGGATTGGGATTGACGCAGGGTCTATGACGTTTGACGAGTGCATGGGCGTGATCATATGACAACCCGAGATTATATATGAGGTAAGCGATGACGATGGCAGGTGATCGGGAGATACCCTATCCGAGCCCAGCCATATTAGCACGCGGTTTTGAATGGTAATGAACAATTTCTAGCACGCACCTGCTGGCAATGAACGAGAACGTTTCCGCCGCTGGCAAGCGCGGTGGCGATGTATTGGCACGCGCCTTCGAGATGGGGCTTTAAATCAGCGGAAGGCTTGTCGTGAATATCGATCCTGAGACATAGGAAGCCATCCTTTTCCGATATCGGGATCCACGGCCCATCAATGACCTGGACGACGTGTGTTATGTGATGCCTTTTGAGTAGCTCGTGGTCCATAGTTGCGGACATGGACCCGAGAAAGAGGTTTCCTGACGGCATGCCAGTCGACGATATTTGGTTGACGGAGCGGATGGTCGGGGACGATGAGTGAGGATAGCGAGTGGGTAGGATTTGGTGCATCGGAGTGCACATGGCCTCCATGACCTCTCGTGTCATACCCTCGAAACGGATCATCTTCAAGTTGATGGGTGTGAGAGGGTTGAAAGGATGTCAACGTCGATATCGAACGGCCAGCTTATATGCCACAAGGATCAGGAGACAAGCTTCGGGGGAAGGAGATACACTCAGGGATACGAGAGATGCGCGTGTGATCAATAATTGGGTTGGATTCGAGCTGCCCGTTCAAATAGTCGATCATTGTGTGTGGAGTGGAATGGAGTGCTCCGCTGCCTAATTCGGAACATAGGACCTAACGCTTGTGGCTGTGTCACGTCGACGCTCTAGACCTCAAGGGACCCAATCCTAATTATTTTTCCCCTGAAATTAATGAGTGTGTATTACCCCTTCCCTTCCTCATGAGCGGCCCCGTTTGTGTCACATCTTGGCGCGAGTTCTCCTTGCGATCGCACGCTTCAAGAACATCGTTCGAGCACAATTTCCCCCTTAATTCAGGCTAGATGCACAAGGTCCCATCGGTTCCCGTAAGGTGTGCCATTATTACGCCCAAAAAGTTCAAGCGCTATCGTAAAACCATGAGGACCAAGGAACACCAAGGGGTACCATCATGCCCACACGTACTCACACCTTGAAAAACCCAGCATGATTGAGTCAGCGGGTCGCACTTGCCATCATTGACATCATGATGGCCGGACACAGCGCTCACATGAGATAAGTACATATGTACCCGTTACGCGCTATCAGGACTCCAAACATCTTCTGGTGTCCGTCCCTGCGGCCTCGTTGACAGCCTCATGCCTGGACCGAACCCGTCCGAATCGCGTTCAAACACCCCTTCTCCCGTCATCGATACCGCACTTTTTTTGGTCTCGAAGCCTACTTATCTTGCCAAATGATATCCCACAGGACACATGGTCCTTTTGGAAATCTGTCGAGGTCGTCGATTCCGAAACTGTTTCTGTAAAGCCCCTCCACTACACGAGACAAAACTTTAATTAACTTGAAGGTGAACAATATTGAATTTGAAACTAGGATGTCAGTGACAATACTTTGGCCACGTATCTGCAGCAAGATATAAATATAGAGCCCCACAAGACCGCTCCTTCTTGACATAGTATCCCCGACGGCATCGCGGTCATGTTTCCGGCGTCCCCAAAACTCGCGGAAATGAATACTGAATGAGGTCCAGATCACAAGTCACGAGAGCGATGGATATGGGAATACCACTATCCTCCCGTACTCCCTAAGGCATGTAGATCGGGGAAATGGGGATTTGTTATGCGATTTCTTCGGAACTTGCCTGGACCAGCCATCGACGATCTGGAATGGCGTCTGAACGCAGATACCTTTCATCTCGGAGTCCCATGGAAAGAGTCTTGTCCTTGTATGAATACATGGATTTCCTTGCCTCACGAAGCAATGCTCAGAACAGCGTACCTATCAAGGGCGAGTCAGGCCTTAATTATTTCGGAACCTGGTAAACCCCCTTGCTATCCCGAATGTTCAGAGCATCAGTGATGAATTGATGATGGATGACTCAAGGCGTTAAATGCCCTCGCTCGTCCGCCAAGAACGATTCCCCGGCACCAGCCGCCCATCTCGGCAAGGTCGCCAACATTGACGCTTTAACGTGTAAGTACCTCAATAATCATCCCAGGACGATGAGGCACCAGCGCAGAGCGAACCCCTGGATATTCCGTCATTCGATCGTATACATAGAGTTGGACCACAGCAAGCCAGGCACCAATTGCTATCAAAAACAAAAGCAAGGCTTGCCGAGTTCCGGAACACGACAAGTCTAAATTCAGGTCACACGGAGCGTGTAGTACGTGACCCTTCTCAAGGAAGATAGTCTAAGCCGTGTGTGAAACAGTGCACAGGATCAAATACCTGTACGTTCCCATCAAATAAAGCAGTGCGGGGTGCCTAGTGTGGTCTGGGAACTCCATCTGCGCACGTGCGCGGAACCGTGGACAAATCCGCACCAGTAGTGGCTCCGAGACTCTGCCGCAGGAACTCGCTGGTGGAGATAGAAGACGCGCAACAATGCGGCGAACTCAGTCAACAAGTCACAAACATTTCATTCGTGCTAGTCGTTCCCCGTTTCCTCCTAGAGCCCTCGTTCTGCTAATACCTGTGTCGTTGACACCCAACTCCACCGGAAGGCAACAAACATTGCAAAGCTGTGCATAGAAGCTCCAAGGGTGGCGTATGGGTGTAGTGATTCGCTGTAGGTGCTTGACTGGACTCAGGATGGAGAGTCGGTGCAAGACAGGTCAGACTCATATGTCAACATACACGGTGTAGTGACGCTGCAAGAGACGGATTTAACCGTGACTGGTAGCATAATCAATCTTGGCAAACAGAGGCTTGGCAAGTGACAAGTAGCTGCGGAGCAAATAACTCAAACAGGACCCATGATGCACATGTAAATCTCAAAACAGAGGCTCGCACCAAGGTCATTGTCACGACGAACAAGAGTAATTCACAACCATGAAATAAAAGAGGTCAGATCATGAAGATTGCAGAACACTAGTCGTGAAGGGTATGGATTCTGGACGAGGAAAGTAGAGACTGGTGGTGAGGCAGAGGGGGAACAACATCGGCATTTAGGATAAAACGAAGGGTCGTCCTAGCAAGTAGTCTACAAGACCACGCAGTGGTTTTTCTTGTGCTTGACCCGGCTAAGAAGCGCGGCCCGAGTGGCATACTGGAAGACCTCGCGAACACCCTCTCCCGTTCGTGCTGAGCACTCGAGGTAGTGCTTCGCGCCAATCTTGTTAGCGACAGCCATACCCTATGACACGTCAATAGGTAAATAAGCAAGAGTACATCGACCAAGACCACTCGCCTCTTCGGGGGTGACAGGACGCTGGCTCGTCTTCCGGAGCTCCTCAATTACCCTGGGATCACGCCGAAGGTCCTTCTTGCAACCGACAAGGAGGGATGGTAAACCAGGGCAAAAGTGCATTACCTCGGAGATCCACTGAAATTGGCAGTGCTTTTAAAACAAATGACAAGAGGACCCGAGGAAGCGACCGACCTTTTCCTGTACGTTGTCCAACGAGTCTGGCGAGTCGATTGCGAAACAAATAAGAATGACATGAGAGTCAGGGTAGCTGAGAGGTCGCAGCCGGTCGTAGTCTTCTTGACCAGCAGTATCCCATAGCGCCAACTCGACGTGCTTGCCGTCAACTTCGACATCCGCCACGTAGTTCTCGAAGACGGTGGGAACGTAGACCTGAGAAGCGGATGGAAAATGGGTAGAGTGCAAGGAGGGAAGAAGGGGAACGAGAAAATACCTCGGGGAACGTTCCTTTGGAGAAAACAATCAACAAACAGGTCTGGCGCAGAAATCAGAAGGAATGTTTGGGACGGGTAGAACAAGAGAAAGACCTTGCCACAAGCACCATCACCGACGATGACAAGCTTCCTCCTGATTTCAGACATTATGTGAACGTAGAAAGTAGGACGTTGAGTGCAGAGCGGGGGCGCTGTTGGAGGTGGTGGTGTTGAGCGAGACAAGGAGTCGCACCATGATACAAGGCGGTCTTTTAATCGGTCTTTTAATTTGTCACGAATCGGGCACATCGCGCCACACCTGTGCCGCCCGTATGCCGACCTAGTTACATGAATATGTACTACAGTACCGTCTTATTATCGGCTCAGGACAAGCCCACCACAGCTCTCATACTCACCCTCGGGCCCATAGCTACCCATCTTACATATCTGGATTTCGTCCACATGCCATGTTCCAAAATGAACCTTGACAGGCTGTCGCAAGCCTGCCAGTGGCTGCTCCAAAAGGACAACCTGTGCAGCAGGTGACTCGAGCAGACGCCTGTACGAAAATGGCTGTCGTGGCCCTCTTGTCCTTGGTTGACGATAGGTCGTGTTGAGTATCGTGCAATGCAACTGCTAGGCTGTGAATGACGAGAAGGAAACTGAACATCAAACGGACCTTGAGGGGACGACGTTCTGTAATGAATCCTGCTTCTACAAAAGTATTGTTCACCATCTCTAGCACATCGTTAGCGAAACAAAAGCTATGCCTGCAACGTCACCATTCACCGCCGACTTGCCGCAGCCGTCGTGCTTCCTCATTCTCGTGCGAGGGCCCCAGCCAAAGGACATGTGCTTTATCCGGATCCCCGCCATCCGGCGGCATGATGTCCATCATTTGAAGAGGGACCATTAGATGAGCGCCGCATAGCATCTCTGATATCCGTGGCTCAAGTGAGGTCAGAAGTGAAAGAGCTTGCGAGGGTGTCTTTTTCCTTGAATCGGTCGCTTGACTATCAAAACCGATGTCAGAACCCTCCGCGTCGTCCAGCGACATGACACCTAGGGTCAGATGCAGCCGACGGGGAGGAATCACGATTGTCCGATCAAGACCTGGCAGCGCTGGCGTCGTATCCAGCAGTCCGCTCGTAAAGGAAGACATGGATTTTTGAAGTGATATGTGATGACCCTGAAGGTGTTCAGCTGATGACAGCGGCGCCTGACCTGAAACTGACTATTGGAAGCGATATGACTTTCAAGGAAATTCTAGTCAGCAAGGCTCAAAGGTAACAGAGAGAGAGGTAACACTTGCAGTGAGTGAGCGGAGGCCTAACTGCGTTGCCTCCACGGTTGTCATTAAAATGGCGGGCTCTAAACTGTCGCCTGGCCATAGAGGAACCGAAGCGGTTCATCCGTCACGAGGAGACCGCGCACTTGGTTGGATGTCTGCCGAGATACAGTTGGCACCTGCTCCTGATTCACAGCTAAAGCTAGCCTCGAGAACGACTGCGGACTTGAGACCCGCTGGTAACCAGGTGGTGGACCTTGAAGCTGCCAGGCGTTTTTGGCCGTCTCGGATCAAAGTGGCTCTATTTATGTGGCTCGATCATCATCGATCCATCAAGGGCCTGACAACTTGCCAGCACCAAGTCCAGACAGCGCCCTGGTCCGAATCGGCAATTGAAGGGCATTCACGATGGGTCTAAGTAATATCTAACCATGATATGATATGTACTCATGTTTTTTTGTTGTCAAGCACAACGTTTAGCGAAATAACGTCAACCCTCTCACAGGGTAAAGCGACTCGGACAAGGTCGTTCCTTGAACTGACAGTTTTCCTCGTGTGTGCCCTCCTGTCTGTCGTTTGCTCAGCCTCCTTGCTATTTCCATTTCCTTCTCCGAGCCATCGCGCACTCGTTCTTGTCGCTCCTTGCTCCCTTCCTTCACAGCCTTCCTGCTGATTGGCCCTTGTCAATGAGCCGTCTGTCATCTAAACTTAACAACGTTGCCTGAATCTCACGCGGTGCTACCTCCCCGCTCACCTTCCCTGGATCCCGCGCGAGGCTTTCTTGCAACCCCGATAGTTCCCTCGTCCCCCCTTTCTGCTTCTAACGCTCAATATCGCAATGACAATCCGTCGTAACTCCCGCGTCAGGAGGGAAAATAAGGAACGAGCATCGGACGGAGGAAATGGTGGAGGTCCTGGGATCGTGCTGAGCATGGACATGGTTCCGACGAATTATTATGCCGTGTACGTCCAGGTTTAATATCATTCATAGCATGGTCTATTGGTTCTTCTCCCCAACACCCATCGATGGTCGTATGCCCGATCCACGTTTCTTGCCCACTCTTCTTTCCCCTTTAAAGATAGCACATAGGCACCGACTCCACACTTTCATTCACAGAGTATACACTGTCCCAGTACTGGTCGGATCTTCTCAACAGAAGCTCTCCTTGCAAGTCGATACAGGTTCTTCCGATCTCGTGAGACGTGTTTTCCTCTCTATTCATGCTCCTCCTCAGCCTAGTTTCCCAGTGGATTGCATCCAAGTCATGCTCATCAGCCTCATGCTCAGCAACGAGTGGGCGTCTGTATGATCCAAGCTCCTCGCAAACAACAGGTGTCACCTTCACGTTGCAGTACCTTTCCGGTACCGTCAGCGGTCCTATTGTATGGGACCAAGTACAGATTGGAGGCTACGTCATTCCGAATCAAGCACTAGGTCAGCAAGTTCGCTGCGTTTCCCCAAATCATTCTCTCACAAGTCAAAACAGCCGCAGCAACGTCTGTCGATAACGAGCCATTGTCGTATAATTTTGATGGCATCCTCGGCCTCGCACTCCCTCCCAATTCTCTGATTCAGCAAATGATACCCGCGAGCACGGGTGACGCTCCGGATGGAGCAACTATTGCTTCCAATCTCTTCTCCCTCACGCCGGCTACTAACGCGCCCTCTCAATCTTTCTTCTCGCTTACTCTTGCGCGTCCCGGATTCACTCAAATACCTTCCCTTCTCGGTATCGGTCGGCACCCTCCCGAAATTGTCCCAGATCCTTCACAAATCAATTATTCACTCCTTGCGAGCGAGAGCGTTGGTACGCTTTTCTGGAAGACGACTATTCGTGCAATTACAGTATACGTCAATGGTCAAGCGCGTCCCATTGCGCTGGAGTCACTATCCGGCGCACCCGAACCAACCGCCCTCCTGGATTCGGGTATACCTTTGATAATGACAACACCTACACTGGCCAATGGAATATACGGAGCATTGGGTATCAGCCCTGCCGCTGACGGAATGTGTATGGCTTTATCGTTTCACTGTTTTGACAAATCGGTTTCACCATACTTCGCAGATTATGTCCCATGTGCGACCCCTCTCAACATGTCCATCACCTTGAATGGTCAAAATGAACTTCCCCTCCATCCTCTTGATCTAACCGTGGAGCCCGCTGGACAATCAAATTCGCAGTATTGCACAGGTCTCATACAGACCGACCCTTCGCAGCTCACGGCGACCTCCGACATAGGTGATATGATCCTTGGAATTCCTTTTATGCGGAATGTCTACACCGTCATGGCCTACCAACAGCCAAACGCTACTGGATATTTCAACACATCCGTTCAGTCTGGAACGCGTCCGATGCTCGGCTTACTCGGTCTGACGAATGCCACTCAGGCCTTGGAGGAATTCAATCAAGTTCGCGTGTTGAAGCAGCCCTTGGGGAGCGGGTCTTCTCAGCCAAGCTCGGGTATTCAGAGCGGTGGATCGCAGCTTTCGATCGGCGTCAAAATTCTTATTGGCCTCATTGGCTTCTTCGCGCTATGTGTAGCGCTTTTCGCATTGCGATGCCTCTTTGCACGCAAACGATGGCGTAATACCTCTCCTGTCGGGAAAGTGGATCAAGGGTTGGGTCAAGGACTGGAATACGGAGCATACCGTAGGACACGAAGCGGGTCGCGGTCGAGCGCCTGACCGGACCACGCTCGTGTACAATTCCTCCCCGCGCAAAGACAAGTTCTCACAAGACGATGATTACAGTCCCGAGTTTGGCGTGCGGAGATCCAAGCTGGGCAACACTTGGGCTGGAACTATGTGATCCTTGGGACCCGCACGCCGGCACGTGGCGTGACACCATCGTCGGCACCGACGCAGGGGAAGCGGCCTCGCCTCGGTCGTCCTATTTCCAACCACCTGACTTCGCCGACTTTGATTGCGGTTCCCTGCACGCGTCACCCGAGGATCTCACGTCTGCGTTGCTGATGGCGCACGACGGGAGTGACTCTCAGATGAGTGACATGGCCGAGTTTGGGATGCATCCAGTGGGGATGGCTGGGATAGGGACAGCAGCGCGGGGAAGCGTCATCGATGCAGACCTCCAACATCGGCCGAGCAGCGACAGCTTTACGCCGCTACAACGGATCGCCTCTTCATTGCGGTCGTCACACGTGCTCACGTCGCCACGCGAGTCTGTCTCTGCTGCTTCTGACGCTGACCGGATGTTTTAAAGAGGTCCAGAGTCGTCGCCAAGATCTCTATATACACCTCGCTATACATTTGGTTCTATTTTTACGTTTTTCGCGGGGACTTTGGCTTTTGTTGCACGGACTCGTTCGCGACATCTGTTGGATATTCCATGTAATCCCAACGTATCACTACTAACTAGTTGCAATATGCTACTCACACACTCATCTCGAATATCTGGTTTGGCTGGTGTTGTGTAAACTGCCTTTTTCTCTCTCGTTGTATACGGTACACGGGCGCAAATAACTAGTACTAGTGAACTTTGTACATCTGCACAATCACCTCGCTCGCTGCCGCATCTGCAGACTTTCTGACTGAGTAATGAATCTCAACCTCGAGTTCCCTCGAATTGAAATCGCTCTTTTTGCAATAAAACGTGCCAGAGACGACCGTACCTAGACGGAGAAAAAGGCGTATTAGCAAACAAAAGAAGAAGTAAAGTGCAAAGTGAAACGGAATACACACCCTCCTCGGCCAAAATTGGGTCCTTGAGCAAAAAGAGAGTTTGCATCCAATGCGTCGGTTGACTCGTCGGTCCCGTGCTAAAACTAATCACACGCTTTTCTTCACGTTCTTTCAGGCCCGGGCTCAGACTGGCCCTGCGCTTGGGGGGTGGTTTGCCCGCGATCGGCCAGACCTCTGCGAGGGTAACGTCACCGTCTTTGATGATCCGCACCGGGACGTCCGGTGAGAGATGTGCGCCGGTGGTCGTGAAGAACGTGTCAAAGTAGAGTACGAGCGCGTGGATTTTCGTGCGCATGGGCGAGGTCGAGGTGAGTGAAAACGGGGATGTAAATTCGAGTTGGCGGGACGTGGTGGTTTGGAGGTGCAGATCCTGGGGAATGGATTAAGCGCACGGAAGAAAGGGAAGCAGAAGAGAGCTTACTTTGAGTAGATATGGCTCGCTGACCACCGATTCCGGACTGACAACGTCAAGGATGGCATCCTCGTAGATGCTCTGCGCCATTTCAGAAAGGTCGAACCCTGATTGCAGTCGCGATCCATTCAAGAGGATGTATGATCGAGGGGAGGCGCACCATATATATCGTCCCAGAATTCCACTCTGTCCTTCACTATTTCGTTGCCCTCGCACAACGCCAACATCATCCTGCACTGACTTGGTGCCATGACACCTCCATTTGGACGGAGGAATCTATCACGTGCAAGAAGAACAGAATCAAGCATCGATTCGTAGAGAAGTGCGTAGCCCATCCATTCGGATATGATGATGTCGACATGGTCAACGCCATCGGGTAGACGGATTTCTTCCACTTTTCCACGTATCACGCTGGAGTTACCAGTGAGGTCAAGGATGACGCGATGAAGGGAGTTCGACATAAAGAACCTACGTAACAACGTCCTGCAGTCCATTTTCACGGACGATTTTTTCAGCCTTTTCAGCGATTCCGCTCGCATCGACAGCATAGACATGTTTCGCGCCGGATTTCGCTGCGAATAGGGAAAGGACACCGGTTCCGCAGCCAACGTCGAGAACGATGGCATCACGGAACAAAATGGGGTTTGTGAGGATAAATGAGGCGTAGGAAGATGTCCGGACTTTATCCTGTATCATCACAGCGTGAATATCTGGATATACCAGACAATGCGTCAACGACACTCTAGTACAACAAACTGATGCATACCATTGTATTCGTAACTCAGAAAGTAATGCGTATCGTCGTCCCGGGGAGCCTCACCGGTAGATGGATCAGGATCATTTATGATCTCAGCGAGGCTGGAGATGTCCAGATTTTGAGTGACGAGTTTTCGGTAGTCTGACAAGTTCATTTGCGCCTGGGATAACTTCTTTTCAAGGATTTGAATGCGTCTGAGGGCGGTAGGGAGGTCTGAAGGGGGGCCAGGATTGAGTTCAGTGGAAGGCCCATCCTCGTCATCGTCGGACCAATCGTCATCAAAATCAAGTTCTAGATGGGCAGATGATGGAGGAATAACGACGGTGGACGCGAAGATAACTTACGCAGTAGGGGTCATCTTCGATGACAGGTATAAGATAGTCATCGGATGTGAAGAACGATTCAGTGTCTGTGAGATTGCCAACATCCGCGGGGGTCAATTTCTAAACAAGAACAGCATGGTCATGTCCAATGCGAACAGAAGTATCGCCAAGTCTACATGTTTTCGGATGAAATTGATCAGTCGTATCCGACGATGAAGGTCTAGCTCTAGGTTAATGCCAGTCGGCTTCAATAGAGACAAGCACGCTGGCAAACAGGACGCACTCCATTGTTTGCTCGTGGCATCCAGATCAAATCCATGCGTAGTTTTGTCGTACGTCAAAGCCTCTGTCGCTGTGGTGAACGTTTTGTCCTCGAAGAGCGATGGACAAGGTTTGAGTTGTTCATGATCAGAAACCCAGTCTTCAAAGTTGTCATCTTCTTCTGTACAGTCTTCAGAGTCCGAGCTTGATGAAGCTGTACGATCGCCTGCGTGGTCTTGGGTATGTGGGAGGCCAGCGAAGTTGAAGCGGATGCTCATGTTGGCGTTTGGAGACAAGTGATCCAAGACTGGAATGGCCCCTTAACAGGGATCGCGGCCACAAGGCGATGGGCGATTACATGAACAAAAAGCAGATTGACAAGCACGACAGGTAAGAGATAAGAGCACTACATGAAATCTTCCTCGATCGCTTTGCCAGTCAGCTTTGGAGCGTCTGGGTCCTCCTCGACGTTGAATAGCAAATCATACGACCAAGCAGCCTTTTGTGCTTCCCTCTGTTTTGCGAGCTCAGCCTCGTCTTTTTTCTGCCGATAAAACAGTAAGAAACGGAAAACATGCGGAGAAGGATGCTTACGCGTTGAACAGCTATCGCACGCTTCTCTGCATTCTCCTTCTTCACGCGGTCGATCTTCTCTTGCTCGTGATCAACCACCTTTTCGACTTTGGTTTTGTTGAGGCGGTTGACAATAGGGTTTTCTCGGTTGGGAACGTGGACTTGTGCAGGTTGTTAGCTGCTCGAATGAAAAGAGACTCGGGGATACACACGTCTCTTCACCTAGATCGGGTTTATGAGATAAAGCGAGAGCGCATTGAACTGGTAGGCAGACCCACCCGCTTGTCGCTATGAAAGGAAACTTGACCGACGGCCATGTCACCTTGTTTCTTGCGTACGATCTACGTCACTTGACCCGCTCATCACTTTGCTCATCATTCATACCTTGAGGTTGTCTGCAGGTGTGTATATGATTGTCAGATTATCCTTCTTGTTTCCTGAAACACCGCGGGATTAGACATAAGAAAGTACGACCCGAACATTACTTGCCCTCGATCGAGTTTGCCTTTACCAACTGAGCGCAGTCTGTCAGAAGAGCCTGCGGTATCGTCTCCCAAGTCATGCCTTCAGGCATGCGGAGGTACACATGAGCAGAAGAGAGCTTGTCGACGTGGAACCACACATCCTGAGGCCATGCATATTTGATCAGGTCTTCGTCTGATCTGTGCGAGTGAACGTCGGCCTTGTACACAGGACAACCTGAAACGTACTCTCGACCTTGTCCTTTCCCATATAAATGGTCACGGGTGGGTTCACCGCTGAAATGGTGTTAGAATTATGCACCGCCGTCGACTCATCAGTCGACGTGAAGAAGAGACCATGTTTCGATTGAGTCGTGGGAAAACCCTAGCAAGGGACCGATATTGACTTGGTCTCCTGACTTGACCTCCACCATCCACGTCGCCTTCTCTCAGTCTTCTCTCAGAACACAACGTTGAACCGTATCTGCAATTGTGAGCTTCATCTTTTCAGCCTTCTGTTCTCCGTTTATCGAGGTTCAGAATCGGCGCAACTCACGCACCACACACTCGAAAAAAACACCACATCATAATTCAAGTCAAACATGCAACCTGCTCCGAACCGGTTAGGACTTGGTCTGCGTCCACCTTTGCCATCGTACGGCCAAGGTCCCTCAATATCGGCTCTCGCACAGCAGCAACAAATGATGCATCAGCCTTTTATGTCCCCTCAGAAGCAGGCAACTCTGTTTGTCGGCTCGATATCTGGCGGGATCACCGACGCCTTTCTTAACCAGATGCTTTCCGTGAGTACATTGTTACCTCCGTCCGGGGAACATAGTCGAATCGTTGTCCAGGCATGTGGTCCCGTCAAGTCGTTCAAGCGACTCATTACCCCTGCAAATAAACCGCAAGGTTTCGGGTTTGCGGAATATGAAGATCCAGACTCTGCAATCAGGTGTTTGACGCTCCTCCAGGGCATCGAGCTCCCAGCGCTCGAGGACGGCTGCGCAAACAAAAAGCTTCTGGTGCGTCCCGTCACTATCATGCCACTCGTTTCACGCCTACGTCGCATACATTTTGCCTAGATAAAAGCAGATGAAAAGACGAAACTATTTTTGGACGCCTACTCTACGCAAAAGATGAAGAGCGACGTGAGCCACAATATTTCATTGTAGTATCTTGTTGTATTCTTACATGAAAACAGACAGACGAGGCGATAACGCAGCAAGCGAAAGCCAAGGTCAATGGCCTCGTCGAGGAAATCAATCGTACTTCCCAGGAAGCAGCGAACAATGGCCTTCTCGACAAGGAGAAATACGTCATACCCCCTCACCTCCACGATCTTCAGGAAGCTGATCTTCCAGAAACACAACGCGGCCTCGTCATCTCCGAGATCGCACAATTTCGTGAACGTGCCGCAAAACGTGAACGAGAGAAAGTACGAGAAGTTCGCGAGAGCATACCAAATCTCTTGCCCACGGCACCGAGTGGACCAAAGAGGGACTGGGGTAAGCCACAGTCGCAGCAGCCATCTCAATCGACGCCTGGAAAGGGTCAACAGGCACCGGGGAAAGGGCCACAAAGTTATAGCAAGCCTCTCGGCTTTGTGAAGGCGGAGGATACAGGTGCCGCGACGGGAGCGTTGGACGAGTGGAGTAAAGGTCCAAAGACCGACGAAGAAATGGAGAGGGATCGGAAGGATGCCAGAAGGCGAGATGAGGAGATTTCGTTCAAGGACGTGAGTATTTCGTTGGACTGTCAATGAGATATCGCAGATACGTGCGTCAATGCTGAACATGTTCCCAACAATTTGCAGAGAGAACGCCGTTATGAGCCTCGAGAACGAGCTCGTATAGCTGCACTAGAACGGTCGATTGCGCGCCAAAATGCCATCAAGGAAGCCGAGGAACGGGATCGCGTGGAGATGCAAGCTCGGCTTGATGTCTGGGACGACGATGAGAGTGACGAGTTGTTCTATGTTGACAGGTGCGTTGACAAATCTTTCTTCGTCGTCATATTTTGACCCAATGACCCTGCTAGAGCCCGCTGGCGACAATCTCGTGCACGCCGAGTTACAGCGGAAGAAGGCGGCGGATGCTGAATCACGCGCTTATGAGGAGCGGGAAGCCGAGAACCTTCGTATTGAATCAGAAAGGTTCCTTGCCCGTCAGATGGAGGACATGCAAGCACTTGCCGAAGAACAACGCAAAGCTGGAATGCTTCTTGATGATGGCGCACCAGTCAAACTCAGCATGTCTATTGCACCTGGCCCGGTCAAAGCTGAGGCCGCGCCAAAGGATGTCAAGACCGCCGTTTTCGGACAGGAGGAAGAGGAGGAAGAGGACATAAAAAAACGGAAGGTGCCATTGGTGAAGCTTGATTTCAGCGCTGCAGGAGGGCGAGAAGGCCAAGGAGCGTCTTCAGACGATCAAAGAGTCTGTCCCGCATGACAAGGAGACCTTGTTTAAGGCGAAGGTCAGGTGGGACGGTCTCAACGATGTAAGTCTATCTTTTCTTCTTTGTGAGTCTGCTAATTGTTTCGCCAGAGCATGGTTGACCGAAAGTTCGAGCCTCTTGTCAAACGCCTCATGGTTAAATATCTCGGCGAATTAGAAGACGACGACCTCATCATGTTCGTCCTAGAGCATCTCAAGGACCATAAAGGTCCTCTGAAGCTTGTAGATGGCCTAGAACCAGTAGGAGCTCAGCGTTGTTCTGGCAATAATCCCACTAATTACGTCCTTTTCATAGGTTTTGGAAGAGGAAGCTCAAGAATTTGCTATTAGCGTCTGGAGACAAGTCATCTTCGAAAGCATGGCGTATGGCGAGGGTCTCCTCACGGAGCGCATGATGGTCGATTAGGAGTACTAGGACGGACTGGGCAATTGAACGTATTGGATCATACGCATCGATACCTTTGCTTTGCTCATGAAGAAGGGAGTAGGTGCGTTGTAGCATTACCATGATGCATGACTAAGATGTATGAGTTCGTGGTGCGGGTAGCTGTTTGGCTATTTTTCTTGGTGCAAAGTAGGGCATACCATTCGTAAGTACACCCTTGCATTTCCTACACAAATGATATTTTCTTGCACCCAAGCTGGAGTCACGCATTCATGTGAACGTACGCGGTAGGCGGGAATTGTGATACTTACGATGTTGAGTCTTCAAACCTTTCACGCACTTGGAGCTCATTGACCTTGACACATGATCTGAGCATCGTGCCAAGACCATGCTTTTCGTTGGCTCAGTCTCTCACGAGAGGTATCTGAAATCGACCACGCTTTTACAACGATCAGCTTGAGGACATGCGACGGTGGTCTTACATGATGATCCGGTCGCTAGCCAGGCGAGCATGGGATACGTTTCCCAATGTCATGCGCGTGGGTTTTGGGCCCCCATGTCATGCTCGGCTCAATGATGCCGGACCACGATCATTTGGATGAGTCTGTTTACCTTTGATATGACGTTGCACTCTCGTTATGACGCCGATGTTTGTCCCAGCTAACTTTAGTGTTCTACGTTCCGATTGCGGGGCTACGGGAATATCTCGCGGAACATAATATAAAGCGCCGCGTGCCTCGTATCTGACCATCCACGATTACTTCAAGGATGCCATAAATGTGGCTGAAGGCAGTCTCCTCGGGTTTGAATTATACTTCTAGCGCGCTCGCTTCCGCAAGAACCACTCTCACGGCGCACAAAAGCTTGCCGCATATTCCGTCGATACTCTGGGAAATTGAAACCGGTAGGATGTACGCCTGATTAGACGGGGTGTCACTAAATTTACACGTACTCCACCTGTTGCTATTTGACGTTGAGTGTCTAGTATGGTCAATCAATGTACGTATAAAAATATGTTGGTGGTGATGATTCCTAGTGCAGCACGAACGGCGACTCTGGACCAAGTATAAAGACTCGAGTGCCCAGTATGTATACTATGAACTGCCACCAAAAATAGATGAGCCGTTGCTGTAGGCAAAACTTGGTGGCTCATGGTAACGACTGCTCCAATTTTGTACGCGGCCGCTTTACTTGCGATCATCATGCTGCAGTCCAGGTCACCAGACCTCGGCTACCATACTCCTCCGACGGAATGCGCCCGCGATCCGCTTGAACAATAAAAGTGCACTGTGATGACTGGGCTCACACTGGGAACTCGTCCTTGTCTGCTCAACGGGAGATTCGAAACGCGAACCACGTCGGCTTCTGCACGGGATCAAGCCGTTTCTCATTGCGAGGCTTTTCAATGTCTACATCCCTCAGGAAGCTTGCCGCCCTCGTCTGGCTGGCCCATTATACCTATGCTATACCCCAGGCCTCGACCACCCTCGCGACGACGAGCGTACCCACTGTTATCATCTCGACTTCGGTACCCAGTCCAACGGTCCCACTCAATTCCCTGGTGCCTTCACAAGCTGTCTTGCCCCCCGTCCAGCCGTGGTGCATTGGCCAAATATTTTGTCCTGGCCAAGTAAGTCGAAAGGTTGTCGCCGAAAGTTATCACTGATCGTTGTTTGTGACGCCGTAGTTGTTGCAAATCGTGAACCTCGCACAGCCATACTCGGATGCCAAGACGATTGTCGACAAGCCCACGAGCAAATCGTCTCAGCAAGTCCTCGCAGACTTTGCTGCGTTCAATCTCTCGACCCTGACCGAGGGTAATATTGTTAATCTCTTGGACAATGACTTTCTTGGAGAGGGTTCGCGAACTCCAGGGTGCTCCATTACCGGGATTCAGTGCTAGTCCGCCATTTTTGAACAATATCACCGATCCTTTGGTCAAAGCGTTTGCGCAAACCGTCAATGGATATTGGCCTCAACTCGCTAGAACCGCGAACCAGTCCGTGCTTTGTAGCATATACCCCGGCGACGGACCGTGCGAGAGTACCTTTATTCCGCTCAACTACAGTTTCGTCATTCCTGGTGGACGCTTCCGAGAACAATGTCTGTGATTTATTGATTTCTGTTTGATTGGTGCTGATTCGCTCATTGTAGACTATTGGGACAGCTACTGGATCAGTCCAGGGCTTGCTGGAATCGCAACTTTATGATACCGTGAATTCAACACTGCAAAATTTTATGGATGAGATAGAGGATTTCGGATTCGTACCCAACGGGGGTCGTACTTATTGTGAGTTGACGTTTCCCTGCCAAACTGGCTACGTAGGCTGACATGTGTAGACTTGGATCGTTCCCAGCCCCCCTTGTTCGTCCACGTAAGTTGTGGGCGTTCCGTACTTTGGATCGAATCTGATGTGCGTCAAGATGCTTTCAGATTATGTTACCACTACAGGCGACGCGTCAATTCTTCAGCGTGGTCTTCCAAGTGCTGAGGTGCGTGTGTTGTTCTGCTGGTCCCCCCTCCTCTAACCAAGATACTTCAGACGGAGCTAGCGTGGTGGGCCACTAACCGGACAATTCAAGTGAAGAGCCCATATACCGGCCAGACCTATTCTATGGCTCGCTACGCGGTCAATAACAGCGCGCCACGCCCAGAGTCGTACATCGAAGATTACTTGACCGTCCATGATCCGACATTATCGACCCCTCTGACAGACTCCCAGGCTGCCGACCTGTATAGCGAACTCGCGTCCGGAGCAGAAACCGGTTGGGACTACAGCTCCCGGTTCGAGATGGTTCCGCAACTTGGTAATCCCGGTCTCCGCACGCTGAACGTCAGGAACCACATTCCAGTGGATCTCAACAGTATACTTTGTCAGTGATTTGGCCGTCTTTGCGATAAACGGCTGACTTGTCCCAGACAAGGCCCATGTCCTTCTAGCCAACCTGTACGGAAGCTCGAACCCCCCCGCTGCAGCCACCCACCTCCAAGTCGCCGCTGGGATCCGTGCTGGGATCTTGGATCTCACGTGGGATTCTTCAAAACTTGCGTTCTATGACTTCAACCTTACCTCAAACTCACGCAATTCCATATTCACTGCTGCAACGTTCTATCCCGTCTGGAACGGTATCGTCCCCGATGAGGTCCTCTCTTCTCAGGCGAATGCGTTTGGTTACTTTGCCGCGGTGAACATGGTCATGAACAGGTACAATGGTACTTTCCCTGTCACCTTTGTAGATTACACAGGATTGCAATGGTAAGGAGCAATCGCTCTCGGCATTCTGAAACCATTTCTGACACATTCCCTCAGGGATTCGCCGAATGCTTGGCCGCCCCATCAGTACATCATCATTTCCGCCCTCGAGGCGTTGCCGTCCAACCTTACAACAAACGCTCTCCCTACGCCTGGCTCGGGACAGTCGACGTACGATCTCGTCCCTGCTGGTCAGCTCAATTTCACCGAGGCCCAGCTCCCCGGACAACCGTACCACAACAATCAGGCAGTAAACTTTACCGCAACGGGACCCGGTGCCGATGTCAATGGTTTGAACGGAACTGTCGTCAACGGCGGAAACGCCACAGCTGGCGAAGGCTGGGCGGCTACCCTCAGGCGTGAGATGGCAAACAGGTACGTTACGAGCGTTTTGTGTAGCTGGTGAGCATCCTTTGTCTTCTTTTTGCTCGCCGGTTCGTCATGTCGTCCGTAGGTACGCTACTGGAGGGTCTATTTCGGGCATGCTGCCCCAACTGCCTGCGGCACAACTCAACCTTAGTAACAGCATCGGCAACACCGGCAACGTATGTCTGTCCGTTCTGTTCTGCTATGTATCTGCTAGATCTAATGTGTCATCCGATTCCAGATGTTCGAGAAATTTTCCAATTTGAACGTTGATTCCTCAGGTTCCGGCGGTGAATACACCGTCCAAGTAGGTTTCGGCTGGACGAACGGTGTCCTGCTGTGGGCTACGGCCAACTACGGCAAATCACTTGTCGCGCCTCAGTGTCCCCCACTTGTCGCTGCCGCGAGTACCTCGAGCGGTGCTGGGGGATTGAGGATATCATTGCCCTCCGTGGGAGGGATGGCCGTTGCTGCGTCTGTGTCGCTCGTCGGGTCGTTCTTGTTGTGATAAGAATGTCGGTGGAATAGGTGGTCACGAAATTAATGTTGGTATCCAAAACCCAGGCGGGAGCAAAAGGAATTATGCACATTGTCTCTGACATCCAACATGGTCTCTTCACGGTGACAGACAGTACGAAATAACAATATTCAGAGTTGAACACGGAGGGAATACTGATAGGACGGAAGGAAAAACGACCAACGGGGAGGTCCGTCTTTGTAACAACATCCTGTTGCAGTGCATTCCTTGTTCTCTGCAAGCTGCGAGAATACTTCGCGGAAGCTTGATGATCAAGCAGCCTCGAACGCCAAAGGAACGCGTTCAAAGCCGCCAACGACTCATCAAGAAGAAGTGCATTGAGGAACTCGAGTCCCAACTTCGTTAGCGCACGTCAACATGCCCATTCCCTGCTGAGTTGACGTTTTGCATCAAGGAATAACGACATCATCGAGGCAATCTTGGAAAACGCCGAACGCCACCGGCCGAAATTGTCGACCTTTTGGAAAACGTCGAATGATGTGTGTTGATTTGAAAACTTTGTTCAACCAAGACGAGTAAGAGAGCAAGGGGGAGATACAAGCTGCGATCCGGCATTGATTGTCCGCGTCGATGATGCGGATGCATACACCAATCTCATCTCTTTGGTACGCCTTTTAGCGTGACGTGGACGGTACAGGTGATTTGCCGCTACTACTAGGTCGTGACCAGCTCGAACGAAGGGCTGAAGAATGTCAAGGCTGTGCTGGATATGACACTGACGACCGTGAGGTCGCTCACGAATCTTTCCAGTCGGGCGCGCATCCGTGGTGGATGACTCTGTGGTTAGAAGGACACTGAGCGTCGGGACGAACCGTCGGCGTCACCAAGCAGCCATCGAAACTGTACATGGCCGATACAGGCTGATGGACGTGGTCGAGGCGGAGGCTAAAACTTACAGAGTATTGCTTTGAACGTTGAATAGACGTGTATCTGAGGCAAGAAAAATCTTCAGTCGTTTGCTCTCAGCTGGCAGTGCCACTCAGGGGCCGGTCTCGTGACCGGCTAGCAAGACGATCGGTCCTCGAATGGGGACGTTCGCTGCCTATGACGAAGCTCCCCGCGCGGCCGCACCGCCCACAAATAAGATCTCGCAATGTCGTCCAATCTTGTCGGCACACACCAAGACCTTTCTCTTCCACCTCCCCGTACTATGTTGCTCAGTCCCGCCAGCAGAGACCCCGAAGAAGTCAGGACGAGCATCCGTACCCTCACAAGCCTCCTTCATCGATTCAACGTGCAGAAATTACCCTCCAAGAGCCCCAAAGACATTCCTCGTCTCCTACGTCACTTCACCACCCTGCTGACATGTGGCGAAAGGGGTGATGAGCAAGCGAAAAAAGTCATCGCCGTCACCGGTGCCATCGATGCCACTAACCGGGTCAAGACATTGGTTGTTGCCCAGAATTGGTCGGTCGTACCGTCTATGAAGACCCACTATGTGAAATTGATCGAGAAAGATGAGCGTTCGCTTGATGAGGTGGTAAAGGGGTAGGGCTACCTCCAGTGTTCCCCAGATTCGCCGAGTGACTGATTCTCACCACTTTCTCAGCGCAACGAGTGTGCCTCTTGCCCTTCATATCGCGGACGTGTGGGTTGCATTGTCCGCTTTCAGCCCCCGTGCGCACAATAGCGATAGTCAGGTCGAGTCTCTCCAGCTTTTCTTTCTATCGCGAAGTTACCGGAAGTTTCTTGCGCGTTTCAAGGAGGGTAAGAAGTTGTGTGGAGGCAGATGGCTGCATGAAGTGATCGATAACTGGACTTCGAATCACCCAGAAATCCCCTGCGAGTGGGTCGTTGTTCCCAATTGGCTACTCGGTCTCCCAGATATCCCATCAATCAAGTCCAGAAAGGTCGGAGAACAAGTCCAGTGGGAGTTCTCAGACGACACGAAGCAGGCCTGGGCCAAGGTGCTGCAGATCATGATGGAAGACCTGCACGATTGGACCGAAGCTGTCAAGTCAGCCAACATGGAGCGCTCTCCGGAGAAGAAAGCAGACGCGATGAGAAATCTAAACCAATTGTGTGCCGCACTCGATTATTTCATCAGCTGGGAGAAGGGGATCGTGCAAAGTCTTTTAACGAAGACGAACATTGTGGCCGGGATAACAACTGCATTCATGCCCGAGGATAGAAGCAACTGCAAGTGTTTCATCCGAGCCTGCTACGGATAACAGCTGATATGACACGTTTTATCGATCTTCAGCGCCGGATGAGACTGGTGAGCTTGCCCTCTATCCACCAGGCGATTTCGACTGATGAAACCAACACAGATGATGAAATCGATGAGCTCGTGCAAGAGCCAGGCGAAACCCAGGGTCAGCAAGTCTATCGCTATCTTAGGACGATCGTCGCATGGCACACCGCAGTACGTAGCCTCACCGAAGATGCAGCGATCGCGCAGGTCTTGAGGAACCTGCAAATTGGTCTCGTAGAAGTGCCTCCTTCTCCGTCGACTGTTTTGACTCTTCCTCAAGTTTCTGAGGCACTTCTTGCCCGGTTCCCAGACATGCGGAAATCTGGGGAGGATGACCTGCTAACCACGCTGACGACACGCTATTCAAACAAATTTACTGGTTGCGTGCACGCAGTGGCCGCCCTCATGGGTCTCGTGAATTATTATGGGGCTCAATTGACGAGGACAGGTCAGGGTGCAGAGATGGAAATTGAGAATGCACAACAGCTACGGGATCTCATCCAACCCGTGCGTTCCATTTCAGCCTTTTTTGTTACACGACAAGATGCTGAGTGTCGGTACATGCGTCATAGGTGGCGGAGGCCGGGAACGCAGTCATTGCTGTTAGCAAAAAGTGCTGTTGGTGTTGTGACTGGCTCGGCGGGCATCTAGACGCACAGTTCCAGCTTCCGGGCACTCATGGACTTATGTTTCCGTGGGATCCCCCAGTTGTGGGTGTTGACATGTCCGTTCTGAAGACACTGGAGGCGAAGCTGTGGGAAGAATTGCATCGCGTTGTGTCGAGCGAGCTGCGGGAGTTGCTCTATTCCCGACATAGTTCTGCGCCAAGCTCATTAGAGGGAACAACGACGGAAACGATGCGTTTCGTTACTAAGGCTTATGAACGTCCGAAGAAGCAAAGGCAGGCCTGACAAACAACTATAGCATCAAACTCGTGTTTCGTTGCTATCAGTCCTTGAACTATGAGGTGACCCGGCGTTCCCACGGTCAGCGAAATACATCGCCCCGCACGCGCTCGCGCTCGAACGCAACGCAACGAACGGAAGCCGGCCCAGCCCTCGCGACCATGGCGGGACGCCACCCACGACCCCAGCCACCCGCGACGGGGGCGACCATCCAGTCCGTCCGCTCGTCCCGTCCCATCCCCTCCTCTCTCTACATCCCCATCGCATCGCATCACAATGACGGGACACGACGACGACGCACCCGCCTCCGAGTCGGTCCCTGCCACCACCACCAGTACAACCACGGAATCTTTAGGTTAGGTTATGAGACTTAATTTTTGAATTTCCCTAGCTCTAGGGTGAATGATTTTTTCCGACAATATTCTACTATATGTGGGCAGTCCAGGACTCCCACTGTGCACACCACTCAAGGCCCAGGTCATGTGATATGTGGTGTATCAGGAGTCCATGACACAAGCTGGTTGAGTGTTGTGGGGTCCCCTCACTGAAGTAGCCATCATCATGTATGGCAGGAGTCCTGGACTCCCATACAGATGGTGGTACCAGTGCCACTCAGATCCCATGGCCCAAATGGTGAGTCGGGAGTCCCAGGCCCTCTTAATCCAGGCAGGCATCTAGAACTCCCATATAACACTGTACTTATGGGAGTCCAGGACTCCCACCATGCACACCAGATGTGACTGGAAAGCCCGGGACTGGCCATGTGACCTGTATATACCACATCGCATATGGGAGTCCAGGACTCCCACCATGCACACCAGATGTGACTGGAAAGCCCCGAACTGGCCATGTAACCTGTATATACTGCAGTGCATATGGGAGTCCAGGACTCCCACCATGCACACCAGATGTGACTGGAAAGCCCGGGACTGGCCACGTGACCTGTATATACCACAGCGCATATGGGAGTCCAGGACTCCCACCATGCACACCAGATGTGACTGGAAAGCCTAGGACTGGCCGTGTAACCTGGATATACTGCAGTGCATATGGGAGTCCAGGACTCCCACCATGCACACCAGCCGGAAAGCCCAGGACTGGCCGCATAAACCGTGTATATACCACGGTGCATACGGTTAGGTTACGTTATGTGAACACAGGTTGGGCGTCCAGGACTCCCGTATGCACCGCGGTATATACCGCCATGTGGCCGGTCCGGGGCTTTCCGGCCATATCACCCGTGAGTCGTGACCCAAGAAGCTATGTGCACGGTGGGAGTCTAGGACTCCCATATGATATGTGCATGGCCACTTGGGCGCTGTGTGCATGGCGGGAGTCCCGGACTCCCGTTTGTGCACGGCCGCTTGGTCGCTGCAATCTGAGTACACCTCGGGTCACATAACCCAAGGCACCATGTGCATGGCAGGAGTCCTGGACTCTCATATGTGCATGGCCACTTGGTCCCTGTGATCTGGGTACACCTCCATGCATATGGGAGTCCAGGACTCTCACCGTGGGCGAGCCAAGGAACTCGGAAGGGGTGGACTTCCAGAACCGGACGAACCCACACAAGGGTAGCGGTAGAATAGGTACTGGAACGTTGAAATTTTGAGCCATACCTGTTATTTAAGCCGGCCTCAGCTATTTACCAACTCGGACGGAATCGTCCTGGAACGGCGGTAGTGGCCCAGGTCATGTAGGGCTGGTAGCAAACGGTAGTAACTACAGACAGCGAGATGAAAACAACTTGAATGACAAACGAAGCACCCCGAGCAACCCTGCTCGAGGTGGTTAATACATAGATAGTCAGTTCCGTTGTGTTTGATATAAGGCTGGTACAACGTATATACAGTAGCCGTAGACGGGTACATAATCTTCGGGAACCAACCGGAACGACTCGGAATTGGAGCGTCTGAAGAGACAAGCTCTAACTAAAGTGCAGCGGTAAAGCCATTCCACTGTGCGTAGTACCATCAGCTCAGGTCTATAGCCGGGTTACAAGAATAACCGGTATGACTCAAATTTCAATGTTCCTGTACTTATTCTACCGCTACCCCTTGGGTCAGTTCATCCGGTTCCGGAAGCCCACCCCTTCCAGCACCCCGGCTGGCCCTGCACGCAGCGCATGCTACAGTACCCGCAACCAAGCCACTGCATCCGTATCTTTGGAGCACACATCAAAGCTATGCATACGGTTTATCACTCACCTCTTTGCCCATCCCGAGTACCTGGGGTTGATGGACTACCTTCACGAGACTACCTCTGTTACATCACCCATCCCCATCCACAAGGATGAATGCACACTCGAGCTTCAGAACACCCAGTCAGTACTTACTGCAGCAGCTGCAAAAGGCGACAATACACTCTATCCCGTACTATACCCTGTTGATGCGAGGATTGCATTCTACGCTGAGGGGACATCAGGAAAGTTGCAGTCTGAAAGCTGAAGAGGGTGGGGCTGCCCCTTAGCGACAACCAAATAAGTCAATACAACGTATTACAACTACACCATCGCCTCCCCCGGTCGTCCTTATACCCCTCTCGACAATGGCACCTCCCTGCTGGCTACAATCTTCGTAGCGGCGAGCTCTCTTCCGATCGCCTTACTTCTGGCAGGCGCAGCCGCGGCAGCGGCACCCACCCTCCTTCCGTCCATATGCATCTGTTCCCCGTTCCAGCTGCTTCAATCCTTTTTTTTTTTTTTTTTGAATCCTCGTTTATTGTCCGTGAGGCTTGCGCCTCTTGGTGGACATTTACATCACGTGCAGTGTGTGACAAGTATATACTAGGGGGGGAGTGCTCTGTACGTATCTTTGCGGAGTTGGCCCTCAGGCAGGTTGCTGTATCGTAGGTTTTACATGTGTGTGCGGACGTTGCGAGTTACATTTGAGACGGAATGAAAATGAAAAAGGAGAAGTATTCGGAGGCCGTTGGGTCTCTATCTTGTGGGGATCTTTTGAGATCCAGGGGGCGTGTGTGCCACTGTGTTGAGACGTCATCCGCCCGGGGGCAGGATGGTTTGTGTGCGCGCCAAGTGTCGGGGGTTGGTTTGTCGTTTTTGTTTGGCTGCTTCAATCCTATTGTGGCACCCGCTACTCGTTCGGCGGCGAAGACCCCAAGATGAAAGTCCCGCAATGACGATTTCCATGGGGACGATGATCAGTTCCAGCCCGCGATCGCGGCTGGTAGCACTACCAATGTCCGCCATGAGACCATTCGTCTTTAGCGCATCGAGTCGGAGCAGAGGCATCGCGATGAGCTTCACGACAGCTACCGTCAGCTCATGGACTCCCTGTCTCCAACCAGAAGTCGAGCAAGGTCTCCCTCCTCGACCGCGTTACCACCCACGTCCAGTATCTCGAGATGACCACCCAGCAACTTCAGACGAGGCTCCAACAGGCCGAGAACGAAGTTCAGCGACTCCGCACGTGAGCATCACCCACTTCCTATCTACAACATTGTCTCACCTGCGGTGCAGCACTAATGAGGCTTTGATCGTTGGCACTGCTGAGCAGAGACACACTGCCGTCGCAGTCAAGCTTTTGATTGTTGACCTCGTCCTGGACAAAAACCTCCCTGCGCCAAAGGTTACATTATCCCTCACGGTCCATTATTGCAAAGACACTCGCATGACTGGAATACCTGCCTGGATCGCGGGTCGCATTACTACAATGGACACTTAGCATCACTTTTTTTTTTATTCCGCACTTTTTACGACACCGTCATCGCAGCATTGTCCTCAGGTCGTCTGGCCCACACCATCTCCTGGTCCCTCTCTGGTATCCTTGGTTCACAGACATTTAGCCGTGCCACCTTGCTCTCGGAACTCCCAATCAGCTCGACGGTTAGCCTCCCTTTGAGTCGGAGCTCACGATGAACGTTGGACATCCCGGTCTCAGTTGAAGGGTTACACTGACGCAAGACCGCAGCGGTTGATCTCGCCGGTCATAATACCTGCACATCCATCTCGTTCTCAATCCATCCTCTGTCGCCTTCCTGTCCGCGGTCCTGGTCCTATTCAGTCCATGCACGCTTATAGACGGACAACCCTTAGTTGGGGTTCCGTGCCTCGCGCGAGCCGATACGCCGGCATCATCTCGACTCCTCATGTCTTCATATTACCATGCCTGATGGCTGGTTTACTTACCTATCATTATGTACTTGACCAGGACCGCACCCGCACGCATTACCTTGTTTGTTACAACATGATTTATACGCACGCAACCCCCAGTAGGCGATTGATCACCGCTTGCTTTACGCCACTCCTTCCATCCAGACCTGTCAGCGAGTAATGGCAAGACGTCAACATGCCTCTTATTTCGCCGCACTCATTGTATGCGTTGCTGCACGGGTGCTTTCGTTGGTTTGGATTCAGGGTTGATGAATATTGTCCACGACACGATATACTCCCTCGTTGCACCTCATGGCTTCGTTCCTGTTTTTGACCCCATCCTGGACTCAAAAACCTCTCCACGTCGTCAGTTACATTATCTTTCACGATTCATTATTGCAAAGGATAGACATACCTTTACATGGAAACGTGCCCAGCAACGAACTTTCAAACATCCATTAGGGCCAATGTATCGGAGATCGGGTGAATCAGGTGAATTGGCTTGAAGCCAATCTTTGTTATTTCGTGGCGGGCGGCTGCGCTCATGCTTGAGAGGGAGAAGATAACCACCTTCGATCTCGTATGATCTCCTGGTTTTTTTCTTTGGTGAGGGTCAAGGGTTGGGATTATAGTCTTCATGGCATTCACTCGAGCTCACGCTGAGCGCATGACATTGCGAGTGTTGTCGAAGCTCTTCTGTGAGGTTACCAACGGTTCGTTCCATGCCGCTGCGAGGCACAGACAAGGAGTCCTTCGTCTCAACTTCGCGACTGTAATGTGTCAGCGCGCGAATGCTTTGACGTACGAAATGAATACGCTCGAGTTTTCATTGATAATAGAGCTCTTCAAATACTCTGGTGAACTCGTTGAACACTTAGTAGTCAGCTTCAAGGAGCTCTTCACTTTTTTTGCCAGTCTCGTAGATCTAGGCCTGGACCCAAACGTAGAGATGGTATTCCCTGGCCATGTATCCGCTATCGATCTTCTCTACAGGATTGCGCGAGGGATGCCTAAATATACCGGGAATGTCAACCACAACCGGTGCAGCCACCCTCTCACCGTGAGCCTTCCAGCCCCCAGCATTCGAAAGGCCTCAGTGTTAGTGGTTCAATTTATTATCCTGCCACGTTGCGTCCAAGTAGCTCCGTTTTTGGGTCAGATCACCCCGACATCAATCCATGACATCTTGCCTGTTCGTCTGGGATGTACTGTATATGCAAAACCTTGCCAAGATTCTGCTATCTATCTCGCAATGAAACCCACTACAAACAGATGCAACTGCAAACAGGGATCTCGAAACCAACTATTTTCCTTAGTTTCTCTGCTGGACGAACTCAGGTCAGGGCCATTCCACTGCGCTTCGGCCCTCAGGATATGGTGTAGGGACGTTTGGCGTCATGCTTGGGTATCCGTGGTGCGATCGTCGACTGTTGATGACGCTAAGGCTGAAGCCGGCGCCATACCGGATCATGCAGGATTCACACGGCTCCACCCGCGGCTTCCGTACTGGCTCAAAAAGTTGGAAAGTTTGAAAGTAAGTTAGTAATTATCGCATGTTTTTCTGGCCGCACTAGAGTCCAATAAACTTTGCACACAGAACTGCTGCATCGTGAACACAATTATTAAACCGTGCTGGGGTTTGGAGTGCCTTTAAGGTACTCGATAGTTACCGTATTTGGGAAGGGGGGTACCTCGCGTGCAAGGCCACCCTTGTTTGTTGGCTCCTTCCTCGGAACTGTGGGTTCCGAGAAAGGGGCTTCATTTCCGACCCGGAACTAGGCTTCCCGGCCCTTCCGAACTCGGAACCGCGGCACACCTACATACGAGAAGGCCAGCGTACCTTCCCGTTCATACACCTGATTTTGAACCTCCTGGACGAGTCCCAACTCACACCCCACATACTTTATGTATTTCACGCTGTAGCTACAGGTTGTCTACCTCAGACTCTAATATGAAGTTACGGGACCGAGTCACGTCTAGAACTATTCCTGGCATTTAAAATGGCCCCACGCCACTCTACTCACGACTCAGTTAATCGGTACTCAAAGGATCTAGATCACGCCATATCCCCTTTGACGTTCATGACATTTAAAGCCAATCCCAATTGCTGAAACCATTTGTTTCTATGTTCAAATGTGACATTCCGTCTTCACCAATCAAGTATTTCGGTGCCTTTCAGGGACTGGGTCCGAGCCTCGCTGATGTTGCCGGATCAAATATAAAGTTCCGCTCACGCAGCCAATTCCCCCCCTGATAAGTCAAACCTTATTAATCTCACAAAGCATCGAACGCTGTGGAACTGACAGCCTAAATTTTCCTACCTCATCACCGACTGCCACGTCATGCCTTCGCTGTCTATCGCTGCTGCGCTGCTGATACTGGGTAATGCAGAAGGGTTGCCGTGGACAAGCCCAACCTGGCAGGATCTAACCCGTGTGCTTGGTGTGCCCTGGAATACAGAACCTGGTGTGGATGCTGATGCTCAGGCTCCACATGTCCATACCTGGACAACACGGATTGCTGAGGGTGTCAAAACATATGCCAGAAATCTCTGGTCAGCGACTGACTCAGGAGAGCAGATCCGATATTCCAACCTCAACCTTAGCGACAACGACCACGCTGGACGGACTGCATGGAACAACTGGGTTCGGGACAACTGGGGAAAGAGGTGGAAGATGAATGACTGCGTCGATAAAGTTTTCACCGAGCACAAGTGCTCGCCTTATGATGTCATGGCGCGGGCAAAGAAATGCCAGGCAAGCATTTTTTTTTTTCCAAGGGTACCTTGCCCAGTGCTCACTCACGATTAAGCTTCCACGCCTCGAGGATTCTCAGGTCCCAAATGTGGTTACAACACCCCTCGCACATGCTCTATTCGGTGAATCGGCATATGAAGACGACGTAAACTTCCTGGTTCCAGAAATCAAGGGCTTTGTGGATGCCCTTATAGTCCAAACGTGGAATCGGTACCGGAAGGGGATCTCCCGGGAGGCTCGACAGCTTGAAAAGGACCAGAAAGCATTGGAGGAAGAATGGAAAGGTGAAACCTCTGCCGCATACCATTCAGGGTGTTGGAAACCAAGCTCATAGTTCGCACATTCTTTCTAGCTATCATCCAGGAAGGCACAGTCCCACCAGTCAAGATGATCAAGTCATATCTCACCCGCCTTCGCCGCGTTTTCACCATCCTTGTCCGGTACCAGGACAAAAAGACCACAGACGACCTTGAAGCAAAACGGACGATGCTGGAGGCCATGCTTTCCAGTGCTCTGAACGATGACGCTGTGAACAACATTACAGACAGTGAGCATCATCTGATATAGTTAACGTAGATTATGTCTTGACGGGGTTTGGTATAGAGCTACCGAAGGTTCTCCGAGATGCTCTCCAAAAACTCGCCTCCAAGCAAGATGTCCAGGACATCGAACGACTTGTTAGAACTGCTCTCGAGAACCTTGACTCTAACAACGCCGAAATCCAAGTTGATTTGCCCGAGGGCTGTCCCGTTGACGTCGCCTGGAAGGAAGGGACGGAAGATCTATCGGAACTATCGGAAGAAGAAATTTGGTCTTATCTCGGTTTCAAGGATACTCAGACGCTCCCTTTCTTCCAGAAATACACCGATCCAGATGGAGTGATAGACCCATGGAGTGAAGAAGGCGAGAGGTGGCTTACCTCTGAGACCAATCCCCGTGAGCCCCTGAGCCCCCGCTGGCATCAACTCATCGGCATTTATCGCATGCTCGAGCGCGCCTTTGAAGGTGAACCTGTACTTCTTATGGACGGCGTCGGTATCGGGAAGACCCTACAGGTCATAGGAGTCATTGCTTGCTTATCATTCTACCGCCATTTCTTCGACAAAAACGGCACATTTCCCGGCGCCTTTGGTAGGTTTATACACAAAGTCTCAGTTCTCCCGTCCTGATCCCATTGTAGTCAACAAACAATGGCAAGGACAGGACGGTAACATACCTGATCACCCCTTCATCATCATATGCCCTGTCAACCTTCATGCCCAGTGGTCAAGGGAGATTGAACGCTTCCTCAGGCGTGGCTCTTTTGATTTGTTCCCATATACTGGCAAGCCCAGCACTCGCAAAACCTGGTGGGTCGACATCTTCATGAAAAGCCACCATAGCCCTTCGCATCGCATAATATTGGCCACGGAGAAAGTGAGTCATGGCTATTGCCTATAACTCCTGGAGTTAAACTCCTTTTCGTTTTTCTTCCAGGCCCTCCAGGAGGATGCATCCACCGTACTTGCGGATATCGTTCGGAACGTCGAGGGGGAACCCGAGAGATCCGGGTTGTATGACCGGAACGTCGGCTCCACAGCCTATAGCCAAGACTATCTTGCCATGATCATGGATGAGGCTCACGCTGTACGCAAGTTCAACAAGTTGCACACTGCAGCATACGCTCTCCGTTGCCACTCATCCTTCATGGTATCCATGACAGCCACCCCAGTCATGACAAAACTGCAGGCATGCATTTTCCATTCCTTACCTCTCCCTTACATAATCTTCCCCCAGGATTTATGGGTCATGGGTCATTTCATGGGCATCCGCCCATTTTTTAACAAAAGCCGATATAATGAGGTCCAAAGGGAGTTGGTCCGTGCACAGGCCAAAGATCGCAAAGCTGAGCGCCAATCTGATGAGGCTGAAAACCACCTTCGCGCCCGACTCACCGGCCAAGGTTCTCACGACCTAACCCAGACCGAGTACTATCCTTGTGTTCAGAAACACACCCCTTTTGTTAGAGACACTTTTGCAAAGCATGTAATTCGCCGCACCCTTGATTCGATCGATTATCAGGGTCACAAGATTTTTGGCCTGAGACCCTACCAAGAGCAC
Source organism: Boletus reticuloceps (assembly GCA_018397855.1). NCBI lineage: Eukaryota > Fungi > Basidiomycota > Agaricomycetes > Boletales > Boletaceae > Boletus > Boletus reticuloceps. The sequence continues at coordinate 1,805,396 of JAGFBS010000005.1, forward strand.
ATCCTACTCCTGGAGCTACGTCAATGGGAGAAAAAAGCATTGAGTGCCCTCACTGATCAGATGATAGATAGTAAGCCGGCGACGACACTCATCAGCTCTACAAGTGTGAGTGGCTTTTCCCTCGCCGCCCACCTTTACTTCCGACACTTCCGATGCGTTCCGACCGTTTGATCTTAGGCTTTGAACTTACTGACGATATTCCCTTAGAATTTCTATATCGACTTCCGTCGTGGACTCCTACATCCACACATGAGCCCTCGCTCCCCCGACCATAGCTGGAGTGGGCCTTGTTCTATCGGTGAATGGCAGAACATGGCCTCTACCAAGCTCGACGTGCTAGCTAAGATACTGCATCACCATCTCCAGGAAGACAATTCCAAGCCACTTAGGGTATCTGATGACGGTCAGACCCTTGAAATAGACCATTCTGCTACAGCTGATGAGGTAAACCACGCTGAGTGTGATCGTGTGGTTATCTTCTCCGTCTTCCCATCCTCAAATGCTGCAATTCGTGATGTATGTTTGTCCATCATCCAAGGACTCTTCGTGTTTTTACTCAGGTCATACACCTATCCAGGTTCTCTCGCTGTACAATATCAAGACCGTAGAGCTGAATGGGAAAACCCCACATAACAAGCGCAAGTCTGTTCTCAACGAGTTCAGGTACTCCACCCGTGATGCTGGTGCTCGGGTGCTCATTCTGTCCATGGTTGGAGCTGTTGGTCTTAACCTGGCATGTGCCAATATAATGGTCATTGCCGTCCGTCCTTATTTCCCATCTACATTGCTCCCCTTAGCTTAACCGTCTATACAGGACACCCTCTGGTCTGCATTGGATGACGAACAACTGCGTGGCCGTATTTATAGGTTTCCTCAACAAAAGCAGGTTCACTTCTATCGCCTGGTTGCCCGAGGAACTCTGGATGTCTTCCTCAACAACCTTGCCTTTGACAAAGGCATGCTCCATCTTGCCTTCGTTGGAATGGATGACAAGACACGTTTGTCCCGTCATTGTATTCCATACTTTATCAAAATTCAATTTACATTTAGTGACATTATTCGACGAAGGTGGCACGCACTTTGATCCCACCGGGTCCTCGGAAACAGACCCGGAACACCCGGAACACCCGGAACATTCCAGAACGGCCCCCCCTCGACCACGACCTCGAGTTAAGATCCAGGGAACGACCTCAAAACAACCTCCGCTGCCTGTGTGTCCTTCCACTAAACGCAGTGCACCAACATCCCCTACCTCTACTGAGCACGTTCCCCTAAACCCTAAAAAGTTCAAGCCGGTTGCTTCCCGCAGCTCCATTTCTACAGGTATGTAAGGAAAGGGGAATGGGGGTTCATCTCCGGCTCACTATTCCACTGCGTTTAAAGATCAAAATGATGATCTCGAGATGTTGGATGGGACTCAAAATACCACTCCCAGGGCTTCCACCTCTACGGCCGTGCCAGATTTAGAGAGGGAGCCTGATGAAGTGTCCAACCAGGCCACTCCGAGTTCCCTTGCTGCCTTATTGGCTCCTACCACTCCCCCTGGCTGGAATGTGGATCTTGGAACAGACGATCCGACCCAAACGATGAGGGACCTGTTTGGAGACGATTCCGAAGAGGGGAGGACACCTCCGGGGTCCCGCATGCTGGATTTAGACCACGAAGCAACGCCTCCATCGCAGCCCCATCCTGAGGGCCCATTCTTTGCTGATCCGCTGATATCCCTTTCATCCTCCCTGACTTCATCTCCCCAGGGCCAAACATTTACCACAGGAGTCAAACCACGCTGTCCTGCGCGTCTCGCACCTACCGCTGAGGGTTCCTCAAGTTCCTCCCAGCACCGTACTGTAGAACATATCGGGGGTATGCCCCTCATCCCCGGCAGTATGCGTCGGTTCAAGGGCAGCAGTCGCCAGAGTCGTGGAAAGGGTAAACATAAAGAATAGATAGATACTCTTCTTCTGGCTGAGATTCCTGACTTGATGTGACCAATGAATGCTGCTAAATTTAACAAGTAGAACTCCCAAGGTCAGCCAGGAACGCAGGTCGCAGGGCCTGGGCCTGGCAGTTCGGAATGCTGGAACAACGCAACCTCTGTTCTGGGTCGACGTATTACTATTAGGCTCAGTTAGGCTCAGTTAGGCTCAGTCAGCGTCGTTTAAAGTTGCTACGCGATGGTCTTTCTGATGGTCTTTCTGATGGCCTTTCCTGCATTAGTCATCAGTCCGCTCTGCCGCCTTGATCCGACCTGCGGGCCTAGCCAAAGTATGTAATTAGGGTGAGCTGCCGCATCGCTGTTGCCAGATGGGGCTGTGGAATGCCCTTTCTTAGGCTTTGGCCTTCCACCTGAAGTCTCGAGTGTATGTAACGGCGTAACCTATATCAATTATACTGGGTAACCCGGTCTGCCATTCAATTTCACTGCGTCACCCTCATTCTTGCGCTCAATTTTCCACAAATTCCCTGACTTTCTAACAATGCCCGGACGGCCTTACCCTGACGATCGTTCCGATGAACCCGACCAATTGACCCTTTCTGAATTCGTGGTGGAAGCAGCGGGATACTACCAAAGGATGGGGCAAGGTCGGAATGGCGAACTCAAGTTTCTCAAATTCGTTCTAGCTGGTCGGCGCGGTGTGCTGTTAGAAACCCAAGATAGCATCACCCTCAACGTCATCCAAGGTCAACCGGATATGCGCAACGTCACAGCAACTCGCGATTTCGATTCGTTGATCGGAACCACCAAGACCCTCCCCTACCGGGTTTCCCTTACCGTCTGGCCTGTACCCTCATTCAGGGACACGCTTGCTACGAACAACCACGTCAATTCCCTTGCCATGAATGAGCATGTGGGTCCCCCATTCTATACAGTCCTGTACATATTTTCATTCTGGATAGAATAATCCCATTTACGTTCCGATGCACTCCATCCCCAACGTTGCCCTGGGAAAGGTCGCGAATCGGTCGGTCATCCGCGTATTTTTTCCTCGGATGTATCAGAGAGCAGAATCCAAGAAGATCCCAACAAAGGATCTGCAGTCCATATATAACCGGTGTCTCCGTCCCCTCATTCTACGTCTCATGCCAAACCAAGGGAGTCATTGGCCTCAGGACTACCAATCCGCAGTGGAAACTAGCCGAGATCGTGCGGGCCGTCTCCATCTCTCATCTCTAGATATCCCTGCACATCTTCTCAACGAATTCTCCCACTCGTACTTGGAGCGGCTTCAAACACTCCGTCCCTATTTCCGCGACGCCTACTTCGGTCATGAACTGCGCGGTTGGAAGGGGGCGACGGTCCACAATCTGGATGGCGCCGATGAAGAACCTGGAGATGATGTTCAACGTGGTCCTATCTATGAGCACGTCAATGCTTTGGAAGATCTGACCCGAGTTCTGGACTTGGGTTCGATCCATCAGGATCAATGGTTGGTTGACGTCGGGTTGGAGTTCGGAATCCCCGGAAAGGTAGTCACCTGGAAAACCCGCGGCCACAAAGCTCTGGTTCAATATCTTCTTCCTGACCTCGAAAATGTTGGAGAGGTGCTTCACAATAACCGACATTACTTTGTCGACAACCAGATGCATCTCAAGGACCTTGCTGGCTTCCGCTGGACCCCGCATACACGCTCCGAGGTCATTTCCTACGTTCAGGCCTATACTACAGAAAAGGCGGTCTCATATCAGCTCCACCAAGGCATCTTTTCCCACAGGAAGCCTTCAGAGCTGCTTGCCGATCGTGTCTGCCAGAAGCTCAAGCGAGATCTTGAGCAACAGGGAGATATCCTTTATGCTTGTACTGGAGAGGCCGAGAGAAGGGGTGATAGATCTAGACCTCAAGAAGGTTGTGCAAGGCTGGAAGTCCGGGTTTCCTTGGCGCATGTGCATGATGTGTTGACCCACTTCCCTCCCCGACTCATCAATCGTACTATGGTGCAAATCTCTGCTAACCGTTGGTGGTCAGTGAAGCTCTTGCTTTCCATTGAGAGATCAAACTCATCAGCTCTCACCCCGTTCTTCCCTGCAGGTATTTTAAATTCCTCCGCCTTGCCGCAGTCCACGTCGTCATTTCCAACTTTGCCGACACCCCACCAAAGAATCGCTCTTCTGAGAGCACTCTTGCTCTTGGTGCCATGGCCATCTGGATTCTCAATGGGGTACATCGTACTCCAGACTATCATCTACGTAACCTGGCCAAGCAGACCTGTCCCGAGGTTCTCAAGGACCCAAACGATGATCCTGATGATCCGAATTCTCGCACCCAGCCCCTTATGTATGAAGCTGGGGTCTATTTCCTATGCGATGTGGTATGGGACACAAGCACACATGTCTATCGGATTCCGTATTCCAAGACCTACGAAACCCATATGATTCCTCAAGCTTATGAAAAAGGCACGATTAACGAGCTTCGTCACATGGTCGGAGTTGCCGTACTCCAACCAGCCCACAGACGATCGCATGCCCAACGCACCAACAACCGTACCTCCAATCAAACCATAGAAGTTCGTTCCATCCGACCTCGAGAGCAACCCCTCCCGGAGGTTGGCCACTCTCTCGATCACCTTCCCCTTCCTGATCCCGCTCGTCCTCAGGGTCCTGACGTTGACTATTTTCATCAACATGGCGGAGGAAATCGTCCCCCCATTCCTCTGGATGATGATGCAGAACCTGAACCTGATAATCCTCTAAAGAGCCGCGTTCAGCTCATCTTGGAGCAAATGTTCTATGACATCCTCCAAGAATCCCCGAACCGCAAGAGCCATTCCCAGGGACCATGGACCAACATTCCACTCATTCTCAGAGAACAGCAGGCGATTGAAGATCTCTATCTACACCTCGACTTCCCCTTTGATGCCGTCCAGTACATGGTTTGTACCCCAGAGCTGTGGCTCAAACATTTCGATCACTTTTTCCCTCCTACCGTTCCGACACATCCCCTTCAGAACTTCAGAAAGTGTCGATATTTCAATTCCTACCTCTCCCTCATACAACAACTTCCTCCACGAAGGCTTGCCCGGGTTCGTTCGGAGCTCCGAACAAAATTCAATTCACTCGCGTGGGTCCCACATACTGAATCTGACCGCATGTGGTGTACCAGAAAAATGCGTTCTTCCAGGTGGCAATCTCTTCCAGCTGGGGGTGTGGAGGGTCCAAAAATTGCCATCAACCCCATGGTCCGCCCCGCTCTTCATGGCCAACCTAGACTACGCCCACCTCCAATGGTGGACGAACTTGAGCCCCATCTAGGAGAAGGAGATGAGGATAGTTATATCGAGGATGGTGCTGATGAAGATAACCAAATCCATTCCGATGACCCTTAACCCCCTTTGATGTTCCAGAGAGGGTTTTCTGGGAAGGAGTAGCGGGGTTAGCTTATGTAAGATACCGGCAAATTTGTGCTTTGTTTGTACCCGTAAGAAACGTTCCGGTGGTTCCGGTGGTTCCGGTGAGGCGGGCCTCCAAGGAGCCTAAAGCTAAGCTGTATACCGGGCGTGGCTGCAAGGAGCTGGGCCCGATGCCGACCCTCGGAAAGACCGGAAAGACTCAACCCTAACCACCTGTAGATTCCATCTGACCTACAACAGCGTGCACAGCGGTTAGACCTACATACCATTCCAAGTTCGTAAAGACAGCTGTATTAACTAGCTTGTTATTTAAATTGCGTCAATTCCTTAGGTAATACCCTCGATCCATTCCCTTCGCTGGACCTTCTAACAGAACAATAACCTTGAAACCTACAAACAAATGCCTGTGGTCAAATACTCGTTCCTCGCTGATGATCCTCAAACCCAGTGCATATTATCAACCATCTTGAATGCAAAACGCATTGTTGTCATAACTGGTAAGATTCCAATGCAGCATTTCCTGTCCTTCCTTTTCGTGTCTTTTTTGATTGCCTCATAGGAGCTGGTATTTCTGTTGCTTCAGGCATACCAGACTTCCGAAGCCAGAAGGATATTCCGGGAGTTCCAGAACTGTCTAAAAAGAGGTTGAAAGACATGTTCCACAATTCGATGATCACAGAAAGTCTTACAACATCAATATGACATGGAATTGCTGAGCTTTATCATTTGTTTTACAGGATGACCGCCAGAGACCTTTGTTTAGCCGGTTTATCGCGTCCTTGGGTCGACAGGCTGAGGAAGCTCAGCCCACAGCGTTCCATAACCTTTTGAAAAGGCTGGATGACCGCGGGACATTAATCCGGGTGTATACACAGAACATAGATGGGCTGGAACTCAAAGCAGGCTTAAAGACGTACCACCGGACCCAGGAAGAAAATAGACTTCAGCCATCCCGGTGCGTTCCACTGCATGGGAGCCTTCGGTACATGTACTGCCAGGCTTGTCGGTTCGTAGAGGAGAGAAAACTGCACGAGAAGGAGCTGATGAGCGGCGCATTTCCGTTTTGTACCTCTTGCCAGAGAATGCAAGAAGCCAGAAAGGACGCTGGCAAGCGAATCCTCCGTGTTCCGAGGATGCTTCCTGACGTGCTGCTGTACGATCAGGAACATCCAGATGCCCACCATATCGCAGAGTTTCAAATGGAAGACCTCTCTGGAGAAATGCAGATAGATCTTCTGCTGGTGGTTGGCACAGGCATGCACGTTATAGGAACTCAAAGAATTATTCGCGCGTTCGCACACCAGATTCTGCAAAACCGACGGGATGTTGGTCCTAACCCCGGCACTCTCTACCTCAGTTTGGACTTCAAACAGAAAAAGAAATGGGAATCAGTCTTCGACTTGTGGGTGCAAGCGGACTGCCAGCTGGTGGCCCGTGCGGTGCTCACGGCCATGGAAGGGGAAGGGGTCGCCCAGAAGGATCGGGGCTGCGTGGAACGTCCGGAACTTCGGGAACACCCTTCAGGCAGCTACGGTTATGCGAACGAGGTATATATACCCCGTAATCCGTGCATGAACAAGTCTAACAACCAACGCGAAACCCTATAGAGTTCAGAGGTGCAAGACAGTCCCGCTCCAGGTTGCAATGCGCTCCTTGACTTTCACACGAACCGCATCTCAGACGTCGTACAAGGCGACTCAAAGTTGACGGAAGAGGTGGAATTGCTTAAATTAGCACTTGCGTCGATAAAACAAGGCGGAGGCTTCGGGGCGGTAGAATTTCATCTCAAAAGGTTGGGTGAATCGAGAAAGGGTTGTGAGGAGATGAGTTTACATCTAGATTTCTTAAGAACATGCATACGTTTCATGCGTAGAAATATTTGAACCTGGCGAAGTGATATGGTCAGCTTTTCGAGCTCGCGTGTTGACTGTATTACTCTTTTGTAACGGAAGGGGTCCCAGCTGGCCCCGACGAATTTCAACTTTGGAAGGACCGGAATGCCTGGGGGGACGGGGCTTTTGCGTACGCCTAGAGGTAATTTGGAAAAGGTTAGTCCTACACACACGATTATGGTGCACGTCAAGGGACCCAATTTGCCACAAACGCATTTCACATTTTCAGTGGGTGACGACGTCGCACACGCAAGGAGGTAGAAAGTTGTTGTGGTTGTGGTTGCACAATGTCAGCTGGGGATGGGGAACATGGCACGTTCTGCCAGGTTGTTTGTAATTTGGATACAACTTTGCTCAAAGCGGTGATGTCTAGTTGTTTTTCCTGGACCCGTGGGGGGACAGGTTTACGGCGACAAGAAACTTTTGATCGCGATGCGGATTTCGGCACCTTTTTCAGAAATTACCTTGGGTATACAAGGTCGCCCCTCCCCTGGGTGTTCCGACACTTCCGATATTCCCGTCCGTTGGTTCGTACGCATTTTATTTTACCACCACCTTGCCTATCGAGCCTCTCACCCTCTGTTCGCGACCCCTGTCTCCCGGAGAGTTCCAAGCGAACAAGGATACGCCTTGTTCCCCATCAATCGCGATCCATCCGTGCACCCATGAAATCGTGCATTTGAAGCTGTCGAAAAAAAAAACACGAGATAACAGCTGTACATACCCTTACCCGTTCGCCGTTCAGCTGCTCATCAGGACCAACGGTTTCGACATGGCCCCAAGCGGTAAGTCACACCATAGATTAGCTACTATACTGACTATTTGTCATTTTAGTAATACCATCACCGGTCACCGGTCACCCCCCACCTGACGCGGCAACATGGCCGCACCCACACCACCGCCGGAGGACACGACGACGAAGCAATCCTGTCGATGGCCAAGTGCCATTGACGACACCATGACAACGACGACATGCACGACTGTACCCATGCTACCGCCGTCTGAAGTGCACGACCACATGCCCGGGGGACACAGCAACAAGGGCACGACAACGAGCAACGTCGTCGATGGCCCAAGCGCCATCAACGACTCCATCACCCCAGCGTGTGCGCAACCGTACGCCTGGAGGGTGACAACGTCAATGGCACAATGTCGTCAATGGCCTAGCGCTATCAACGACATGACGACGACGACGACACGTACGCAACACGACAACGGTGAAGCAGAATCATTGATGGCGCAGTGCCGCCAACGACACTGTCAGTGACACTACCACCACTATTATGTGTGTGCAACCACACGCCTGGAGGATACTGACGACAACGACATGATAGCGACAATGACGACGCGTACATGGATGCACCCACACCACAACGACGACACCACAACGGCAACAACGACTCGCGTGCGACTCGCAGGGTACTCATACCTACCACCTTTCCCCTTTCTCCGAGTCTCCCTCGTCCTCACCCTCACGTACGGATACAAAAGGCATACCCGGCTGGAAACACGTACTACCTGTACAAGTTTTCACTGAGTATGGGTGCGGGACCTCCGAGCCAGGGGGTATATCTGTGTTGCTGCTAGTCCTACTCCTGACAAGTAATATCGCCCAAACTAAGTTCCACTTGGCATTACCCTTGACTTCCAAGTCCTCACATCCATTTGCTTGAGCTGATTTCCTGTCGGCATTTAGTATCTGTTAATAGCCCTTTAATCCATTGTTGTTTCTACTATCTACGTAATATATCTTGTGATCTTCAACTGTTCCCAGCAACAAGCAAGGTTTCTACCAGCGCCAGACGGCACTTCCCAAGTGTCGTGCATTACATGTTTCCCCTTTCATCCCTTCCTTAACCTCACACTGTATCTCGTATTATGTATTGGAGTACGTGTGCTTTACCTGTCACACAAGGTCTCTGCCGGCGTCGCGCGGCGCTAATCTAGTGTTTCCTTTTAATTTCTTTGGGAATTTTTAAGGTCACTTCCTCACTCGCCTGCTTGACGTACGCTACAGACACATATAGACGAGGTTTTACGCTGTGACGGAAGCAATAATGGAGCTGCTGCGTTTGCATGGTTGTAGGTTCGAATGAAGAGCGACATTGAGTGTTCATTGACACGATTGTATCGAATGGTCGTTTTAGTATGGAAAGCCGGACGTTCACGCCCCAATTTGAAAATTTTCTAACCCGGCGGCAAACTAAATTTGGTAACCGTCGGGATGGGACGCCCGTTTACAATCGCACATGCAAAAAGTCAAACGCGCATTTCGAGTAGGCCCTACGGAGTACAGAATGCGAGAAACCAAAATGTAAATGTAAAAATGAAGTCATAGATTGCTCTCAACTTCATCCATTTCGTCCTCTTCATCCTCATCTGATGAGAAAGCATCAACCCATAGTTCAGGTACAGCATCGAGAGCAATATCGGAGATGCCTTCGTATTCGAGCGCGTCGAGGGCAGCCACATGCTCCTCCTCTGAAAATGATGAGAAAATAAATCTGAAAGCTGATAATAATACTCACGAAGGCCGATACCATTCCCAACACCGCCCATGTATCCCTCGACCTCAGGAAGGTCTTCCAGGCCCGGAAGAAGAGAAGACTCCACATCATCTTCAGGAAGATCCGGGAGGTCCTGCAGAGCCTCAAGAACAGGCTGTATACCTTCACGCAGCTTCACGAGATCCAAAAGAGTACAATAAATGTACCAAATGGAATCACGCTCAACAACCGGCCGGCCCAACTCGTCGTAGCACTGGGAAATGAAGTAGGTCGAAAACAGGGTGATTTTCGTTGATGTATAGGCGGCGGACATGATCGAGGGCCTCACACGAGACCATAACCTAGGGAAATACACTGAGTGGAAATGAATTATTGAATCGAATAAGTCGCGAACATACCTTAAAGTCAAGTGCCGCATAGTCTTCTGCGCAGCGATGGATCAGCTCCGGAACACCGTGGGGTAAAATCTAGGTATACGCTAAGCCACGGGAAGAGATAGGAAGCGTTGGTGGACCCACCTTCTTTTTGTCACGGCGCTTCCGAGTATTATTAACGCGCTGCTGGTAGCTATCTAATTCTTGCTGCAGCCAGGGAATAAACAGCCAACGGAAAACCATTCTACAATGTGATCAGTATTGTTCCGTTGTGAAGATAGAAAGACACTCACGTTTGTAGCGTATTGTCAGAGTCGTACCAACCAGCATCAACGCCTTCCCCCAGCAAGGCCTCGAAACCAGGTGTAAAACGGCGACGCAGCTGGGACCATGCAATCTCGGGCATGATGTTTTTCTTTGTCCTCATCCATCTGTGTTGAACGAATCCTTCCAAGGTGGGGTCGTGCATCTGGCGCAGTAGAGTCTGCGCATTCGCAATCCCGATGTTCTCAGTGCCAGGGTCGCTCTGGGTGATCATGGGAATGACTGAAAGACCACAGTGTGAGCAGAAAGTTTGTAATAACGGGATGTACATACATCCAAACTCTTGGGCGCATGCCAGGTAGTATGACAAAATTAGTTGTGAGTTCCGGTTAGAATGCCAAACCTTCATCCATAGGATACGTCCTGAAAACGGCTCGATACCAGTATGCAGGCGCAGTCCAAAGCGTTGCCATTTGTCGGCCATACTGAGTGGTATCAAAGACCTTATGAAGTTCTGTAAGGATTTCTTGATCCGTCTGTCGAGCTTGCCACAGCCGTACGATGTGCGGTTGAATTAAGTCGAGTGGGGCTGAGAGTTAAGTTTAGTCAGCCGTCAAGGATAGATGAAGCGTAGCGTACGATTTGGCTTGTCCTGATTGACCCTCTTCATCATGATCCCGCAGTTGAAGCCGACAATCTGGCAATGGTGGCCAATGAGTTAGGTGAGGTTAAAGTTGAGCTGGGGAGCGCTGGCAGCTCAGTCCTTATCGTTACACATCTGCGATTAACCCAGGCCGCCGCGGGCTCCGAGTCAAGCAATGCCATGAGGAAGATGCAAGGCTTCTTGGAATCAGTGGGTGACTCCATGTGGCAGCAGCGCAGCGTTGCAGCTCAGGTGGATGTTGCCAGGAAACCCCGCTCAATCGGCATTGATCTTCCAGAATTGCGGATTACTTGGTAGCGACCCAGGCAAGTGATTTGTTGTGATCTCAGGCCCGGGGTTGAAAATTGAATGATGCTGGCAGGCCGCTACATGCAACTCTTGGCAGCGTCACAGTCACGGTGTAGATACCTCTGAGAAATTCCACTTGATCTGTGGTGAGTTTTCTTTGTCGACAATACTTCCTTTGGCTTCCCATTCACCCACCAGCATGCATCCAGAATAAGTGGTCAGTCACGCCATTCGAGAATGCCCAATTGGCAGTGTCGCAGTGTGGATGCCTCTGAGAAATCCAACTCAATTTGTGGTGAGTTTCTTTGTCAACGGCACTTACTTTGGCTTCTCATTCACCCACTGGCATGGCCAGGCTCGTTGTCATGTCGCGGTGTCCCAACTCAAGTTGTCAGTCACGCGGCATGCCATCTGAGAATGCCCAACAATTCCACGCGGACTACCTTGGTCCTCGGGCATTGTGGTTATGTTTTCCCTTTCAGGTGAGCCTCATTGCCAGGTGTTGAAGTTCTCTCGCTGTATGTTCATCCACCCGTAGTCGTCATCATGTGTCCAGAATGAGTCACGCCAGTTGAGAATGCCCGACGGTTCCACGTGGACTACCTCGGGTATTGTGGTTATGTTTCTCCTTTCAATTTCCCCTTTCAAGTGAGCGTCATAGAATGCGCTCACCCCATCTCTGACTGTACAATTTCCTCAGTGGTCATGCAGAGCGGCAGGGTTCTCTCCGTGCAAGGCTTGCCCACCGTGACTGGCAGCGCAACCACGACAAGTTCAACGTATCAAGGTGAGCCTTAATTGGTTACACTATTGCGTCTCGGATTACAGAGCGAGCGTCCGGGTATTTAAGGCTTGGTGTCCAATGATGCCTTCCGACTCGAGAGACTCACGTTTCCCGCCGCCCATCTCGCCCTCACTATCATCCCGTCGCTATGCAAGCTCCAACCCCCCATCTTGTTGCCCAGTTTACGGAGGATTCACGGGCTACCAAGGATAGACTTTGCGACCGCGTTAGTTGTAAAAAGCGCGAAATTCGCGAAGGCGATCCCATTTACTACATCGCTAGCTGCCATGAGACCCGAGGGTCAACAAGGCAAGCTCGTATGCCACAAGTGTTTCAAGTATTACCAGACCAGGCAGTCTCTGGCAACGTCAATGCGTACTGCATCTGGTACGTCTGCCCTGTGTTACATTCGTGCTAAAGCTAATCTCCCTTCTCCAGCAACAAGTCGCTCAATCGTGGACTCTGTCCGAGAATCCACAAATGCAGCACGATCCTAAGGTAAGGTCCTATTCGTAAGTTGAGGAAGAGTCTAACTGATGTGCCCTTAGCATCCATCAATCCACCCACCGTTGCCGCAATGACCCAGCAATCCATGCCACCCCCTCCAGTGCCATTTTCTCGACTGTCCCGCCCTCGCTCTCGCGGATTCGGACCTGACGTCCATGTGCCCTTGGCATGGCCTAGTGCTGGTCAAGCAGACCATTCGGTTTCGCCCGCAAATTCTACCCACTTCCGGTCCACCCATGGTGCCTCATCGGCACCTCCTGCTGGCGCCGCGGCTGTTGGATACAGTCCACAACACTCAGTCTACCAGGCTAACAGTCGGTACTGGGCAGCTAAGGCGCACGCACGCCATCCACCCCCACCCGCAGAAACTTACTCGCTCGATATCTCTGCCGTCTACGAGTCTAGTGCCAACAAGAGGAACACGCGCCTCAATACGTTCAGGGTGAGTTTGCGTCACTTTCTCTACTTTACCGTGGACTAATCATGTGATACAGTGCATTCATGAAGGGCTGAAGGGCATTGATGCTCGGAGCACACCTCAGCAGCTCTCAAGCATTGCCCTAGTGCCTTTGATCAAGGCTTACTGCCCGGAATTTCCTTGGCGCGAGGCCGAGTTGATGGTGCGAGACAAGCGATGGCTGAACCTCACAACACAATCCGCCACGACAGCACACTTCTACAACGAATGCCTTGTAGATGGCAAAAAGGGTGCCAAGAAGTTCAAGTCGGGCAAGCAGTTCTTTCTGTATGTCGTCGTCTCTGAGAAGCAGTGGGATGAGGTGGAGTTGTTTCAGGAGAACTTGAAGGCCACCGCTGTCACTTCTGGGCGGTCTTCTCAAGGTCGTCGCACTGTTGTTTCCCGGTGCCTCCCCAGCACATCTGCATCATCACTAATGCCCCCCTCTTCCGTAACACCTTCAACAGCACCTTCAACATTCGCTACGCATCCTGCTCGTGAGAGGACAGGTACCATATTCGCAGACTTGTCCGATTCTGATTCCCCGTCGCCTGAGACAACAAGTGCTGCACTCCCAGTCCTGCCTGTGGCGGCAAGCACTGATCATATATCATCAGTGGTGAGTACTCCTTTGGAGTCGTAATCTATACGCTGCTCTGCAGCAACTAATGTCACGCTTGGTAGGTACCAACTTCTTTAAAACGAAGCCACCACCGCCGTGATAGCAGTATTTCTGAGTCTAGTGGTGTCGCTCGTTCACCCCCGTCGAAGAAGTCAGCTGGGGCTGCGATCTTTACCTCTCCTGATTGTAATCACTTGAAGCACGCATTGCAATCAGGTGGTAGGGCCGATATCAATGTCAAGAGCGGTGAGTATGATAAACTAAATGACAAATTTACTGACTCAGAAATATTAGTGTTGCGATATCGGGTTGAGCAAGTTGACTTATATCTACCTATCTGAGTCGAAAGCTGCAGGGGTCTAGCCGTCCCCGTCCCCACTTGCCTTTTTTGGAAAATCTCGTTAACTCTTTCCTTTTCTGGGTAGGTGCTAGGGACACTATGTGATGCAGGGACGGTGTCCTTTAGCATGGTGATTCACTCGGGGATGCTCTCGTTTAGCATGGGGATGGCCTTCTTTAGCATGGGGACACCGTCCTTTAGCACAGGACGGCCTCCTGTAGCATGGGAACACCGTCCTTTAGCTTGGGGACAGCATCCTTTAGCATGGGGACACTGTTCTATAGCTTGGGGACGGCTTCCTTTAGCATGGGGACGGCTTCCCTTAGCATGGGGACACTGTCCTTTAGCTTGGGGACGGCTTCCTTTAGCATGGGGACGGCTTCCTTTAGCACGGGGACGCCGTCCTGTAGCATAGGGATGGCCTCCTGTAGCATGGGGACACTGTCCTTTAGCATGGGGACGGCATCCTTTAGCATGGGGACGCCGTCCTTTAGCATGGGGACGGCATCCTTTAGCATGGGGACGCCGTCCTTTAGCATGGGGATGCCATCCTTTAGCATGGGGACGCCGTCCTTTAGCACGGGGACGCCATCCTTTAGCATGGGGACACTGTCCTTTAGCATGGGGATGGCCTCCTGTAGCATGGGGACACTGTCCTTTAGCATGGGGACGACTTCCCTTAGCATGGGGACACTGTCCTTTAGCTTGGAGACGCCATCCTTTAGCATGGGGGCGGCCTCCTTTAGCTTGGGGACACTGTCCTTTAGCATGGGGTTGGCATCCTTTAGCTTGGGAACGGCATCCTTTAGCATGGGGACAGCATCCTTTAGCATGGGGACACTGTTCTATAGCTTGGGGACGGCTTCCTTTAGCATGGGGACGCCGTCCTATAGCATGGGGACGCCATCTTTTAGCATGGGGACGGCCTCCTTTATAATGGAAACGGCCTCCTTTAGCATAGGGACGCCATCCTTTAGCTTGGGGACACCGTCCTATAGCATGGGGACACTGTCCTATAGCTTGGGGACGCCGTCTTTTAGCATGGGGCCGGCCTCCTTTAGCATGGGACACCGTCCTTTAGCTTGGGGACGGCATCCGTTAGCATGGGGATACCCTCCTTCAGCATGGGAATGCCCTCCTTCAGCATGGGGACGCCCTCCTTCAGCACGGGATGCTCTCATTTAGCATAGGGACGCCGTCCTTTAGCATATGGATGCCATCCTTTAGCATGGGAATGCTATTTTTCCCCTGGTATTAGTCCGTTAACTAGAACACTCAATTTGCAGTACAATGTACACTACTAGTAGCACCATCGAACTGAGTGATACCTCATCAGACAAAAAATGGCTGAGTATGTGATCAAACAGACGTATTCCAAAGCCAGGGTCATACTGAATTGGTGCATGAAAATTTTTATTACTACTACTATGGTCCGTCTGGGCATCTCTCTAGCCACCTCTGAAATCTATATGTACCTGAATGTGAACCTGAACAAGCATAGCCAACCATCCCTGAAATTCAGTTTCAATTGCCCACCCGACGCAGTTGATATCGCAACGTAAGTGTACCTTCCGTATCCATTTGCCCCTGGATTTATGGTTGTCAGGGCTACTACACCTTTGTGGCGCCATTGGCTCTGCAATGTGATCTGTAATTGAGACGCTTAAGTATTGGCTGCGAACACGCAGTGCATTTTTTAGCCTATAGCCATGTAGGACTGAATGCCTGGACGACCGAAAAGCTACCCGGTTCAGAAATCAGCACCATTCTGCCGTGCTATGTCGCCCCAGCTGCGTTGTCTTTCGACCTTACCGACCCTAGCTCTTGGCATCAACCACTTGGACTGGACCTTCAGTAAAGTTTCTTCGTTGCAAATTCCATGATGTTGTAAGGCCAGTCGACTGTGCCTGGCATACTCTGCCTCCAGAACCCCTGGCCTCACAGTATAAAATAGGCCACACCTGAGTGCCGCTACTGCCAGTGCCCCCCAACGGTACTACCCCCATAACTAGACCCCTTATCTGCCATACTCTATATTCTTATATCATGTCTAACGCTGAGGAGTGCTCATACCGAGGCTGCCTTGACCCATCTGGCCTCTATGACCGGACGGCAGCAGGGGAGCGTCGCCACCGGTACCAGTACCACCTGGCTCCCGTTCCTTTCGCTTTTGAGGGGAAAGAGGTGACCATTACAGTCAAAGATGGTCGAATTATCTGCCCTCTGGGCGACTGTGACAGGGGGTTTGCACGCAGGGACCGCATCCAGACACACCTTCACAGCGATCACATGGTCCCCAAAGGTGTCAAGTTCTTCGGGGACCCGAAAGCTGGAGGTAAGTTTCGACGGCAACCTCCTTTTTTTTCGCCTGGTCTCATTCAGTGAAATTTGCAGAGAAGGCCCCCGTGGTGGTCAATAAAATTCAACAGAGCCTGAGGGCCCCCTCTGCCGCCCCATGTAAGTCTGCTGTTCAATTGGGCTTCGCCAGCACTCACTCGCCATGTAGCAGGAACTCCCACTAGGGTTGTCCTTCAACCGGGCCAGCTGTACCTCTTAGGTGGCGGTATTCTGGACGTCCTTGGCCTCTGGCTCCACTCCGCATTGAGCATCCTGCTCTGTCGGGAATGCCGAGTTGCCCTCACATCCCAGATGGTCCCAGGCCACCGCAAGGTCCACCACGGCGAAACCACATCTCCAAAGGCCCTGGCAGCCTTCACAACATTTTGTGAAGAGAAACGGGTATTCAACAAGCCGGAGCAGGTCACCCCTCCCCAACCTGGGGGCCCCCCTGTAGAAGGCATCAGTGGACCAGTGGACGGCTTTTCCTGCACAGCAGACAAGAGCTGCCTCTACAGCGTCAAGGACTACTCCTCGATGCAGCGCCACAACAGGGAGAAGCACAAGGGGCCTGCAATGGGTGAAATTCGGTCGCGTTCCACAAAGGTTCAGACGCTCTTCACTGGGGTGGGGAGGGTCTACTTCGAGGTCAGCCCCCTGGCAGCTTCGGCTGGCCATGGCAACTTGAAGGCGGCAGTCACCAGGGCCCTACCTGCCTTGCATGAGGCCGATGAGGGTCCCCTCCCTGCAGTGGAAGACCGTGAACCACCTCCCCTTATTCGAGCCATGGATTGGGACAACTTCCATCCGGAGTTACGTGCTGACCGGCGGACTCGCGACCCCGTCATCGCCCTCAAGGACAGGCACAAGGAGAACGAGCATAGCGGAATATTCGTCCGACTGCAGCGCCTCGTCGTTTCATACACCAAATTGGCTGCTAGCTGCTTGGATGGGCATCCGCAGAAGCTGACGGCCACCAAGGTGCTCGTTTACGGACGTGCAATACCTGCAACGGGGTAAGCCACCGAGCCCACCTCCGCGGACGCCGCTGACACTCTCATCCCCTGCAGAGCACGCGGTTGGAGACCAATTTCTCCTACTAACGACAGCTATCCCGCCCTCTTCCTACTTTTCGTGCGAGCGATGATAAGGTGTCGCCTACAACCGCCGCCTGGGTTCTCTTTTTCGCCGTCCTCCCTGCAAAAGGGACGACTGGAGCTGCTAATGGCTGCCTTGAATGCCCCCCAAGAGGACCTCAAGCAGTGGAATTCCGACGCCCTGAATGCCTTCCATAGGTTTTTATGGTCACTCGTCAGCGTCGACACAGGCGAGCGGTGGTCCCATCCAGTTCAAATTTTCCTGTGGCTGAATGCCCTCGGCCGGGATGGAAATTTCAAGGAAGCCCCCGACCTGACGTCTGACCTCGCAAAGCTTAAGTACCTCATACGAATAGCTACTCTCCTTCAAGTGGTGGTTTTCAGCGAGGGCAGTGAGTTGCCTATTGTGGAGTGCGTGCTCATTTGTTGCATCATTCGTATCGAACTTCCTGACGTCTGTGACGTCTAGCTGTCTCGCTGACTTGCATGACAAGGTCATGCACCTCAGCCGACCTACGCCTTTCACCATGGTGTACGAGATGCAGCAATACGCCTCCGCCCTGGCATTCTCACAGAAACGTGACCCGAATGTGCTGGTCGACAACGAGTTCAAATGGATCACAGTGGGCACAGAAACGATGCATTTCGAGAAACTCAGACTCGGTGTGCAAGCGCTGCTCGAGGCAATACATACAGGTTACCT
Source organism: Boletus reticuloceps (assembly GCA_018397855.1). Lineage (NCBI taxonomy): Eukaryota > Fungi > Basidiomycota > Agaricomycetes > Boletales > Boletaceae > Boletus > Boletus reticuloceps. The sequence continues at coordinate 1,823,577 of JAGFBS010000005.1, forward strand.
CGCCCTGACCGATGGCCGATTTTCGGTCTCTGAGCTTCCCGAGGTAGTGCGTGACGACATGTCAAACAGCAGGCGCGGCTATTCCTTCACATCCGAGTCACCATTTCGCGAAAAACAGCATTTGCTGTTTTGGTTCCTCCTGAAGAAGTTCGATCTAGCTATGCTGGATTCGCAGGGCGAGGCTCGCTGGGACATACCCAAAGTGAAGCTGCTACTACGTCGTATAGAACGCATCTGGAACCCCCTGCTGCACGTGCTTTACCTCACTACTGGCATATCCACTCGGGCGGAGCAGTTTTTCCTCCACCAAATTCGCAACGCCGACCGCCATCGAAACCTTGTGTTCCATGGGAGGGACATGATGCTCGTGACTCGCGCCAGTAAAACGACAAACCTTACCGACCGCGACTCCTGCACGCCAGCATACGTCCCAGCGCAGGTGGGGCGTTGGCTGGCCGAGTTTATCGGCGGCGGTCTGCGGGAAGCAGAGGCTCTTTTGGCGGGCGTCGCTTATGGGCCACAGGCTGTCTATGAATACCGAACGTGAGTGAAATCTGGCGCCCCTCTTCCTTCTGTAACGGCTGAACTTCCTCTGCCCCCCTGCAGTTACCTGTGGACCAGTGATGGGAAGCGTATGAAAGCGGAGGCATTCTACGATTTAGTCAAGGCGTGGAACAAGGAGGTTTTCGACTGCGCTTGGGGCGTGCGGGACTTGCGTCAAGGCGTCATCACAATGGCACGGGAGTTCATCGCCCCCGACCAGTCGTTTGCCTGTGCAGATAACATTCTGGCCGAGTCCGCTAATCACTCAGTCGACATAGACCACACTCATTATGGCGTAACCGCCGGAGCCATCCCGACCCTATCCCCCCTGGAGATGGCCCACCATAAATGGGTCGCCGACCAGTGGCACAGCTTCCTAGGCCTTGGACCACACCCGCCTCAGGAGCCAGTTCGACGTCGCACGAGCTTTGGAAGATCCGACGTAGTGGAGGATATCAAAGCAGCGATTCGAGAGGTCCTACCATCCTTCGTCGCTGCTGTGGTAAAGGAGCTTCGCCAGTGTCAGCCAAGTTCTTTCGCCCCCTCACCCAGCAAGGTTAGCCGCTCCACCTCAGCCGCTGCGGGTTTCTGACGCTAACGGTATTCACCCACAGAGATCTCTCCCCCTTGGGCAGGTCCAGGACTTCGAAGCCATTCCATCACCTTTTCTCGCCAGCCAAGAGGTTCCTCCACATCCTCGCACCTCAGAATGCGAAGTGGATACCTTCACATCGGTCCCGGGAAAACGTAAAGGCCACCCCTTCGAAACGACAGATCCACCACAGACGCCTCCAGCTGGAGTATGTTTCGAAAACCAGCCAACACCAAATGCTGCGGGCAGCAGGTCCAGCTCCCATTTGCTCGCTCCCCCGCGGCATCCAAAGCGAGTCGCTCCTCCGCCATCTGAGGAGGTTGAGTTTGAGGTTCCATCTCAGCCCCGATCGAAGAGACGCAAGGCTTCTCCCCCCTCGCCAGGTGCTTCCGCTGCGTCTGACAGCAACCTTTTCGTGGACGACGACAGCATGGAGGTCCGCTACGACCTCGAGGATGGCGTCAACTACACTGGCGGCGGCGACTTGGCCATCTCTCCGCCACGACCCGGCACCTCGAACCAAGCGGAGCCGAAACTCCACAGGGACATCCGGCAAGTTATCAGCCAAATCTACAAATCTCCGTCAGCCAGAGAGCGAAGCAGAGAACAGCTTGATGCCATAGTAGAGGTCCTAAGCGGTGACAGAGACATGTTGGTCGTAATACGAACTGGCGGGGGTAAGAGCCTGCTCTGGACGGTGCCCCCCCTTCTGGAAGCAGATGGCATCAGTCTGGTCGTCTGTCCCTTCCGAATTCTGCTCGAAGAGCAATATGAGCGGTGTCTCGCGGCAGGTGTACGCTGCATCAACTACGGCCGCTGCAAAGACGTACCTAAAGACACCCAGAATATATTTGTCCAGGTGGAGCATGTCGGCTCCCATGCATTTGCTTGGTGAGTGGAGACCGCCGCTCTTTCTTGAGAACGTATCCACTGATCAATTTTATTAAAAGTTTCATGCAGTCACCGCTGGGGCAGAAAGTCCGCCGGATCTTTGTCGACGAATATCACGACTCCTTCCACTGTCACCCGGATAGGGTGCCACGGTGGCAAAAACTTGCCCGTAGATTCGCAGGGTACCGTGCAAAAACGATTCTTTTGTCTGCAACATCCCCACCTCGACTCACTCAGCAACTTCTCAGCCCGTACGGTCTAGTCGCAACGGAGCTCGCCACCATCCGAGGCCCAACAGATCGACAAGAGATTGGCCTCCACACCGTTCGAGTGGACTCCACGCAAGAAGCGTACCGCGCCCTACACCACCTGGTAATCGCGCTCACGAAAGTATTGGGGAACCGCCAGAGAATATTAGTGTTTTTCTCCTCGAGACCCGCCGCAGAAGGGTACTCCAAGGAATCCGGCAGTGCAGTTTTTCACAGCGACCTCTCCTCTGTCGGCAGGGATTACAACCTTGCGCGATGGGACGACGGAGAGACGAGGGTCATGGCCTGCACGAGCGCCTTTGCTCAAGGGGTCGACCGACCGAACGTGAAGTTCGTGGTCGTATTCCAGCCAAGCTACGGCATTCTCCTCCACATGCAAGAAGTCGGCCGCGCTGGCAGGAATGGCGCAGAGGCACATGCGTTTTTCCTCGTTTCTGACGTACCGCCGTTGCTGCCGAAAGGCCCAACTTCTTCTGGCCCCGACTTACAGAGGGAAATGGCCGACTTGGTGTTTGGCGAGGACTGCAAGGTCTATACGTCGATGCGGGTGCTGGACGGCCCCGAGCTTGCATATCGCTGCCGAGAGAGGCCGGGCCGTATCCCCTGCGACGTCTGTCAAAAGGACTCGCAAATCCACCAGATGGCCTTGAAGGCAGTCGAGAATCCCCTCCGCCCCTACTGCCGCCTTTACGCCCGGCCCACTACCGACCTGCAGTCGAACACCGAGTGCACTGACAGAACTATGCAGGAAAACCCGGCTGTACCTGCTCCAGCAGTGGCTGGTCAGCCAAAACGTGCAATGGCGGAGGTCCCGCCCATGCCCATCTCCCGCGTCATACCCAAAGGGACATCGGTGGACCGCGAACGAACGGTGAGCTTAGCCAATGAAATCTGACGCCCACAGTGCTTAACCTCACGCGGTGCCCAGCAGGGTTCCTTTCCTGCCAGCGAGGACAGCGACGATTTATACGGCGATGGCCCAGAAATCACGCCGTCAGTGGCCATTGCGCTCCAGGCGATGGAGCGCCTCGCACGGGACACAGATGTGAACGAGGCATGCAAGGAGCACAGGAACCAGTACTTCTCCCAGCCAGCGAGCCGAACGGAGCCAAGCACCCCTTGGTACCCTGCCTCGCAGCCAAATCCGACGGGCTCATCTGGTTCTAGAGCGGAGCGTATCCTCTCTGCAAGAAGCTCCCGCCTGGGACGCACCTCACGGTTGGACCGATACATGAAGGTACTGAAGGGGTGCTGCGCAGAGCACTTCGTTGTAATGCGTGAGGTCGCCATGGATCATTTCCCAGCACCGTGTCCTCAAGACGGGGGCGTCTCGTGGTTGCAATACAACGGCTTCAAAATGCAATTCAAGTTCGAGCCGCTCACCTACTGCTATCACTGCGGCCTCCCACAGTCGAGAGACCGGAATGGCGAAGAACCAAGCTGCCATGCGGGGCACAAGTTTGAGAGGGGAAAACGCTGCCCTTTCGCGCACTTTTTATTCAAGGCCGTATTCTGCCTGTGGCAGGTGGATGAACTGAGGAGTGCTATGCAGCACGACTTGGCGGTCCCGCATTCTTTCGATGAATACAAGACTTGGGTCGTCCTAGAGGGAGGTGAGGGCCGCTACCACAATGCGATCGAGGCATTCCTTTGGTACTGTGCGCGGTTGGAGCACAGGCAGCCTGATTTCTTTCTGTGACCCCCCTCTTTTAACAGGGCTTTACCATACGTTCCTGCGAGTACACATGTAGCCTACAATGCCAATATACTAGACATCCCTGGTTTGCCTGGTAGACAGGGCAGGAAAAATGTAGCGCCGTTCCCCAGGGACCATCAGTAGGACTCCTGCGTCTGTTACCAGCGTGGCCACCCCTTACGTTCAAAAATTAACCCTGGCATTTCTCCTGGACTGTAAGCGAAAAAAAATCTCCGCCCGGGCCTCTGGCAGCAGACCAGTCTAAAATCTCCAGGAAAATTATATTGGGCCCGGACTCCTTACTGACCTGGCCAGAGTTCCGGTACTAGCCCGCAGTCTGAGAGTCTGGGAGGTTAGGGTACTTCACTAATCCCTGCCCCTCCATCGCATGTGCATCTCTCGCTTCCAAACAGCCTTTTCCCGTGGAGACCAAGTCAGTGCCACGCCGCCGCTCGTTTTCACCTCGCAGCTGCAGGGGGAGCCTTCCCTCCCTCCCACCGTCTCGTCAAGCGTGTTGCCAGCTGTCGCTGTCGTTTTGTTTTCTGTCCAACATACTTCCGCCGCCCTGCTAGACGGAGCTTTCATTTTCGCTGCCCTTTCCACCCTTCACCAGGGGTTGTGAACAGTGCTGCGTTACAGCGGTGACCAACCCAGCGGTATACTGCTATACTCCGAGTGACTTGTTCCCGACGCCAATGGGTTCAAGTTACGGCTTCAACTTCGTGCCTACGTCAACAGTGTGGAACCTTTCAACCGAAAGCGGCGCCCAACGGACGCAACAGAGGCTTGGCGGGAGGTACTTCAACAAGATGAAGCAGCATGTGCCCTTTCTGTACAGTTCTTCGCTCGTCGAGTGCTTCTCAGTGCCCAATTTAACCTCGAATCACCTCTTACAGACCTTGGCTATCAAGATTTACTCAACTGTCCCGAACTCAATGGCCGACGAACGCACTGTGTCAGCAATCACTGGGCTTAACAGTGCCAAACGAAACCGCCAAGAAATCTCTACAGTTCAAGACCGCGTCCACATTCGCCAACGGCACCGTTTCAACCCGACGGTATGTAATTCAATTTGGACCTCATCGCCCAGTAATATAAGCAGTGTGAACTAACGAAACTCTCATACAGCTGACATCGACATTTTTACGGACTGTTCCTGCCGTGAAATGGTGAGATGTGGTACCAAGCACGCTCGGTAAGCACAGGAGTGAAGATATCAGCGAGTCTGGGGATCTGCAAGGAGACCGCAGCAAATTTGGGCACTTGGCGACGTTACCCGCAGAAGATACAGTCGCCAGTTGGCTTGAACCCTGCGCGACACGGCGACGGCGATACTGACAGTGTACCAAACATCTCAGCAGCCCAAGGCGGCACTCCAAGTCAGTTCACGCTTGGGGGTTTGCGTGGCACAATCGACCCGGATGCCTGCCATCTTCGCGATGTCCTTGATGATTCAACGACAGCATCTGAGCCCGTTGCGACGGTCCCCACTGGTCAAGCCAAGACAGCGAGCAGTAACTCAAGAAAAGCCTTGCTTGGTGTTCCGGAAGCATCGGAGCGGGATAGGTGGGGTCCTTGATGATGCAGCGGACACGGGCGGTTTTTTACTGCCATTACCTGCAGTTTTCACCTGTTGGTGAAGAGGCCCGACAAGACCGCCGTTAACTAGCAGTTAATTTTGACTTGGTCTCAAATTAACCGTACCCTAGAAATTTCCCCTGCATAATGCATCGCGCTGTGGCCCTGATGACGAACCAAAAATATGGTCGACCACACCGCGCGTCACGCAGGGGCTTGACGAAATTGCCCTGCGATGAACTTGTGGTGAAATTTCTTCTGCTGACGAAATTCCTGAACCCGCAGGGGAAAGGTTTAGGGTAACGATAAAACTTGTGACCGCGATGCGATTTCGGTACTCCTTTAAGAAATTTTGATTAGTCTGCTAACTGCGGTTGTCTTTTGAGGCCGACGCCCCCTAACCAACACTTATCGTGCTCAATCGCGCGGGTTTCTGTTCCAAATTCTTGGCTGTTTACTTCTTCTGTTCTGTCTCTTGCGAGTGCAGTCGCTTCGTTTCTTTCACGTTGCCTGCACTCCATTTCCTCACGTCTAGTTGCCGTGAGTTTTCGCCCGCTTCTCTCTATTTTGAACTGAACAGTCATTTTAGGTTAGGTTGTATTTCCCATCCGCCTGGCGTATCTGTGTTGACTCGCGGCGGTGAGCATGTCTTTTCACGCTGATCGAGCGTTTATCACCGTATCAGACTTGCTGTTTACATTTAAGTTTGTCGAAATATATGGCATAACTGGTGCAGAGCAGGACCTGTGTGGTGTTTATCCCAACATGCGGCTCTTGCTGGTGTATTGTGTAATCTCTGGCTGTTGGCTGAACGGTTTCCGTATTTTACTCTGCCCCGGCTTTGTTTACGCGCTTTCACTCAGCGCGTTGCAGCACTGCTTTGCGCATGGGCGAGGTTCTAGACGTGCTTCGACTGCATGAGTGTCAGGGCATCCACCCTCGTTTTTATCTGCTGTTTGAACTGCTTTCTGTCCCGCGACAGCAAATCATATGGTATCACTCCACTCGGAGCACTACATACTACAGGGTTGGCAGAGAAGGACCGTTCTGCCACACTGCTGCCTGTTGAATTAACAGTTAACAAAGACGAACGCAACGTGTCACAGCTGCCGGCGACGAGCCAAAAAATTGGCCAGCCGTGTCACGCGTCACAGGGGTGCTAAATGGCGGTCTGACTATAAAAAAGGCATCCGCCGAGCATAGCCACGCCACTGCTGTTTCGAACCTGCCATGCCGCGTACCAGGAAGCTCGCGTTCAAAACTCGCAAGCCTTTGAAAAAGTTCACCCTGCAGCCCACCTTCAATGCCACAGAGCGAACTGTTTGGGCTGATTCGCTGCCTAAGTTCGCCTGGTATGAGCTCCCCGTGGAGCAAGAGTATGACCATCCCAGCGGAGGCAAGTACACGCGATGCCGCGTCGAGGCGTTCGATTCCCAGGGCTCCCTCGGTTTCCTCCCCCTTCCCCTTCGATATCGCAACCACTGGACCCAGTTGTGCTACACCATCGTACATACACGTTGTGAGTGGGACGCCTGGGAGGCAGCCCTCTTGTCTCCCCCAAAAATTCGCGGGTTCGACCAGAATCTTGCCCAGCACATCGCGAACCAGAACGGCGCCCGTTTGCTATACTACCTCACGATCCGGCGCCAGATCGCCGACGAACTCCTCTCCCACAAGATGGCTGTCGACGGCGATGACCATCTCGACGTTTTCGATGAGTTCTTGATCCGGGACACCCAGGGTTGGCTCTGGAAGGACTACAAAGAGCTGTCGTCGACCGAGCGTGTCTGGTTGAAGGCCGACCCCGGTCACCCGGATAATGCTCCTCATTTTGGTAAGAGCCGTCTCCGTACCACACACTCAGCTTAGACGCAGTCACTTTGCAGACTGGCGCCAGCAGAAGAATGTCGCCCCCGAACTCCTTCCTCCCATAGACGACCACAGTTGGGTCCGCGGGAAAATCACCCACTACGATTTCCAGAAATCCTGGAACAGGAGGCTGAGGGACGTCCTCACATTTTTTCGCCACGAGGACCTCCGGGAGGAGCTGGGCGAGAATGCATTCCGGTCCGACGCCGGTTGCCATGAGGGCCACATCCCGGGGGGTCTATTTCTCACCGAGGAACAGGACCTGGCCTTCAACCACCCGCCGAAGTGAGTCGAATTATTTCCATCCTCGGCGATTTCTCTGACGCACGTTCCCCAGGCCTGCTCCCCGGTAAGCTGGGCCTCTTTTCTGAGCTTCTCTCTCCACCTTACACCCGCCGTAGGACCCCTTCAGCCGCACCCAGCCCTTCGGGCGCTGCTGACCCTCCCCTTGACTGCCCCGAAGCCAGGGCCATTGTACAAACTTTCGCAGATCGAACCCGCGCAGAGGAAATCCCGCCTACGGTCTCCGCCCTTGAGCAGCTTTTTGGCGACCGTTTTGATCGGGAGCTCTGGTCAAAGGTTCTCGACTCCCTCGTGTTCAAGAGCGGGGAGGACGCTGAGGTGACATTCGACGAGGCGTGGGGTTTCGTCGTCGCAGCTCAGCAGGGTGCCAGCGCACTGCCGTCCTCTCGAAACACGCCTCCAACTCAGTTGGTTCTGGACAGTGGAGGCGAGGGCAGCGGGGTAGACACTTTGACAACTCAGTCGGGTCTAGAAGCTGGAGGCGGGGGCGGCGAGGTCGGTGCTCCCGTAGCTCAGTCGGGTCTGGAAGCTGCGGGGGTGGACCACGAGGCTAGGATGCAAGCCTCCTGTCTCAAGACCAGCAAATGTTGTGACTGGCGCCCGTTTTCCCCACCGTACCGTAATGTGTAAGGTATCCTATTCTGTCTGTGACGATGTGCGTTCATATTGCTTGGCATGAACGTGCTTTGCTGTCCTCGCACTGGCGGTTTGTTGTCCCCCTCGCCAGTGCCTTCCGCCGTTGGATCCAAGTTTGTCGCCGCCGATGAAACCAGCAAAAACGAGCGCACCTATGCGCGACGTTTTGGAGGGGCAACTCGAGGGAAACGTACAGAGATCCGAGAGGTTCTTGCACGTGGAACCTGATGCTTGTTGTGTGTAGCACTGACAACCGGCGGTAATCTCGCTGTGCGGGTGACAGGAGGCTCGTATGTTAGCATGTTTTCTGTAATCCCATTAGGGTTAGACAGGGAGAATTTAAGAAATCCAACACATTTCTACCGCAATAAAGCATACGAACCACGCGGTGGAGTGATACAACCACCACTCAAACACAATAACCACTGTGATCACATCCACACTACAAGTTATAAACACCCACACGAACAAAAACCACACCACACCACCACGTAATTTCACCGCGATTCGACATAGGTGTCAAATCGCGGCAATATTTCACCGCGATCCGACATATGTGTCAAATCGCGGTGAAATTATAACACGATATCTATTGATTACGTATTCATTATATAAACACACACCTCTATATTCAACGCTCACAACAAGTCAAACCATATCATTCACAATGTCGCACCCAACCGCCATGGAACGCATGAAGGAGCAACAAGAGAGAATGCGTATGATTATTGCATTGCAAAGAAGTGAGTGTGATTACAAAGGGTAAGATGTACTAAACAATGTTCCAGAAAACCAGACCATGAAAGACGAGGATGTGTCAGTGCCAGTGGAGGCTACAGACAGTAAGGTAGTGGAAGAGGTGTGCATGGATGTGGATAGCGATGAAGTGGTGATCGTTGATGAGTGGGTGGATGCAGAGGGCAAGGAAAAGAAGGGGAAGGGGAAGGGGAAGGGGAAGGAGAGCGAACTGGAAGCGATGGAGATGGAGAACAAGGAGCTGAAGATGAGAGTGAAGGAATTGGAGACAATGGTGAGTGAGGCGGAAGAAGATATGTGGATCAGAGGGTTAGAGCGAAACTATGGAAGGGATTGGTGAAGAATTTGAGACAAGAGGCATATGAATCATCCAAGGTAGATGAAGGAGAGGATGAAGACAGAATCGTATGGGCGTTCAAAAACGATCAGATCGGATTCATCGAGTGGATGAATAAAATCGGGAGGATCGAGATCTTGGATCGGTTGATGGTGGAGGAGATGGAATGTAGCATGTGAGTACTGCAGACGTTGCGTGATTCTGATGGAACCACTGACCATTTCAGATGTCAACAAACACTGTGAGCTGAGCTGTGAGGAGAACAAGGTGATTTGAGTGAACTGATGACCACTTACAGAATGAATGCGACGAGAATGACCACGTCATGCAGACACAGGTTCTGTGGACTGTGTGTGACACGTGCATGGATTGGTACGTACGAACAAAGGGACGAAGAGACGGTCATGGAGAGGAGTCAGAGACCCTTCAAATGCCCTATGTGCCGATCGGAGACTGTGCCTCTGTTGCCACTACGAGAGAGGGGGGAATGGAACGTACCGTTCAAAGTGGACACGACGATGAACAGCATGATGAACTGGGTGAGGAAAGAAGGGTTGGAGACCATGGAGGATATGATGAAGAATCCTGTTGCTGGGATAGAATGGATCAAGGAGGATGAGATGAAGAGGAGATGGGGTGTGGATGGGATGATCAGTCAAGACCACGATCAGGGATACCAGTAAGTGAAATGGGGATACCACTTGTGCAGGGGATGACTGATGTGAACATATACACAGGACGAGTGTCGATGCGATGACGAGGTTCGAGAGGTACTGGAGTACTCTCGAGCCGGAGGAAGTGATGAAGAGGATCAGACTATTCACGCCGTCGATGGACAGTGAGGAGGAGCGATTCGTGCTGCCTGACTCACCTGTGCGACGGAGAGGATCGCGACCTCGACGCTCCAGAGGATTGTCACGAGCGAGAGGTCTCGGACGTGTGCAACTGACGATGGATATATTCGGAGATGACATGAATGCTGGACCGTCTGTGCGACGAGGGAGACGAGGAGAGACGAGGAGAAGAGGGAGTGTAAGAATACCACCTGATGCTGACTACGAGATCATCAGCGACTGAATGGGTGTATTTCCACCGCGTTTCGACATACATGTCGAAACGCGGTGGAATAGACATAGACTTACATGTTACGTTCACATATCCACTTCATTTGTACCCATATATGTACACACTAACACACGGTATTTACACACACACGAGTTGCAAGATATACACCGCTATTCGACAGTAGTGTCGAATCTCGGTGAGTATTTGTGTGTAATTTCAACGCACAGTCGCGTGTGATATGTCGAATATTCACCGCGATTCGACAGTAGTGTCGAATCGCGGTGGATATCCGACACTACCTATTAAAGTAATAATATCCAACGCGACTATCCAAATATCCACCACGATCTGACAGTAGTGTAGAATTGCGGCGAATATGATATATATCACACTGGAATCTGTGTTGAAATTACCGTTGCGAACATCCGGTATTATATGTGAAATTAATAATATCACACGCTTATGTATATTCTCCGCGATCAGACAGTAGTGTCGGATCGCGGCGAATAGTCGGTATTACTTATTAAAGAAATGACATCACACGTGGCTTTATATTCGCCGCGATTCGACAAGAGTGTCGAATCGCGGCGAATATTCAATATTTCCTATTAAAGAAATATTATCACACGCGATCGCGTGTCTCGACGCGATTTCGCGTGACAATACAACCTACCATTCCATCAGCTATCATGTCGCCCAAATCCAAACGCAAGGGAACCGTCAAGGCCTCCAAAAAGTCAGCCGGCATGTTAGCATGTTTCTGTAATCCCCTTAGGGTTAGGCATGGATATTTTAAGAAATCAGACACATTTTGCCCGCGACAGAACGTACGAACTACGCGGTGGACTGATATGACCACTACTCAACACAATAACCACGATATATACACCCACACATGAACACACACAACGCCTAAGCTTATACAAGCTCACCGCAATTCGACATTATGTCGAATTGCGGTGGTATCAACTCTGTCACACACACAACCATTTCACCACGATTCGACACAAGTGTCGAAATGCGGTGAAATACCATGGTATTGATTTGATTGATATTGATTATGTACTCATTGATATATAAACACACCTCTCAAGACGCGTTGATCACAACTATAATGTCACACACCACAGCGATGGAACGCATGAAAGAGCAACAAGAAAGAATACGAATGATCATTGCATTGCGTAGTAGTAAGTGGTAGTACACAAAGTGATATGTACTAAAGGATGTTACAGAAAACCAGACCACGAAAGACGAGAGCGTCTCGGTGGAAGCAACAGCCAGTAAGGTGGTTGAAGATGGAAGTATGGAAGTGGTTAGTGATGAAGTGGAGATCGTGGACCACAGGGTGAATCCAGAGTACGAGGAGAATAGGAGGAAGGTAAAAGGGAAAGGGAAAGGGAATCGATTGGAAGCGATGGAGAGGGAGAACGAGGAGCTGAAGATGAGGGTCGAGAAATTGGAGACGATGGTGAGTGATGCACAAGAAGATGCAGAGGATGAGAGGATGAGAGTGGACAGGTGAGGGGGTGGACAGATGTCCCCTGATTCTGACATCGAGATCATCAGTGACTGAACACCGCGATCCGACATGTATGTCGAATCGCGGCAGAATTGACACCAAATGACATATCTCTTTCATATTCACACTTCATTTGTATGTACACGTGTGTGTTATTGTATTACCAGAAATAGAACTGTCTGTGTTGTGTACAAGACACGTGTGACTTTACTACTGTAACGTGTTATACAATATCGCCGCGATTCGACATAGGTGTCGAATCGCGGCGATATTGTATGTCACATGTAAGTATGTTTCTTTGACATGGATGTCCAATATCACCGCAATTCGACACCTATGTCGAATAGCGGCGATATTGTGCGTTGCACATGAGTGCGTCCATTTAACTGGATGTCCTGATATTTTATCATATTTTCTGTAGTCCCTTATGATTAGACAGCGAGAATTCAAGAAGTTCAACATATCCTTACCGCAATAAAACATATGAACCATGCAGTGGAGCGATATTGCATGTCATTACATACATACTACAACTTATCAACACATATAATATACAGACCAACATTTTACCGCAGTTCGACATACATGTCAAAACGCGGTCAAATAATATGTGTTGATCGTGTCTTCATTGTATACGTACACATCTCATTGTGATTTGACATACATTTTTACCGCAGTTCGACATAGGTGTCAAATCGCGGTGAAATGATGACACGATATTGATTGATTACGTACTCGTTATATAAACACACCTCTGTATATCCAACCCTCACAACAAGTCAACCAGTATCATTCACGATGTCGCACCCAACAGCCATGGAACGCGTGAATGAGCAACAAGATAGGATGCATATGATTATTGCATTGCAAAGAAGTGAGTGTGATTACATATGGTGAGATGTACTAAACGATGTTCCAGAAAACCAGACCATCGAAGACAAGAATGTCTCAGTGGAAGCTACAGACACCAAGGTAGTGGAGGATGTGTGTATGGCTGTGGATAGCGATGAAGTGGTGATTGTCGACGAGTGGGTGGATACAGAGGACAAGGGAAATAAGAGGAAGGGGAAGTGGAAGGGGAAGGGGAAGGGGAAGGAGAGCCGATTGGAAGCGATGGAGAGGGAGAATGAACAGCTGAAGAAGAAGGTGAAGAAGTTGGAGATGATGGTGAGTGAGGCTCAAGAAGAGACCGAGGATGAGATGGTTAGATCAGAACCATGGAAGGAATTGGTGCAGAAGTTGAGAAAGGAGACATCCGAGTCGTCGAAGGTTGATGGAGGCGATGATGAAAGTGGAATCATGTGGGCGTTCCGCAACGATCCTCCTGGTTTCGTCGAGTGGATGAGGAAGATGGGGAAGATGGATATATTGGATCGGTTCATGGTGGAAGAGATGGGGTGTAGCATGTGAGTACTGCATATATTTCATGATTTCTACTGAACAGCTGACCTGTTCAGATGTCAACAAACATTGTGAGCTGAGGGGTAAGGAGAGACGAAATGATTCTAGTGCACTGACTATGACATGCGACGAGGATGAACACTTCCTGTGCACACAAGTTCTGTGGGCTATGTCTAACTCGCACATGGATTTCAACATACCAGCGAAGGGACAAGGAGACCATGGACGACAAGATGACAAGACGCGCCTTCACCTGTCCCATATGTCGTTCTGAGACGACGTCTCTCTTGCCACTACAAGAAAGGGGAGAGTGGAATGCACCATTCAAAGTGGACACCAACCTGAACAGCGTGATCGAATGGATCCGTCAAGAAGGATTTTCCACCATGGAGGATATGGACAGCAATGCTATTGAAGGGGTAGAATGGCCCCAGGAAGATGACATGAAGCTGGGATGGAGTGTGGACGGGTCGATCAGTCAAGACCACAAGCTTGGATACCAGTAAGTGAATGTGATGTACTACTTGGACATGTGATGAGTGACATGAATGTGTGTTACAGGGCGAGTGTGGATGCGATGACGAGGTTCAAGAGATACTGGAGTACTCTCGAGAGCAAAGAAATTCTCAAGAGGTCGAGTTGATTCACGCCGTCGATGGACAGTGACACTGGTGGATTTGTTCTCCCCGACTCCCCTGTGCGATGAAGAGTAGCACGACCACGACGATCCGTAGGAGAGTCTCAGGTGAGGGGTCTCTCACGTGTTCAACTCACGATGGATGTGTTCAATGATGAGATGGTTGCTGGACCGTCTGTGCGACGAGGAGATCGAGAACAGACGAGGAGAACAAGGAGTGGGATCATATCACCTGATGCTGACTACGAGATAATCAGTGACTGAATGGCTGTGTTCCACCGACTGACATGTTTCTTTAATGTTACCACTTCATTTGTACTCATACAATGTATTGCTGTAGAACCGAAACCATAAAACACAATGTTGTACACAAGGCAACACTATATGTATACATGCACATGTTGCAAGATATCCACCGCATTTCGACAGTAGTGTTGAATCGCGGTGAATATCTGACATCTCACATGTGAGTGTACATTGACATTGCACACAGATGCTCACTGCGATCCGACAATACCTATTAAAGCAATAATATCACACACGACTTTGTGCTGATGATATATACAAATATTCGCCGCGATCCGACAGTAGTGTCGAATTGCGGCGAATATTATACATATCACACGGGAATGTGCGTTGAAATGACTGACACTACTGTCAAACTTCAATGAGTATTCAGCATTACTTATTAAAGAAATGATATTGGTAATCGATGTCAGGTTCAGATCATCAGCATCATCAGCATGCATAGAGGACGACATCACAGTATCATCATCTCATTCACGCTCACAGTGAGATCCACTCATGGGCTATAACCTGTGTATATGTTTTACCATGCATGAGTTACATACCATATCTTCGTCATCAAATCCATGTACATTGTACACCAACACTTGTGTATCCACCGCGATTGACACCTATGTCGAATCGCGGTGGCATTGAGTCACTTGTAATTTACCGCAATTCGACATACATGTCGAATCGCGGTAGAATCGGGTGGGACCACAGACATGTTGATAGTAAATCAATGTATTGAGTTTCAAATGTGTTCAAATACGATCAAACTGGTGGATGAGATATAATGTTAGCAAGACATAAGAGATAGGACAAGAACGATGACAATTGCTGTCATGACAATTCAAACATGTCCACAAGACTTCGGTGGACGTGAGTTCATATGTTCTATATTCACTGTGATAAGACACTATAGGCAAACCGTGGTGAATTTACCATGCCACAACTATGATAGACGATAGACACGTGCATTTCGGTGCGATTCAACCACATTGTCAAATTGCTGTGGATCAACTGTCTGTTATACTTGTGGTATGACAATCCACCACATTTCGACATCATGATCGAATTGAGGTCATTGGTACGCCTAGATATTACAACCAGGTTCACATTCATGAAAAACTGTATAATTTGAGCAGTTTTTTAACATTTGACTGTTTTCTGTTGTGGAATATGGATTATATGATGGAATTTCACCGCGTTTCGACATACGTGTCGAAACGCGGTGGTTTTGGTGGATTTTCGGGCATATTTACACCTTTAAATGTCTCAAAATCATGTAATTTGACCAGTTTTTGAACGTTTAACTGTTTTCTATTGGTGAAATATGGATTATATAATGCAATTTCACCGCGTTTCGACATACATGTCGAAACGCGGTGGTTTTGGTGGATTTTCGGGCATATTTACACCTTTAAATGTCTCAAAACCATGTAATTTGACCGGTTTTTGAATGTTTAACTGTTTTCTATTGGTTAATATTAATTATATAGTGCAATTTCACCGCATTTCGACACGTATGTCGAAATGCGGTAACTTTGGTGTATTTTTGGTTACATTTCCACCGTTACAGGTCTCACAATCACCACATTTCAACATAAGTAGTGGTAATTTCAATGTAGCATCTCTGCTGCAATTCAACACTTGTGTCAAATTGTGGTGACTTCGAAGCTTGTTTTATATCTATTTCTATCATGTATATACCATATATGCATACATACTTTTGATCTTTGTAGTAGTCACATAGATATAACATTACGAAAATTCTTGTCATGTGTGTGTGTCATAGGCATCCTGGTCGGCAAACCTCTGCATGTCATATACTCGCTTATGTAAGCTCCCTAATAACCCAATGATCATGTAGATCCATTGAGATCTGACTGAGATATGATCAAAATACAATATAGAGCATAGAGAAGGGTATGTCCTGGTATGTCTATTATGGCCATTTTTGACGGCCATCCTGTACAAGCAATGTCACCACCTATGTCAGCGTCCAAATGACCCAACAATCATGTAGATCCATTGAGATCTGACTGAGATACAATCAAAATACAAAATAGAGCATAGAGAAGGGTATGTGTCATGGTGTGTCTATTATGGTCATCCTGGACGGCCATCATCTGCATGCCATATACCCGCTTATGTAAGCTCTCTAATGACCCAACAATTATGTAGATCCATTGAGATCTGACTGAGATATGATCAAAATACAAAATAGAGCATAGAGATGGGTATGTGTTACTTTGCTACACTTTTCAGTACACTTTTTTCTAGACCAGTACACTTTACTACGCTTTTTTGGTACACTTTGACTACACTTTTGGTAGACTTTTGGCTAAGCTAGTCAAGTGTACACATTTCTGTAACACTTTTACTACGCTTTTTTGGTACACTTTGACTACACTGTGGTAGACTTTTGGCTAAGCTAGTCAAGTGTACACTTTTCTGTACGCTTTTACTACGCTTTTTGGTACACTTTTACTACACTATTGGTAGACATTTACTACACTTTTCTGTACACTTTGACTACGCTTTTTGGTACACTTTGACTACACTTTTCTGTACACTTTTTTGCTAGACCAGTACACTTTGACTACGCTTTTTTGGTACACTTTGACTACACTTTTGGTAGACCTTTACTACACTTTTCTGTACACTTTTTTGCTAGACTAGTATACTTTTACTACACTTTTTGGTACACTTTGACTACACTTTTCTGTACACTTTTTTGCTAGACCAGTACACTTTGACTACGCTTTTTTGGTACACTTTGACTACACTTTTGGTAGACCTTTACTACACTTTTCTGTACACTTTGACTACACTTTTCTGTACACTTTTTGCTAGACTAGTATACTTTTACTACGCTTTTTTGGTACACTTTGACTACACTTTTCTGTACACTTTTTGGCTAGACTAGTACACTTTTACTACGCTTTTTTGGTACACTTTGACTACACTTTGACTACACTTTGGTACACTTTCACTACACTTTTCTGTACACTTTTGGTAGACTTTGTTGCTAGACCAGGACATTTTACTACGCTTTTTGGTACACTTTGACTACACTTTTACTACACTTTTGGAAGACTTTTGGTAGACCTTTGGTAGACTTTTTGGCAAGACCAGTACATTTTTACTACACATTTTTGGTACACTTTGACTACACTTTGGGTAGACTTCTGACCAAGTGTACACTTTTCAGTGCACTTTACTACGCTTTTTTGGTACACTTTTACTACACTTTGACTACCCTTTGCTCACCAATCCTAGACTTGACTGGCCTTTTTTGGTACACTTTGACAACACATTTGCTAGACTTTGACCTACACATAGGCTAGAGAAGACTATCCTACACTTGACTATGCTACTCTCTTCCCTGTACCTGTCACATCCATACCTGTGCCTGTCCTTTCCAAAATTCCCACGGTCAGGAAAAAGAATATAAGAGTATAGGAGACATGACTAATCAACCAAAAAAGGGAATACTGCTGACTAAGTGACCAAAGAATCATGTAGCACCAACAAGAACACAATTTTGAGGGGAACACAGCTATCATGATGTCAGTGACCCAAAAAGGGAAGGGGATGAGTGTAGCACCACCAAGATGGAAATTTTCAGGGGAATACAGCCACAATGATGAGCAACACCATACGGAGCCAGAGTTGGCAGTAGGGAAAAACAGTAGTAAGGGATACCGAGTACTACGTGACCAACCATCCACAAACAGTGACGAACCGCTGACCAAGCGAGTACCGAGCCCACCCACCCAAGTGAATGCTGACTAAGCGACCTGCCGACCCACCCAAGTCAGTACGGCACCAAAAATGATTTTTCGAGGGGATACCGACCGCTGAATAAGCGACCATCTGTGGTTGGGTGAGTCATTCCCACACCCCGCTCCCCCCCCGCTCACCAGCGAGTTTGGGTGACCATCTACGCAAAATCAGTGCAAATCAAGCGCAGATCTTACCAGATCTTGTCCTTCCCCTTACTAGGAAATGTAACATCAACAGTACCAAACGCAAGTTAAGGGTTGGCCAAGAACGTAGATATCAAAACAACACCATACGAAGCCAAACAAGGATTTAGAGTTGGCAGTAGGGAAAAACAGTAGTAAGGGATACCGAGTACTACGTGACCAACCATCCACAAACAGTGACGAACCGCTGACCAAGCGAGTACCGAGCCCACCCACCCAAGTGAATGCTGACTAAGCGACCTGCCGACCCACCCAAGTCAGTACGGCACCAAAAATGATTTTATGTCATTTTTGTTAATTCAACTAGGGTAGAGTTAGGGCTCAGGTAGCTTTCTTGATCCAAAACTGCCAAATAGCACATTTTTCCCATTGGTAATATTGTGCATTTTAAGTATTTCATTTAAGTCAGACCTCCATGTGACCATTATGAGCAAATGTACCAATGGAAAGAATGTGCAGAACAATCATATCAATCTTGAATATTAACATACTCTACAACCATGATTATGAGCAAATATTCCAATGGGAATAATGTGCAAAACAGCCTCATTGATTCCATACATATGAGGATACACAATTTTACTCTGCCATTCTGCGCATTTTTCCATTGGCACTTTTGCTCATAAGTATGATAAAAAAACTAACTTATTAGAGTACACACCCAAGTGAACTGTTGCAAAATATAACATTTTGGTATATAACAAGAGTGATATACATAATTCATTAGGCTTATAACCTAGTGGTTAGTGCGCTATGCTTTCCGCTTTCGGATGCACAAGGTCAACTCCCCTAACTGCCATTTTTTGGGCACCACTTTTGGCACTTTTCCCACCCAACATTAGACTCAAAGCTGCACAGAGGTTTGGCCTGTCACCTAGGGCGCCACACTAGTGTCACACGCCAAACAAGCGATGGAATTTATCAGCCCTACCACTAGCTGATGTTAGCTCAACATAAATGAACTTCGACCTCCACCAAATGTTAGCTTGACTTGGCGGTGTATATATGAAGCTGAGTCATACGTGAAACTCAGCTTCATATATACTCTGATAGGTTAGTTTTTTAAAATCATACTTATGAGCAAAAGTGCCAATGGAAAAATGCACAGAATGGCAGAGTAAAGTTGTGTATCCTCATATGTATGGAATCATTGAGGCTGTTTTGCACATTATTCCCATTGGAATATTTGCTCATAATCATGGTTGTAGAGTATGTTAATATTCAAGATTGATATGATTGTTCTGCACATTTTTTCCATTGGTACATTTGCTCATAATGGTCACATTAAGTGATCTGTTTGTAGACTTTCTTATGCAAATCAAGAGCATCAATTAATATCTATTCATGTTCACATACCTAGTACTCTTATAGTATTTGAGTAGTACTTAGGTCATATAATAGTAAGTTTTTAAAAAATTGTAAGAATACCCTAACCAGCTTCATACAGGAGGATGGGCTGGCTATGCTGGACACTCCACTAAATATTCAATCATTCAATTTGGCAATGGCAGGGCCTTATTCATATCCATCACGAAAAGCTCAAACGCCTGCTCAGCCAGTGGCACTGAACATTAATGTCGACTCATTGACATCAGTACTGCTTCTTCAAATGCTCACAAACTCCAGTCTCTTTGCCAACACTTCTCCACCAGCTCCCAGGCCTTCTGCTGGTACAACCATGCCCCCACTCTCTCTTAGGCTCAACCAATGACACCATCCTGCAAACTTGTTGATAAAACCATTGAGCAGCCCACCTCTCCACCTATTCCATCACCATCTCATCTCACATGTTTCCTTGCTTATGCTGAAACCCATCTCGGCATACAGCATGCATCTACATACTGGCACACACTCAACCTTCAAGACATTGGGCCAGATATTCTTGCAGACATGAACAACCAAGTATTGGCTGGAATTGCTATCTCAATGGGTGACATTGTCTGTCTCAAAAAAGGCAGTGTTATTTGGTGGAATGGCTCTGAGGCAAAGCACAAGCAGAGTGATACCATAACATCTTTAGGCACCGAGCACAGTAAGACAGAGCCACCAAAGAAAAGGGCTACATACAAGAAGTGATATCACACTGGTGGTGGTAACCAATTTTCAGGACTGCCAATGAATGAAGTATTGGAACCCAAGATGCTAGATGCTAGACAGATGGTAAATACTCCAGTCATGGTGGTACAAGACTGGGACTGTCCCTGTAACAGACACTATTTCCTACCACCTGCTTTCTTCTATTTCTCCACCTTATTCCTAGTGCTAATTCACTGACTATTCACAAGTTGAACCTATGTTCGACCTACCTTCCCACAGTCATGTGACATAGTCCAGACGAACACATGTTATCCTCATGCTCACCTCATGCTTTTCCTCTTGACTCACTTTCCCTTATCCTCCAATAGCAGTAACCCCTCTTATCTAGGCAGTGCTTATCTGCTAACTCATGGCTAAGTCATGTTAACCAGTGGTTAACATATTAACTCTTTATAGAACTCATAGCTATGTACATAGCTATATACAGCTTGGTCTGTGCCCCTATGTTAACTATATAAATACTGTAGATCAGTAGTACTTAGTCTCTAGTCTTGTTCTCCCGGAAACTGCCAACACTTTGCTCAGCTAGTACTCTTATCTTCAGACGCTAGACCCTTAGGTGGGTTCTGGGCATTTCAATACCTAGACAGAGAGTAAATACTAGTCTAGGTAAGTAAAGATGAAGAAAGGGATATAAAGGAGTGTCTTACCTCCAGTTGTAGTGGTATGAGACTGGAGGAAAGGACAAGCGAGCGGACGCATCACATGGGACATGATGTCCAAATATGGTAACCTAATGAAAGTAGGGTAAAGTAGTAAGTATCTATGTGAACAATGGGCTGGATCTCCAACAGCAGGTGATGCTGATCCGAATGCTGATTTCGATCTATATTACAAGTGCGACACACAGAAACAATGGCTTCCCATTCTGAGTGCTTTCATAGTCATTGAGGACACTGTAGAAGAGGACAACTTTTGATCACATTGGTAATAGGTAGTACAATTTGCTACTATCTCTACGCTATATACCCAGATGCTCAAAAATAGTCTTCCACCTTTTCTGGGGCAATACTTTGACAAGCACGAATGATCGCCATCAGAGAGAGATTTGCATCATGGCAGTGCAAGTAAGATTTGATTGTGGAAAAGGCTTGTTCAATGGGATTGTAGTCGGGCAAGTAGGGCAGCAAGTAGATGAGTTTACACACTAAAACAAGTCAGAACAACGAAATATACTGCCATAATTGACTTACAGTGCATGTCTTCTATCAGTGCTTGGACTTCCTTACCATGGTGGATATGACAATATCCATGATGATCACACTGCATGGACCAGGATACACAGTGGTATAAGGCATCTGCTAAAGACATCAGTCATCTCCAAATATGAAAGTAGATCATACATACCACATGTTTCCATAAAAACCACCAGGCCTTCAATAATATCATATGAAATCACACCATCCAGTGTGATGGCAGGAAGGTTTGAGTAGCACACACCATGGATGAAGTATCACCAACCACAGCAATGCTGTCCCCTGAGTGACCATCCACAAGGGTGGGAAGATGTCCATTGGTCCTTTGCAGCTTCATCAATAAACAAAAGCATATTTGTGTCCGGTGCTTCTGCCCCAATGTGATTTATATAGAGTGCCCACAACTCCTCATTGCACTCAGCAGCAGAGAGAGAGACTGATTTTCATGTGAGGTGAAGGTGCTAGAGAGTACAGGAAATTGTAGACACCATAGCATATACATGGTGCTTCTCCCATAACTCATCTTGAAGCTCATTGAGGTTGATGGTTTTGCATCGCTGGATCACATTTTGAATGAATAAAGTATCTGCTACGCTGAGGATGCAACAGTGTCCAATTGCATGGAAATATATGTGAGGGTTGTTGACAGTGCCAAAGGTTTTGTAGAAGTTGAGAGTCTTTTATATGAGTGTTTTCTTGATACCAAGGAGAGAGCAGATCTCTTGGTGGTGAATCACTCTTCAAAAAGTCCAGGGATGCAGGTTTTTGTGTCAGCATGGACAATGGTGGGCGTGGTATGATGGGGCAAGGGCAACCATGATAGCATGCATGGCTACTTGCCCACTTAGATGATTTTGGGGTCCTGCTCTGGCATTTCCTAATCAGTTGATAACCAGGTAAGTTTTCAAAATGAAATTTCTGCAAAGCGCTGCAACATTGATTATAGCTTGATCTTGTCTTATCAAGCCTTATCTTATTGTATTATGTGACCTTATCAAGATAACATCACATGACTTGCCTCATGGATAACACCTGTTTCACCTCATTATAGCATAGCCATTTACATGCTTTTCCATTTGATATACAAATCACATATGATCCAATAGCATAGGTAACTCAGACTAGCATAGCTTGGTCTGTACACATTTTC